>CM076687.1:89249726-90449726 GCA_038501925.1 Xenopus petersii
TGGGCTTTCTGCCAAAAGCCAATTAAGTTAGAAACTTTGATCTCTTGCATTGAACAGCCAGAAAAATGTAAGAGAGAAAGTAGGGACATTTCCGTAACGAGCCAGGACTGCGGGCTGAGCTCAAAACGGGACAGTTAGGAGGTATAGTATTGGCCTGTTATATTTAGGATAATATACAGACTGGGATGTTCAAGGGTGAACTCTGACGTATAATCCCTTGTTCCACTCAGCATAGTAGCAACATACACCAAGCATGCAACATGTTGCTTATGTGTACTTACTCAGTGCAATGATTCCATCCCTTTATATTCAATTCATACATTAGCCAATATTTTTAGTTTTTAGAATGAAACAAAAATTTTCCGGTAAGCTGAACTCAAGGTATACAAAATATATAAAATGGAACTGGGGGAAAACTATTGTTAACATGGAAGTAAAACTGCATTCAGCCCAGAGCAACGATCCGTGATCCAACAGGATTTTTAGCCCTGCCCAATCGACGTCTGCCTGACTTACGGCCAGATATCAATAGGGGAAGCCCATCGGAGGGCCCCACACATGGGCTAATAAGCTGCCAACTCGGTCTGTCGGCAGCTTTTATCGTCCCGTGTATGTCCACCTTAAGACTCACACTTTGATGCAAGTTATGTCTACAGTTTTCAAAGTGGGGGTTTAAGGTCCAATTTACCCTAGCAACGAGGCTGTAGTGTGAATGAGAGACTGGAATATGAATAGAAGAGGGCCTGAAGTGAAAGGTAAACAATAGGGATGTAGCGAACGTCGGAAAAAAGTTCGCGAACATATTCGCGAACTTGCGCAAAAATGCGAGCGGTTCGCGAACGGTTCGCGAACCCCATAGACTTCAATGGGAAGGCGAACTTTAACATCTAAAAAAGACATTTCTGTCCAGAAAAATGATTTTAAAGTTGTTTAAAGGGTGCAACGACCTGGACAGTGGCATGCCAGAGGGGGATCAAGGGCAAAAATGTATCTGAAAAAATCTGCCTGTGTGTGCTTGGAAGAGATAGTGTAGGGGGAGAGCTGTTAGTGATTTCAGGGACAGATGATAGTAAGTTTGCTGGCTAGTAATCTGCTTGATACTGCTCTGTATTGGAGGGACAGAAGTCTGCAGGGATTTGAGGGACATTTTAGCTTAGGTAGCTTTGCTGGCTAGTAATCTACTGTTCTCTTTAAACAACTGCCATACGTTGACCTTGTAGGCATTGTTTGCCCAGTTTTTTTGGACGCAGCCACTGAAGCACAGTTGCCAGAAAAAATATGCCATATAAATGCTGAAAATAGTAATTTTTCGCCATACGTTGACCTTGTAGACATTGTTTGCCCAGTTTTTTTTGGACGCAGCCACTGAAGCACAGTTGCCAGAAAAAATATGCCATATAAATGCTGAAAATAGTAATTTTTCGCCATACGTTGACCTTGTAGACATTGTTTGCCCAGTTTTTTTGGACGCAGCCACTGAAGCACAGTTGCCAGAAAAATATGCCATATAAATGCTGAAAATAGTCATTTTTTGCCATACGTTGACCTTGTAGGCATTGTTTGCCCAGTTTTTTTGGTCGCAGCCACTGAAGCACAGTTGCCAGAAAAAATATGCCATATAAATGCTGAAAATAGTCATTTTTTGCCATATACGTTGAGTCAACGTATGGCAAAAAATGACCTTGTAGGCATTGTTTGCCCAGTTTTTTTGGCCGCAGCCACTGAAGCACAGAGGCCAGAAAAAATATGCCATATAAATGCTGAAAATAGTCATTTTTTTGGTCGCAGCCACTGAAGCACAGTTGCCAGAAAAATTATGCCATATAAATGCTGAAAATATAAATTTTTTTGGTTGCAGCCACTGAAGCACAGAGGCCAGAAAAATTATGCCATATAAATGCAGAAAATATGCATTTTTTTGGTCGCAGCCACTGAAGCACAGTTGACAGAAAAATTATGCCATATAAATGCTGAAAATATAAATTTTTTTGGTTGCAGCCACTGAAGCACAGAGGCCAGAAAAATTATGCCATATAAATGCAGAAAATATGCATTTTTTTGGTCGCAGCCACTGAAGCACAGTTGACAGAAAAATTATGCCATATAAATGCTGAAAATATAAATTTTTTTGGTTGCAGCCACTGAAGCACAGAGGCCAGAAAAATTATGCCATATAAATGCAGAAAATATGCATTTTTTTGGTCGCAGCCACTGAAGCACAGTTGACAGAAAAATTATGCCATATAAATGCTGAAAATATAAATTTTTTTGGTTGCAGCCACTGAAGCACAGAGGCCAGAAAAATTATGCCATATAAATGCAGAAAATATGCATTTTTTTGGTCGCAGCCACTGAAGCACAGTTGACAGAAAAATTATGCCATATAAATGCTGAAAATATAAATTTTTTTGGTTGCAGCCACTGAAGCACAGAGGCCAGAAAAATTATGCCATATAAATGCAGAAAATATGCATTTTTTTGGACGCAGCCACTGAAGCACAGTTGCCAGAAAAAATATGCCATATAAATGCTGAAAATAGTCGTTTTTCGCCATACGTTGACCTTGTAGACATTGTTTGCCCAGTTTTTTTGGTTGCAGCCACTGAAGCACAGAGGCCAGAAAAAATTAAACCAGTAGGGTTTGCACCCTAGTTTGTAACGGTGGCGGAGGGAGGAGGACGCTAAAGGACAGCTGTGTGTGGAGTCATGAGGCTTGAAGAGAAGGACAGCTGCATAGAAGTCAGAACAAGTCTTCCGGCGTGCAGTAACCCTCCGAGATCCACCCCTCATTCATTTTAATAAAGGTCAGGTAATCGACACTTTTGTGACCTAGGCGAGTTCTCTTCTCAGTTACAATCCCTCCTGCTGCACTGAAGGTCCTTTCTGAGAGCACACTTGAGGCTGGGCAAGACAAGAGGTTCATGGCAAATTGTGACAGCTCTGGCCACAGATCAAGCCTGCGCACCCAGTAGTCCAGGGGTTCATCGCTCCTCAGAGTGTCGATATCTGCAGTTAATGCCAGGTAGTCCGCTACCTGCCGGTCGAGGCGTTCTTTGAGGGTGGATCCAGAAGGGTTGTGGCGCTGCCTTGGACAGAAAAACATTTGCATGTCTGACGTTACAGACCGGCCAAAGGGCTTTGTCCTTGCAGGTGTGCTCGTGGCAGGATTACTGGCACCTCTGCCCCTGGAATGTTGATGAGTTCCTGAAGTGACATCACCCTTAAAAGCATTGTACAACATGTTTTGCAGGCTGGTTTGTAAATGCCGCATCTTTTCGGACTTGTGGTATGTTGGTAACATTTCTGACACTTTATGCTTGTACCGAGGGTCTAGTAGCGTTGCGACCCAGTACAGGTCCTTCTCCTTAAGCCTCTTGATACGGGGGTCCTTCAACAGGCATGACAGCATGAAAGACCCCATTCTCACAAGGTTGGATGCAGAGCTATCCATCTCCGCTTCCTCATTATCAAGGACTGCATCATCCACGGTCTCCTCCCCCCAGCCACGTACAAGACCAGGGGTCCCCAAAAGGTCACCACTAGCCCCCTGGGAAGCCTGCTCCTGTTGGTCCTCCTCCTCCTCCTCCACAAAGCCACCTTCCTCCTCTGACTCCACTTCTGGCACCTCTCCCTGCGTTGCAGCAGGTGCCTGGGTTCGTTCTGGTGATTCCGACCATAAATCGCGCGCTTCCAGCTCCTCGTCACGCTGGTCTACAGCCTCATCTGTCACTCGTCGCACGGCACGCTCCAGGAAGAAAGCGAAGGGTATTAGGTCGCTGATGGTGTCTTCGGTGCGACTGACCATATTTGTCACCTCTTCAAAAGGTCGCATGAGCCTGCAGGCATCGCGCATAAGCACCCAGTAACGGGGGAAAAAAATCCCCAGCTCTGCAGATCCAGTCCTACCACCCAGTTCAAAAAGGTACTCGTTGACGGCCCTTTGTTGTTGCAGCAGACGTTCCAACATAAGGAGCGTTGAATTCCAGCGAGTCTGGCTGTCAGAAATCAAACGCCTGACTGGCATGTTGTAGCGCTGCTGAATGTCAGCAAGGCGTGCCATGGCTGTGTAGGAACGTCTGAAATGGGCCGACACCTTTCTGGACTGGGTGAGAACGTCCTGGAATCCTGGGTACTTGGAGACAAAACGTTGGACTATTAAATTTAACACATGTGCCATGCAGGGCACATGTGTTAAATTGCCCAGTCTCAACGCTGCCAACAGATTGCTTCCATTGTCACACACCACTTTTCCGATCTGCAGTTGGTGTGGGGTCAGCCACCGATCGGCCTGTGACTGCAGAGATGACAGGAGTACAGATCCGGTATGGTTTTTGCTTTCCAGGCACGTCATCCCCAAGACAGCGTGACAACGGCATACCTGGCACGTCGAATAGCCTAGGGGGAGCTGGGGGTGCACAGGTGTGGAGGAGGAGAAGGAGGACCCAGCAGCAGAGTAAGAAGAAGAAGAGGAAGAAGACGAGGTAGAGAGCGATGGAGGAGTAGAGGTGGTGGCAGAACCGCGTGCAATCCGTGGCGGTGACACCAACTCCACTGTTGTTGTTGTTGAGCTACCCATTCCCTGCTTCCCATTCCCAGCCATTACCAAGTTCACCCAGTGGGCAGTGTAGGTGACATACCTGCCCTGACCATGCTTGGAGGACCATGCGTCAGTAGTCATATGGACCTTTGGCCCAACACTAAGTGACAGAGATGCGGTAACTTGGCTCTGCACATGTTGGTACAGGTGTGGTATTCCCTTTTTAGAAAAAAAATTGCGGCTGGGTACCTTCCACTGCGGTGTCCCAATTGCTACAAATTTGCGGAAGGCCTCAGAGTCCACCAGCTGGTATGGTAAAAGCTGGCGGGCTAAGAGTGCAGACAAGCCAGCTGTCAGACGCCGGGCAAGGGGGTGACAGTCAGACATTGGCTTCTTACGCTCAAACATGGCCTTCACAGAAACTTGGCTGGTGGCAGATGACTGGGAATGGGAACAGGTGGTCAAGGTGGAAGGCGGAGTGGAGGGTGGTTCAGATGGGTCAAGGAGAGCAGAGGTAGAGCAGTAAGATGCTGGACCAGAAGGAGTGTGGCTTTTAGTTTGCCTGTTGCCTTTGAGGTGTTGCTCCCAAAGTGCTTTGTGCTTGCCGCTCATGTGCCTTCGCATAGAAGTTGTACCTATGTGGCTGTTGGGCTTACCAAGGCTCAGTTTCTGACTGCACTCATTGCAAATTACAATGCTTTTGTCAGAGGCACACACATTAAAAAAATCCCACACTGCTGACTTTTTGGAAGTGTGCGATCTGGCGGTAACAGTAGAAGTTGGCGGCATTGGCGGCAATGGCGGGTGCGTTGGCCGGCTGAACACAGGTGCCGATACATGTTGTTGCCCTACTGATCCCTGCGGGCTGTCCTCCCTGCTTCTTCTAAGTCTTATTCTCCTACTGCCTCTCTGACTCTCCGTCTCTCCATCTGAACTACCCTCCTCTTGCTCTCTTCTACTAGGCACCCACAAAACATCAATCTCCTCATCATCATTCTCCTCAGATGCATCAATTTCTTCTGACACATCACAGAAGGAAGCAGCAGCGGGGACCTCCTCCTCATCACTCATCATTATGTCCATCTCTGTCGTGTTCTCTGCCAGAATTAAATCTGGTGTAACGTCCTCATCTCCTTCATCTTCTTCTGCCAATAATGGTTGCGCATTACTCAGTTCAAGAAACTCATGGGAAAATAACTCCTCTGACTCCAGTGAAGAAGGGGCACCGGTGGTGGAGGAAGTGTTACGTGGGGTGGCCATAGCAGTGGAGGATGAGGAGGATGTTGTGGTAAAGTTAGAAACGGTAGAGGATGGGGTGTGCTGTGTAAGCCAGTCAACTACCTCTTCAGCATTTTGGGAGTTCAGGGTCATTAGCTTTTTAAAACTGGGCAATTTGCTAGGGCCACAGGATTGCATAGCAGCACGGCCCCTAGCACGGCCTCTGCGTGGCGGCCTGCCTTTGCCTGGCATTATTTTTAAAAAAACAACAACAACAAAAACTCAGTTGGTTTTTCTGGAAACGATAATACACACAGCTAGATGGCAGTTTGAAGAAAACAGTGTGCAAATAATGCCTACAAGGTCAACGTATACACAGCGGTGGATACGGATTACGTAAAATATATGAATGCTGCTTGAAAAAAAGTAACTCAAGTGGTTTTTCTAGAGACGATAATATTATCAATATTTAGACAAAATGTGAACAAGCTCACACAGCTAGATGGCGGTTTGAAGAAAACACTGTGCAAATAATGCCTACAAGGTCAACGTATACACAGCGGTGGATACGGATTACGTAAAATATAAGAATGCTGCTTGAAAAAAAGTAACTCAAGTGGTTTTTCTAGAGACGATAATATTATCAATATTTAGACAAAATGTGAACAAGCTCACACAGCTAGATGGCGGTTTGAAGAAAACAGTGTGCAAATAATGCCTACAAGGTCAACGTATACACAGCGGTGGATACGGATTACGTAAAATATAAGAATGCTGCTTGAAAAAAAGTAACTCAAGTGGTTTTTCTAGAGACGATAATATTATCAATATTTAGACAAAATGTGAACAAGCTCACACAGCTAGATGGCGGTTTGAAGAAAACACTGTGCAAATAATGCCTACAAGGTCAACGTATACACAGCGGTGGATACGGATTACGTAAAATATAAGAATGCTGCTTGAAAAAAAGTGACTCAAGTGGTTTTTCTAGAGACGATAATATTATCAATATTTAGACAAAATGTGAACAAGCTCACACAGCTAGATGGCGGTTTGAAGAAAACACTGTGCAAATAATGCCCACAAGATCAACGTATACACTACTACAGCGGTGGATACGGATTACATAAAATATATTATGGCTGCTTGAAAAAAGTCACTCCGGTGTTTTTTCTGGAGACGGTAATATTATGGATATTTAGACAGAATGTGAACAAGGTCACACAGCTAGATGGCAGTTGGTTGAATAACACACTGGGCAAAAAATGCCTACAGGGCAAATAATGCCTAAAAGGTCAACTTATACACTACTACAGCGATGGATACGGATTACGTAAAATATATTATGGCTGCTTGAAAAAAGTCACTCCGGTGTTTTTTCTGGAGACGGTAATATTATGGATATTTAGACAGAATGTGAACAAGGTCACACAGCTAGATGGCAGTTGGTTGAATAACACACTGGGCAAAAAATGCCTACAGGGCAAATAATGCCTAAAAGGTCAACTTATACACTACTACAGCGATGGATACGGATTACGTAAAATTTATTATGGCTGCTTGAAAAAAGTCACTCCGGTGTTTTTTCTGGAGACGGTAATATTATGGATATTTAGACAGAATGTGAACAAGGTCACACAGCTAGATGGCAGTTGGTTGAATAACACACTGGGCAAAAAATGCCTACAGGGCAAATAATGCCTAAAAGGTCAACTTATACACTACTACAGCGATGGATACGGATTACGTAAAATATATTATGGCTGCTTGAAAAAAGTCACTCCGGTGTTTTTTCTGGAGACGGTAATATTATGGATATTTAGACAGAATGTGAACAAGGTCACACAGCTAGATGGCAGTTGGTTGAATAACACACTGGGCAAAAAATGCCTACAGGGCAAATAATGCCTAAAAGGTCAACTTATACACTACTACAGCGATGGATACGGATTACGTAAAATATATTATGGCTGCTTGAAAAAAGTCACTCCGGTGTTTTTTCTGGAGACGGTAATATTATGGATATTTAGACAGAATGTGAACAAGGTCACACAGCTAGATGGCAGTTGGTTGAATAACACACTGGGCAAAAAATGCCTACAGGGCAAATAATGCCTAAAAGGTCAACTTATACACTACTACAGCGATGGATACGGATTACGTAAAATTTATTATGGCTGCTTGAAAAAAGTCACTCCGTGTTTTTTCTGGAGACGGTAATATTATGGATATTTAGACAGAATGTGAACAAGGTCACACAGCTAGATGGCAGTTGGTTGAATAACACACTGGGCAAAAAATGCCTACAGGGCAAATAATGCCTAAAAGGTCAACTTATACACTACTACAGCGATGGATACGGATTACGTAAAATATATTATGGCTGCTTGAAAAAAGTCACTCCGGTGTTTTTTCTGGAGACGGTAATATTATGGATATTTAGACAGAATGTGAACAAGGTCACACAGCTAGATGGCAGTTGGTTGAATAACACACTGGGCAAAAAATGCCTACAGGGCAAATAATGCCTAAAAGGTCAACTTATACACTACTACAGCGATGGATACGGATTACGTAAAATATATTATGGCTGCTTGAAAAAAGTCACTCCGGTGTTTTTTCTGGAGACGGTAATATTATGGATATTTAGACAGAATGTGAACAAGGTCACACAGCTAGATGGCAGTTGGTTGAATAACACACTGGGCAAAAAATGCCTACAGGGCAAATAATGCCTAAAAGGTCAACTTATACACTACTACAGCGGTAGTAAAATAAAAAAAGTAAAATAAAAAAAAAAAAAGAATATTAAAAAAAAAAAATTACAGTTGGTGCTGCTGAACTACTAGGAGCAGCAGATTAGCACACCAGTCCCACTCCCCAACACTGCTAGACTAATAGCACTGGGCTCTTATAGTAGTAGTAGTAGTAGTAGTAGTAGTAAAACAACAAAAAAATAAATAAAAGCAGTCCTTACAAGGACTACTGTTATTGCAGCAGTCAGCAGATGAGATCAGAAGCAGGACAGCTGCCCACTGCAGCTACATACAGAGCACTGCAGTAGAAGGTAGATTACTAGCCAGCAAAGCTACCTAAGCTTAAATGTCCCTCAAACCCCTGCAGACTTCTGTCCCTCCAATAACAGAGCAGTATCAACACGATTACTAGCCAGCAAACTTTCAACTGTCCCTGAAATCACTAACAGGCAGCAGCTCTCTCCCTACACTATCTCTTCAGCACACACAGGCAGAGTGAAAAAACGCTGCAGGGCTTCGGTTTTTATAGGGAAGGGGAGTGGTCCAGGGGAGAGCTTCCTGATTGGCTGCCATGTACCTGCTGGTCTGGGGTGAGAGGGCAAAAAAAAGCGCCAACAATGGCGAACCCAAAATGGCGAACGTCGCGCGACGTTCGCGAACTTCCGGCGAGCGCGAACACCCGATGTTCGCGCGAACAAGTTCGCCGGCGAACAGTTCGCGCCATCTCTAGTAAACAATACAAAGCACTGAAGAAATTTCCACTTAAAAAAACGCTAGTAGGACAGGAACATTATCACCTCATGTAATGGCATTGGGTTGGGTGATGCTGGTGCACAGCATCCCAGGAGTGAATAGGTGGATGTGGGTAAACCCTCCATTCCATTAGGTGACTCCAAGTTGCATGTTATCCCAGTCACATACCTGCCTGATTATAAAACTCCAACTGTCAGTGGGTGGCTAATGCTGCTGAAAAATAACCTGGGAAAGTGTAGGCACTGCACTGTAAACCTTATTGACTTTTAAGTGCAAAAAGCTTTTCATTGTGTTTGTTTGTGCTAGGCCTTCACCCCATGCTAGAGAGCATTAAGCCTTATGTGTTATGAAGAGCTGGACATGTTTAGGGGTTGAATTTTTGGATTTTGTCTTACCAACAAAACTAGCTTTCAGCCAGCTGTTTCCTTAATCGTTGTGACTATTTTTTGGGTATCTGCAGGAATGTGCAGTGGTCTACCCCCAGAAGACTTATCCAAACTTGCTACACTATTTTGATTCAATTTGTTCACTATGAATAACTAATTGATTCACAGGGCGCCACTGCAAATTGGTTTTGTACTACTAATGACAAAGGGATTTCCTATACCTTGCTAGAAATTGATTACTTTATTATTATCAGCATATACTGTATAATATCATGTTGCACTGATTTTGTTCATCGTTCTCTGCCACAGTGAAGCATAGAGGCTAAGGTTGCCTTGGACTAGATTTATTAGGAGCCAGTTACCCTAACTGTATGTTCTTGGAGGAAGGGAGAAATTAAAAACTCAAGCAGATAGTGCTGTGGTTGTAACCAGGGCCAGACTAGGACCAGACCAGGAGTAGGCAGAAGAGGCACCTAGGGTGCAATGATGTGGTGGCGCTGGGCGTGTTTCTGTTCAAGAGTCTTCTGCCTACTCCCAGTCTGGCTTCACTCCCTTCTGCCACTGTTGCCTCCCTCTTCAGTCACTCTCCCCTTCCTACCTCCCTCCCACCTCCTCCAATCTGTCTCTTTCTGCTAACTCCCTTCTCTGCCCTTCCTCCCTCCCCTTTGTTGCCCCCCCCCCTCTGTTATGACATGCACAAAGATGGAGCATGGTTAGCTGACTTAGTTGCCTAGGGCGCCTGGTCGGAACTAATCTCAGGCTCTCAAGAGTGTATGGTGGCATTGCTAATCACTGAAGCTTTCTGCCCAAATAAAATTAAAAATGTACTTAATACGGAGGCAAAGGGGCATTTGTCAAGGGCCTATTCATCTGCAACAATGTTTGTATGAAGTATCACACACAAGAACCAGACCCCTCATTTTATTTAAAATATAACCTTTTTTCAACGTCATTCTTATAAATCTTTTTACTTAGACTTTCTATTTTTCTTATGAAAAACTTTAATTTTCAGGAGACATTTTTTCTGCAGTGTGTTATGTAGAGGTGAATTACACTGTTCTGTTCACTGTTAGACTGCAAGCTCTACGATCAGGGACCTCCATCCTTTTATCTCCTTGACAATAAGCACTTAATATGTATTGTAACTATACTTTATATTTATGTGCATTGTATTTTATACTTATTTGTTCTTATTATTGTAATGACCTGATTCTTCTACTAATTTATTGTTCTGCTTTACAGTGTTTTGACCTCAAGGAGCACTATGCAAATAAAAATATACAAATACTGTATATACATACACTTACAAGTAGGGATGCACTGAATCCACTATTTTGGGATCCGCACAAACCCAGAATCCTTTGTTAAAGATTTGGACGAAGTATATAAATTAGGGAAATGAGGGGGAACGAGAACTGTGTGCTGTTTGTGCTTGTTTGTGTGTTAAAAAGTCACGTTTTTGATCTTTGGATTCAAATTTGGTTCGGCAGGAATTTGGATTAGGTCGAATCCTGACAAAAACATTCAAATCTTGTTGAATCCTGAACCAAATTTTGGATTTGATACAGCCCTTCTTACCAGCACCAAGCACGAATTCAGGACATTAATTGCCTGCTTTTTTATCTCCCTAGTGTTAGAGCTACAGAATTAGGTGGCTTACAAAAACGCGGCAGATCTCCCATTAGATAATGCTTTAAATAAAAAAGTTATAGACAGTGCTGTGAAGTCCATTTACATCATCCACCAGCAAGTGCAGTCCAAAACTTGGGATTCTTATCCTTTTTAAGGAACTGACCCGACACGTCAAAAGTACAGTAAATTCCCTGTTTTCCCGAGGGGAACTTCTTCCCCCTTCCAACTGTCAAATACCCAGCCCTTGGTTAAGGAAAGATGATATCCACACCCCATACGCACAAAGACTTCCAAGGCTAGCTTTATTTTGTTTCCTAGAGCATGGTTACCGGAGAGTCTGGGAAGGAAATACAGAATAATTAAATTAGTATTTAATATTTAATGACTTTGAAATTTCAAAAAAATAAAATATAAAAAAACAAGTCATTTTGAACATAACATTTGATGTTCTATTTATTTAAACCATTTCTTATCAGACATGGATACTTGTTAAGCAGACATATCTAATATATATGATCATCTCAACATCATTATTATTATTATTGTGTGGGTGCTAAGAAAGGTGACAGATTTTGGCAGTGAGAGCCACATAGTGGAATTTGTGCCCTGGGCTCACCCCTTTTGCGTAAAAAGATGGGTTATCAACAGAGTCTATTAGCTAGTATGATAGGAAATTAGGAAACTATGGACTGGTATGTAGAATTCTCTAGAGCAGTGATCCCCAACCAGTGGCTCACAAGCAACATGTTGTTCTCCAACCCCTTGGATGTTGCCACCAGTGGCCTCAAAGCAGGTGATTATTTTTGAATTCCAGGCATGGAGGCAACTTTTAGTTGCATAAAAACCAGGTGTACTGTCAAACAGAGCCTCAATGTAGGTTGACAATCCACATAGGGGCTACCATATAGCACCCCAGGAACATTTTTTCATGCTTGTGTTACTCCCCAACTCATTTTACTTTTCAGTGTTGCTCACAGTTCTAAAGGTTGGGGATCCCTGCTCTAGAGCATAGAAAAACTATTATAGTAATATATATTTATTAAAATGTCATCTTTTACTCAAGATCCAAATGGTCACCACAAAAATATCATGATGAGAACCACGTACTATTAGTAATTCAGTGCAAAGCAAGCTACTGTACGTGGTGATGACCAAGCTTGCATTTTTTTAATGTACCCAGAACATGATATTGATTAAGAAAACGGTACTGAAAATCATGTAGAGTTTAAATCCTTGAATTACTCTGCTTGTTACCAGACTAATACGAAAAAGGCACTGTGTAGCATAGGCATCTACCTACCAGCTGATGACCATCATCTATACTACTGGATACAATCTGGCCCAAAGACCTTCCCCTTTATAACTCAGCACTCTATTTACTGCATATTTAGAGAATGGCTATTACATACAGAAAACCAAGGCATCCAAATATGAGTGAAAACACCCTGCAAACACAATAAATGGTATTCTATGCAGCTGATATGTTTCCCCATTAAAAAAAAAAAAAAACTACAGTGGAACTAAACACAAAGGGAAGTTTTAATGCTTGCAAATACAGCCCGATAGGTGAGACCTGGTACATTATCCTGGATATATCAGTAACGCGTGGCTAGTGATAGAGGAATGAGCGTTAAGAACTGCAGATGGAAATACTCTGCCTTTATCAGTCCAGATGATATTTATTTTTTTATACAATAAAATGATGCAAAACTGTATCAGTTGACTAAGCTAAAGGGAGAGTTCTCTATCTGATCAAAGCAACAGACACATTTACATACAGTTAAGAAAGGCGAGAAGAAGATTTTTTTTAACGCTCTTGGTTGATGCTCGCTGGCTACTTTAGATTCTAATCGCTGATTGCTTCATTCCAGAGAGCAGAGTTACACTATCTGTACTGCCCTCCAGGGAAATGCAACTCAAGGCAAATCCGTTCGGGCTTGCAGATGCCTGCTGCGTTTATTGGTCCTTGTGCCTGTTACATGCAGATCTCTGTGTATGTATCCTTTATCCCTGCAAGCTTGTCTCATTTTTTACCCAATGTCTTGCTGTACTTTTGTGGTTTATTTAACTCCCACCTTTGGGAGTTCTTTACTCTCTCGCATAGACTAAAAATCAAAGGCACTTCTTTACTGACACAGGTGCAAATTTAACAGAAACCATTAAGCTCAGATCAATCTGGCACAGTTGTAATAATAATAAGAGCAAATATCTAATTGTTATTATGGGTTATTGTACTAGGGTTAATTTGCAGGTATGATTGTAAGTGATCCGTACAGTTTTGAAATCCATATTTCTTTATACAGAATGGCTCCCCAAAACAGTCTGAAAAGGAACATTTTGAAAAAAAATTGTAGACTGAACGAACATGGGGCATTTTCGCTTGTTGCCTTCTATTGACTATAATGCAATTGTTTGAAAGCTCCAATGGCTGCTCCTGCCATGAAGAAAAGGGAGAGGGTAGAAAGGGTATGACATTTAGAAGGCCGTTTCAGGTACTGGTACTTGTAGTTGCCACCACTAGGTCCACTGTCATTCGTTGCCCCCATCTCCTCCCTTTTATTTGCTCAAATTTTCATCGGGACAGAAGCAATGATCATTGGTGCACTGGAAATTAAAAAAAACAATTGTATCTCCTGCTCATCCCCAGTGTTTCTGAACCAAAGTGGGTGTGGTTGAACAGCATGCCGCCCTCTAAAATCCTGCCTCCCTAGGCCCGGGCCTTGGTGGCCTCTCCACAAATTCGGGCCTGTCCTTAACCCAAAAATGTTGGTTTATTGGAGGCAACTTTTTGACATTTCAAAGCATTTTAGATTTCAAACACAACATAAGAATTATGGCTACATGTCAAACTGGAAAAATATTTCATAACACTTAGTAATTATGGCAGCTAATTGGACCAAAAGTAGAAATGTGTTTTGAGTCCTATTGTGCTCCTATTGGCATTTTACCTATTTAGCATTCGCTACCCATGTGAAGAAAGCTTCCTAGTTAATTACTTAGTTTGGCTCTTGTTCCTCCAAAAGTTAACACATTTCTTTTCCTCCCATGCTTGAAGTTTTTCAGGTTTTGGGTAAGTGTCGGACTGGGACACCAGGGGCCCACCATAAAACCTTAGATCAGGGACCACTCTCAGTACTATTATTCGTCATCTCCACAATCAACCTCTATTCTCCTAGTCTGTTTTCTTAACATACTATAATCAATTATTCCATCTATTTAGCCTGTTTGTTCTCATAGAAATATGGAATGGCCATGAAATAGGCCAAAAGTTTATCAGCATGAGGACCCACTGACACCTTGGCCCACCGGGAGTTTTCCTGGTATCCCGGTGGGCCAGTCCGACACTGTTTTGGGTGGTACAAGTAGTACTCTAAGACAGTAGCAGTTCAACCTTTGTATATGTGTTTAGGTATTGATATTTGAGTTGCTGCATTTCTTCCTAGTGCAGGGGCAACCTAATATATTTTGATAGAACAGCACAATCTAAGGTCTTTTTATTTGTACTTATCTGTTGAAATCTATGAAGGTCCAAGATGGAAAGAATCAAAATCAATTTATTTGCGTAGAAGTGGAAGGGTTAAGATATGTCAGGTGGGTAGAATCATCTTACTTAGACAGAGCAGTCGGAGGCTATACAAAGAGCCATCTGAGATGATAAATAATGCAGAATAATTCACACTTTCACAATCTAATGTTCCTTCTGTTAAGAAACCTGGAAAACAGTGCCAGATTTGCAAGGTGATTGCAGGTGCTAATCCCCAGTCAGTAAACTAGTAGAAAGTCAATTCTTGTGAGGTTTTACTTTAGAACCATGAATCTGTACTAAAGTCTCTCCATGCATGTTTTGCAAGAAAAAAAATTATCCTGCCAAATGAAATGTACCCATCCACTACAGTGCATAATTGGTTAAAATGTAAAAGCTTTGGGCAAGCTGATTTGAAGGATTTCTGGCCTGACCAGAGAAAGGATATGTAGATATTGATGGAAAAGTTGGCACCATGCTTTGGAAGAAAATGGCAACATAGGAGCCATTGTTTCTATGAAGAACTGCATAGTGGGAAGGAGCTTTTTTAGGTATGGCAATGTATATGTTATTGCAGAGCTAAAACCGTAACCACATTTTTGTGCAAAAATGCCAGATTTGAAGAACTTTCAGTTTTCACTTTGACATTGGCAATTTACTTAAATGTGAGTACAGCAAATTGTGTAATTTAACTTTGCATTGACAAACATGCACCTCTACCTTTATTAAGATACAGCTGGTAGTTTAGCATCTAAAATCTTAAATAATCAAATGGTACTTGGCAACTAAATGAACCCATATTGGTGGCAAAACTATCCTATTGGGTTTATTTAATGTCTTTACTGCTGTACTTCAACTTGGAGTGATATCACCCCATCCCTCCCCCCCCCCAGCAGCCAAATAAAAGAACAATGGGAAGGTAACCAGATAACAGCTCCCTAACACAAGATAACAGCTGCCTGGTAGATCTAAGAACAACACTCAATAGTAAAAACCCATGTCTCACTGAGACACATTCAGTTACATTGAGAAGGAAAAACAGCAACCTGCCAGAAAGCATTTCTCTCCTAAAGTGCAGGTACAAGTCACATGACCAGGGGCAGCTGGGAAATTGACAAAATGTCTAGCCCCATGTCAGATTTCAAAATTGAATATAAAAAAATCTGTTTGCTCTTTTGAGAAATGATTAACTGATTCATTTTGAATTTCATTTTCATTTTCCCATGAGAATATCCCTTTAAGGACTTCCAGCAGCTCCAGTGCTACATGAACCCCAAAATGGGTCTGCCTGATATCCCTCTAGAAACTGTCATCACAATGTATTATTAAAAGAATGATACCTAGATTAGCAAAGAAGCAGAATTTGTAAAGAAATTCGCCATTTTTTAAACACTGCACTAAGACTTTCAATAGTATGTACGATACAACGGAACACAAAAGACATTTACTCATGATAGTTTTCCTTCAAAGAATAACACAAGCTTTAATATGCTGAATATTCCGAACATTTGTCATTTGTAACATTCACTTCTTGCTAAGAATGATTGCATTTGTGTTACTATAATTCTGAATCATTTCTTTTTTTATGCATTGCTACTTCTTCATCTACAAAAAAATAATTATTTTCCGAATCGTGCCAATGCACGAATGTTAATGGAGCTCAGTGGATATAAACATCGCTCAACACACGGAATTAGATATTCTGATGAAGATACAAGGGCACAGAACAAACTTCTCATCCTTGGACAAATGCCAGTTCTTCTTTTCCATTTACTTGAAAGCAGCTGCCCTCCTAATTGTGTTTTGGTATTTTTCACAGCAGTGGGTAGTTCACAGCTGACTATACATTTTAAAATAAAACGAAAAATATGGAGTTGCTTAATTTCTGGAAAGAAAGGAGTTTTGTCTCAACCACAGTATAGAAATAAGCAATAGCGTCTGATCCTAAAACCGTCCTTCAGAAACAATAGTCTGATCAGTCTTGGAAGCCACATTCGCATGGAGATTTATGGTTTGAAACAAATGATTTTCTTTATTTAGATACAGACAGATCTGTCCATATCAGTCATCCTTAGTATGTTCCAAATATCAGTTCTGTCCAATGTCGGATACCTTCACACGATATTCCTTTTATCTTTGCTGGAAGGCTGCCCCATAGGCAATATTATATAACAAAGCCTTTGATTTCACAGACCAACTCTGTATTGCTTCTTTATCAGGATTACAGCCTGAAGCCTTCCAGCTGTTTCTGACCTACAAAGCACTGGGGATTCTGGGGTTTATAGTATAAAACAACAAGGGGGACAAAGGTTGGACCTACAGAGAATATTTAACATCATTCACAGATTTTTTATGCATGTTCTAAAACAGTAACAACACTTTGGGGGTTATTTATCAAGATCCGAATTTATCTCAGTATTTGTAAGTAAGCAACTCCGATTGCCCGAATGGACCTTATTTATGAAGAAAAAAAGCCCGAAAAAATAGGATCGGGTCAAATTTCAGAGCTTTCCCCCGAAACTCTGAATTGATCATGGTTTCTGCGCAAAAAAACTCAGAAAAATACGAAAAAATAGTTTTCGAAGTTTTTTGCGCAGAAACCACATTGGATATCGGTACGGACATCAGCGCAGACACTGGGACCTTCCCCACTGACTTATACAGGACCTTGAGAGCTTTTAGATGCTGGGGTTTCGGATTCAGAGTTTTTAGACGATCGGACTTTAATAAATGTCGAAAAAAAATGTAGTCTCCGAAAACTACGAATTATTCGAGGTTCAGATATTCAGAGCTTGATAAATTATAATTTACCACTATTTTGCCCTGTTTCTCAGAAATGTTCTTCCTTTCTCATTATAAAATAAGCATGACATTTCCCATTGCAACACCACATCATGCAATATATACTTTATGCTTACATTTCTGGTCATATCACATAGGCTGCTGCCATAAACATATACAAAGTATGTCTTAGTTATTCTGGAAATAATTTAAAGCATACAAAGCTTTGATTGGGTCATTTATGACTGAGCCACTATTTTTGCTCGATATGAATGTATTCTTATTAGTTATGGTCAAATCTATTCGCCAGGCATGGATTCTAGGTAAATTTCCACATTTCACCACCTGCGAACTGTTTCGTGAAAACTGCTACAAAAATTCCCCGCCAGAAAAATTTGCTGCAACAAAAAGTCACTTGTGTAAAAATTGTCACGTGTCAAAATAAGTTTGACACCCATTGACTTTAATGCAGTTGGACAAAAAAGTCGCATTGTGTAAAAATTGACGCGCGCATAAAAATAGTTTTGACGCCCATTGGCTTCAATGCATTTCATTAAATTTTCACAATTTTTTTTAAAACATATTTATTCAAAATGATATACATAGCAGTATATTTTACATCGTTAAAAGTACTAGCAATCTTGGACTGCCCTTTTATACATTTGTTGTAAGACGCATGGGAGAAAATCCCAGTAACTAAGCATAGAAAAGGATATCACTGTAACATTTCATCCATTAACCTATTCTGTGAATAGAATTGATTAATTTATCATTTTGTAGTACATTTGTATACAGAACTAAGAAGGTCATTTGTTAGTTTAGAGAACAAATTGTACTGTAAATTTATTGTTTGACATCATCATTATATTACCGCAATAAATGATTTAACAAAAATAAACTAATGGTGACTAATGGTCATTTTTTTGTCAACATTTAAGCTTTTTCAAGCTTGGAGTGAACTGGTGCCATCTCTAATCCATATGTGAGAGTCATGTAGGGAGTGTACCACTAAATCTATAGCTAAAGGTGGCAATACACGGAGAGATCCGCTCGTTTGGCACCAAACAAGTGGATCTCTCTCCGATATGCCCACCTTGAGGTGGGCAATATCGGGCTGATCCGATCGTGGGCCCTAGGGCCCAACGATCGGATCATAACGCATGGGAAACGGGGGTCGGATCGCGGGACTGCATCAACGAACCGATGCGGCCGCGATCCGACGGGATTTTTTGTCCCATCCGATCGAGATCTGGCGGACTTTCGGCCAGATCTCGATCGGGGAAGCCCGTCGGGTTGGCCCCATACACGGGCCAATAAGCTGCCGACTTGGTCTGTCCATTAACCTTTCATTAACATAGATCCAGTCGATTTTGTTTTTAAACAAAATGTAATTTATACTAGGGGACTTCTAGCATTTTGCTATAGTTTGTCTGGCCACTAGAAATATGTGGTTCAATGATTTACATTTTATTTTCGGGACATCCTTAGGTGGCAATCCCATTAAGGCTTCAGAAGGATTTTTCCTTAGATTCACCTTTAGGACTGAAAAAATCAAACTGTAAACCCTCACCCAGAACCTGATCACCTTTGGGCATGACCACCAAATATGTCCCATAGAGCCAGGGATCTAATTTTTTCGCCATTTTTTCACCGGAGTTTTGTGAATTTTTTGGCAAAGCGAAACGGGACAGATTCGCCCCATCAATTCTTATCAAAGCGAATAAGGACAGAGTCAGCTGCCTGTGATATCAGCAGTTACACAAAAATACATCTGTCCACTTCCATCATCATCCAGGCTAAGTTATAGAGCCTCACTTCAGGCAAGCTTTCTGTTCATTTCAATAATAGATACCTGGTTTAAATATGATGGTTACCTATGTATTAACTGTTCCCTTCCAGTATATGTTGAACTACAGCAGTTGGGAGCTGCAAACAATTAACACTTGGAGACCTGCAGAGCTTTAGTTAAGGTATGGACATGCATTGTATGCCAGGCTGAGGTTGCAAATGTAATGAAGATGCTTCCTCTAGCTTTTTGTAACCAATGCTCAACTAATTTGCAAAGATCTGTATATTTTTTCATTCCAGCTTTTGGAACTAGAATTGAAATTTGCTATATACTTAAATGTGAGTACAACATTTTGTGATTTAATTTTGCATTGATAAACATGGACCTCTTACCGCCAGGTGTAATTATACCACTGCAAAACTTTACAATACCCCAATTTTTTATGAGCACCAATGCCCATTTTCCCCTAACAGTAAAATCTGGCCAAAGTATCTGGCAAAATCCAGGTGGGCAAAGTATACAGCAAATAATTTAGTATCTCATTCTCTGCATTATTTTCTCCATGCTATTCCTTTTACCTTTGTATTTGGAAACAAATTCATGTTGCTCCCAATACTTATCTAATTTGCAAACACCTTGATGTGTAGCCATTTCAGCTTTTGGATTGTTTGTAGATGCAGGTGCTAAATGCTCATCTAAGAACACGCTGTATCCAGACACATTCCAGCCATGTACGAACACCATGCAGGTATTAGCAAGTGCATTAACCTGCTTTCCGAGCCCATACACAAACTCACTAAATTCTTCTTTACCTACAAAACTGTCCCATTTGAGTTGCCAGATTTTACAAACACTTATGTGTACATATTTCTGCCTTTTCACACTACCCTAATGCCAGGTCCAATTTCTGTTTAAGTATGTTGTGATCTCTCCGGCAAGATATTTAATTCTTAGTTCTACGGGTAATTAACACTTCGGTTTCAAAATATGTTCTCCCAAGTAGGGCCGCCATCAGAAAATCACGTGGCCCCGTACAACAAATTTTTCTGGGCCCCTTGGTCCCCGCCCGTCCCCCAAGCTCCACCCCAGATTCCGCCCAACCCACAGTAAAAAGGCCACAAAGACCACGCTAAAAACGGTAAACCCCCCAACACACAAGTTATAAAATGCCATTGGTGTTCAGGACCCCATTATAAGTTAAATAAAAACATGGTGGCAAAGGTCCCACATAAAAGTTTCTATAACAACATTGGTGGTCAGGGCCCCCATACAAGTTAAAAAAAAATCATTGGTGATCAGGGCCCCTCTGCAATTAAAAAAAAAAAAAGAATTGGTGGCAGGGCCACCATAAAAGCTTTCAAAAAAACAATGGTGGCCAGGGACCCCCTAGAAATTAAAAAAAAGTATTAAAATATTACATTGGTTGCCAGGGGTTTAAATAAAAAAAAAAACACTGGTGTTCGGTGGAACTTACCTTTCGTGGCTTTGGGTCTTTTCACGTCTTCAGGACTTCAACTTTGGGTCTTTTCGCGGCTTCAAGTCTTCCTGGCTTCGGGTCTTTTCGAGGCTTTGGCTCCGTTCACGGCTTCAGGTCTTCGGCACTTTGGGTCTTCGGGCTTTTCGGGATCTTTGGAACTTCAGTGGTTCGGCGCTGTCAAGGGGGCCCAGCTAATTTGAAAAAAGTGCAGCACAGCTGGGGCCCCCTTTAGGCCCAGGAACAAATGTACCCCCTGTGCCCCCCCTGATGGTGGTCCTGTTTCCAAGTTCTTTGTTGTACAAGTTTACATTTATATTTGAAATGTCACAACTTTTAGCATTCTGCTCCAGTAGAATATGACATTTTGATGGCAATATTCTCATTTGAAGTTCAGATTTTCTAACAAATCAACAATGTCGCTTGGAAAAACAGTGCTGGGGAGCACTTCTTTTTAATACTATGCGGCACTCGTCATGTAGTATTGTGCCTTTTTTTAAAAATATCACAATATAAGGCTGATAACTCAGAGTATTTATACACGAATGCTCAGAAAGCAGCACAATTAGCATCAATGTAATAATCAATCTTGTAGCATCAGTTTATATGACAGTCAGACCTAATTTTCTGTTTAATGATTTGTGAAGACCCCTAAGTTTAGTTTCTCAACAGCTGCTCAAAGCACACTGAACATTTGTGTGTCAAAGACACTCCTAACAAAATCCAAGATGGGAAACTCTTGTGACATTACTGGATTAGAGATGCTGAACCTTTAGGCTAGTTCAGTGTTTAAAAGATGGCATTTCTAGCCATGTTCATATTTAGAGTTTAGTTCTCCTTTAGCTCCATCTTTCTGAATGTCATATTATTATGTTGTTAATAATTCCAAAAACTTACTAGCAACGTCAGTTTGGTATTATGTTGTACTTCAAATTAGTATGGAGACATTTGTCTTGAGGATTACTTGACTTTGCAAAGGCTGCAGGGGAAAGACCTATCATTTCCTACCCATGAAAGGTCAATGGAGAGATTCATAAATTAAGACCAATTATACTTTGATTGTTAGAGGCCCGTTTACTAAGGGTCGAATATCGAGGGTTAATTAACCATCAAAGTAAAATCATTTGAATTTGAATATCGAAGTCGAAGGATTTTCCACAAATACTTTGATCAAACGATTAAATCCTTCGAATCAAACTATTCGAAGGATTTTAATCCATCGATCAAACGATTTTCCTTTGATCAGAAATTGCTTAGAAAGCTTATGGGGAAGGTCCCCATAGGCTAACAATAGTACTCGGTTTTAAGTGGCGAAGTAGGTAGTCGAAGTTTGGTTTAAAGAGACAGTACTTCGACTATCAAATGGTCGAATAGTCGAACGATTCAAACTAAAAATCGTTTGACTATTCGACCATTTGATAGTTTCGAAGCCGAAGACGCAGTCGAAGGTCGAAGTAGTCTATTCGATGGCTGAAGTACCCAAAAAAAACCTTCTAAATTCGAAGTTTTTTAACTTCGAATCCTTCACTTGGGCTTAGTAAATGTGCTCCCTAGAGTTTAACTGGTACTTTATTTGATATATCACTTATCACTAGAACAAATGTGATGTTGAATGTATTTACAAATTGAATTATAAAAACCGGGCAAGCCATCCGAAAACCAGGCTGTCCAGGTCAAATCCGGATAAGTGGCAACTGGCAACCCTAAATACATTGTTTAGATGCCAGGTCTCCTGGATAGTCCAGAATTCTACCAGAACAATCCATACAAGAGACAGCACAACAATAAAAAAAAGATACAACTGAGGGTGACATGATATTTAGGAAAATCTCCCTTTCTTAAAGGGGATCTAAACCAAAGAAAAATATTGCTGTAAACTTAATCAGCGTACATCTATGATCACTTCTGCAGTTTCCATTCGTTTTTTATTTTTCATGATTTGAGCAGTGATGGGCGAATGAATTCGGCAGACGAATTCGTGGTGAATTCCCGTGATTCGCCTCCGGAGAATAAATTCGCCGGCGTCCGTTTTTTTTGGATGCCAGCACATTTTTGCCAGTGCCGGCATCAAAAAAATGGACACTGGTGTAAAAAATGGTCGCCAGCATCAAAAATGAGATGACGGCACTGTTTCGCAAATTTTTTACCGTTTCGTGTATTTTGCGGGAAATTCAAGAATTTTTCCGTGAAACTAAACGCCTCAAATTTGCCCGTCGCTATTTTTCAGATATTAGCATTTTTTAGACTGCTATTTCCAGTCTTTTGATTCAACTGGCAGTCAGCAGCCTAGAAGTTTACTGAATCTAGGATTTGTAAAAGTGATGTGTGGCTAATTGACCAACATAAATCTTATATAGGTAGAGCTGCCTATAGCAGCCAATCAGAGTTTTTTTTTAAAATATCTTTGTAGTAGACTGATCAAAATATATTGCTTGATGTGGGAAACAGCACTTATTCAAGTCAGCCCCTTTAATTTTAATATGGTGAAAGCTGATTTTTTTCTGTGCTTTTTCATATATATTTGCACATCCATGTACTAGCATCCTATTGTTAAGTTTCACTGCTCTAGTAAACTTCATTTTCACCTTTACCTGTAGGAGGTTATGGATCGGCCTATTCTTAGCAGATTTTTTCAATTGGTCTTAATGATATTTTCTTTACTTGCCTTTATTTTCTGCCTGTTTTTTTAACTGGCTCCATAATGATGCAATTATGCTGCAGTTGTACTATTTATTGTTTATCTTTGTATATCTTAAATCAGCAACCAGATGCCTAAGAAATTCCACACTTGAGGACTGAAAAAAAAACCAGGTGAATCATTAAAGAAAAATAGAGACTAAGCGGCAGATTTACTCGAAGGCGAAAATTCGCCAGCACCCATCGCTACACTTCGCCAGGCGAAAATTCGCTTAGACAAAGCTAATTCACTGGAATGCGGAGTTTCGTCGTGGGTGCCGAATGCTGGCAACCTTTCGCTAGCGTTACTTTCGGCAATGCGAGCAATTGATAGTGAAGATACCCTAGAGTTCCTTTCTGCCTAGAGCAAATTCACTAGAGGTCTTGCGCTCAGGTTAATTTGCATAAGGCGGGAAATTTAAAGTTGGATGGACGGATATGTTGCAGCAAATACATTACATTACACAAGTCCAGGGAAACTTAATAAAGGCAATAGAGTTGTTATAATGCCCTACACATGAGCCCAGTGTATAGTTAATGTATTAGCCACTTTGCCCTCGAGTAAATCTGCCCCTATTGTTGATTCTTTTAGAGTCTCTTTTTCTACATCCTGCTCAAATTTACTTAGCGAAAGAGGGTCTTTTAAGGAAATTAGTGCCCCTGCTTCGGAGGCAATAAGGAATGGCTGTAAATGCGGGCTGAATACTGCCTGTTAGCTATATCAGTATTTGAATTTTTTTTCCATGAAGTCAACATTTTGTGAGTTTACTCGGGGGTCTGCGATTGTATTCTTTCACCAGTTCTGCATTATCAACCATGAAAATGGAATCTTATCATCCCTGACCAATTTTAATGTACAAAATGATTTGGCCAGCGTTCAAAGAGAAGCACAATCGGGATCAGGTGAATGATACGTGTATCTGTTGCTGTTTTTTCCTCAAACAGAATTTAGAAAGGAGCAGTAAGGTTCTAACTATATTAATGTATAAATGAGTCTGTTATCTCCATGAAAATCTGTACCAGAGTTTGCAGTTTTTAGGTGTCTCTGTTTGAGGGAGGATTTAATGAAGGTGCTAGAATGCTAGAGCAAAGAGCAATAAGCAGGAACATCATGTGATATATGTCTAGCCCTGCTAAAGATAGAGCATGAGTGCTCTTCTTCTTCTTCTTAATAATAATAATAATAATAATAATAATTATAATACTGCTTTATATCTATAAATGGGCTAATCTAGCTTGGAAATGTCTTATAGATACAAATCGAATAATGGGCATGTAAGAACTTACAGCCCTAAAATATATGGTTGATTGATGGAGCTAGATAAAAAGTTAAGTTGCATATATTCAAGTCTTAACCAGTCTGTTATTCAACTGTGACCACAGTGAATGTCTATCATGGGCAATGTGGAAAGGTGTTATTGGGCAAACGTCTTTGAATTACAGGCACATAAGCACTGTTTTTGGATTTGCCTTAATATGTTTGTATTGCAATGTGTAAGACAGATACAACTGTCACATGGAAGGCACATTGAAGGTAAAGTATGGTTTCACAGCATTACCTTCTATATTAACTAATTTACTGCCAGATGGCAGTAAATTCATTCAAATAAATGGAACCTGAAACTGCACCTTCACTGTGTCTTTGTTGGAACTTTGCAATTAAAAGTGTTATGTTGGAATGCGGATTGGGAAAAAGAGGATTAAAGGGGAACGCCACAAAAACATAACTTAAGCGTTTTGAAAAGTAAACATAATTTCAAGCAAATTTGCAATATACATCAATTAAAAAATATGCAGATTTTTTTTATAATTTTTAATGGTTTCTGACAGTTCCCTAAGGCTAGCCCCCTGCTCTTCTGCTGATCTGTCTGACTACTTTGCTGAGCTGGCTGACTACTGTTACTTTGTATCAACAGCCATCTGTCCTTAGCCTGCATCCTCCAAACCCCATAATTCCCTGCACACATGATTTCAATAGGGAAAGAAGTGTTGGACTAGACCCCCTCTCTGGATATTTTTGTACAAAAAAAATGTTTCCACTCCGCGCAGTGCCGTCTGCTCATGCGCAAAGATTGTGCAGTTTGTGCATGCGCTTGGCGTAGTTCGTACATGTGCGTTGATCGGCGCCCCAATCATAGTAGGGGGGCCGGAGGGGGCCCTGGACAGCAGTCCCGGTGGGCCCAGGCCCCCAGTCCAACTCTGTTAGAGAATAAACTAAGCTGTGTCCAGACTGACATATAACACATTGTGGATACAAGAGCAGATTTCCAGTCAACTTCTTCTTAATGGCATTATATCCTTTGCTCAGTATAAAGCAGCACAACATCAAAAGTACTTAGTAATGATCTGGAACTAATCATTAGCCTTGGGATTAGAATCAAACAGGGCCAAGTTCAGGAAATCAACTCTATAGAAGATCACTATAAAGGCCAACATACCGGTATTTGTTGCTTGTACAAAACTGGCACTGCAAAATTTTTCTTCTCTGCTTAAATTGACTGCAAGATAAAATATTCAGCTTATTTTAAAAGTTATAAAAAAACCTTTAAAGGCATTCAGGGAATCTGTCATCACAGTGAAAAAACATTGCTCGGGGTGAAAGGTTTAAAGGGGACATTCTGTTCTTTGTGTTTTTTTTTTTTTTTAAAAAGCAGAATTAGTCTGTATTCACATCTGACATATGTGCTTCCAAAAACACCTGAAAATTATAGAGCTTCATATACTTTAAATATCATGTACTGTTATCCTGAACTGTAAAATTGATTTGCCTCAGATGGTCTAAGAACAATAACAGCCTAGGCTATAATGTAGAATTATGTAGGGGTTTAAGAACCACTTTATATTGCAGGTATCAGAAAAGCTATTTAAGAGTAGTTTTAGTATGTAAGTTGTGATAGTTTAGTATGTAAGTTGTGATAATAGTGGTTATATATTTTTTTGGGGGGAGGGGTGCTTGAGCTAAACAAGGCAGATTCACACCGACATGACAAAAAGTGACTCACAAAGTGACTTTCTATTTCCTGGTCTATGGGATCAAATTCTTGCATATTTTTTAATATATGGATATTAACCCATGACACTACATGGCTAGTCAAATGAGTTTGGTCCATAGCTTAAATGATGGTCCATATCCAAAGCCGTTTAACTTTTGCTTACATGACTAGGCCACAACCTTTGCTAGTGGTGGCACAGATGGTTCCCATGCTACTGCCACCTTTTCCTGTCCACCTTTCTGGGAAGGGGAAAGGTGCTAACATCACAGGGGGTGTGTCTGTGGCATTGCAGGGGCGAAATAATGACATTGGGAGTGGGACAGGGATGTTGCGGGACTGGTGATGATGTGGCAATTGATAGATTGCTGTGCAAAAAGGACTGTTAGGCGGAGACACCATTTTGACTATGTAGCCAATAGAGTCCCAACCCGAGCACCCCCTCCAAGGCCCTTTCTGTTCAAGGTCCTTAATTACAGAGATAGAGATATTTTGCCTGCCAAAAAGACAAAATACACTACAATGGCTCAGGGATTTTACTCTATCCTAATTTCTCAACAGTTGTGCATAAGCAAAGAGCTAGCATTCAGGGGATAAAAAGGCACCTAAGGGAGGCACAACTCCAATAAAGTATGCTCTTTCCAGCCAAATTGCAGATCCTTGATGGCGAATGTGCAGAATGATGCCTGGCTTGATGCAAGGGGCCTATTAAGACTCCCTCCCAATAACAGTCCAAGAAGCGACTGACTCCCTGAAACCGCTAACTGCAGAGACCTGACTGTTTAGACTCTAGAGGACTGTGAAGATCTCTAACTTCACTCTTTAATAAATATACCCCAGGGTAGGAACCAGAGCAGTGGCCTCTCTTGACTCCGTAAAGACTTTTGATTCCGTAGAATGGCCCTACCTCTGGGAGACCTTTTGCAGATTGACCTGGGTGACTAATTCATTATATAGCTTCAGATGCTATACCACCAATCAACTGCATGGGTCAGGGTCAATGGACTGGTATCTGCTCCTTTTCATCTACAAAGAGGCACTCACCTGGGATGCCCATTAACCCCTTCCTCTTCGCTCTAGCAATTGAGCCCTTGGCTATTGCTATACAGCTGTCAAAGAGGATGAAGGCCTAGCCTTACCCAACTTATAGGTATAGTACCTGGCAGCCCAAATATAATAAATGCATTGGTGGTATCACCCTGACTCATACAACGCCAATATGGCATTGCAAGCCACCACATTGAGATCACTAGAAGGTTTAAAGAATTTACCCCACCGCAAACTCTCCGATGTGGGCAGCTTACCCTCTACCACCACAACCACACCCCATATAGCTTGGACACAAGTGTTAAGGTTTCTTAAAAAGAACCGCTATGGTGCAACGCCAACCTTCACCATCTCCATAACTTAGATTTTCTCTACTAGCTGAGGCAGGAAATAAAAACATCTGGATGACCTCATGCAGAATGACCTCTTGCAGAATAATGATTTTATCTCATATAATAAACTACAATCCAAATGCACCTCTGAGAATTTCCCACTGTTATTATATATTTTCAAATCCTCCACAAATTCAGGTCTCAGTTTGGTACACTCTCCCCGGCCTTAAATACACTGCCAGTAGAGGAGACCCTTTCTGTAGAACAGCTGGTAAAGTTAGTCTCCATGCTCTGCCATAATCTGTTGGCCACAAAGACCATGTATAACAGCTTGATAGCTGTGAGACATAGATTAATCCAATAGAAAATCTTTTATCAGTTCTATAAAACCCCTCTAAAGTGTAACACAATGGGCAAGAAAGATGACAATGCATGTCATAGGTGCAAAAACCCCACAGCCAACGTTCTACATATGCAGAATTAAGAGAGAAGGCGAACACCCTATCTATAAAGTACTTCATCTGTATCTGTAACATTTTTTATGTGGGTTTGTTAACTTGAAAATATTTTTGTTAATGTAAACCTATGGAATAATCTCATTCTAAATCAGCACCACATGTTGATTGTCACGATTGGCTCCCTAAATCCATAACAAGTGCTAAGTTCCCTGGTCATGGCTCTGCTTCTGCCTGTAGCAGCCGCCTTTGGCCTCGAGAGGAGCCCTCAGCTACTCAGATGCCGCCAGATCTTAATAAGAGAGGAGCCAAGCAAGAGTTCTGGACAGGCAAAGGGGCATGATTGTTACCGAGGTTTTGGACAGAAGGCAACAGTTCAGGGAATAGACGAAAAGCATAGTCAGGCAGGCCGGGGTCTGTACAGGCAGAGTTCAAGCAGGATCAGACAGGCAGTGGTTGGTTCAAGCCTAGTTCAAGCAAGGTCAATCAAGCCGAGGTCGGTACAGGCAGCATTCAAGGATAGTCAGGTAGGCATGGGTCAATACCAGTAGAATTCAGAATAGTCAGAGTTCACAGTAATATGGCAGGCAAAGGTCAAAACTAGGGATGCACTGAATCCAGGATTCGGCCTTTTTCAGCAGGATTCGGCCGAATCTGAATCCTAATTTGCATATGCAAATTAGGGGCGGGAAGGAAATCTTGGGACTTTCTGTCATAAAACAAGGAAGTAAAAAATGTTTTCCCCTTCCCACTCCTAATTTGCTTATGCAAATTAGGATTCAGATTTCGTTCGTTATTCGGACAAATCTTTCAATAAGGATTCGGGGGATGGGCCGAATCCAAAATAGTGGATTAGGTGCATCCCTAGTCAAAACAGGAATTAAACAAAACAGGAATCGCACCCATGATACTAACAAGTTAGACCTAACAACAGAGTAAGTATGCGCCTCGCCCATGTGTTACTGCCAATTGGAAGAAGGAGTGTCCCCGCCAGCCCACTAGACCACCAGGGTGAGTGTTCATTATACTGATTTAATTGACATGTTTATTGTTTTGTCGTGTAACAACAAAATTAAAAAAGATTTTTTTATAAAAGTTTAAACCTAGTCGGAAAAATAACAGACATTATTTAAAGTTCAGGACACCTGCCTTAAACAATCACAATATATCCTCTGCAAAGATTGACTTATTTTACATTATGGTCCATGGCCTACATGATGCTAGGGACAAGAAAGATTTAGGCCTGATGAAACACCCCTAACTCCAGGCATGCATGGACAGCATGAAATTTAGCAGTCAGAAATAAGAGACCTATACTGACTTATCACCATTACAGAAGCATCATGCTTTCTTGAAAACCTTTTATTAATTTTATTGTAAACCTTTAGACTTTTTTCCTATATCTATAACATTTCTCTTTTATCCGGTACTCAAAACTGCACTGTCAGCTCTGTATATTCAAGGTGTTGTTTTACCAAAGATTTATAAAGAGGTAAATTGTGCCACATCAGAGATTTTATGAGGGTATGAAATTACATAAATTACTAGGAAGCAGGGCAAGGAATAATGCTAAATTACTCTAGTAAGTCAAATTTATCCACCTGTTATATTGTTTTATTAAGATTTTTTTTCTATCAACGTGACAGAATTCTGTTTGCAATGAATAAAGCGTCACAACATGCATACTGTGTGTCAGAATGTTTCTTGGCTTTGCACCTCCAATTTGATACAAACAGCAATTGGGAATTGGCATGAATAAATTCCTTGGAGAAATTTTATTCAGACTAATTTGCATGTCTTTTTTTGTAAAAATGATGAAAAAGAAAAAGACAGAAAAGTGTTCAGATGAATGGGCCCGTGTAGAGGACCAAAAATCCTGCTGCATTTGCCGAAAAACTATTTTCATCTGCATGTCACCTGGCTGACAACATCTCAGAGCAAACTCGGCCTACACAATGCTTGAATGGCCCGACACACCAAATAATTATTACTTTTTAAGAAACCAAAAAAGAATTTAAAATCACTTTTAAGTTCAAGAATAATAGCTACAGAAAAACAACTTACAGCAATTTTTTTTGTGTTTTGTGGTATGGGGAAATAACCGCAGCACAGCACTACTCAAAACAGAATTATTGCAAAGAAAATGATCTTTTTCAATACATATGCAATACATATCATAACCAAATGATTAAGTTCCAACTCTTGAACATTCTGCTTAAAGTCGACCTTGAGAAAATTAAGTTGTTTTGTGGTTGGTGCTGCCAAACCTTAAAGGGATACTGTCATGGAAAAATTTTTTTTTTCCAAAATGAATCAGTTAATAGTGCTGCTCCAGTAGAATTCTGCACTGAAATCCTTTTCTCAAAAGAGCAAACAGATTTTTTTTATATTCAATTTTGAAATCTGACATGGGGTAAGCAGATAGCAGCTCCCTAACACAAGATAACAGCTGCCTGGTAGATCTAAGAACAATACTCGATAGTAGAAACCCATGTCCCACTGAGACACATTCAGTAACATTGAGAAGGAAAAACCGCAGCCTGCCAGAAAGCATTTCTTTCCTAAAGTGCAGGCACAAGTCACATGACTGGGGGCAGCTGGGAAATTGACAAAATGTCTAGCCCCATGTCAGATTTCAAAATTGAATATAAAAAAATCTGTTTGCTCTTTTGAGAAATGGATTTCAGTGCAGAATTCTGCTGGAGTAGCACTATTAACTGATGTGTTTTGAAAAAAACATGTTTTCCGATGACAGGATCCCTTTAAGAGACTGCCCTTAAGAGCTTGAGCTTGAGATAGAAATTACAAATCCACTGGATATTGTAAACGTTAGAACTGAAAAGGCATCCAAAGAAATCATAGGTATCCATAATATGAGTATATATTCTTCTCTCCAATCGGTCAAGATTGATGCTTTAATAACATGAATGTTGGTTGTACTATTACTGTATCATTTTATTTATACTGTAGCTGTGTATTTTCATTCTATACCCACTAAAGCAGTGGTACATATGTTTTGTTTTCCCTAAATGCACTACTGAGTAATTCTCTAATACTCTGAAATACCACATCATTGGTCAGATAGGTAGCTGGGTCTAGACCCAGCATTTCTTCGCAGATGGGCCACATAATCAATCTCAGCACTCATGGGGCAGATTTCGCCATTGTTACCACTTTCAGGCACTTCGTCCAATTTACTATCGGGTGCAGGTGTAACTTTGCTAGTGAAACAGACAGACGCTATCTGTCATGTGCACTATATTGGCAGACGAAGTTTGGCTCTGGCGAATGGACGTTACTCCGAAAATTCACTAAGATGCGGATTTTAATAAACGTTAACTCTTTCGCCAATCTTGCCTTCGCCAGCTCAGACCAGGCGAAGTGCAATGGAGTGCATAGATCTTCCTCATTCTTCTGTTACTTACATCATATTTTTAGTGGAAAAAACGCTGGCGTCTTTTCATTTTTTCAGAGTGATAGCCTGCAAAAGACCTTAAAATTCTTTTTTGGGTTACCGGGTTCCCCCCTACATTTTCTAACTTATGGGATAAATTATACAGTGGGCTCATGTGTAGGGAATTATAACAACTCTATTTTCTTTATTAAGGTTCCCTGGACTTGTGTAATGTAATGTATTTGCTGCAACATATACGTCCATTCAACTTTATCATTTCCCGCTGTATGCAAATTAGCTTGTATGAAGACCTCTAACGAGGTTGCGCTAGGCATAATTGAACGCTAGTGCATCTTCGCTTTGATTGCCGAAGTAATGCTAGTGAAAATTCGCCATTGTTCGGCTCCCTGGACGCAACTTCTCATTTTAGTAAAGTAACGTTGTCTGAGCGAATTTTCACCTGCTGAATTGTTGCAATGGCGTCTCTGGCGAATTTTCGCGCTTAGTAAATTTACCCCTTTACCACATAACCTGCCTAACTGCTAGTTGATCAAAAGGATCAACACACATATATGTATAATTAGTTAATTGCTAAAAATAACTTATACTAAGGAACCTAACCAAGTGCTGAATATGAGTATAAATATAAAGAAAACCCTTGTGCCATTTATTGTAGAGGTCACTCAAAAGCACAGCACACATTGGTGTTAATGTCTATAGCCTTAAATCATATTGAAAAATATTATAGGATATTTAGAAAATTACAATTTCATAAATGAAAAATGTAAAAATCTGTGGTTTGCACTGGCATGCAATGATCAGTAGTATTTACATGGTTCAGAATCAATGTATCTTGCTAATAGGGATCTTCTGGAACACAGCCTTTCACTAAGGTAAATTAATAGGACAAAATGTATTAGCATCATACACTGAGCAAACTAATGAAATTATTTAAAAGCATGCAATAAAATGATGACATTAGTAATGAACTGCTTGCAAGGTGACACAAGAATGATTATTATACTGCAGGGAAGCCAAAGGTAAAAGTGGGAGACCTATACAGCTCTGCTTGACCAATGCATGTATGTGCAGTATGTATATTTGTATATTTAGAACAATACATTAATTGACAGATGCTGAGGTCATCATAATAATAAAATATAAATAAATAAAAAATACAGTTATGTTGAAGTGCTTATTAAGATTAAGTTAGAGGCAAGAGAAAGTCACTGACCCAATGAGCTTATAGTCTAAAGGGGGCTATAGATGTTAAGATTTTTAAAAGGCTAAATATATCAACTTTCCAAGAAAATTTCCAAGAATTTCCAATAAATTCTACAGTAGAAATGATGTTAACCAAACCTGGAAAGCTTTCAATACAATTATGTCTTACTTAAGTGCAAGCGCAAGTGCATTAATTGATGCATCGCATACAATTGTGTCAGATGCAACTCCCTCTGGTGAGTGCAACCATGCTGAAATTCGGGAAAAAAAAAAAAAAAACCCTCTGCAACATGGAAAAAATTTGTACTTTCCTCATTGCATTGGCAGTCGTTAATGACCCTTACAGTAGCCGTCAAACCACTCATATGATTTTCAGAAATTGGCCCCATTAATTATAAGAACATGGGAGAGACATCACCAGTGCTATACAGATAGCTATATAGATTTGTTTTCATTGCTTCAAATAAGGGGCAATGGGGACATTTTACGTATTTAGTTAAAAGCAAAAAGGGGATGGTAGGTAGTCAGGCAGTCGATTGTAGGGCGGGGGTGGAATGGCTCTTATACAACACAACCTCCAGCAGCTCCTTTACTAGCTGGTTGACATTACATTGTTAATGCTGTTAACATATTACTGTTGGTGTATGTTGATTACACCTTGGTAGTAAACTGGGCTGTTCCCTGTTCAATCCAGAACAGGTATGTGAGTTACTTGTTTATAAATTACTGGATTAAAAGAGGGAAGAGGAAGGAGAATATAATGATGCTGCCCATGTCATTTGATTCCAAGGAATGTGCCCAATGAACATCCAAGTGTAAGTAAAGTGCAATTACTGTAAATAGGGGATATTATACCTCCTGTTCTAAAAAATAAAGATATTATAAGTCACCAAGGAATTCCCTGACCATGTAAAGCCATAAGGCCATGGAACTCCAAGGTGACTTCTAAAATTCTTATACTTAAAAATAGAGGGTATTCATTTTTTTTCTAATGCAATACATCATACCTCCCAACATTTGAGATCAAGAAAAAGGGACAAAAAGTTGTGCTGCGCTGAAAATGTTGGCCACACCCACTTTATGGTCACTCCCCATAAGTCACGCCCATTTAACTATAACACACCCATTTTCATTATCATTTATTTATAAAGCATCCGGTATGTGCATTATGCAGTTGGAGAGGATATCAGCTTAGTTTATGAGCAAGCTAGAGGGCTGTCATTTATTTCCAGTTTATTTTTTTGTGCCAGTTATTTGCCTTGTGTACATTTTTTAAAGGAACTGTTGCTGCTGAGATAAGAGAGAGATTTCCCCTTCAGTGTGCAATGCTCTGTGACACATGTACTGGACACTTACCCAGCTATGGGGTTACAAAAACTGCAGACTAACTGTAGCAGATCCAGCCATGCAGTATAACAGAGCAGCAGCACAGCACAGAGACCACAAGCTAAGGCAGATAAATCACCTGCTTTATCTCTCACCCATCCTGAAAGGCTGCAGTCGCACCTCCGTCCTGGGTCATCGGTCTCTCTCATCATCCATCAGCCCCCCCCTCCTAAGCCATCAGTAGTGATGGGCGAATTTATTCACCAGGAGCGAATTTGCGGCGAATTTGCACAATTTGCCACAGGCGAATAAATTTGCGAAACGGCCGCAAAAATTCGCTGACGAAAATTCGTCAAAATGGTCACCGGCCTAAAAAAAAAAATAGACACCGGCGTCAAAAACGAGACGCCGGCGCCGTTTTGCGAATTTCGTGCGAAATTCAAGAATTTTTTGGCTAGGCCAAGCGGTGCAAATTCACCCATCACTACTCCTCAGCCATCAGCTGTCAGCCATCTCTACTACGTTTGCATTAGGCGTCTGATGGAGCTTGTGATGTCACGGTCAGTCTCACGAGACTTCAGTGGCACAGTGTGGGGGAAAAAAAAGGAAGAGCCGAAAGAGCCACAGTGAAGTGGGACATTAAGTACATAAATTCGGGACAGGCAGTTGAAAGTGGGACGATCCTTTGAAAAGCGGGACATTTGGGGGTATGATACATCACTAAGCACCAATAATAACTGATGACATCACTATACATTGTTTTTAAGGATATCATTTACAGGATACTCCTAGCTCCTATATATATAGGAAGATAAACTGTCACCTGCAGAATCATAATGCATGCGACTTTTTATATAACTGACATATCTAAGGCCTCATGATTGAAAGGTCAAGCACATTGGACATGGGAAGTGTTTTTTCTTTGCATATATGCTTAGCACTGCTAATGTACCAATACAGTTGACTATTATACCAAGAGAAGAAGCCGACGGTTGAACAAAGCTATTATGAACAAAAACATGACGCAAACTGGTAGAAACTTACTAGTCTTATATAGTTATTTACATTGTACTATTTTGGCTTTCTCCCAGATGAATCGGGGCCATACAGATGGGTTCACAGTCGTCCCATATTGTAACAAGTTTAAGTGAGAAATGCTCTATAAAAAGATAACTGATAACTGTATTACCTTCAGTGTTAATTACGAATTGTCAGGGATAAACACGTTATCGCAAGTGTTATCTGTGAATTATCAGGGGAAAAAAAACATAACCTTAAGTATTGTTTGTAAAACCTCATTAATAATAAGTAGTGCCTGTGGCTTAATGGGGAGCAATAACCCAAAATATTTTAAGATATCCTAATTATATTATCCTGGTTGAAAAATTATGGATAACCAAATACCCAACCATCGCAGAAAGTCATTCAATTCCTAGTAGTGTATTTTGCTGAAACATTTGGTTTGGTGTGTAAAATGAATTTCATAGACCATTTCCTGACATACAGTATATATTGGGCCATATTCACTAAAACTCGACTTTTTGTGACTTTGTTAAAAAAAACAATTCAATCAAACTCCCAAACATGAATGCCTTGAATTTACCAATAATATTCTCTGTAAAATTGGTGCAAGAAAAAGTCGCAACAAAATCAAGCGTCAGTTGTCGTGCAACTTTTTCTAATTGTCGCTCCAAAAACTTGAATTTATCGAGTTGCCCCTGAAAAACTCAAATTTATCAAATTATGAAACGAAAACCAGCAGCCAAAATTATTTAGAATCCTGAAGGTAAAGAAATATTCCAAATGTTAAAGGGACCATCTGCCATTGACTTCAACATGGTTTTAGCTGGAGTATTTTTGGATTCAGATTTTTATCAGCTTCAGAGCACCAATATTTTAAGATTTTTTTATAGGCTTAATAAATAGGCCCCAATGAGTTTGTAACATGTTCTTATTCTATATTCTATAGACCAAAAAAGCCCGGGGAACAAAAAAGAGCCAATTGTTTTCCAAATATCGGGGGGGGGGAGGGTCGGGGGGGTTGGAGGGGATAGGGAGGGGTCGGAGCAGGTTGGGAGGGGTTGGGGAGGGGGAGTCTGGAGGGGTCGGAGGGGGTCAGGGGGTTCAGGGAGGGGGGTCGGGGAGGTTGTCGGGAGGGGGTTGGGGAGGTTGTTGTAGGGGGTCGGAGCGGTCAGCGTCCAATTTGGGTGTGCCGGCGTCAAATTCGTGAACCGTGTTCATTGTTTAGCGGCCAAATTCAGGACTGTCTGCGGGCCGGTTCTGGGCCACGGCCGGGTGGTTGGGGACCTCTGCTATAGATGCTGTTATTACATTTGTCCAATGCATTTATTTGTTATTAGCAGGTGATTGTAACCAGTGTATCCAAGAGTGCTTATACAGCTACTTTTCCTCTTTCTTGGCTTTGTTTAGAATTTGGAGCACATCCTTGTTGGATTATACTTGTTCTAGCTGGTTAGGAGGCAACACTTAAAATGATAACTAGGGATGGGCGATGTTTTTCGCCATGTTTCGCTGCGGAAATGACGCCCTTTATGACTTTAATAGGCGTCTGCACCAATTGTCGGCATCAAATTGTTTGCGAAACAAAACGGGTCAAATTCGCCCAAGCCTAATGATAACCTATTTAAAGGGGAACTGATGTGAATTCAACCCCGGCATAAATATATATATATATATTTGATACAGTTCACATGCACTTTAGCGGTAATGGTCCATAAATCCTACTTTATGAATATAATTGGGTAGATTTTGCACACTGAATAATAGTTAACACCATGGTTTCTCTATACAGAGTGACAGCTAGGTAGGCAGTATAGCGTAATTAACTCGTGCAATACCATGTCCATAACTCATCTACTGATCTACCAAAGGCTGGGCTGTCTTTATGCTTCATGGGCAGAAAATCTATATCTAATATATTTTTCAACAATTTATGTAATATATGTAATATTTTTTAAAGTTACCAAGCTGCCACCTAAATTAGATGCCTCCAGATCCAGATATGAATATCCAATCTACTGGTTATTCTACCATTTTCATTCTGTAACCACATCCTCCAACAAACTCAATTTCTATATACTACCGTTTCTTCAGCACCAAAGGAGTTAAGTTTCTTTGAGCAGTTAAAGACACTTACAATAAAATCGGTACCCCACTGAGACAGAGGCACTAGGGTGTGTTTGATTACGCTATTGTTCAGAAAGACGTTATTATTAGCACTATATACTATTACAATTTAGAATCAATAGCATTATCACCTACACAAAAGCATCCCTTGAAAATGTTCCATGTGTTAGTGGTTTATAATTTCAATATAGCCATATATTACAATAAAATAATAGCACTTGGATATCATGCTGTTATCGTTTAAAATTGCTTCTACCTGATGGTTTTATATTCCTTATTGCTGTGTTTTAAATGCCTATAAATTACATTAAAAAAAAACATTTTTTTTAACACTCTCTAATAAACACTCTTGGAAATCTGATACTGAATATAATGATTATGTTTCATATTTTCAAGAGTGAACTTTAACCAGCTTGAAACATGCACAAAAAAAAAACAATGCCAGACTTTTGTCACAATACACAGATGGCCTTCATGAATTTTATAAAAGTGCCTGAAATGAACAAGATCATATTAACTCCTTTATGACTTGGGTTATTGTGTGATGTGGTCAAGCAGTTGTAGACCTGATTGCACCAGTCATTGCTTAGTAAAATGCTTTATATATGTGTTCCCAGATGGTCCGACCTACTATGCATATTAGACCATTTTTTACTTTGTGGTTGGTCACCAACCTAACCAGCTGTGGCAAGAACAGGTGTGCCGATGACTCTGATTGCCCACAGAAGTAATGCTCTGGGAAGGTGGAGACCATGGACCACTTCCTGCTTCAGTGTTCATTTAACATTGAAATATACAAAAAGAATCTGTTTCCCTACTTCTCTGGTTTGAATTACCAGGAGTGTGCACACGGAGTATTCAGGCATCACCAGGGGTTTGAGCTGAGCAGGATAATCTGAACTCAGAACTAACTCCAAGTTTGCTGTCTCGGCCCACTATTCTGCCTTTAGCAGCCGCCTTTGGCTGCGGGTGGAGCCCTCTGCTACTCAGATGTAGAGCCAAGAAGAGAGTTCTGAGCAAGCAAGGGAACCGAACATGGAAACAAGAAACATAGTCAAAAGCCAGGCCAAGTCAATACAGTACAAATACAGGAGACCTAGGAATAATCGGGGTCACAGACTGGGTCAAAACACATCAATATCACAATAACAGGAAGAATTCAGAAGCGTAGTCAAAAACAGGCAATAATCAGGGCAGGCAGCAGACAGGACGAAAACCAGGGACAGGCAGGATCAATAACCACTTGAAACAGAAGATAGCACCCCAGGAACTTAGAAAATACCCTTTTACAGTGGGCAATGAACAACCGGATGTGAGCCCTTTGAATTTCACGCCAATGCGCAATGACCACCGGAAGCGCCTGCACCAAACTCAGAAGAGGCATGCGCGTCAATGGAGTTGGACGTGCATGTCAGGCGTCCCCGTCTTGGGTACAGTGGGCATCCCCGCTGCACCCCCAAACGACCACCAGATACATTTCTCACATCACCATTTTTCTAGTTAGTTCTGTCACCTCTTTTATACTTGGAATGCATGTTATCAGGTTCCTACTAAGCATAAACATCACTCCCTGTTGTGAAGTGGTGGGTACCATCTGGGTTTCTCTTTTGAGAAGCAGAGGGTGGATGCAGCAAGGTGAGTATCTTTATGACGTGGTTTTGGAGCCTCCTTGAAACCCTTTACTTACCTGATTCTCTTTGATTGGCCTCTCTGGTGCAAGATACTAGTCTGCTGCTTGGGGTGTACTATTGTATTGTGTACTATTGTATTATAAGGTTAGTGTTGAGTTGTAAATATGTGTATAGAAAAGTTTATATATGTCCAGAGTGATCCTGCAATTAATTTTTAGACAATACACTAAGCACATACACCTGTATTGAAGCACGCTTCTTGGCGTACAGCTTGGATGATCACATTGCAACAGTAAAATCTTGATTTCATAGTACGGTATGAACTGATGCTAATTTTATCCCCAGTTGTAATGGCTGCCTTGAAAAGATGACCTATTTAATATTATGCCGTTCTCTAGAGAAAACACCAAATTAATATTCTACATAAGAGTAAAAATGACATACTTATATCCAGAGGTTTTCCATTGCCCCTTCTGAGGCTTTGTTAAGTAAAAATGAATTAACATGAATATCATATTAACATTTTTTCCCCAGAAACAGTCATCAGTTTACACAAATACCCCCTTCTTAGGAACGATGAGAAAATTGTTCAGCATTAATTCATGCATGTCAGATAATGGGTGCAATCTATCATTAACTGCTTTAAATTGGATTGCTTTCTTTAACATGAAGGAAGGTGAATAAATTGTATCATTTTAGCTTTCTTTAAATTGGAACCATATTAACCTCTCTTCCGGTGATGGCCTTTATAATCAGAACAATACAGAAATTATGGTAACTTTTGCAGGATACAAGGAGTAATAGGCTTTTGTTTCTGTATTGCTTTTCAGATATGATTTTTTACTACATAGGTCACGTGGTTGAGTTAATTGGTTTAAAACAAGCATTAATTAATATTTCTTGGTGCATTAGAAGAATATGTTTCTACACTGAAAGTAACAAAAGCAGAATTTCTGAAGATGAAGGAATACTGAAATAGCAAGAAAGAGTTGTAGATGTTACCACATAGTTAGGGGGATATTTTCAGACCCGGATTTGTGGAAAGGCCACCAAAGCCCAGCCTACGGCAGCAGGATTTTAGGTCGCGGCAAGAGTCAAGAGTGAGTTTATTGTCATTTCATCCATATACGTTTGTATAGTACACAGTGAAACAAAACAATGTTCATCTAGGACCATGGTGCTACACACAACATAGATGTACCGGACAACAGACAAAAAGTGCAAGTGCAAAAATATGCAACTCCTGCAAGACAGGTCAGCACAGTGCAGGGACAGGACAATACAGTGCAAAAATATGCAACTCCTGCAAGACAGGTCAGCACAGTGCAGGGACAGGACAATACAGTGCACACTCAGCACATGTAATATGTTAAGTAGCTAATGCTAAACGTCAGAGATGATGGGTGTATCATTGTGATATGATAGTAGTAAAAACATGATAAAGTGCAGATGTGCTCATAGAGAACAATTTTATTTATACAATGGTGTAAGTAAGGTCAGATGGAGTGTGTGTGAGAGAGATCTGTCCAGTCCCTGAGTATTCAGGAGCCTTATGGCTTGGGGGAAGAAACTGTTACACAGTCTGGTAGTGAGGGCCCTAATGCTTTAGTACCTTTTTCCAGATGGTAGGAGTGTGAACAGTGAGTGTGAGAGGTGTTGGCAGAGGTGGTCTTTATGATGATCACACAGGGAACACTCAGCACAGCAACTTGGAAAAGGATTTACTTGTGAATCACTCAGGGATAATACAGAGCACATTTAACAGTGTGAAAGATCAAAAACAATATGGTGGATAGAAAAGAAAAACAACAGAGTGCAGAAAAAACAACAGCAAAGATCATTGCAATTATACATTAACAATATTCACAGCGCCACCTTGTGACCATTTTAATACTCCAGTGTTTAAGCATGAATGCTGTTGCATGTATTCCAACACCCCTTCTCAACAGAGAAAGGCTTAAACTGATAATCCATTCTTCCTGTTGGTAGTTCTGTAAGATTCCAGGTGTGGTTGTTATGCAGAGATTTTATCTCCTCTTCAGCAGCCTTTATCCACTTATTGGCTTCCCCTTCTGGAAGTTGTGATACGTCTTTCCAACATGTAGGTTCACATATGTAGGCTGTATTTGCTTTGTATGAAAGTCGAACAGGTGGCTTGCCCTTGTTCTCTCTTATTGAACGCCTTGGTTCATTGTCAGTGCTTGGTTGTGTCTGCTCATCTGTGGTGTCAAATTCAGTGCCAACTTCAACTATTTGTTCTGGAGATGTACATGTTACTTGTTCAGTATCTTTCACCTTTTCTCGTCTTTGTTCTAGTGAAGTCATTACACCATTTCTTAGGTCTTCAATAAATGTTACACTGTTACTGATCACCACCTTGTCAATCTTTGGATCCAGAATTCTGTATCCTTTGGAATTTTCTGCATATCCAACAAGGATACCTTCCACTGCCCGATTTTGCAGTTTGCTGCGTTTCTCTTCTGGAATGTAAGCAAATGCTTTGCACCCAAAAACTCTGATATGTTTAACACTGGGTTTTTCACCATGCCACAGTTCATATGGTGTTTTCATGACAGATTTGGAGTACAATCTGTTTTGCACGTAAGTAGCTGTCATTGCTGCTTCACCCCAGTATTTTTCAGATAGTCCTGAATCAGTCAGCATACATCTGATCATTTCTGTTAGGGTTCTGTTTTTCCTTTCAGCTACCCCATTCTGTTCTGGTGTATATGGGACAGTCTTTTGATGCTCTATCCCAAGCTGTTTTAAGAAATTCTCTACTTTGTGTCCAGTGAATTCTCCTCCATTGTCACTTCTGAACACAAGTGGTTTTCTCTGAAATTTGTTACTTGCCTTTGTCACATAATCTTGCAGTTTTTCAAACACTTCTGATTTGTTTTTCATTAGATATGTGACTGTGTATCTTGAATGGTCATCTGTTAAAGTCACTATGTATCTATTACCTCCTGGTGTGGGCACTCGCATAGGACCACATACGTCACTGTGTATAAGGTCAAGCGTATTTGAAGCTCTGTTCTGGCTTACCTTTGGAGGAGTTGCTCTTGTAGCTTTGGCTTTGATGCAACACTCACATCTCACGGTAGTTGGACAGGCTGACAATACTAGATCTTTTGTCAGGTTCTGCCTAATCAGTTCTTGTATGCCATCTGGATGTCTGTGACCTAGACGTCTATGCCACATGTGAATGCAGTTGTTGTGCCCCTGTGTGCAGAGTCTTGCCTGCTCCTTTACTGTGTCCAGTCGATATAGATGCTTATCCACTATGGCTGTTGTGATGACCTTTTCTCCATTCTGGATTGTACACTTGTCACCTTGGAATTTTGTGATAAGTCCTTTGGATCCCAGTTTCCTTACAGATAAGAGCCCACCTTCTAGTTTTGGAACATATAGCACATCCTTTATTGGTATAGGCAATCTGTGTCCGTCAGCATTGTGACAAATAAGAATTCCATGCCCAATGCCTTCAGCTGTAGTGCTACTTCCATCTGCAAGGTAAATAGTTTCTTTGTTATTTGGATCAAACTCTGTAAAGAAGTTTCTGTCGCTTGTCATGTGACTTGTTGCTCCTGAATCTATATACCAGTTTTTGTTTGAAAGGGTGTTTGTTACTTTAAAAGTTCCGTGCCACTGATCTCTATCATTGTCATTCACTGTAGTTCTGACTGTTTGTTTAAAACTTCTTGGAAATTTTGCCCTTTGCTCTGCCTTCCATATTGAACAGTCTTTCTTAAAGTGTCCTGGTTTCTTGCATCTGAAGCAAACTTTGCTCTCTTTCTTATGTAGCTTTGTGTCTGTGGCTTTAAGAGCTGCCTCAGTATTACTTTCTGTATTGTCAAATGTTTGCTCCTTTCTGCGCATGTATTCATCTATGAGCCGGGTTTTGACAAATTCTAGTGTTAGTTCAGCTTCAGGCCTTGTTTCCAGGGCATTAATCAGTGCACTGTATGATTCAGGTAAACTGCACAGAAGTATGGCTGATACGTGGCTGTCTTTTATATCCTCTCCAATTGCCTGGAGTTGTGTCACAACCTGCAACATTGCATTTATATGCTCCTGCATGTCTTTTCCTGAACCTAATCTCATCTGGTATAGTTTCCTTAGCAGGAATAGTTTGTTATTCAGGCTGGATCTTTCATGCAGTTTTTGCAATGCATCCCACATGCCTTTAGCAGTATTCTGATGCCTTATATGAATAAGCTGTTCATCTTCCACTAACAGACTTATTGTTGCCCGTGCCTGTCTGTTTTTCTTATCCCATTCCTGGTGATTAACATCTGGTCTATCTGTAGTTATAACTTCCCATAAGTCATCTCTGGATAGCAGCATTTCTACTTTAAACTTCCACAGTTGATAATTCTCATTATTCAGTTTAGCCACTGCTAGTTTAAGTTCTGAGCTGCTAGCCATGTCTGCCTCACTTCCTTGTATAAGCTGTGATTCTTACTTGTGCTTTGTAGTTCACAGAACCTCTGGAAGATTCCTTGTGCCAGTCTTTTCACTGAGTTGGATTGTGTCTGGGCCCATAACCTGTTGGCAGAGGTGGTCTTTATGATGATCACACAGGGAACACTCAGCACAGCAACTTGGAAAAGGATTTACTTGTGAATCACTCAGGGATAATACAGAGCACATTTAACAGTGTGAAAGATCAAAAACAATATGGTGGATAGAAAAGAAAAACAACAGAGTGCAGAAAAAACAACAGCAAAGATCATTGCAATTATACATTAACAATATTCACAGCGCCACCTTGTGACCATTTTAATACTCCAGTGTTTAAGCATGAATGCTGTTGCATGTATTCCAACAAGAGGTGTGTTGGATCAGCCACAATGCTGGTGGCTTTACGGATGCAGCGAGTGGTGTAAATATCCGTGCTGGAAGGAAGAGACACCTATGATCTTCTCTGCTGTCTTCACTATCCTCTGTACGGTCTTGCGCTCCATGACAGTGCCGTTCCCAGCCCAGACAGTGATACAGCCGCTCCGGATGTTCTCGATAGTCCCTCTGTAGAAGGTTTTGAGTATGGATGGTGTGAGATAGGATTTCCTCAGCTTGCGCAGGAAGTAGAGGCGCTGTTGCGTTTTCTTGGCTAAGTAGCTGGTGTTGTGGGACCAGTTGAGGTTCTCCGCCAGGTGGACACCAAGGAATTTAGTGCTTTTGACGATCTCCACATTAGAGCCGTCGATGTACAGTGGCAGGTGGTCACTCCTAGTCTTCCTAAAGTCAACAACCATCTCCTTTGTTTTGTCTACATTGAGAGACAGGTTGTTGGCTCTGCACCAGTCTGTTAAGCTGCACCTCCTCTCTGTATGGAGAAATCTGAAGCACCAACCTGGCCTTTATCAGTGCTTTATCAGATAGTAAGTAGCTCTAATTCTGGCCCCAGGTACCAATAGTGGCGCCTTATACACATGCCATTTGCTTGCTCTTTTCCATCCTGATAAATAAATGCATCCTACAATTGTTGCTTCAGTCAGAAGCTTTAATTAGGTTCTTCCATGTGGATGTGGTCAACAAAACTGTCACTGCGAATAATAGTGTACCGTAGTCCCAGGTCCAGGTGTTCGATCCCTAACCAGAAACCCATTATCCAGAAAGCTCTGAATTACAGGAAGGCACCTCCCATGGATACCATTTTTAATAATGTTATAATAAAACAATACATTTCAACTGAGCCTAACAAAGCTGCATAGATCCACATTGGTAGCAAAACAATCCTGTCTATTTAGCGGCCGATTTATCGTTGTGGTGAATTCTCAAATTAAAATTTTTTAAAATTTGAGCTATTTTATGTGTACTTCTACTAGGGAATAGTCCAAATTCGATCCAAATTTGAAAAAAATTCTAAAATTTGAATATCGAAATTTACCTTTAAAAATTCGACTTCGACCATTCGCCATCTAAAACCTGCGGAATTGATGTTTTAGCCTATGGGGGACCTCCTAGAACCCATCTGGACTCAATTGGTGGACTTTGAAAAATCAAAGTTTTTTTGGGGAAAAACTTTGAATCAAATATGATCAAATGCGCTATTACTATGGACCTATTCGATCGAAACTGACCTATTCAACCAAAAAAAACTTTGACTTAACTTCAGTTGGTCTTTTTGAATTCGAATTTCGAAGTTTTTTCCATTCAAAATCGACCCTTGATAAATATGCCCCCAAATGTTAAAATGTTTTTTCCCACACTAAAATACAGACACCAGAAAATAACCTTTTTTATATTTATTATAACATTGTCTTTGAATGCTATTTATAATTTTGCCATAAAAGTATTTGTCTGATGCTTTTACATTACCATGTTCCTGTGTGAGGGGGCTGTCATATTTGTGCAGCAGAAGTCCGTTATCATTAGAAACTCTGACAGGTTAAGAAGGGACAGTCAGGTTGGCAAAACAGTCAGGTTTAGGAACTTTAAGTGGCAATTACTTACAACATCAGAACTATCAGCGAAAAACGATCAATATGACCTATACGCAATTTGAGGTATTCAAGTATTTTTTTTGAATGTCTTCAAAAATATTACATTTTACATTTTAATTTTTTCATAAATAAATTGTGTGTTTACTTGAAATAGAAAAAATCACAAACATTAGATTTTTGATAAAGAAGCCCACATATCAACTAATCAGAATGTGACTGTAGAGGCCTTAGTAGTCCTGGTATTTTGCCCCCTGTACTGAATTCCTCTAATCCAGGGGTCCCCAACCTTTTTTTACTTGCATTTAATCACATTTAAATGTAAAAAGAGTGGGGGAGCAACACAAGCATAAAAAAGTCCATTGGGATGCCAAATAAGGCCTTTGATTGGCTATTTGGTAGCCCCTATGTGGACAGGCAACCTGCAGGAGACTCTGTTTACTGTTTACTCTGTTTAATATACCCACTAGTATTATGTGAGGTAAGTGCAAACTTCTCAGTAGAAAAGATGGCAAACCTGAGATATACTTTTTGTTTATGTTGTTCTATGTTAGATCATTGCAATGACATTAACCATTAAATTAATATCATGATGTTCTTAAGATACTTTGCAAATTTAGCTAAAGTAATATAGATCATTTAATTACTACCAATTCCTCTGTACAAAACCCATTTCAGTAACAAAAGCTCTGTGCGGTACTGTACACAGGTAAGGCTTGAGCTCTTTGGGCATGTCCTTAATATGTATTTTATCAAATAATTAGTGATGGGTGAATTTCTCCTGTTTTGCGAAACAGCGAAAAAATTTGCGAAAATTGATGCCCACTTCAATTTTGATGCCGGCGTTAATGTCAATGGGCTGCATAGTTTTGAATAGTTTTGACGTGCAACGGTTTCGACCCGATCGACTTTTCTGACGTGTGTCCAACATTTTTTGATGCCGGTGAATTTGGGCATGTATTTTATCAAATAATTAGCGATGGGCAAATTTCTCCCGTTCGCCAAAAAATTAGCGAATTTCCTGTGAAATTCATGAAACATCAAAAAAAATGTGCAAAACTCGAAAATGTTGATGCCGCCATAAAAGTCAACGAGCGTCTAAATAGTGTTGACATGCAACGGATCAACTTTTCCGATGTGTGTCCAACATTTTTTGACTCCGGCGAATTTTTGCGGGAGTTTCTTGAATTTATTCGCATGCGTTGAAGCGTGGAAATTCTATGCAAATTTGCACCTGGCAAATATTTTGACGCCGGTGAATTTTTGCGGGAGTTTCGTGAATTTATTCGCACGCATTGAAGCGTGGAAATTCGATGCAAATTTGCACCTGGCAAATATATTCGCCCATCACTACAAATAATTTAATTTATATGTTCTGCTACAGATTGGAGACAGGAACCTGTGCCAACCAGCTACTGCTGAGCTACAGGAATCGTAACTCCACAAAGAAACCTTAAGCCTTTCCAGGCACTCCTCATCATTTCCCTACATGGGTATCACAGCAAAAGCGCAAATGATATATAAGATACCTTGTACAGTTCAAAATAATAATAATGCACTTTTTTTTGTGGCTTTTAGATTTCATCTACTTCAAAAGTTGATCCCTTTCTCGCTTTAAATCCTATAGCGTATTTACAGATATATCACTTTCTTGTAATGTAATAACTGATTATATATTGCCTGTAAAATCTGGGAAGGGATAAAATAAAATGCCGTTGAAAGAATAACACGCGAGTCTTTAAGAATTACTCATGCAGCCACAAATATGAAATAAAGCAAACTGATGCAAAATACTGTAGTTACTACAATTTCCTTAAGTTGGACACAGATATTTTTGGCTGAATTTCAGTACCTATTTTACATTTAGTTTACATATTGTACAATCTGGAAATATATTTCAATGAGTTCAGTGACATTGCAATACATTTTTATGCTTAATTCCCAGTATGAAATCTGCCTAATACTGTGGTACTTAGATTATTATAATACTATAAAATCTTCCCATGGCCTGTTCATCCATTCAGCCCCTAAAGTGGCATTTTTGGCTCAGATTATTCCTATATTCTCTCATTAGAAAATTCTCTTTGATCTCCAGCTTTTCCCTATTCATACTTTGTGTGTTTATCTAAAGATACTTGTTAAATTCATATCCAGCCTTTGCCTTCACCATCTTTACTATGAGGAAAGACAGGCTGGCAGCTTTGTGTCTTATTAATTAATCCTACTGGCCTAGATAAAAGTAGCCTTCAGTCTTTTCCTCCATAAATGAAAATTGAGAAAAATGTTTTTTTTTTTACAAAAAACGGGAATTCATCACCTGATATCACTCTCAGCAAATGTTTTCATAGTAATTACTACTGGCATACCTTTAGAAAAGCAGATCCTGTTGTGGGGGAGGGGAGGGTCCATGGGGGTCTGCTTCCTATATAGTTGTTTTGATATCTCCCCTTCTCTGCTGCTTTCATACCTAAGAGCTAACAATTGGTGTGCACAGTGGACATGAGTGGGTAGGGATTGCTGTCCCTTTGTAGTTATGCCACTGGTAAATACAGTTCAGTGTAAAAATAAAAACTGGGTACATGGATAGTATGTGGGAAATGAAAAATGTTTCTAATATAGTCAGTTATTCAAAAATTTAAACTATAAAGGCCAGAACCCAACTGCCTGCTTTGCAGCTCTCTAACACTGAGTTAGTCAGTGACTATAATAGGGGTCACATGGGACATACAATAACTGATCAGTGAGTTTGCAAATGATCCTTAGGATGCAGCTCAGATTCATAAGCAACAGCTATGGCCCATGTGCCCCCCCTCCTTAAAGTCACTGATCAATCAATCGAAACCAAGAGAGCTGCAAAGAAGGAAGTAGTGTTCTGGCTATTATGTTAAACATCCAGTCACTCCAGCCTTTATACATTACATTTTTGGCTAACTATATTAGGAAAATTTTTTTATTTTGCACAGCCCATCTATTTATCTAGTTTTTATTTTTCTAAAACATGTATATTATAATAAATAAAGTACCCCTTGTTGGAAAATATGATGATATCAGAAGTAACTTTGGAGTTCCATAACCTGTATAAAAGATATATATATCTATATCTATATATATGTATAAACATCTACCTGTGACATTAGGGGGCATATTTATCAAGGGTGGAATTTTTGGGAGTTTCTAAAAACTCCCAAAAATTAGAAAATCAAACAAAAAAAAATAAAACGACCCAGCAAAATGTATTAAAAAAATGTAATATTTAAAAAATGGGTGAATAGGATCAAGCTACAATTTGTTTTACCAAAAAAAATTGAAAAAAATTAACATTTTTTAAAAAATATAAAAACAATTAAAAAAATATTATATATATATATATATATATATATATATATATATATATATATATATATTTTTTTTTTTTTTTTCAAAAGTCCACCAAATGACTCCAAATTAGGTCTAAGATAGGTTTTAAGATAGATTTTAGATGGTGAATAGTTGAATTTGAATTCTTAAAGGGACAGTACATGATAAATTTCAAAATTCAAATTTAGAATTTTTTTTTTGTTGGACTATTCCCTAGTCAAATTACACTAAAATAAACTCAAAATTCTAATTTAAAAACTCCAATTTTCAATTCGAACCTAAAAAAAATCTGCCCCTAGCAGTAGTTGTTTATAAAGTTATATATTATAAGGTTTTCTCTCTCTCTCTCTCTCTCTCTCTCTCTCTCTCTCTCTCTCTCTCTCTCTCTCCCTCTCTCTCTCTCTCTCCTTATAAACAGCTACCCGTGACATCAGCAGTAGTTGTTTATATGGGTCTAAATCTAACACAATAGGAACATAATTATATGTTCTGTAATTATAGGTTTACATTATTATTGCATGAATATGTACACCCAGGCCTTTCTTTTGTGAATATCAAATTGCAAATGAATGTTGGGCTCCTGCATACTGCAGAGATGTTACTTTGGAGTGAAACGAATCCATACATATGTTAAACTCACATCAGTAATAAAGATTAAGTAGAAGTTAATGGCATCCCAGTCAACCTTGTGGAAGTAATCTCCTTTCTGAAAATTCAAAATTAGATTTGGAGGATCGAAGCAAACAGGGGGCGAGACTTTGGCGTAATATTTTAATCAAATTGTCATGAATCAGTGGATACAATTACGAATTCTGTCAGTCACAGTGCAAAGACCCTTTTGTGAGTCAGATGTTGTGAAGGATGCAGTGGGGCATCGTGGGTAAGATTAACCTTGACCTTTCCCAGGATCTTCATAGTTTTAACCCTCTGGCGATGCTCTGCTTGTCAGATGGCGATATTATGAGAACAGGACAAACAAAAGCTTTATTTCCACGAGAACACAAGGCAGGCATCAAATGATCATCTGCAAATCTAATGTCTAATCCTTTTATGTGACATGTGAAGTATTCAAATCATTTCATTTCTCCTTTACATTTTTTTGTTTTTGCCTTCCCACCAATTTTTCTGAAAAATACATTTCACTACCACTACATCTAATTTCTACTAAATTAAAGTTTTATCTATGCAAATACGGTTGTAATTATAATGAACGGAGGTTAGCACAATTGTTTTAAGTCTATATAGCCCAAATTAAACACAGGCATATACATGAACAGCACTCTAACAAACATGCCCCAATGCAGAGTGAGATAAAATAGATGTAACAAAAGACCAGCAATTTTGGGACTTATGAGGAAAGCTTATAGTGCAAAGTATGTATGTACCTGTACACGCCAATGCTTTAATTCACTTTTGGAACCTTCAGTAAATATCTGCCCCAGCATTTGTTACATCCAACCAGAGAAATTGTGTATTTTCTCTGAATTCTACCTGAAATGCAACACCTGAAGCACCATTGCCCATTGCTGCCATGTAACAGAAAACAGATGAAAAGCTAATTACAGATGTAAGTGGATTTGGGGCACAAGCTTTTCTAGGGTTGCCCCCTTTGCTTAACCCAAATAAAGGGGCAGAAAACATTTAGGGGAGAGGTGGGCACAATTATGCTGATGGAGTTATGATGCCAGAGTGGGAGTATTGCATCATTTAGGGGGTTATTTATCAAAGTCCAAATTTATCTCAGTATTTTCTAAAAAAAAAACTCTGACCAAATCTGCAAGGGTTTTTTTGCCTTATTTATTAATACACTTTTCTGAAATTTTTTGTGAAAATTACGAATTTTACAAATCTTTCAGAATTTCCACCCGATTTTTTTCAGATTATTGCCTGAAAACCCAAAAAACTTTGGATCATTGCACGAAAAGCCTTCGCTGATAAAAATATCTTTGGTACCATTCACTTATATGCAAACTCGGCAGGTCTGAGATGCCGGATTTTCATATTCTGACTTTTTCCATCCTCAGGCTATAATAAATTCCAAAAAAATTGAGATTTTTTTTTCTCTAAAAATACAGATTTTATACTAAACAAAACACAATTTTTTCGAGTTTTTGGCATTTGGAGTTTAGTAAATAACCCCCTATTTTTTTTATTTTTGATTGATTTTTTTTTTTGTTTCCGTAATTAACGTAGTGATTATAACTAAGCCATGATGCAGTGAGTTTTTATTTATTGCCTATATTATTGTTCAGCTTTCACAAGGCCAAAAACCGAACAGAAAGTTGAGACCTGAACAGGCTTTAGAAAAAACAAACTGTTCGGGTCAGGTGGAAATCCTAAGTTCTTCTCTTGTACCTGATTTTCTTGTTTTTGCTTAATTGAATGTAGCAAAGCACATTTCCAGTTAGCAAGATTAATTTATAGAAAGAGTTAGGGTTCTCCAGGCTGAACTATAACTCACATCACATTCACTATACCACTATAACACCACTATGACTCAGTGGTTAGCACTTCTGCACTGGATTGCTGGGTTTGATACCAGGTTCCAGGTTGGCGACGATTTGCAAGGAGTTGGTTTGTTCTCTCTGTCTGTGTGGGGTTTCCTAAGTACACTGGTTTTCTCCCACAATCTGTGAATGATACAGGCACAATGCGTAAATGTGCCTGCACTATATACATAGCAGGTGTTATCATTCCACTGTTTTCATCTCATTCAATGGGGTCCTGCATCCTTGACTTGGTTACCTAAGGTCCTAACTGTCTTATTGAGGTCTTCTACCTCAGTCTCCCCAGCAGCAGCAACCCCAGACCCAAAGTGAAGCCCAAATTAGGGTTGCCACCTGGCCGGTATTTTACTGGCCTGGCCGGTAAAAATATTGCTTGATGCCAATGTTATTTATAGTGAGAAACCACAAAAATATAGGAAGGCCTGTATTTTTCCCCAGAAAAGGTGGCAACCCTAGCCCAAACAGACAGAACCATGTGTCCCCTTCTTTATATAGACCAGATATAGGCCAGGGAACATGAACTACCACCACTACCCCATGGTCAATGGAAACACACTTCTCCAACAAGGACAAATGTATATTTCCTTACAATAGGGGAGGTTACTGGTTACATCCTTTAAATGCATACACAAACATGGGAAATGGTCAGTGCATTCTGGACATTCATTTAGGTGATCCAGAGACATGGTGGAGACATTTGGGTACAAAGTTATTGCAGCAGATGTACAAAAGAAAAACATACATGGAATGTGTTACTGTTATTGTATACTTAAAACTATTATTTTAGACTAAATTGACTTTACCTTCATTGTTATGCACACAGTCCAATGACCTTTAACTTGTTTTCTTTCCAGGTGCGTGTGATGGTGTGTTTGGTAATACAGAAGCTTTTTGCCTTTGGAAGTCATGCGAAGGAGATAGACTCTAGTGGTACTTCACTCCCTAACGCCAGGCGAATTTGCGTTCTGGCAAATGAATGTAACTACGCAAACTCACTAAGATGTGGATTTTACTGAACGTTACCTCTTGCGCCAGACTTGCCTTCACCAGCTCAGACCAGGCGAAGTTCAATAGAGTAGATAGGCGTTCCTAAAAAAATAGTAAGTCCCAAAAAAACGCTAGCGTATTTTCCTTTTTTCAGGGTGATAGGCTGGAAATGAGCGTAAATTTTTTTTTGGGGTAACCGGCTTCCCCCCTACATTTCCTAACATATGGCACATAAACTATACACTGGGCTCATGTGTAGGGCAATATAACAACTGTATTTTATTTTATTAAGGTTTCACAGGCTTGTGTAGTGTAATGCTGCAACATATACATTCATTGAACTTTAACTTCCCGCCGTATGCAAATTAGGCAACGCTAACGCAACTTCGCTTAGCTTGGCGCAGTAACGCTAGTGCAACTTCGTCAGGGTTCGGCGCCCTGGACGCAACTACGGATTTTAGTGAATTAGCGTTGTCCTGGCGAATCTACACCTGGCAAAGTGTTGCTCTGTGAGCTGAGCCGTCGCTGGCGAATTTAGTGAATTTTCCCCATGGAGTACAAAAACAAAAGGGTATTACTTAGGACATCATTTTACAATAACTATAACTATTATTAACTAATATTATATTATACATATTATATTATGTTAAATATTGTTGTGCATATATTATCTATGCTGATCATATCCAGACCAGAAGATAAAAAAAACAATGGAAAGAGGTAAGGTGGAATATAAGGGGGGTAAAAGAGGTAGTGAGCGTATTCATACTGTAGCTTGTATGAGATACCATTGTTTCTTATATACTCTGTAAAAATGGAGTTATAGTTTTGTGTGTCCCAGAAAAACACAAACAAAAATCCCAACAGTGCAATGTAGCAGGTACTTCAGTACAATAAGAATGAGAAAATGATGGCCTTACATATGGCACACAACCTCCTATCTGAACCTTGCGGCTGCAGGGAGGCCCAGAAGGTATAGGGGCCCCATGAAGCCATAATTAATGAGCCATTTTAATATGTATTAGTAAAACAAGACAATCTCAGCATATCTAAAATGAATTTGCTGTGGGGCCCAATAATATCTAGTTAAGCCATTGACCTGAACCCCACCATGCTAACACTGAAGGGTTGATGGTAGTTTTCTATTTTCAGGTTTTATTTTCAGTTTTCTATTTATGAATTATGAATTAATTACTGATTTAATTATGAGTTAATTACTGTTTCAGGCGCTCATCGTGGTTTATTATATAATAATGATTGCAAAGGCATGACGCCCTGGCTTGAGATTGGGTCCATCTATTTGTTATTTAAAAGTTAAACCACTAGTGCATACAATACACGTATGTTATTAAAAAGTTATTTTTAAGCTACTTAACGTTATCTAGTAAAACAAAGGCCCTACCTGTATGTAGTATTTTGTATAACCCTTTTTTATCATTGTTTAAAGGGATTCTATCATGATTTTTATAGTTTAAATTTTATTTCTAAATTACACTGTTTACACTGCAAATAATTCACTCTAAAATATAAAATTTCATTCCTGAACCAGCAAGTGTATTTTCTTTTAGTTGTAATATTGGTGTGTAGGAGCTATCTCAGGTCATTTTGCCTGGTCATGTGCTTTCAGAAAGAGCCAGCACTTTAGGATGGAACTGCTTTCTGGCAGGCTGTTGTTTCTCCTACTCAATGTAACTGAATGTGTTGCAGTGAGACCTGGATTTTATTATTGATTGCTGTTCTTAGATCTACCAGGCAGCTGTTATCTTGTGTTAGGGAGCTGCTATCTGGTTACCTTCTCATTGTTCTGTTGTTAGGCTGCTGGGGGTGGGGGGGAGTAGGGGGGTGATATCACTCCAACTTGCAGTACAGCAGTAAAGAGTGACTGAAGTTTATCAGAGCACAAGTCACATGACTGGGGGCAGCTGGGAAATTGACAATATGTCTAGCCCCATGTCAGATTTCAAAATTAAATATAAAAAAATCGGTTTGCTCTTTTGAGAAACGGATTTCAGTGCAGAATTCTGCTAGAATGGCACATTACAGAACTTTTCATTATGATGGTCCTTTTTAAAGACTTTCCTAACTAGTACACTGGGCTTACATTCTGCAAACAGGAATAATGTTATACATTTTACAAATTGCATTGCTGTAGAAAACAGAACATATAAATATTAATAAAGCGGCTAGCGTAAACCTCTGCCATTTGTTCTTTCATTACCGTTACATGATAAGATCTCTCATATTATTCATGTGAATTCTAAAGGCTTTTTTTCATATTCAGGGCAGAGATCACGTATATCTATCCATGTTTGTAATATTGCGTTTCGCAGGATGAAAGTGCACGGAAGTTATACAAATGTACTTCTCTGCATTAGTTCACAATGGGTGCCCTTTACAGTACAGAAGGACCTAATTATATTTTAACACTGCATTTGCCCATTTGCCTGGGGAATTCTATCAAATAAACTGACAGATCTGTTGAGCAAGTGACATCACAGCAACTCCATTTCCCACAAAGAAAATAATAAGCCTTCTGTTAATTCAGCAGCACAAGGAACTGCATTAGCAACATCTAAGTAAAGTGTTAAACACGTTTTGAAATAAACACTATTGCACTCCAGGGGTTGAAGCGAATATGCATCAAAATGTTTGGCATTTCATTTTTTTTTTTTCTTCGGGAATTTAGCCAGTGAAATATAGCTGCCAGTGTCTCAGGCCTGCGTGTGTTCTTCTGCAATATGCTCTCGATCAATCAGATTTGCATAACTAAACTGTCGGCAAGCCTGCTCTACCGGCCAGGTGCAGGGACATTTGCATATAGAACAGCGAGGAGATCCCAAGAGTCTCTTCAGACTCCAGTGACTGCTGAGCCCGCAGTCCGCTCAGCGCTGGAAATGAAATTGGAATGACAAAAAAAAATGGTAGCACAAGTCTGCCAGGGTGAAATATGCATGTTATGCATCTCGGGTTATGCAGAAAGCCTTCTTCAAAATATCACAGGCAGATCTAAAGCCGCCTGAAAGCCAAACAATAAAAAGCAAGTTTAGTACTCTTCTTTAGGATTCTAAAAGGTGACATTCCCTTTGGCGCATACAGGAAATATTTGCTTTAACAAATTGCTTTTACTTTTCATTTAGCATTTGTTTATTTGATAGCTCTTCTGAGACAAAGCCATATGGTGTTTTTCAGGCTAACCCACATTTCCACAACTGTGTAAGTGCTGGCTAGAGAAGGCATTTCCCCTTTGACCCAGCCTCAGATAAAGTCCCCTGTGTAGTGATGGGCGAATTTGCGCTGTTTCGCTTCGCCAAAAAATTTGCGAATTTCGCATGAAATTCGCGAAACTGCATTTTTTTTACGCAGTTTTTTCGGGCGAATTTTCGAGGGCATTTCGCAAATTTATTCGCTGGCGACGATTTGCGCAAATTCGCCGCAAATTGGCATATAAATTCGCCCATCACTACCCCTGTGACCTGAAAACATTCTTGCTATCATATATAAAGGGATTCTGTCATGATTTTTATGATGTATTTTTTATTTCTAAATTACACTGTTTACACTGCAAATAATTCACTCTACGATATAAAATTTAATTCCTTACCCAGCAAGTATATTTTTCTTTTAGTTGTAATATTGGTGTGTAGGAGCTATCTCAGGTCATTTTGCCTGGTCATGTGCTTTCAGAAAGAACCAGCACCTTAGGATAGAACTGTTTTCTGGCAGGCTGTTGTTTCTTCTACTCAATGTAACTGAATGTGAAGCAGTTGGACCTGGATTTTACTATTGAGTGCTGTTCTTAGATCTACAAGGCAGCTGTTATCTTGTGTTAGGGAGCTGCTATCTGGTTACCTTTCCATTGTTCTGTTGTTAGGCTGCTGGGGGAGAAAGAGAGGGGGATGATATAACTCCACCTTACAGTACAGCAGTAAAGAGTGACTGAAGTTTATCAGAGCACAAGTCACATGACTTGGGGCAGCTGGGAAACTGACAATTTGTCTAGCCCTATGTCAGATTTCAAAATTGAATATAAAACAATCTGTTTGCTCTTTTGAAAAAAGGATTTCAGTGCAGAATTCTGCTAGAGCAGCACTATTAACTGATCCGTTTTGAAAAAAAGCATTTTTCCCATGACAGTATCCGTTTAAAAATATACTTTAGATGTCACAGGATTCTGATTTCAGGGGTGTCAGAATCCCTTTAGTGTGTGAAAGTTGTTGGGAACTGGTGGGAATTCGTATTAGAATTGAGTTAGACCCCATTGGTCTTTATGTTGGGGCTCAGAGCCCACTTATCTCTGATGTACATTAAAAAACATTTGGTTGGTAAAGGATTCCAGAACTGTTTGTACGTGTAAATATATTTATTTATATATTTCCAAACCTGCTCTCTAGTCTGACTAGCAGTATATTGATGTGGATAGCCCCACGGTAGGTCAGTGTACTGATGGTAATTCTGGTTCTTCTGTGTTATTGCCAGGCCATGAATTGTTGGTGAAGCCTGAGTACAGGTCTCTGAACCATGTACATACTACATATTTGATCTTTACCTGTCAGCTCTCAAATACATCACATGATAAGTTTATTATTACACTACTGAGATCAATGATGTCAAACTGTAACTTTACAGCTCTGACAATCCTCATAATGCCGGAAGGCTGGACACCTATGATTCAAAAGTAACAAGCTTTTTTCATTCCCACGTGTAACATAGAAGCATAGGAATTTCTGAACAAAGGATGAGCTGATAAAGACATCATGTCTACATAGATCATCAACACTAACATTTTGGGATGATCTGGAGAGATGGAACTTTCCGTACCAGCTGTAACAATCAGCATGCTTTTTTTGTCAATTGTACTTTATATTTTTATACTTTATCTTCCATTCACACTGATAAAATAGATATTTTATTTTAGAGTTCAATAATTTTAGAACCTTATTAGTGCTGAGTCAACTATATTATCTGCCAGTAAACATCAAGCTAAAGCTGGCCATAGACGCAAAGATCTGATCGTACGAATCGAGGATTCGTACGATATTCGGACCTTGTGTGGAGAGTCCCGTCATTTTTCGTCCGGCGGAGATCAGTCGTTTGGTCGATCGGACAGGTTAGAAAATTTCTGTCGGCTGCCGATAATATCTCTGCGTGTATTGCCGATCGTACGATTTTCAGTGGGAGACTGTCACTAGCTTTGGTTGGACATAGATATCGTACGATTGCTGTCAGGGGCAGAACATTGCTGATCTGTTCTTTAACTAATCTGACTGGTAAGACTTTGATCTGAATGGTTAGTGGCGGGTCGGGAGATGGGAAAGTCCGATCGTACGATGATTCGTACGATCGGATCTTTGCATCTATGGCCAGCTTTACCTGGCCATTTTCTGAAGTTTTCCTTTATTTTCCTATATCTGTCTCGAAATGGAACACTACGTTCATGTGGCTAAGTCTGGCTATAGAAACTCCAAACTGAAAATTCAAATTGCCATGGAAGGAATGCTTGAGGGCTAATCCACATTCACAAATAATTTGCACCAAGGAAAATGTGAAAAATATTCCAAATGTTGCTATGCTGTAGGTGCAAAACAGGTGTATGTGCAGAAATAAAACCTGATATTTGAACATTATATGAACATCTGTTTTAGTGAGCATATTGCTAAGTTGTTGATGCTCAGTTTTAATATCAGGGGTCTAGCAATTGTGAATGTGATCAAGTCCTGGTTAGCTATGGGGTTTGTGGGGATAGAAGTTATCCAATTTTTTATCTTAGTAAGAAAAAAATGTTAGTTTAAAGAGATCAGTTCACATGCAGTTGATGGTGGATCTGGGTGTTAGACAGAGTAGGATTGGAGTAATTTAAAAGGTAGGGATTTCCATCAGTGGGAGTGGTAGATTGCTTTCCAGAATATTGGTGTGGAAATTGCAATAGACCATACCATTTGTAGTTCATCAGTATCCAAAAGAACACACTTTGGACATGTCAGACATAGATCATACCAATTATAGTTACTTGCATTTCAGGATGTAACAGTAGGCTATTCACTAAAGGGCAAAGTGACTTTTCGCTAGCGTTGCCACCCACAGGGACATCCCCAATTCACTAACAGGCACAGGCGCCAATTCGCTAGTGAACGGGACCATCGCTAGCGTTCATTCGCACTCTATCGCCAGGCAACGTTTTGCTCTAATGAACCATCGTTACTCCCAAATTCACTAATGTACGAATTTCACTGAACGTTACCTCTTTCACCAGAGTTGACCTCAGACGAGGCGAAGTGCTAAAAAGAAACTAGATCTTCCTCAATCTTCTGTCACTTACATCATATCCTGTGTGCTGAAAATGCATTAAAGTTCAAAAAAGGCTGGCGATTTTTCCTTTTTTTAAATGGGATTGGCTGCAAAAGTTAGACTTTTTTTGGGTAACCGGTTTTCTGCACACATTTTATAACATATTGAACATTAATTTTACTATGGGCTCATGTGTAGGCCATTATATTCATTCTCTTGTCTTTATTAAGGTTCCCTGGACATGTGTAGTAAAAAGTGGTCATTTCAAGAATTTGCACCAACATTTCTAATAAAGATGTCCATGCAACTTTAAATTGCCCACCGTATGCAAATTGACCTAAGCGCAAGATCATTAATGAATTTTTGATCAATATGAAATGCTTGCACTGCTGAAGTGACGCTAGCGAAAAGTCACCAGCGTTCGGTGCCCAGGGCGCAACTTCACATATTAGTGAATTAGAGTAGTGGTAGCGAATCTATGCCTGGTGAAGTGGTGTGAAGGGGTCACTGGCAACAATTCGCCCTTTAGTGAATCTGCCCCTATGTCTTACTGTGTTATAGTTAGTTTAATCTTGCATTTAGTTTTCAGTGCATTAACAAAGAATTATGTGACAAGAACAGGCTCTTTCTAGGTCCTCCTTGCATCCTTCAGGCACTTGTTCCACCTTCCTGACCAATCAGCTTTCCCCACTGGTTACCGATATGCAGTAGAGTCCATTTGGTTTGCAGAGAAAATCATACTGTATGTCTTCATTGTGTTGTGACTATTTTGTGCTGTGTACGTTTTACTGATTTACATGATGGCCAAAAAAAGGCTTTTAGGTCCAAGCATAAAAAGCGATTGCTTATTTTTCAAAGTTAAATGCTTTTTGACAGAATTTTGCCAGCTAACATTATCTGATCGAGGCACAAGCAAAAACACTGTTTTCTGAAGTGTCCTTTAAGCAGTATATTTCCAATAATGTGCTGGTATAAAGGCTGCACCTGTGACTGGTTGAAACTGCATTAAAAAAAAGAAAGAAATGATACTCTTCTCATCAATCTTAGTTCCCTTCACTATTTTTTCTAGTGTTTTCGCTATCATTAAAATCCATACATGTCATTGAGTTGTAAAAATTATTTAATGCTTGTGCAGAAATCTCTTTTACTGAAAGTCACAGATAGATTTTCTGTCCTGCGCTCACCGCAGTAATCATCACGGCTTGTCTAATGAAAACTGTCATCCTTACATCCACACCACATTATTATTAATGCAGTAGACAAATCTGTATTTAAGTGGGTAATTTTCTATGTAATTACAGGTACAAGTGCATTTTAAAATCCTTCTTTACAGTACAGATCAAAGAAAAGTCCAGAATATTTTTATTGCACATTCCTGGATGGATTTCAATTCTTATGGTGCTATGCTAAGCCCCCCTGTGTGTTTCTTTTCAACATATATGAAGCTGCCTGTTAATAATATGATTACATTTAAATGGTGATTGAAGATTAGCCTGAAAAATATTCTTATCTTCAAGATAACTGTGGGCTGTACAGATTTCTTCATGTTCATTAGCAACGTATAGAGAAGATTTAGTCATTTCCATCTTTAACCCTCCTACTGCTCATCAAGTGTGGACATCATGTTTGCTATGGAATAAAAAATGATTAAGGTGAGATTAGTCACCCGGCAACAAATCTCCTCTTCTTCAGGGCGACCCTGAACTGCCTTCCCCTTCCTTCCCACCGGCTAGAATGAAAATCGCCAGTTGGATGGCACTCAGAGCACTTCATTTTCCGAAGTCGCCCGAAGTGGCCTCACGAGGAAACTGTGGGGGACTTCGGAAAACGAAGCGATCCGAGTGCCATCCAGCCCGGGATTTTCATTCTAGCCGACGGGAAGGCAGTTCAGGGAGATAAGTTGGCCCAAAGAAGAGGCGATTTGTTGCCGGGCGACTAATCTCCCCGAATCTGACCGTGTGTCTCTGCCCTAATAGTTAAAGGGATAAATGAAGCTGAATAGGAATCACAATTAACATTCAATATTATGTTAATAACTAAAAACCTATCGAGGAGAAAATGGAGAGCAAATATTATTTGTGGAGGCATGATATATTGTAGTGTTATAAGGCAACTTGAGTTTGTCCATAAGATTGCTGCATTGTACAAAAAGTGAAAAAAAACCCACATTTGACCATTTTTTAAAAACTAAATTAGGGGGTTATGTAAGAACTTAGATGCATAATGGGTTATTTACAGTTATGAGATTTTGGGGTAGATTTACTAAAGGGCGAATTGTTGCCGCCGACTGATTCACACACTTTGCACCACTTCACTAGGGACAAATTCATTATTACACTAATTCACCAAAGTGCAAAGTTGTGTCCTGGGCACCGAACGCTGGCGACTTTTCACTAGCGATACTTCAGTGTGAGTATTTCATGGCGAAGATTCACTAGCGTTCGTTTGTGCCTAGCGAAAAGTCACTAGTGCTTTTACGCTTAGGTCAATTTGAAGAGGGTGGGTACATTAAAGTTGTATGGACGTCTTTGTTAGAGATGTTGGTGGCCACTTTTTATTACAAATGTCCAAGGAACCTGAATAAAGACAAAAAAAGATCATATAATGCCCTAGACATGAGCCCATTGTAAAATGAATGTTCCATGGCCCTCAAATGTCTGGGGAAAAATGTTAACCCAAAAAACTTTAAGTTAGAACTTAAACAGGCAAGCGGTTTTTCAACTTTAATGGCGAAAGAGGTAACGTTCAGTAAAATCCGCACTTTAGTGAATTTTCAGAGCAACGACCATTCGCCTGAGCGAAAAGTCACCTGGAGATAGAGTGTGAACGAACGATATCGACGGTCTCTTTCGCTAGTGAATTGTCGCCTGTAAGCGATGTCCCTGCAAAGGTGATTTCTGGTGAACAGTTGCTAACATTAGCCATTTCGCCCTTTGGTAAATCTGCTCCTTTGCCAGTTGCCTGAAAAAAAGGTATTTCTGTTAAAATACACTCCTTGACATTCTGTATAGTTCTACTTGATGCTGATCTGTCTGTACTGCCCCCTTTTGTGAATCATGTACCAGTGAATCTATTAACACAGGGGAATCTAGGAGTTACCACCACCACCTGCTGCCTGTGTCAGTAGATATAGTGCACACCTGACCAATTGGGTACTGTCTCTTTACAAAACGGCGAAATTGACACTTCGCCACCTTAAACCTGCCGAATTGCTATGTTAGCCTATGGGGACCTCCTACAACCTATAGCCAATATTTGGCTAAGTTTTTAGAAGTCAAAGTTTTTTTTTTGAAAATCGTTCGATTGATCGATTAAATCATTTCGAACGATTTCTAAGATCGAAAACAGCAAAATTCAAACAAAAAAAAACTTTGACTATCTAATTTTTTCAATTCGATGGTCGAATTTCGAAGTTTTAAGCACTTTGAAATTCAAACTTTAGTAAATGTGCCCCTTACTGTATATGACATATCTGTTAATTTTCCAGGGCTGCCACACTACCATTACCTTGTGAAATCTTTGTCTAATTTATTTCTATGATTTGATGTACTGGTTGCTAGAGTAAATTTGACTTTTTTATGTTCAACAAGGAAAACCCAAAAAAAAAACGTTCTCTCTTACTTTTTTTTACTATTTTAAGCTTTGTGTTTCGCTTTAATGTTAGAAAGGTTAGCAAATTGCAGGCAATTAGATACATTTGCGATACCCCAAAAAGGGAGCCGTTGTTGTGAATATCAAAAGTCTGCAGGAATCCATAAAAGCACTGGGTATTCCTGCCGAGTTTATTTTTTTTTTCTTAGTCACAGCTAGGGGCAGATTTATCAAGGGCCAAATTTCGAAGTTAAAAATACTTCGAAATTTGACCATCGAATATGGAAGTCGAAGTTTTTTTCATCGAATTTGGGTATCCTGCGTTCAAAGTAAAATCGTTCGATAAAACAATTAAATCCTTCGAATTGAACGATTCGAAGGATTTGAGCGATCGATCGAAGATTTTACTTCGACTTGAAGGTCCCCATAGGCTAACATAGCACTTCTGCAGGTTTAATTTGGCGAAGTATTGAAGTCAACGTTTTTTTAAAGAGACAGTACTTTGATTATCGAATGGTTGAATATTGTAACGATTTTACTTTGAATTGAATCCGAAGTCGAAGTCGTAGTATTCTATTCGATGGTCTAAGTATCCAAAAAATTACTTCAAATTTTGAATTTTTTTACTTCGAAAATTCCCTGAATTCATTTCAACCCTTGATAAATCTGCCCCCTAATGTTGTAGAGAAAGCAGGAAAACTCTTCTGCCTCAGAATGACATCATACTTCTTCTTCTGCTGGCAACTCTCTCATGAAAGCAGTAAAGCAAGAGGATGTCATCACCAGAAGATACATACATGATAATTAGGACTTTTCAACCCTCCCCTTATGATATTGCTTGTGTTCATTCTTAGAAGAGGTTTCAACTGTTGCTTATGAGAAGTAGTTCCTCTATAAAGGCATACATTGATTTAATAATAAGTAGAGATTATTTTATTTGAAAATAGACAATAACATACAGAACCCCTGGTGCATACATAGAATCTGTGTTTATGCTTATATATATACAGTATATATATATATATATATATATATATATATATATATATATATATATATATATATATATATATATATATATATATATATATATATATGTGTGTGTGTGTGTGGGGGCTGCTACATTGCTTGTAGATAATAATGTAGATAATAAGGTTCAAATTGCCATGATTTTTGCCCCTTTGCAGCACTTTCCACTATCAAGTACAAGTCTTTGAATTCAAACATGCACCTGACAGCAACTGCACTCTACTGTCCACCCAGCTCTCGTGCATTCCAGGTAATTGAACTCATACCATTATATTAAGCTCTTTCAGCTTTACATTTTATGGACCCTTTAAGACATGTACTATTACCCTTCAACAGAGCATAAAAATGGCTTAGGGAAGATAATATTTTTTTAAAATATACCCACTTCATTCTGGTTACTTTTGTTTAACAATATGAATATAGGCATGCAGTAATTGTATCTACAGTGAGCCTCTAAAACTATGGCGTAAAATACTGTTATTACTCTCCCTTGAAGAGTCCCCTTCTTGGAGCCTTTCATCTTCTACTTTCATGTTTCCATCTCAATGCAATTATTATTAATATTTTTTGCATTTTTAATTAGAGGGCAGAACAGATGGTGATTAGGGATGGGCAAATTTTTTTGCCTCGTTTCGCCGAAAAAATGACGCCCATAGACTTGTGTCGCAGCGTGCGTCAAAAAAAAAAAAAAGCCGCGCGTCAAAACAATTTTTGGCAAAGCGAAACGGGTCAAATTCGCCCATCCCTAATGGTCATTTGTTCACGTTCCTGTGTCCATTAAAATGACCTACACTGGCAAAAGATTGTTCTCTGTATCAAGCAAATGCTATTGAAGAGATTGTACACCACTCCCATTTATTCTTAATAAGGGACCTGTGTATACAACTGTGTCTTCCTTTACTGGTAATAAATTCAACACCATCGGTAAGGCTATGAAATGATAACATTGCACGGTATTTTTTGCATAATTTTTTGATGGTGCTAAAAAATCGTGTGCAATCTTGCTTGCTCTTGTACTAGAACATGGTTATTTTTAGTTGAAGGCAGTGGCTAATTGGTGAAATTTTCAGAGCTAAATATGCTTAGGGGCACATTTACTTAGGGTCGAATATCGAGGGTTAATTAACCCTCGATATTCGACTATCGAAGTTAAATCCTTTGACTTCGAATATCGAAGTAGAAGGATTTACCGATATTCGTTCGATCGAATGATCGAAGGAATAATCATTCGATCGAAGGATTAAATCCTTCGAATTGAACGATTCGAAGGATTTTAATCCATCGATCGAACGAAATTCCTTCGATTAGAAAATAGCTAGAAAGCCTATGGGGACCTTCCCCATAGGCTAACATTGTACCTCGGTAGTTTTTAGTTGGTGAAGTAGGGGGGCGAAGTTTTTTTTAAAGAGACAGTACTTCGATCAATTCGAAGTCGTAGTAGAAGGTTGAAGTAGCCAATACGAGGGTCGAAGTAGCCAAAAAAAACATTCGAAATTCGAAGTATTTTTTCTTCTATTCATTCACTCGAGCTTCTGTTCTGCAGGTGGTATTGTTAATGGCTAAAAAACCCAACTCAAAGCAGGAGAAGCAACGTGAATCATTTTGCTCAACATGATAGCTGGAAGACTTCCCAGATTAAACCTTTCTATATCTCCCTTTAAATAACAGTGTGGCTATAATGCAAAACTGGTGTCACGATTGCCGCCCGGAGCAGGTCCTGGAGCTCCGGGCGGCGCGTCCTCCCCTGCCGGCGTCGCTCCCAAAATGGCGGCGCCCATGGCCGCCACTTGGGTAGCGGCGCCGGCGCGATGACGTCAGCGTGCCAACATCGGCGCAAGGACGCCAATGACGTCACTATGGTGCCAAATTCAAAATAAAAACACCATCTAGACGCCAGAATGGCGCCCAAGTATAGGAATACTTTCTCTAAGTGTATCCTGGGTTTCCTGAGAGCTTATTTGCTAAAATCTCGTTCCTGATTTATATCCTGACCCTTTGCCTGGACTTTGGACTTTGCTGATATCTGCCTGCCTGTGAACTCTTGCCTGGATCCCGACTACTCTTTTGATTAGCCCTTTGGACACCGCGACCTTGCTCCCTCAAGAGGGCTTCCTCCTCGATCCTGACTACCTCCCTGGAGGGAGCTCCCGGCTCCCTGACAACTGGTGACTGGCAGACATTTCTTTTATATATAACCAGGAGCTGATAGAGGACTTAGAAAAGGAATATAAAACCATGTGTCCAGAGAAATGTTCTACAATGCATGTTTATAATACAAAAATATACAAACATATCATTGGACAGAAATAAATAACTATCTTGCAATATAATTGTTTGTAATAAACTGTTAAGCTAAGTACTTACCAATTACAGATAGGTAAATAGTCAAATACATTAAACAGAAAATAACTCAGTTCTTCAATTAGCAATGTCTGCTTAAATGGAAAATATAGCTGATAAGTTGAATTTCTATACCCTTTCTCATAAAGGGACAGTAAAGTTAATATAAGAACTCCTAGAAATGTTATTATTTGCTGGATTAAATGGCATTTATTACATGAAGGATCTGCTTATATAAAATCCAATAAAGCATACAAATAATCATTTTGGCCAATTAATTAACAAAGCAAAACAGTTTTAGTTTAGATCAGTCTACTAAAAGGAGAAAAACGAAACCACTAATTGGTCGACGTGGGTAACTACGATGTGCTTCTAAAATAGCACATTGCTCGGCTGGTTGGAAAAGTAGCAGCTGGCCTCTCCTGGCCTCTCCTGGACCTATGACACCCAAGGCGTGTGTTATGCTTGTACCAAGTATGCCCACTTTGTGCACTGTGAGCACAAAATAGAATGCAAGAAATTATATATGGGTGGGACATAGGCATCCACTTGAACTTGCACTGTATGCAGGACAATACAATGCTGGGGTGACAGACAAAACTAAGAACAAAGTAACCCTGTCTCAATGATTGCTTTTGGCAAATTTTATCCACTGTACTCATCTGGCACCTGTACAAATTGTGCTTTTGGATGATGCTTAAGGTGCTAAGCCCAGCTTGCATGGAGGATGAGTAAGGGTGCAAGTGTAAAGTTTATGAAAGTGTAAAGTTCATGTAAGTGTAAAGTTCAAGTCACAAGTTGGAATTGATAAGAAGGGACCCCCCTTAAGGTGGTTCGAGAGTAGGTTCTCCTCTGTAGCACTTGATGGGGAATTCCCTAGCTAGTCTGTATATGGGGTAGTGCAGTGGGTCACTTCCTCTTTGGCTGATGTAAGAAGAAGAGTTAATGACACCAGGGTGCATAGGACTTACTACTTCAATGAGGTACCTAAGTGTCTCAACAGTTATGTTAGCTAGTAACTGATAAGATCAATGGAGCTCACTGTAGATGGTGAGAGGTAGTGTTAGGCCAGATAATTGAGCACCTAAGGCTCCAACAAGGAGTAAGACCAGGGCCAGTGTCCCAGCGAACACACTAACCAAGAAGTATGTGCATTTACCGGGATGGCGCCAAACAGAACGGACGCGGCAGGCATCCCTGTCGCACCTCTACTAGACCACTAGGGTGAGTAGTTACACTAGAACTGCTTATTATAAGTTGCGGTTGCATATGTGTTAACCACAACATACACAATTAAATAAAACCAACATAAATATAATGCACAGTGTTTCCTATAAATACAATATACATGTAAAGTAAAATAATCTTATAAATTTGAATGAATATTCACATTATAAACTTTTAATTTTTAAACATTAATTTTTAAGGAATTACACCTCTTCAGAATGTCAGTACAGCCCCCACAAAATGTATACATGAAAATATGTAGTATAGTTGTTCTCAACGTTCTCTCCTACTGTACTTCAAAAGGAAAACTATTATCATTCTTGAGTTTAACTTTCTGGAGCTATATAAATAAATAATGACAATGACAATGATGAATAACACAATGATGACATTTTTATCTTATAGCATTGTCTGTCATTACATTCCCATCAAAAATATTTGCTTAGTGAGAACTACTCTGTGTTAGTTCAAATTATTCATACATTTATAGTTTACACATATCCATCTTCTATTCAGCATTTGTACTTCTCCTTATTGCATTCTCCCTTGTATGTGTTTTAGCACTCTGAATAGAAACACCTTTCACCCCAGACACCATTTCACCCTAAAGCAAAGCCTAACAAGACCATTGATTCTTTTCTGCACTTCAATGAGTTGGTTGAAGAGAACCATGATGTTTTCCCGACCCTCTCTGTTCCCCAAGGGTAAACGTCTGCTATATTTCACACTTCCTTTGGCTCATTGGACATTCTGAAACACACATCATCACAATATGAATAAGAAGTCATTATACATAGTACTAGCCATGGCAAGTTTTTGTTCTGTTAATGTTCGCTGCACTGCAACATATTTCATTAATAAGGAATTGAATAGTTATTTGGTGCAAGTCAGATCTGATATTAACATGTTTAAATGATAACATCTGACAACACAGTTCCTTATAAGTAAGGACCTCTGACCCCATGTCTAGATCTTGTTTCTATTTGCTGCATAGTGTTTTTGTCTTTTACTTTTGTTGCACAGTGGATACGCAGGTCCTTGACCAGTGAGCAAAATGTTGGACTTTGTATGATTAAATAAATATTAATTTATTTGCCAACGAATCGAGATTGCTTATTTTTCTTGCACTCTGACTGCTATTTTTTTACATTGTTTGGAGTGCACCTCTGTGTTATGCACAAATTCGACAATTCCTTTTGATTCCTTCTTTGGGTTCTGGGTAATTGTTTATCGTAAAACATAATTAAAAAAAAAGAGAACGAAAAGACCTGCACTATCCTGAGTGCACTAATAAAAAAACATGTTATTTCATTGCACCCATCTATCTATCATCTATCTATCTATCTATCTATCTATCTATCTATCTATCTATCTATCTATCTATCTATCTATCTATCTATCTATCTATCTATCTATCTATCTTATTTGTCTGTCTATCTCTTTAAAAACAAATGGGAAGAATGCCAACTTTACTGATCAAATTAGAGAATTGTGATTATGAATTATGGGAAATTATTTTGCCATTCATTTTCTTTTTCTCCCCCAGGTTAAACAAAATTCCTCTTGCTCATGATGGCTGGAGGCACCCCTGCCTACTTAGCAGAGCAACAGCCAATAAGACAGCAAATAGGCATTTCTCTCACTGGAGAACGCAACCCTTAATATCAAGAGCATGGGGGAAAAGAGAATACATTATTTTCTCTTATAGTACAATGTGGAAAATATTATGAATGAACTTTACAAAATGGCTTGTTTGTAGGAGAATCAGCTACCTTTTTAAATCATACATTCTCTCTAGAAACATCACCTTACTATCTTTTTCATTCTTTCAAAATAACATTTTATAGATTAGAAATCTACACCAACATACAGTTTTTGGGGTTCTATGCATTTTTTTTTCTTTTAAAAAACTGAACAGAAAAATATAATAATGAAATTCCAGCTATCAGACAAATAGACATATGGATGCAGCTATAGTTAGATGTGGCATACAATTCTAGTGCCATATGAACATCTTTGTGTTATTTATTTACTGCAAAAACTGTCTATTTTTATGCTCCTAATGTATATGGAGCTATAAAATTATTGGTTTGAGGTTGGCTTGCAGAAAGGCTCTTCAGTCTGGCAGATTCCCTAAAGTCTGTTGTAGGTTTTCAGTGCCAGGGAAAGTTATCTGAATACAAGCTGAAACAGGCCTTTAAATAAAGTGCATTAGGCCATCAGTAAATAATGAGTCTTAGAACTTTATCTCTCGGCAGAAGAGAAGTCAGTTTATTGCATTATCTCAACTTGGTTTTAAAAAGTTGAGTACCATGTGACAAAAGTAATATGTATATACTTTGTGTAGAATACATTAACAAAATAACATTGGATTTTCAAATTATCCCACAATTCCGACATAGAACATAAAGAAGCTAAGAGATGAAATTAAAAATTATTAAATGTAAAGGTGGTTATAGACGCACAGATAATATCGTATGAAACAAATTTTTGTACAATATTCTGTGCGTGTATGGTGGGAAATGAGCCGACCGATATCGGCAGAAGACTTGGATATTGGTCGGCGTGTCGATCGGGCTGAACGTAAAATTTTGATCAGGTGCCTTTGAAGGCACTCAAACATCGGCCATTGTTAGTGCTTAATCTTCAGATACAGGTAGAATTGTATTGTTTCTACCTGTATATCTGACAATTCAGCTCTACACGTGTGTATTGAAACGAACGATCTTTCTAAGAAACATCTTTTCCAAGTAAGATCGTAATTATTACGTCTATGGCCACATTAAGTGTATTTTCTATGTTCTTTAAACAAATGAATTACCCACACAACATGTATATCACTGATACTGCTGTTTCACATCGAAAAAGAAAATAAGCTTTGTAATATAAGCGAAATGACAGGACTACTAGGTAATGATATGCAAATAAGCATTATGAAAATCCTAGCTTTTGCCACTTATTTGCTAGGCTGGAATTATTTCCCAAGAGATCTGGAATTCTGCAGCACAGTATATAAGTTAATTGTGTGTAAAATGAGAACAACTGTATGAAGTTACAGCAATAGACTCATTGTTTACCTATACAGTAACTGGTATTTATTCAGCACCAAATACGTCTATAGTATTTTTGGTATTTTTTAAATCCGATATTTTATTCACATAAAATAAACTTCCTGTTCCTGAGTAAGAAAAAAAAAAAAAAAAAAAAAAAAAAAAAAAAATATATATATATATATATATATATACATAGTTACATAGTTACATAGTTACATAGTTACATAGTTAAATTGGGTTGAAAAAAGACAAAGTCCATCAAGTTCAACCCCTCCAAATGAAAACCCAGCATCCATACATACACCCCTCTCTACTTTTAATTAAATTCTATATACCCATACTAACTATAGAGCTTAGTATCACAATAGCCTTTGATATATATATATTTATCGCCAATAAGAAACCGCACCACCAGGACTTGTTGAAAATGTATAAATCTTTCACATTTTTTCACCAAGTCCTGGTGGTGCGGTTTCTTGTTGGCAACAAGTATGATTGTTTTTTAACCAGCACACAGGCATTGCAGATATAGTCTACCGAGTGCACCAGACAGGATTTTTGTGAACCTATCTCAGCCTGCATAATAATTTACTCCTCTTTCAACAAAAAAGATAACAGTAGCATGTCTTCCTTTTCCCAGGAGTACTAGGGTGTTTTCTGAACAAAGATTTTTAGTGAAGCAGTATTCAGTTGTATGAAATTAAATCAAATGTAATTTTGCTAATTTGAATGCATGTAACTGCTCAATACTGATTACTGATAACACCAAATTGGTTGGATTTGCTCTTTAAGCCTTAAAATTCATAGGAAGGTGTGTCCAATCATGAAAAAATGTATTTAAGGTGGCCAATTGCAAGTTTTGCTTCTGTTTTACTTTCCTCTGTAGCGTGACAACATGGGATCCTCAAAGCAACTCTCAAAAGATCTGAAAACAAAGATTGTTCAATATCATGGTTGGGGAAGGCTATAAAAAGCTATCAAAAAAGACCTTTCACCAGAGCGAAAAGTCGCCTGGCGATAGAGTGTGAACAAACGCTACAGACGGTCTCTTTTGCTAGTGAATTGTCATCTGCGTCTGTTAGTGAATTGGCGATGTCCCTGCGGATGTGATTTCTGGCGAAAAGTCACTAGCGTTAGCCACTTCGCCCTTTAGTGAATCTGCCCCTGTCTACTAAAAAAATTTAACATCAAATACACCTAAATATTGTTTTACCACAAATACGGATAAATAGGGATAATAGGGATAAATTATATCTTAGATGGGATCAAGCACAAAGTACTGTTTTATTATTACAGTGAAAAAGGAAATAATTAAAAAAAATTAATTATTTGATTATAGTGGAGTCCATGGGAGATGGGAGATCTTTCTGGATAATGGGTTTCCAGATAATGAATCCAGTAACAGTATATTTATATTTATTTCTGGAAGTTAAGATAGTCTTTATGCATCTTTTCTACATAAGCCCAACTAAATGAGCAGTAGGTCTTTAAAGCAGATACCATCCCAACTTTCTGTCCAGCCATTTGCAAACTTGTAATACCACATCTCAAGATTGAAATTGACAGAAGCGGAGACTCGTTGGGGTCGATTTAAAGTTCAATTAGCGACAATATAAAACATTTAATGCTCTTGGGAAAAATAAATAATTGAGAATTAAAAAATATAAATCTTATTTTAATGTAAAATGTATAAGGTTATTATAATAAAATATGCATGTGACTCATAATATTGTTGTTGAAGTTGTTGATAAAGTAATTTAATGAATTATATTTTTTTTTTACAGATTTTATACACTACGTTCTTTAAGTTCTTCTAACATATTGTTTTACTTGTATTTATTTTAAGTTCTTAATGAAGATATAATGTATAGATGAAGCATGCTGTAAAAGTTTTTAAACTGTTGTAAGTAACATGGACATCTCAGATTAAGAAGAGGGCATTTTAATATATAGGATTTGACTTTCCAGTGCTCAGCGTCATCTGGGTTTCAGCTGTCGGTGCTTGAGCTGCACAATCTATGTACAAAGCAAGAGTGTTGGTTTAACCAAAATATATTATGTACATGGTCTTGTTCAAACTATATACCATATGATATTTAAATTGCTATAGGTATATTATGTTGTTGACGTATCCTATATATTTATAGTATGCATATTTGTAAGATTTATGTATGGCATCATTCCTATAGACAAACTCCAGAGCATTTTTGTAATTTTAAAAAATTTAGCAATTTATAGCATGTGTGTGGCTACCAAATGCATAGTTTGTCCTATAAAAATGCTTAGTTAAAGTTTGGTAACTGTGAACCCCATCAGCAAACACACTGTACTAAATATTTACAATTACAATGATCAATGGAAAGAGGACCCTGCCACATAGACATTAAAATGTAAGTAAGCTGGCAACTTGCAGACACAAACAAGAGGCTAAATGGTGGTAGAAGTCAGTAGAAATGTAATGAGGTGTGGAGAAGTGTTCTTACTGCACAGTTTAAAGCAGAGTGGAAAGGGGAGAGGTGGAGGCTGATTAATATGGTGCAAGAGTCAAAGCGGGAAAGAACAAGGGAATGGTTGAGTGTTCTATGGTTGTTTTAAGAAAACAAATGATAAATTTTATAATGTTTCTAATGTTTATGGCTAGAGAATGAAAGGTAAGTGTCAGAGACTACCCTCAGACAATTTGTTATTATAATAGATAAAAGATAAGTATACTGAACTGTGATAGATTCCCATGTTATTCATTTGTGAACTCCTGCACCAAAATATGACTATAAGCTCTTTGGAACAGGAAATCACTGTGTCTTAAAAACTCTGATCACAATGCAAAATGAACTTGTTATAATGGCAAATATCCGATAGAAAGACATAGGCAGATAAGTAGGCAGGCCCGGATTTGTGGCGAGGCCACAAAGGCCAGGGCTTAGGGCAGCAAAATATCAGGGGCGGCATACCGCCCAGCTGCTTTGACGAGCATGCACTCGTGGGGGTAGTGCGGGCCTAGGGGTGCCAGCCCAGGAAATCTGGCCCTGTAGGTAGGTTCAAGAAGTCTGAACCATAGCTTTAATGACTCTTGTAACTATTCCATGTTTATAGCAGAAATTGATATGACTTATTATATTCAAAGGTGTTAGAACGAAGAGTCAATGGGGGCATCTCTGGGGACAAAGATCTTTACTGCTAATGGGCTGTGGTGAACTTAAAGGAAAACTATACCCCCCAAACAGTGTAGGTCTCTATAAAAAGAAATTGCATAAAACAACTCATATGTAAAACCCTGCTTCATGTAAATAAACCATTTTCATAATAATATACTTTTCTAGTAGTATGTGCCATTGGGTAATCCTAAATAGAAAATTGCCATTTTTAAAAATAAGGGCCGCCCCCTGGGATCATACGATTCACTGTGCGCTCAAACAAATCAAACAAACTATACTTCTTAGGTCACATGAGCCAATTAACAGACAGAGTTGTGTCTTTTGTTTCCACACTTCTTCCTGTTACAATTATAGTTGTAGTATTTCTGGTCAGGTGATCTCTGAGGCAGCACACAGACCATAACAACATGGTGGCTCAAGGCAAGAGATATAAAAGGGCAATATTTACTTAAATATATAGACCAGTTTGGTAAGATTCTTTAATGTGTCACTTAATATGATATAAACTATCTGTTGCTTAAGTATTCATTTTGGGGGTATAGTTTTCCTTTAAGCTGAAGACATAAGTTGTAGCTTAATTTTCTCCTTCAGATTGAATCATTGTTTTATGTATCTTTATTTTAGTCCATGGACCCAATCATTCAATGAAAGCTTGACCTTTTCCTTTTTGTTTAGTAAATAGCCCTTCTCCCCATATGTAGTGAAACAGGGAGCTTTTAGTATTCCTCTTTGTGTTTACATAACAATGATGATGGTTTTCAAAGACTTCTATAATTCAACAAATAAACAGATAGTATTCCCCCTGTTCTTTTCCCCAGGCTGAACACTGGGAGAGGAAGCACATTATACTGTAACTACCCTCTGGATTTACCTTTCAGCGGTTCACACAATTTCAAATTCAATAACAGGATACATTAATGGAGCTTGTAAGACCCACTCTGATCCTGCTTTATGTTGCTTATATTGACAACTGGACTGGACAACTTCCTTTAATGAAATTATGTTTACCGGAGCATAAAAGAAAATATTATTTTTAATATATTGTAGGTCTGACACAAAACAAACATCGGTAAGAAATATTTTATTTTATTGAGTTAGATCAGAGCTTATAAGAAAATACACATAGACACACAGGGAGAAGGTAGCTTCTAAAAAAAAGCAGACATGCCTTCTAAAAACCCTTTGCTTCTCTGATTGATACTTTTCAATTATACCTTCCCATTTCCCTGACATTTGAAATGCTATTTTTTTATAGCGATATATTCAAATGCTTAAGTTCCAACAGCCAGAGTAACCCTGTTTAGCTGTAGTAGTAAATTGGTTCCTTGTACCACATAACAGCTGTGACAGCTTTTTGCTAGGGAAATGAGTTCTCCAATGGGACAAACCTATGATAAGATGTCCGTTTTTCAAATTGTATTTCTCTATCAGAATTAAATCAGGATTTTATGTCTTTGCTGCCAAAGCACGGAAATCAGTCTATATACAGACCTGACAAATAAGAATAACATAGGATCTCTTTCACTTAAATTGAATTTGAGGTTATTATTATTATTTCCTCCCCCCCTTATTATTACCTATTAAAATTCCCAAAGCTTTTTGAAATGAAAGCTGGGATTTTCAAACTAGGATTTCCGCATTTAACATTACTACGGTTCTACCTCTGTGCTAATTTTAATGGGTGGAAAGTAAGAAATACAGTATGTATGTTTCTAATGATATTGTACAAACCTCATTGTATAATTCTAGGTTTTACATTAAGTGCAGACTACTTTTAGGGAAAGTAAATATTATTCATACCCTTTTCTACATTTCTCCACAAAATCCAAAGTACAAGTTCATAGTGTCAAAATGATACAGATCCTCACTCATTTATTTTCAGTAAAGCAATATTTGGACACATGAGTGAAAGTTTTTATGGCAGTTCGGAAAAGCACCCACAAAACAGAAATTCCAGTAAATAGTTCTCCCCCGTTTGCATTATAATCTAGCAAATGAAGATAACTTGGTTTAAAACTAGTGTCAAAATGTCAGAATGCTTTCATACCTCCCAACATTTTGGAAAAAGAAAGAGGGACAAAAAGATTTGCCGCGCGGATCGCTGCAAATTTTTTAGACGACGCCCATTTTTGAGGCCACACCCCTAATTACCATGTCCATTTTACAAAATTTGGAAGGTTATGAAAGTTTGAACACATTTCTATGGTTTTTATGTTATTACAGTTTTGCTAATGAAGGGGAATTGCCCTTTAAGCTGTGAGTCTTCGTTCTTATCTTATCTAAAACTGTTACAAAAGAATCTTAAGTATGCTTTTTGGGCTCTCTGCCAAGAGCCAATTAAGTTAGAAACTTTGTATCTTTTTCTGGCTGTTCAGTGCAGCAGATCAAAGAGAAACTCGGGAAATGCAGTACAAATCTGGGACTGTGGGTTGAGCTGTCAAAAACGGGACTGTTGGGAGGTATGTGCTTTACCCTACCCCTCAATTTTCAATGTATCATGCTTACAAAACATGTCTCACCTGTTTGTTATGTCGTGTTTTTCAAAATTTCTGTTGTGTTTTTTTTCTTTTATCATCATATATCTTCTACTCTATGGCCTTTCTCTTTAATGTTGGTTATTTTCCATGTTCACCCATCTTTCAGTTATTCGTATTCTTACTTACTATCTTTTTTCTATATATCTTTCCTTTTTTCTCACTTCTTTCCCCCCATCTCTCCTGTATCCTCTGTTTCGGCTGCAATCTAGTCTACTCATTTATTTTCTGTGGCCTCTGACCCCTTGCCTTTAGCTAAAAATGTCTGTGGCTTACAAATCTAGTTTAATTGTTAAACATGCATAATTAGAGATAGTGAGGGTCTATAGCCAATGCAGGATCTGAACAGTGTCGAATAATTAGCCCTCGATATTCGACTTTCGAAGTGAAATCCTTCGACTTCGAATATCGAAGTCGAAGGATTTACCGCATTTCCTTTGATCGAACGATCTAACGATCGAAGGAAAAATCCTTTGTATCGAACGATTTGAAGGATTTTAATCCATCGATCGAATGAAATTCCTTAGATCAAAAAAACGTAGGAAAGCGTATGGGGACCTTCCCCATAGGCTAACATTGATGCTCGGTAGGTTTTAGGTGGTGAAGTAGGGGGTGGAAGTTTTTTTAAAGAGACAGTACTTCGACTATCGAATGGTCGAATAGTCGAACGATTTTTAGTTGGAATCGTTCGATTCAAAGTCGTAGTCGAAGGTCGAAGTAGCCAATTCAATGGTCGAAGTAGCCAAAAAAACACTTTGAAATTCTACGTTTTTTTCATTCAAATCCTTCACTCGAGCTAAGTAAATGTGCCCCCTAATAGATCATAGCTTATGTCAATCTGAGTTTACGTTCTTTGTTTTGTGCTGTAACCTGTACTCAATACACAACAACTGAGAAAATCTGTGAGCTGGGCCCAATATATGTAAATAGTTTTACAGATATACATTTCACATAGTAATGGGCTGTTCACACATGTTGGTGAGATTTAAAATAATAATTTACAGAGAGATTTTTTTGAGATTTAAAATAATAATTTACATTTGTAGCTCTATAGGAGCTATGTGGTTGAACACAATGCAACTGTTCAGAACTTCTGCTAAAACTGCAGTACTCTCTCTAGTGTAAAAGCTTTCTGGTCAGTAAGGTCTTCACAGGCTGCTTATACTGATACAATTAACCCATTAAACCTGTGTTTATTGATTTGTATAAAATGAAAGGTCTCTGGGCGCTCTGATAATGTATGTTATAATGGCAGAATTATTTTTATTACACAAGGAAGGTTAAAGGTTTCTTACTTGAATACATAGATTTTAATCAAAGTGGCCTATGCTGTGCAGCTTACACTGAAATGATCACAGAGAGAAAAATAAATCTTTTCAAACAAAAGCATATATAGACTTTTAGCATCTATCCCTTTCCATTCGATTTTATAAATAAAAAATCCTTTGAAAACCCGATTTTGCCACTTTACAATAAAATAGTCTCTCCCTGTGTTCTTGAAATGTCATTATCTGTGAAAAATGTTGAATACAGAAGGGCAAGTTAAATCCTGCCATTGAGACAGCAAACAGCTTTAGCCAAATGTATTGGCTGAGGATTAAAAATGCATCAACCGTGTATTTGCCTTCTCTGTGGAGAGCTCTTATTAATAGTTTAAAAAGTGGAAAGCTTAGTCATATGCTATAGGAAAGCTGGTATTTTCTAAATGCGTTTAATGTGTAAAATTGCAGGACGCCAGCGGTCTCATTAAATCTCTTTTACAGAATAGTTTCCAGTTATTTTCCCATAAGTGAGCTATAAAAACATGCAGTGATACTAATAGGACTTCAAATCTCAGAGGTGCATCAGTCTAATAAGATTAAGGGCCCTGTTTTCCAAAGGGACCTCTCCTATGTCTAAGGAGAAAATCTTTGGAAGCAAAGGCCTGAAATGTATGATCCTTTACTTTATCTTGAAGGTCAGCTCATTTTGCTGGGAACAGTAATAACGTAACACATAAATTACATTTGCATCCAAGCTTAAAGGCACAACATTGAATTGTTGATGTCCAACCTGACTTTGTATGGCTGCTGAGAAATTCTAGGGATTGTAGTTCATCAGTAGCTAGAGGACAGCAGGTTTAGCCTCCTTCCTTTATATTAAAGAACAAACTGCATCATTGAAAAATGAATACTACAAATACATATTGTCAGTATGTTCTGTTTCCAGTAGAATAAAAACATTCAATTGTGTTTAGAAAGACATTAAGGGGCAGATTTACATATGGTCGAATATCGAGGGTTAATTAACCCTCGATATTCGACTGCCAAATGTAAATCCTTCGACTCCGAATATCGAAGTCGAAGGATTTACCGCAAGGATTTTAATCCATAGATCTAATGATTTTTCTTTGACCAAAAAATTGTTAGAAAGCCTATCGGGACCTTCCCCATAGGCTAACATTGCACCTTGGTAGGTTTTAGGTGGCGAAGTAGGGGGTCGGAGTTTTTTTTAAAGAGACAGTACTTAGACTATAGAATGGTCGAATATTCGAACGATTTTAAGTTTGAATCGTTCAATTCGAAGTCGAAGGTCGAAGTAGCCAATTCGATGGTCGAAGTAGCCAATAAAATTCAGAGATTTTTTATTCTATTCCTTCACTCGAACTAAGTGAATGTGCCCCCCAAAGTAACGAGGAATGCCGGGGTATATTCTTTCCTCAAACTGTTAAAAGCAGCTCATGGCAATGATATATCAAAGCAATGGATGATAAAACTAATAGCTGATCTATAGCTAAAAGATAAAAATAATAAAACATTTTATTAATATGTTTGCTTTTTTAAGAAAAGATTCTTAAAGTGACTCTGACACTTGTAAACCAATATGCAAAGGAGTGATGAATTCAGTCAAACGCAGTGGGTTGCTGCAAAAACTGTGCTTTTATTTTTAGTGTTAAAATAAAAGCACAGTTTTTGCAGCAACCCACTGCGTTTGACTGAATTCATCACTCCTTTGCATATGTTATTGGCTTCATTGGACGGAAGCATGGTGAATGAACAGTCCACTTGAATCCCATCAAATTGACTTGTAAACCAATGTTCTGATTTTACAAGGGAGGGTATAGCATGTGCACTACAAACATACAGCGCTGCAAGGTTTGTTCCCATTAACAATGCAATAGGGTCGTACTAATTTTTATAAATTCTCAGTGAGAGCTGACATTTTCCAATTTACTCTTCCATTACTTACTCAAGGCATGCTGGGTAATTTTCAGCAGCAGCTGCATAGAAGTCATAGGGATAAATTAACTAACGGGCAAATAGTCGCCAGCGTCAGCTTCGCACAACTTGCACCACTTCGCCGTTTTGTTAATAAGTTTCGTCCTTGGCGCGAAACACTGGCAACTTTTTTGGCAGTGTGAGCATTTCATAGAGAAGATGCACTAGCGTTTGTTTGGGCCTTGCAAAAATTCGCTAGTGATCTTGTGCTTAGGTCAATTTGCATAGGGCAGGTTAATTTAAAGTTATATGAAGGCAGGCCCGGACTGGCAATTTGTGGGTTCTGGCAAATGCCAGAGGGGTTGCTATAAGGTGTCATAGAAAGTCAGTATTTAGTGGGCTGGTAGGGGCTGATTGGGCCTCTATGTACCTGAAATGCCAGGGCCTTTTTTAATTCTCAGTCCAGACCTGTATGGAGGTCTTTATTGTTAATATTGGTGCAAATGCTTGTAAGAAGTTACTTCTTTTTATTAAAAATGTCCAGGGAACCTTAATAAAGACAAGAGCATTAATATAATGCCCTACACATGAGCCCACTGTAAAATGAATGCTCCATATGTTATGAAATGCCTGGAGAAAACCGGTTACCCAAAAAAAGTTCAAGTTAGGACATTTGCTGGCAATCCCACTTTAAAAAGGAAAAGTCACCTTGGTTTTTTGAACTTTGATGCATTTTTGGCACACAGGATATGATGTAAGTTGATGTATGATGTAAGATTCAGCTTCTTTTTAGCATTTCGCCTGGTCTGAGGTGGCAAAGTCAAATCTGGCGAAAGAGGTAACGTTCAGTAAAGTCCGCACTTGACTGAATTTGCAGAGTATCAATCTTTCGCCAGAGCGAAAAGTCGGCTGGTGATAGAGTGCAAACGAATGCTAACAATGATCTCTTTCGCTAGTGAATTGACGCCTGCGCCTGTTATTGAATAGGCGATGTCCCTGCAGATGGTAATTCTGGTGAATTGTCTCTAGCGTTAGCCACTTCATCCTTTAGTGAATCTGCCCCATAGGTTTACCAAATCATGTGATGCTGCAGCGAATGCCCTACATATGCTGCACATCTCTGTTGCATATATTTTAATATGGATCTCATACAAACTAACATTCCCATTTATAGGGCAACGTAAGAGTGTAAAGGAAAGAGACAAGTTTGGATTATGTGATAAATGTATATAACATAAAAACTGTAATAACTGCATATGTCAAACCTGCAGAAAATGTATTGTTATTCGGATGAATCTTTTTTTATTTTTCAGTACTTAATATTCTTTGGAAACAAAGGAACAATACGTTTTAATCTATCATTCAAATGATGCAGCTTAAACATCCCAGATGAATTTCCACACATGTAAAAATAAATTTTTTAAAAAAAGCACCTTGTATTATTTACAAAAGCAACATAAGGATAAATATCATAATGTCTATTGACGATGTTAGATATTGAGCTGACTGATTGTGAACCTGAGTTGAGTTCTAACTAGTGTCATCAGACCCACAATACCAGGTATAGTATATTGAGGGTAAAGAATGTCACTTGAGGTTTATAAACAGGCAACAAGGCCTCTGTTTGTGACAGTTTTATATTGGGTCAAAAGCAGAATGACCTATACAATGCCTGGACCCTATCACCCATGGTGTCCACCCTTAGTGACAGACTCAAAACTATATTCTAATTCTGCCTGCATTTCTCTTGCCTATTTTGACATGTGGCACTTTATCAGATGTTAGATAATAGTTAAGAATCAACCCCCTATTGTAAAATAAAAGAATATTATAAGTCAACCCTAACGGAAAATAATTCCACCACTACAAGCATGCTATTAGAGTTTTTTTTTCAAAAGTATTATGAATAACTCAATCCGTGTCTAGATGCAGCCGCCTTTCTATGCATTTGTTGCATACTTACACACACAGCCTTCAGAGATTAGGGAAGATATTGACATCTCCAGTCGGCCACTCTTGCTCTAATAACTACAGTGACAATGTGTGATTTGTTGGATGTTGCTTTACACAATGAACTATAAAAAAGTCTACGGCATAAACTGCCACAAAGTCAAAAATGCATATATACACACACCATATGACAAATTTACAGAATTTATGTAAATGGTTTGGTGATGATTTGTTTAGGTGAAGTGGTATCTCCATCTGTGAACCATAAAATGAATTATTTCCTTAGATTTCAAATATCATATTTTAGATCAGTCGGTCCATACCCATGGCTGAGCTCTGCAGGAATACCCCCATCTTTCCTACACAGTATTACTTGTGTCTTTTTGTCCCCATATATCTGCTAAGATTGAGTCCTGACTGTCCCATTGAGAGGCTTTCCTTCATTCTCCCAGCAGTTCTTTTATGTAGCTTTCCTGTGGGGCTATGTTTTGCCTCCTTGTCACATCTAGTAAAGGCCTCACTCCCATGTTGGTTGTCAGGTAGGGAAACATCACTGACTTTTGAGGTGTTGAACTTGATGGACTTTGGTCTTTTTTCAACCCTAATTTACTTAACTATGTAATTTATATTCACACAAATGCAACTCTGCCTTACCCTTGTGCAATTTATTCAGCATTGGGGCCCTTTTTAAAAATATACAGTACTTGTGTATTTGCACTATTAAAATCATAGAGCCCATATGATCATGTAATGGCGGGTTGGTGCCACTCCTACAGGACTAATCATTTTTACATCTTCTTTTTTGTAACATGCATTATATTACTTTGGGGCCGATTCACCAATGGTCGAATATCGAGGGTTAATTAACCCTCGATATTCGACTAGGAATTGAAATCCTTTGAATTCGAATATCGAATTCGAAGGATTTAGCGCAGGAAATTTGATCGAAGGATTATTCATTTGATCGAACGATTAAATCCTTCGAATCGAACGATTCAAAGGATTTTAATCCAACGATCGAAGAAATATCCTTAGATCAAAAAAACGTAGGCAAGCCTATGGGGACCTTCCCCATAGGCTAACATTGACTTCGGTAGCTTTTATCTGCCGAACTAGGGGGTCGAATTTTTTTTTAAAGAGACAGTACTTCAACTATCGAATGGTCGAATAGTCGAACGATTTTTAGTTTGAATCCTTCGATAGTCGTAGTCGAAGGTCGAAGTAGCCCTTTCGATGGTCGAAGTAGCCCAAAAAACACTTCGAAATTCGAAGTTTCTTTAATTCGAATCATTCACTCGAATTCACCCCTTAGTGTCTATATGATAAATGATAATTAGATGACAGGTAGATTTTCACAAACTATACCAATAGTATTGAAAGTAGCCAAATATTAAACAGACTTTGTGGGAGATAGCCATCCTGTAAACTGGAGTTTTCTTAATGTCTTTCTGAAGTTTTTTTTGGATAACAGATGCCATAGCTATCTATACAATGAACATGAATATAAAGGCCATATAAAGAAATTCAGTAAAGAGCTCTTGTAAACTCGGTAAACATACAGTGCAAATTAGACTTGTTGCGAAAAGTCTTGTAACATGAATGACTATAACTGTTGTTTATTTACACCTTTCACCATATTTACCCAGCAGCTGGAGGTTCCAATAGTTTAATAAAACTCTTTAAAGAATTACGTAAAGCATATTGCAACCCATGATGTTGTGATTTCCACAGTGGTAATATTATTGATGAAGTTTTAAAGCAATGAAGATTCCTGAGTGCACGAGTCTTATCAGAAAGCAATGTTGGGCATAACCAAGGGTATTGTTGAAAACTGTTCTATCGAACTGCACAAAATCCTTCGACTTCGAATATCGAAGTCGAAGGATTTTAATTCGCCAGTCGAAATATCGAGGGTTAATTAACCCTCGATATTCGACCCTTAATACATCTGCCCCCGAATATTTAAGTTAAAGGGGCCTGTCTCCTAGAAAATCTCATTATTACTTATTTTCCCTTTTAAAAAAGAAAGAAAAAAAAGACAATATCTCGCAATGTTTTTTTAATTTATTTATTTATTTATTGAAAAGGGGATTTTTGTAAAAGTGGGCTTTTTATCTTTTCATAAATGCAGATACTGTATATATTACTATATTATATATATTCCAAATATAACAAAGCAGGCATTCCAATAATTGATTCATATGTTAATATGTAAATTCCGCTTTGGATTCAGTTTTCTCAGGTCTGGTGGATGATTCTGTATTCAGTGATTTCCGAAAATATATATTTCTGGCTTATCCATAACACCATGGCTGCTGTCAAGAAGCAAAGCTTTTTTAGTACCCCTTCACTCTTCCATGATGAGAAGGGGATGTTTCTTTGGACGAAACAACTCCCACCAGTGAAAAGGAGGAAATTACATAAAGTTTTTGAGTTGAAATGCAAGTAAGTTAAGGAACTCACTCATGCTTTCTAAAGATAATTGCAATTAGAAGTTTATTGAAGTTCCTTTTGTGATTCTTGAATCCTTGATCATCATTCTCCAATCTTGCTTCTTTTATTATATGTGCATCGTACAGCATTGTCTAAGTTTATTAACAATCTACCAGCTCTTCATTTTCTGTTAAGATTCTGGTTTATTTTTTACTGTAGATGTTCTTTATGACGACAATGAGATGCTTAGGTTCACATGTTTTCCAGAACTTGCACATATGTTCCTGACCAACACAGTCAAAGGATTCACTGTAACATTGTCGTTATTGATTATACAGCATGCACAAGACACGGTCTTGTTCCTCCTGTATTTCTAGTCTTTATTATACAGCTTTTTATGTCTTCGTGACAGGTCCGCTTTAAGGGAAATTGTACATTAATTGAGATCTCCTTTTTATATTTGAATATAAACTCTTTCAGCTTGTTGACCATTTAATGGTTTTCAAGAATTGTTGGCATATTTTGGATAGCGCTTGGATTCTTCTGTATTTGCCTGCAATACTGTATTTCTGTTGCAATAGCATTGATTCGTCTGGCCTTCATTTTCACATTGATCTCAGGGCGAATCAGACTTCATCTTCCATCACCTTCCAGCAACCAGCACTAAAGGTTCTTGTGTGTAAGTGACAAAATCAAAAGTCTGTTAGCTATTTATGTCTTTCCTGCAAAGGTATTCTGTGTACGCCTTCCATTCTTGCTTGATCTTGTTTCATTAGTTTGATTTGTCCATTGACATCCTTCAATTCAGCCAAGGCTGGATTTTTTTTTTTTGATCTCATCTTTTTAAAAACAGTCCTTGTTTTTCTATCTTCATTGTTTTTACAGATGTTGTTCCTGGCACCTCTCTGAAATTCACAGTTCAGTTTGGATTTTTATTTCCACTATGAGATTATGAAAAAGTTGTAGTGGAAAAAAATATGGCCAAAGCTAGAGACCCATGTGCCAATGTGCATTTCATAGTCATTCATAGTCATTATAATTTACACCAATAAATGCTCCACTTTCAATAAGATGTTAAAAAAAGCACACTTAGGGGCCGATTCACTAACTTCGAGTGAAGGATTTAAAGGTAAAAAACTTCGAATTTTGAAGGTTTTTTTGGGCTACTTCGACCATCGAATGGGCTACTTCGACCACGACTTCGAATCAAAGGATTCGAAGTAAAAATCGTTCGACTATTCGACCATTCGATAGTTGAAGTAATGTCTCTTTAAAAAAAACTTCGACTCCCTAGTTTGCCATCTAAAAGCTACCGAACTCAATGTTAGCCTATGGGGAAGATCCCCATGGGCTTGGCTAACTTTTTTTGATCGAAGGATATTCCTTCGATCATTGGATTAAAATCCTTAGAATCGTTAGTTTCGAAGGATTTTATCATTCGATTTGAAGGATTTTATCGTTCGATCGAAGGAATTATCGTTCGATCGTTCGATCGAACTATCTGCGCTAAATCCTTCGACTTCGATATTCGAAGTCGAAGGATTTTAATTCCTAGTCGAATATCGAGGGTTAATTAACCCTCGATATTCGACCCTTAGTGAATCGGCCCCTTAGGGTTAGTTCACAGGCGACAAAATCTCCCCGAATCTCCTCATGTGAACTAACCTTTAAGCTAATAAATGTCTAAAGAAGAATATTACAATGTGATTGCTATTTTTTTCTTAATTATGCAATTATTCCCATATATTTTTTATTACATTCATCAAACTTTTCATTTTGTCCAAGTTTTACCTGATTCATCTTTAATAACTCTTTAAATTATATCTTGTTCTCTATTAATCAGGTCTATCATCTTAAATGTTGATGTATTTACAACTTTATTCACAGACAATGCCTACTTTAAAGAAAATAAATGTTAGACAGGTAAAATTGTTACTTTTTCAGTGCCTTGCATAAAATACTGATTTTACCATATGCTTATAATCAAGGGCATGACTACAGATGAAGGAGACCCTCTTGGGGGGCCTGGGAGGTATAGGGGGCACAGTAGTCTCTTGACTACTAAATAAGCATTTTTTGCATTTTGTATATGGATTTGTCATTGACTGTGTAGCTATACATGGAAAGTCATAGATTATGTAGCTCTATTATTCATCATAAATTAAACTAAATCTGGGCAATGGGCTTAGATGCCCATTTTGGCTGATACTGCCACAGTGGCTGAGCATGTATGGCACTGCAGACAAATTACATGCCCAAGCAAGTTGGATAAGCCCCATCTTTACCAGAGAAACAAAAAATTGACCGATTTCAGATCATTCAGTTGATGATATATATGGAGAACCTGAAAGTTATATTCCATAAAACAAATAGCCAATTAAAGAGAGATGAGACGGGTCAATTATAAAATAGAACAAATCAGTGTTTCTATGTAGAATCGTCCTCTTTAATCTCAATACAGTTTTCCCTCTAAAGAATAAACCCCATCACATCAAATTTATTGCTACAGGGATTTAATATATTTTTGCATCTCATTGAAAGTTACTCTCATATCACTCAATTTCTTTGTGTGGTCACCTGGGCCTCTTCAGCACTCGAGGTAAATGATATTACTCATCATTCAATAACAGCAGGTAAGGCAAGAAGCTTAGCAGGGAAACTATGTCAATTATATGTGATATCTGCAGAAAGTAATAAAGCGTATCAGTGGAGCTGCAGAAATGAATGGAGAAAAGTCAATCACTGGAAAACATTTTAAATGAAAGTTTGGTACATTCCAGCATTCATTATTGGGCCTTGTCATTAATACATAGCATGCATTTCTAGGGGGAATATACATAATGGAAGCATTCTATAAACCTTGTTGTGGTGTCTGACATTGAATCAACTTGGAAAGTGTCACTGAGGTACAGTAAAGCTATGGAATATGAAAAATGATTATTTTAAACAAAACTGATATTTTATTAAAATGCATACAAAGGCAAAAGGTTATTTTCCTTTAATATTAAGCCCAAATTTAGTTATTAATTTGCAGCATTCATTTCTAGCTGAATACAATAGCACAAATGTGAATCCAATTCTGAATTCTGAATTCAGAATTCAGTAATGGATGGGGAAGAACTCTGCAACATTTTGCAATAGTCACTAAGATCGCTTCGTAAAATAAATATTTAATGCTGTGAAATCTGCAAAACATTTGTTTATCTGTATAATTAGCATGCCTATTATTTTTATCTGCATTAGAAGTTTTGCTAGAGCTAAAGGCAATGCATCAAAGCATCTTAAATATTAGGTTCATACACTTTGGGTAATTTCTCTGAGTGGGTGTAGGCTCACCATAACTTTTGTAGATCGAAATTGTATAAAAAAAAAAAGTGGTTAACGCCCCCTTAAATAGAGAGGGACCTTTATTGTTTTGTGCTGAAAATTGCTCCTGTGTATCAGTGTCCACTCAACCAGACACTAGGCTAAATAAAACCTTATACCAAGCGTTCAGTCCTTGCAACTATTAAATAGGCTGAATGGATAGTTCAGCACAAACCCCATTGTGGAAGGATAGTGTACAGAAAGGAAGATTGTGAAGTGAAAAGCGATATAGCATACAAGCCTCTGTGTAATAGAATACCTGATGGTCTAGTGGTGCGGGGACACCCTCCACTTCCTCGCTCCTCGTGTGCCAATGACATGTGCGCTGTGTCTGACTTCTTCACGGTTGGTGCGAAATTCACGTATTTAAAGGGCCCATGACCGATAGTTGCTTGCCCAACCTAGGTCTATTTACAATAGTTTCTGGGTGCGTTTCTAAGAGCTATTCACTTGTTCTTGACCCTGGCTGTCCTTGACCTTGTCTAGTTTGCTGTCTCTCCTGACCCTAGTTTTTTCTGACTATTCTCTTGGATCACGATTCTGTACCTCGCTATTGGTGTGTTTGACCCAGACTGTGACCTTGACTACCTTCTTGTATCCTTGTTTGTACTGCTCTGTCCATTTGGTATTGACCTAGCCTGTTCCACAACGCTCCTTGTTCCCCATTCTTCCTGCTAACGTCTGGTTCCTTTGCATGCCCAGAACTCTCTCCCTCGTCTTCTCACTTTAAGAGCGGGTGGCATCAGAGAAGTGCAGGGCTCCTCCCAAACAGCTGTTATATGAGGAGGAGTGAACCAAGGCCGGGACCTTGGGGTTTGTTCTGGGTTTCAGATACCATTACTAACACCCTGACATCTAGCTGCATCATTTGGAAATACTTCTAGATCTAGTTTAACAATAGTCTTTGCTAAGACACCTTTAGGGAGCATTTATAGATCAGCAAACAATACCAATATATGGCTTTAGCAGGACTATTTATCATTCTAGGCCACCACAGTCCAAATAGAAATTTATAGACAAAATGTTATTTTCAAAAGGATTTTAAGGCCTCCAAATTGTCCAAGGGAATCACAAACTTCTTGGCATCATCAGTTTAATATAATACCTTTATGGCCTTTAACAACATTACAACTATTACAAAAGAAAAAATCAAACCACTACAAGAGAAATATTGAACACCGCATTTCTAGTATGTGTAGGTATATGAAATAGTTAACCTTTTCCTGTCTTACAGAATGTGAGATAGAAGTGACCCTTGTTCTGAGGGAGGGAGGTTTTTCTCCTTAGTTCTGTGATATTATAGGTCCTTCTCCAAAGACGATAAAATTGATGGGATCACCCTGTGCTTGGCTTTTGATGCTCTGCCTGAGGAGTAGGCAGGAGTAGGCAGGAGTGCTGGAAGTCCAGAGCCTGAACTGGGTGGGCTTTCTGAATTAAGCCAGGATATAAGGATATTCACCCCAGGGGTGAAAGGCTGGCAGGGTTAGTGAGGAAGGCAGCTTTAAGCCCCAGTTTAAGAGAATAAATTAAGTTAATCTTGACCAGGAAATACTTAGAATAGGGACCAGGTGGAAAGGCACCTGGGATATGCTACCTACTCCTGGATGGCATTCACTAGGTTTCTCTGCATCTAGCTCTGTTCATATTTGATGTATTTTATCTCACTGAGCTCCATAGGAGCGATAATGTTCTTTTTGTGATTCGACTTCTGCTAACATTATAATGAGTAGCTGCACTTGTACTTTAAAGGATAGTTTGGCATCTTTATGCTGCATTAAATAAAATTCCTGTTCACTATTTAAGACTCACTGCAACTAAATTGATTTATTTCCTGCGAGAGTTCTAGTTTAACAACATCCTTCTTCCTCTAACTCCACAAGTGCCCAAACTGAGCTTGAGAGTCACATGTGTGGAGTGGGATTGTGGTCAGGTAAAGAGGTAAAGCGACAGGTCCTTCTGCCCAAGATTCATCCAGGCTAGCATTGGACGGGGGGGGGTTTCCAGGGCCCATCTGGGCTACCATCTCTGGGGCCTCCATAATAACCACGATACCCCCACCAGGTCCTCCTCTGATGCTGCACTCTCCTCCCTCCCCTACATGTACCTATACCACTGGGGCTGCCACCTCTGGGGCCTCCATACCAACCCCGGTACCCCCACCCTAGTAATCAGGTCCTCCTCCAGCACTGCACCCTCCCCCTTGAGCCTACCTGTTCTGTGTTGCAGTCATGTTTGGGGGGGGTCAGGGGGGAAGCGCCCATGCTTCCAGGGGGATCTGGGTCAGTGGGGCCCTCCAGGTTTTTCCCTGGTGTCCCAGTAGCCAGTTTAACCCTAATCCAGCCCAGCACTCAATTTACCAGGTTACATACTGTATGTACAGTAATTCATTTTGATTTTATTTATTTTGTCTCATTTTACCATACAAGCCTGTCTTCTGAATTAATGAATGTGCATTCCTGATCCTAAAATAATCTGATTCATGCTATAATACATATTTTTGAAAATATAGAACCCCTTCAGTGAGGTAAATATTTACAGCAGTAATGCTTATACCAGCTAATTTTAAGATCTCCCCTAATTCCTTCTAAATAGCAGTACCCCCCGTTAGAAGAAGTCAAAATGTCTCCTGCCACAGACACTGACTATTTATGCAGCTTTCTAAACCAGAAGTCTATTTTCAGAATAATGTCCCTGGAATTAACACTTTTATTCTCATCATAAATAATTTCTTTCTGATGCCTTCACATCACCTGTGAAGTAAAATGAACCATATATTTATAGTTAATGGGAAAAGACTGCACACTTATGGGTCTGTCCTTTTATACACAAGCACAGAAGTCCCCGGGGGTTTACATGTGGTTAATTTAACTTTCAGCAATTACAGTGGGCTGCAGATAGATTTCCTGAATAATGCAGATAACCCGACAGTATTAGCAAATTTCAGTGATTCCCATGTAGAAGTGTTAATGTAAATGCGCACACACAAACACATACACAGGTCATGATTACAAATGAGCTTCCCCCAAGGACTACCGTTTAGTCAGTAAAATTTTAAGTAAGAAAAGTTGAAGAAGGCATAGAGCTCTTGAATATTCATTACATGCAGCCTTCTATGCTTTCAGGGACTGAATTCCCACCCCTTAACCACCTGCGAATGAACTTACTGCTTTGATTTTTTTATTCCTATCCTTAAAGACACACTGAAAGTAAAAATACAGTTGGCTTATATATAAAAAGTAGCTTTCAATAATAGATAAAAATAACAGCGGTGTATGTCAGTAGGTTGAGTGCAGGCACAGCTTAAACAAACACAATGAAATCCAGTCTCTGAATTTTCTCTCAACTAGATGCATTTTTTGAAGATCCAAAAGGAATTGGCTTAGAGATCATCTGCAGAGCATTGAGGTACTTTCTCTAACTGCACTAGGGTTTTTAAATGGTTTGCCATTCGTTTTTGCATTGGTCCACTCTTATTTCATTTGTTCACTTATTTACTGGTGGAGGCTATTGAATGTTGTGTATCTGTTTTCGATAATAACATCATGTGTTGCATTTCAATCTGGATGTGTAAGGCCTGCAAGGTGTAAGGTTATGAACTTGACAATTCAAAAGGGGATATACAGCCTTGAATAAAATTAAAACAAATATGCACAAAGTACTTTTAAGTGATGTGTTTTTGAAAAACACAAGTTACAAAATGTCTATTTGTTGTTTTGTAAGGCACCTTATTGCAAGTATGGTGCCCCTGTCAAATAACTGAAAGGTAAACTATATTGGCACAAGGGGATACACAGCATTTGTCAAAATGAAACATTCCTTTTTCCCTCCAAAGCCCATTCCACGAACTGTGAGAATTCTCTCATGTTCTGATTAGAGAAGTTGTCGGCATATGGATTGGACCTCCCTGAACCTCCCTTATTCAGTGATCTTTTCCTGTTGCAAGGGGAGACAGAGAAAAAAAAAAGAGAATTAAGGAAAGCACTCATGGGAGCACTTTCTTCATATTTTCTACAATGTTATTACTCTAATTCTAATTCTAATTCTCTTTAAAATGCATACCCTTAATGGAATTTAGATAAGTGAATTATTGATGATTAGGAAACTAGAACCAATGTGAATATTAAAGTGTTCTGTAGCAAGCAATGGCTGTGTTAAAAGAACATAGATTCATGTAAGGAGAGGGTACACAACTCTGTTAAGGCTCCCATCAACAATGTGCAGTACAATTTTTTTCACCTGGCCCATTTCTATGCAATGCTTCTCCTTTCACTGCTACATGTTTCTCAGCCACTGGCGCAAATACACTAAGCGCCAAAGCGCCGAACGCTAGCATTAAAAAAAAAAAGTCAAAATTTTTTCTAAGTCCCAAAAAACGCTGGCGTGTTTTCTACATGATGGGTGATAGGCTGAAAAAGATCGAAAATATTTTTGGGGCTCCCCTCCTTCCCCCTACATTTCCTGACTCATGGCAACTTACCTAGACAGTGGGCACATGTGTAGGGCAAAATAAAATTTTTATTTGCTGATTTGAAGGTTTTCTAGGCATTTGTAGTGCTAATACGTGTTCCTCCATTGAAATTTGAATTTGGCGCCGTATGCAAATGAACTAGCGAACTAGCGAAACTTCGCTTCGCTTGGCGAAAACTTACGCTACCCCTGTGCGCAACTTCGGATTTTAGTGAATTTGCGGAGCGCTGGCGAAAATACACCTGGCGAAGTTTGGCGAAGTGTGGCGAAGTGCGGCGAAGTTGCGCCTGGCGCAACTTCGCATCTTAGTGAATTTGCCCCACTGTATTTTCCATAGATTACAATTGGAGGGGTGAAATGAGGTAGGGGTATTTTGACCACCACTGTCGTCTAAGGGCAGAGACACATGGAGATTCGGGGAGATTTAGTCGCCCCGTGGCAAAACGCCTCTTCTTTGGGGGAACTAATCTCCCCGAACTGCCTTCCCGCCGGCTAGAATCTAAATCACCGGTGGGATGGATCGCTTCGTTTTTCAAAATAGCCCAAAGTTTCCTCATGAGGCAACGTCGGCCGACTTCGGAAAATGAAGTGCTCTGAGTGTCATCCCGCCAGCGATTTAGATTCTAGTCAGCAGTTCGGGGAGATAAGTCGCCTGAAGAAGAGTCGATTTGTCGCTGGGTGACTAATCTCCCCGTATCTTCCCTTGCATCTCTGCCCTAATGGTGGATACGATCACTATGCATTTGTAAGTCGTTGTACAGGGAGTTTCAATAGTTACAGTAGTTTCAAGAAAGAATTGGATGACTTTTTAGCAAGAGAGAAAATAATTAAAAGAGAAACTTTTTAAAATTAATTAATTAAGTCATTCTCAGCAGAACTGGTGATCTTTCTGTGTGTGTGGGCCAGTGCTGATATGAAAAATGGTTAGTCAGATGATCACCATACTACATATTTGAGGGTGAAATCCTGAAAAATTGTACAAATAAGAATAAAAAGTTGTAACATTCTTCATTAGACTATTATTGGATTGTGAAATTAAAGGCATGCTCGAAGGTGGCACAATCATTTAGAACAAACATAACTGGGGAAAACTATAAAATTCACAATGTTTCTTCCACTGTCGGAAGTGGTCGCTAAACAGTTTTTGAGTTTGCAACACCTAAATTAAATTCCATTACCAATTTTCATTACATTCTCCCAATAGTATTCAACACGCTTGTGTGTTGGGTGACAGGCTGAATCAGGAATTTGGTCATCTACATGTGTGTCTATTTGTGATGGTCGAATAAATTCGTTGCAAGCAAATGAATTCGCAAAACTGCGGAGACAATTGTCCGGTGAAAAATTGAAGCGCATAAAAATTGTCACGCATCAAAATTATTCAGACACCCATTGACTTTAATGCATACGGACTAAATAGTCTCGCGTAGAAAAATTGACACTCGCCTTATTACATACATTGTGCCCACTGACTTCAATGCATTTGCGAATTTTTCAATGTAAAACGGCTTCGCCCATCACTAGAGTCTATATAGTACTCTATCTGGTTCAATTAAACTGTGGGCCAATCTTTAGGGTTTTGCAAGTCTGGCCTTGTCTTGGCAGCTCCTTGACACAACTCCCAAAATCCTCAAATCTCCTATTAGAATTTGCACATTTCTTTCTGCTCACAGATCATTTTGTTTGATTGTGCCACACAATGTAATTAGCAGAGGCAAAGGGCATAGTAAAACAGGGAACATACTAATGACCCTCATAAGATCATAACATTTATTGGTTAAAGGAAAACTATACCCCCAAAATGAATACTTAAGCAACAGATAGTTTATATTAAATTGAATGACATATTAAAGAATCTTACCAAACTGGAATATATATTTACATAAATATTGCCCTTTTACTTCTCTTGCCTTGAACCACCATTTCGTGACTCTATCTGTGCTGCCTCAGAGATCACCTGACCAGAAATACTACAACACTAACTGTAACAGGAAGAAGTGAGGAAGCAAAAGGCAGAACTCTGTCTGTTAATTGGCTCATGTGACCTTACATGTGGTTTGTATGTGTGCACAGTGAATCTTACGATCTCAGGAGGCGGCCCTTATTTTTTAAAATGGCAACCCAATGGCACATAATACTAAAAAAGTATATTATTATGATAATGGTTCATTTACATGAAGCAGGGTTTTACACATGAGTTGTTTTACTCAGTATCTTTTAATAGAGACCTACATTGTTTGGGGGGTATAGTTTTCCTTTAATAATATATTTTAATTAATCCAATTTACCCAACACTGTAAAAAACATAAAAACAGCTTAGAAAACAGTATTTGCCCATTTATAAGCTGTTTGTCATGTACAGCTCCCTAAATTCAGAACAAGAGCTAAGCTTCGGGTCACGGCGCAATCTGCCGCCTGTAGCAGCCGCTCCAGCCGCTCTGGTTCCGGGAGGAGCCCTCAGCTACTCAGATGCCACCAGGTCTTGAATTGAGAGGAGAAAAGCAAGTGTTGTGAGCATGCTAAAGGGGCATGTTCGTTACCAAGGTTTAGGACGGAAGGCAACAACAGCTTTAGGAGTGGATGATAAAGCGTGGTCAGGCAGGCCGGGATTTGAGTATAGTGAGTCAGACAGGCAAGGATCAAAACAAGAGAATTTACCAAAGGTAAACACACCCAGAAACTAATCAAATCGACCTAACAACGGGAAATGATTTTAGGCTCTTTTCATGCCAAAGACGTGATGATGTCACGCGCACGGCACATAAAATCCGGAGACCGGTGCTTAGGAAGAAGAGTATGCCTTCTGCGGGCGTCCCCACCAACAACGTGGCGTTCATCCCCGCAGGCCCACTAGACCACCAGGGCGAGTCTTTATATTGTTTTTATGTTTTTGTGAGAACACCACACATTTTAAGATACATTCTAAAACTTAAAAGTAAAATCCAAAATGATAACATTTTTCTCCTTGTACCATGAACAAAGGAAATATAATGGGCAATGGCAATGCCTCTAATGCTGAAGAACACTTGGAAGAATGCATTTTAATTGTGTAGGGAGCAGTTCCCCTAAGAGCAAATTATTAAGACACTGTGAAGTATTAAGTGCTTGCAAAGAAAATGCAATAAAACAGAAAGCCAGAGGATAGCTTTAAAATGAAAAAGAAATCTCGGTATCTTTGCAGAACAAGTGCCTACAAAATATATATCTATGAGGCTGTAGCAAAATGAAATAATGCGGAATTAGAGAGGGTTTTGCTAGCCCTTTATTTATCTCCTGACTGTGTGGGATAATATAAATTCCAGCCATGTTTTGTGTGAAGGGTCTCAGTGAATTCTGACATTGTGAGTGTCAGATTCAGATCCCTTTAATCAGAGAGTGGATATGCATGATAAAACGGATAAGGGACTTTAATCAAAAAATCCGCTGGTCTGGAAACGTGACGCACTCTGCCAAACACACTTCATCCCACTTTTCTTGTGCCACTGCCAAGAATTTTAGATCATGAATATGCATTGGACATGATATTACATTAGAATGTGACATTGTTGTGTAGTATTAAGGATTTAAAATGATAAAAAATAGACTTCGGCAAACTTTTCATCGGTTGAACATTACTGTCACTGTATCAATTTTCACAGCTTATTTCGCAGCAAGATATTGAAGTTGCAAAGCGCAGCATCCTAGCTAAAATACTAATTGTAATAGGCAGTTGTCTGCTTTGTAGATGGACTACAAATACAGTGTAGATTTGTAAATCTTAAAATTGTGATGGCTTGAGATAATCTTTTTTTAACCCTTTTGCATTGAATAAACACAGGGTGCAGGAAAACAACTAGTTCAGTTGTAATGAACAGATTACAAATAGGTTTTGCTGTTAGTAGCCTTTATAATAAACATTTCTTTTAACTGCATAGCAATGTTCTGACTACTAAAAAGTAATTTACAGATATTAGTTATACGCACTAACTGATTTCAGAATGTTAACTTTGATGAACAACTATTGCATTCCAGAATGGATCCTCTATGGAAAAGGTCCTAACGATTACACAGCTGCATTGGATCCAGCCAAAGGAGAATTCCCTAAGAATATCGAGAGAGAGAGAGAGAGAGAGAGAGAGAGAGAGAGAGAGAGAGAGAGAAATTCTCTTAATATAATGATTTGCTAATATGACTGGCCAAAGCTGCTCTTTGCACTGATGATTCCCTCCCAATGCACCTACTGATGTCAGGAAACCACCAGAGTTCTCACTGAAAATTGCTTCAAACACAAAAATAAAATGCACCTAAAAATGATGTACAGGTGTTGTTTTCTACAATAAACAGGAAGTTACACCAAACTGAAACTTTTCAGTGCAGTTGGAAGCAGTACATTTTTTCGGCATATTTTAGGCCATGTTTTGCTTTGATTTGGCTCACAGCAACCTACATTCTGTAAAGCTAACAGTGAGATGTTTCAGCAGAGCCAAACCTTCAGAAGAGGGTGCCAGAACAGATGCGGCCGCAATCCAACAGGATTTTTTTGTCCCATTCGATCGAGATCTGGCCGACTTTCGGCCAGATCTCGGTCGGGGAAGCCCGTCGGGGGCCCCATACACGGGCCAATAAGCTGCCGACTTGGTCTGTCGGCAGCTTTTATCGGCCCGTGTATGGCCACCTTAAGGCAAGGTCCTGCCCCAATAGAGCTAAACTCCACCCCCTCTAACCTCCATTTGCAGCTCACCTCCATCTGCAAATGCAACTCAGCCCTCATGAGACTCGCTCACTGTATCCCTCTCTGCAAAACAGCAACGCATTGCCAAATGGGAAGATTTGGTGCACAGGACTAAAGGAATGCACCCTAGGCACATGCATCTTCTACCTACTGCTACTTCCAGCCCTGGGTTCCAGTAATCCAGCTAGCTGCTATATTTTAAGTTAAACCCATACTACTTCAGTTCTCTCCTGTACTGTACCTCCTTCTCTGAGTCCCACGTGAAACATCTGCAAAGAAAATTACACTAGAGCTGTCTTAAGCAATGTCCGATCATTAAACGGGTTGTATGGGTTACCATCAGCTTTAAAATTAGGGTTGTTAGCCACTAATAAATTGTTGACCATGATCATGGTCAAGTTTGTATCACACAGGAGAGTCCATACTTTGGTCCAGATTCAACTGATTGAGAGAAAGATAACAGTCTCAGATTACTCAGATTACTAACAGATATCATTGGAGTTTTCTGTACAATAAATTATGAATTCTGCAAAGCAGCAGTGCGGCCACTGAGTCTATAGAAAGAACCCATATTAAATTATGTAAAAAAAACACAATCTATTGTCAGTATCAAAACTTTCTGTGCCACTAACACTGATACACATTGCCAATATATTGCAGTAGCAGAGATGGCTCCTCAAATTCATCATTATCTAGTTTTATAGATCCTCATTGCACACTGAGGTAAGGCCTTTGAATGATTTGTCTTGTGGGGGACAAAGCAGCCAGCCATAAATGTGCCACCACCAAAATCTGTTGCTAGAATATATAAGGATTAGAATCTATTGTTTTCAGGAGGTGCAAGGTAGTGTTCTTAGTGGACTTTTAAATGGGAAAAAAAAAATTTGTTGGAATTTTTATCTGAATTTTTAAAGATTTATTAAACTCTGATGGTGATTAAAGTCTGAATAAAAAAGTACTCCAACTCAGACCTGCCGAGTAGGGATGGGCGAATTTTTTTCACTTGTTTCGCTGTGGAAATGATGCCCATAGACTTGTATGGTGGCGTGCGTCAAAAAAATTTTGCTCATAGACTTTAATGGGCGTCGGCGACAATTCTCCGGCGGCGAATTTTTGCGAAACGAAATGGGTCAAATTCGCCCATCCCTACTCCCGAGTTCATGTAGAAGTCAATAGCAGATGTCCTGTTGATGTCCTGATCTGCACTGGGTTTCATTCAATAATCTGAAGATTCCATGGTTTTGGGTGTCAAATTCAAAAAAGTAGGAGGTTTCGGGCATCAAATCCAAAAAAGTCACAGTTTTCAGTGACATCCAACGTTTGTACGATTAAGATTTTTTTTTTACAATTTTATGTAGTTTTTCCCGCAAAATTAATTTTTGGAAAAATGTATTGATAAATAGGGGGGGAAAGTCTGTGCTGATTTGGACAGAGTCATTTCAGACAATAGTGAGAACTTTTTGGATTTTGATAAATAACCCCCGTAAAGATGAGATTACATTTACACAATTGAAAGAATGTGCAAGAGATTCTTGTTTCTTTATTGATCCTCCACACCAGTTAAGGAAAAAATATGTTTAATAAAGCAATTTTTCGATCACTTTTCGGATGTGTTACATCAAGTCCCATAGTCTCCTGCCTGGAAAGTAAAGATTGCTTAAACGAAATGTTCCGAACAAATCAGAACAGTGTTAAATGGTGCCATAAATCTGTGCATCGTTACAAGAGACCTTTCATTGCACAGCTTCTTGTACGACTCAGCATTAACACTGTTTCAAACAATTAGGATTGAAGACACACCACAATCATCCTCATTTCATTAAGCATATTCTTACAAAAGTCTTTTCTGCTAAAGAGATTTGAGATTGTGCACACTGTCAATTGAATTGTTATATGTTTCTAAAAAATAAAATATTTTTTAAAGTATTTCAAAAGAATGAAATACTAGAGTTTATGCCTCTGTGTCGACTTAAGGGTTAAGGAAAGGCGTTAAGGATAGCTTTGATTTCATTTTATAATGCTGTAATTCTGGATCACGAGCAGCCAATTTTCACACTTCAATTTTGATCAAATTAATGTTTTTTTTGGCCTGTTCCTATTTTGATAAGCTATGGAAGATTAATTAATTACACTATATCATCTTTGGCTCCATAAAAAAATTCACTTTGTTCATCTGTTGGCCAGTGCAGTGATATTGAAACACTGTAGCTTCATGGATCACAAGAAAAGGTATAGGAGAAAGTCGGGAATTATGATTTCCATCTCTGGAGTACTAAGCTGCGTATTAACAAAATGAAATGGTGATATGAAAAGTTTCATGCATTTAATTATCTTTCATAAAATAGGCTTTCACTTGACCTTGGGTTCACAAAGTGTGCCATGATCTTACTGAAATAAATATGCTTCATTATTAAGCACCAATGAGCATAGATACAGTGGTGGATGTCAGGGTGTAACGTTTAGGGATGGGTGTATTTGCACCGTTCCACTTTGCAGAAAAATTCATGAATTTCCCGTGAAATTCACGAAACGGCGACAGCGTCTCGTTTTTGACGTTCATTTTTTGGACATCGGTGACAAATTTTTTTTTGACGCCAGCGAATTTTCGCGGGTGTTTCGCGAATTTATTCGCCGGCGGCAAATCGCGCATATAAATTCGCCCATCACTAGTAATGTTTGCTTGTACTTTTAGTTTGTCATCATCAGTATTTTGGCTAGTAAAGTTTTACAGTAAATGAGTCCTATCAAAAAGTGAAAACTTTATGAAAAATTAACAATTTGTGTGGGATAATCAAGAGGGGGCCTAAATACAGTAAAGCCATGCCAAAAACAAGCATCATGGCAGTCAAGTCCCGAAAATTAAGTATGGATGGGTATCAGTATGTCTACACAAATACCAGAAAAAAATTAGGGTTAAATATATTAGGCACAATCTACAAGGTTATATTACAACTTAGATGGCTTCACCAATCATATTTACTCTTCATTTTCCTATTAGGCATTTTTGCTACAAGTTGTATTGATGTGCCTCATTGTTCTGCTTTGATCTTTTGTTGAAATTCCTGCTTGTTTAACGTGGAGAACAATAAAAACATTTTCCACAAATTATATTAGATATTTGCAAAATATTAGTTTTGCAATCAAAGCATTAAAAAAATGTCTGTTCATCATATGTTAAAGGGGCAGTATGTCCCCCCCCCCCGAGTGTAATGATAGGGCTGAACATAATTTCTGGCAATTATTTTACTTAGAAAACATGTACTTTTTTGTTATTCCTTGTATGAAATAGGGCAAAATGTGAAGTTTAAACAAAGACATTCTGCTTCCTGATCTGTGTCAAGGAAGATCAAAACAAATCAGCAGTAGTGATGGGCGAATTTTGGAAAAATTTGCAAAACAGCGAAAAATTTGCAAAACTGCGTGGGTAGAATTGCGGCAATTCACCGCAAATTCGCGCCTGGTGAATAAATTCGCCCATTACTAATCAGCAGTCCATTGGGAACTCTCTGTATCTGAAAAGATAACAAGCTGTAGCTGGGGGAAGGGTGGAGTTTGTTTATTTTCAGTAGACTCCTGATTTGTTTTTAGTTTGCTCCGCAGGACAGGAAGTAGAATGTGTCTTCAGACACACTTTCGATTTTGCCCTGTTTAGGAATAATAAAAACAGCACATATTTGCTTATTAAAACAACAGGCAAAAAAAAAATGTACAGTACATGCCCAATCCATTCAACTAATGCTTAAAAAGAGGTATACTGCCTCTGGAAGCAAATACCATGACAACCCGGTCAATGTCGATATTTTAAATCTGCATTTTTCTTATGTAATTATATACAGCACATTTTTATTATGTAATTTGGAATTTATCATGCACTACCATTGTGTATTTATGTAGATGAATAGTGGAGACAAAGTAACTCTTCCATCAATTTCTTACTTGTAGGTTCTTGCACCTACACTCTACCTACAAACAGTTTTTTACCCACAAATCACCATTCCCTTCTATTTACTAGTGAAAAGCCAGTGTTAATCATTTGCAGATTATTTCTCTTGTGTCTGTAACATTGCAAATCTATAGATATATAAGGTTTTCTTGCCTCAGATTAAGATGTTCATCATTCTCTGACTTAACCACTGAACTGTCTGACAATTTACGAGTCCCCCAAAACCCATAGAATAATTTTCTTTAGAAAATCCTAAACCAGTTATCTATCAAAACCTCATAATTCTTTCTGTATCTGGTGTGTAAGATAGGTCAGTTAGCACATCAGTTAGTTGAATGCCCTCTACAATGGGCCCATCTGATCTCAGTTAATAAAAATGATGGTAACGAAGTTTTCTTTGCAACATACCAACATACAACTCTTTTACTTGCAGGTTCTCTCTACACATCCGAGAAAAAAATCTAATAAATGCTGCAATTTTAAAGGCCTGTCAAAAGGGCCATTGTTCTTGCGATATAGCCCCCAGTTCCAAAGGCACATGTATCAAAAAAAGAAGAAGGAATATCCCAAAACTCTATAGCAACGTTAAAAATCTAGTTTTTATTGAACATCAAGTTAAAAGAATAGACATATAGACTAACTGGTATTCTGCCGGCGGAATACCACTTGGTCTGGATGTCTATTCCTTTTAACTTGAGGTTAAATAAAAACTAGCTTTTTAACTTTACTATAGAGTTTTGGAATATTCCTTCTTCTTTCTCTCTTTACACATACCCTACAGAGAATCACATAGTACATTGTCTGAGGTTATATACAGTTATTTAGGTTGCTATGAGATGTGTAATCCAGAAATCTCCAGGTCCCAAGCATATACAGTAGCAATAATATAACTGTAGTTTCTCTCTCTCATGCACAGTCACATATATATGTTTTTATTTTCATTGTATTACATGTTCCCAACGATATCCTTTGCTACCCCCCATTAATTGTAGGTTTTTCTCCAAGTACAGCATTAATCTTTTATAAATAAAGGGATTTTAAAATCCCTAAAAGACTTCCTACGGTGTTCACTATTTCAGTATAAAATAGCTGCTGAATGGAGTTATTTTAAATTAGCTTTTACTGGAAACTGGTGAAAATAATATATAAAAAAATAAAGTTTTCTTTTCTTTCTTTTTTTTTTTTTTTTTAATTTTTACAGTGAATGTGCCATAATTCTTTTTTTACACAGCCATTCTGTATAAATGACAACCCATTTTCATAATTCAGGTTTTAGCAAAGGAATAATATGAAGTGGCTAAGCATCAGAGGAGGGGGCTGTTATAAAAGCTTTGCTTTCAAGAAAACTACATGAGGTGTCAGTACCAGGTCTCTGTGTTGAGACCTGAAAGCATAATTTAAGCTTTTGCAATAAAAACATAGGCTCTAAAGCTCACTAACAAATTTACACCCACCCTCCCACGCGCACAGCTTGGAGAGGGTTTCTTTTCACTGCGTTTTACTTTTTCTGATTAGTTTAATGTATGGATAACAAAAATAAAACGTGTTAGTCCAAAAAAGTTGGCAGAGATGAGTGAGTCACCTGTAGGCTTTACCGTTCACAAACACCATGCAATTAGAAGTCACGTTTGTTCTACCTAAAATCATGCAGAGGAGGATTCCTGACAACTTTTTTTTTTTGAGTGACAAATTGCCCTGTCAATCAGACGCTCCTTCAATGTATCACAAGCCGTAAAAAGAATTATCTGTTCTGTGCATATGCTACAAACCGCTCAGCTGTGAAAACTGTGGAGCGTCAAGTTAGTAGATAAACAGTTGCTTTCAACGGCTTGTATCTAAGGATCTCCTGTAGTTTTTGTAATTGGTCACTTTTATTTATTTTTTTCTCCCTCACAGGTGATGCAAATCTTTCTTTTACCTATATAATAGCATTGTTTAGCAGGAAAAACATTTAAATGAGAGAAAGATATAGTTTAGGCCAGCAATGACCAGTTATTATTCTTAGGGGCAGATGTATCAAGGGTCGAATATCGAGGGTTAATTAACCCTCGATATTCGACTAGGAATTGAAATCCTTCGACTTCGAATATCGAAGTCGAAGGATTTAGCGCAGAAAATTCGATCGAACGATCGAAGGATTATTCATTCGATCGAACGATTAAATCCTTCAAATCGAACGATTCGAAGGATTTTAATCCAACGATCGAAGGAATATCCTTTGATCAAAAAAACTTAGGCAAGCCTATGGGGACCTTCCCCATAGGCTAACATTGACTTTGGTAGCTTTTATCTGCCGAACTAGGGGGTCGAAGTTTTTTTTAAAGAGACAGTACTTCGACTGTCGAATGGTCGAATAGTCAAACGATTTTTAGTTCGAATCCTTCGATTCGAAGTCGTAGTCGAAGGTCGAAGTAGCCCATTCGATGGTCGAAGTAGCCCAAAAAACACTTCGAAATTCGAAGTTTTTTTACTTCGAATCCTTCACTCGAATTTAGTGAATCGGCCCCTAACTGTTGCTGAAGTCATAATGATGAAGCCTATGGATGACGTTAAGAATTATAGATGGAAAACAGCCAGGAGCCTTGGGTGGAAAAACTTTGTGTAAGGTTGTCCATTGCTCAGCTTACTCTTTGTTGTAATGTTTGAAGAGGGAAAGTAGCAGTCTACAACAATTAATATTGCCATGATTTTTACACTTCAATAGGTTTGGTGAAGTCCATTGAGCTGTATGCGAACAAATCTCAGCTAGTCTCTAGGGATAAGCACAGTTTTTTTTCGCCTGCGAAAATGACACCTACAGACTCCAATGGGAGAAAAAAAACACAGCGCGTCAAAAAAAATTGTCGTCCATAAACTTTAATGCATTTTGCTGAAATTCCGCTTGCGGCACATTTTTCTGAGACGGGTCAAATTCACCCAACCCTACTAGTCTCACAAAGTTTTGAACAAACCAGTAAATTTGTAAAAGAACATACTTATATGATGCAACTTTATGAACTGTGCAAGTTTACTAGACCTATTTATTTAGTTTTTTATGATATAAAATACTACTTTCAGCTTAAAACCAATTCGCACCTTCTTGAATCCTATAAATACTATAATAACCACTGTTTTTCTTTGCTGAATCTTTACTGAATTCTTTACTGAATACTTACCATTTGGTAAAATTACTGGTGGTTTAGGATTTGCAATGCTCTTTTCTGTATTGTAATATCTGCAAATCATTATGACATAGAAAATAGGTTTCCCTGAATTATTAAAGGAATAGTAACACCAAAAAATAAAAGTGTTTAAAGCAATTCCAATATAATGTACTGTTGCCCTGCACTGGCAAAACAGATGTATTTGATTCAGAAACACTACAGTAGTTATAGAGTAGTATAAGAATAAAATACTCTGTAATCATGGGGGCAGTCAAAAGAGTAAAAGTTCAGGTTATATAGCAGACAGCAGAGAAGCTTTGTAGAATATAATGGTCTTCTACAGAGCATGTCTGTTAACCACTATTTAACCTGTGCTATATATCTCTATTTCAATTGCCCCCATTGCCACACAGCAGCTTGTTTATGTACACAAAATAGTAGTGTTTGTGAGTAGTTTTACTGGTGTTCATTTTAATACAATGCTTGGTTATGTCATGGGGCTTGATGGGGTGTTTGAGTTCAGCGATGTCACTGACTTCTAAAACACATTATAGAACTGAATGGAATCCAATTGTTCACAGCCAACAGGTTGTTAGGTTACCTGGTGGTCTAGTGGGTCTAGGGGGAGCTCCACGCTCCTGGCAGGGACGCCTGCTGTCCTAAACCTTCTGCGCCGATGTGCATCTTCTCTATGGTGTTCAACTGCCCACTTCTGGGTTTAAGTGCCACACGTTATTACGTCAACACGTTTTGCCGCAAAGTTTTAATATTTAAAGCGGTCATGGGCAAATTCCCATTGCCCAATGTAAAGGTCTTTTCTGAAGTTCCTGGGTGCTTTCTATTGTGTTTGACATATCCCCTGACCCTGCCTGTTCCTGGTTTTTCATGTAGTCTGCTGCCTGTCCTGACCATTGCCTGTTTTGACTACTCTCTTAAACTCCTGCCTGGTACTGCGATATTGATGTGTTTGGACCCTGCGGCTTCGACTAATTAATTGCTTGCTGAATCTGTTCTGCCTATGTTTAATTTGACCTGGCCTGTGACCAGGACTACGCTTCTTGCTCCCCATTCCTGCACAACGAACGGTTCCCTTGCCTGCCCAGAACTCTCTCCTTGGTCCTCTCACGCTATGAACCTGGCAGCACCTGAGTAGCGGTGGGCTCCTCCCGAAGTGAAAGGTGATTGTTATAGGCAGAACACTGAGCCATGACCAGGACCTTGGGGTTTGTTCTGGGTTTGGGATACCAATCATAACACAGGTATTGATGTTCAGTATGTGTCCATTCATTGAACACTTTTTCTTACAGTCAGGAGAGTGTTAATCAATAGAAAATTTGTTGAACTGTTGGGAATTCTCCTAGATTGCCTGTTTCTGTGTATAGTAAATCTGCTGGGAGAATATTTTTGCCAAGATAAGTTTTATCTCTGGATTAATGTATTTTTGTATTGTAAAATGACATGACACGTATCACCCACTATTTTACTGCTAATTTAATGGACTAAATAAAGAGAATTCCTTGGTTACTATATATTTCTTAGCAATGTCCTAGACTACTAAACTGTCTAAAACTATGTTTGTTAGCACGTTTCATAGTGAGGTAGTATTTCTGTAAAAAAAATTTAGCTGTTAAAAATGTTCATTCATTCATTCCATGTAGCTGAATGCATAAGGGTCCAGTACAGCACTGTTAGCTTTTGCAGGAATTTTTTGGATACTGGTTTTTGCTATTGTTTTCACAGATGTACATTTTTATGATTATCACCCCATTCAAAATCAGATCACATGTTATGTTATTATGCTTTTTCTTTGTTTAAAATCAGTTATTGCAACAGATGCCCAAGCCAATTTCCTGAAATTGGCAGCTTTTCATGTATAAAGGGAGGCTTGTTCAGCCAATGATTAAATTAAACCACCCCTTTAAGAATATTTTGATCTGGTCTGCCAAGCAGAACAATGTTATGTTTTTTTTTTTAAATTAGAGTCTGAAAATGCTGCTGCAGTCCCTCTGTAGCTATTCATGCTATGATGGTTCTTTTTTTTGTCATCACCTTGAAATCTGCAGAAAAGAAACATGTATGAACACAAATGCACAAGTGAGTCTACTAGGGAAAAAGTGTTAGGCTTTTTCTAGTTATTTATTGTATCAAGGTTACTTTACTGTTAGAGGCATGTGGAGAGGAAGGTAAAATGTCCCTATGTTTTCTATGTTTACAGACATTGCACAAATCCCTCTCCTACATGATTTAGGTTAGGTAAGTAACCCCTTTATATTGTCAGTCCCCTATGCGTTAATTCCCTTAGTATTACATTTCTTTTTTAGTCTTTTTTGATAAAAAGAACACTTTGGCTTAAAATCACAACTATCAATTATAGCAAGTTTTTAGGATTAAGCCACCTGATACATGTGTGAATACTGGTCTAGATCCTGAATAAGCATTCTAGTATTAAAAATATTAGGAGGTATCACACACACAACCCATTTATTTAGTGCACAATACAATCATACAACCAAAATGGCAGAGGCACCTCAGTGAGCTCCTCCCTAGAGCACGGAGATACCTCTGTCCTTTTGGAGTTTTTATTTAATCTAGGATACATTTTTGTTTTGTGTACTAAATAATACTGTAGTGCTCAAAGGAACACTTTCTCTAATTATACATCTACACTTCAGCCTTGGTATCACTTCACCTACTGTGCAATTGACTAGGTGTTAAATGCAGGGTCTCCTGTATCTGCTCTTTTTTTGTGCTTGCCAAATCACACGCAATGGAGAGGCACATAAAGGAATGTACATGCCCTGGACACATGATACACTTAAGGGGTCTGTAACAGGGTCACTCATGGCTCTGGGCTCCTGAAACTAATGTGTTCATATGTTAGGCCTTTGCTGCCAGAAGAATCCACTTCCACAATACATGCGATGAACTCAAACACTTTTATTGCTATAGCAGCCTCTTGCAGAGGAACATCTTGCAGTTCAGACCAGGGCTTTGGTTTCTGACAAGGATATTAATCACACAATGCTTGTTACTCACACATAGCATTCTCACTTCTGAAGCCTCCAGGACTTTTGTCCTGTAGGATGCACTGGCAGGAGTGTCATTAGCTGTACATGGACTACCTTTTGCTAAGGAACTCTTATCCCCCATTCTCTGCTGTGACCTCATATACAATGCCCAAGCTTCTTCCGTAGGCTCTCCGTTAACCTACACCTCAATTCCCATTACTCCTTGTTGGGACAACAGGCTGTCTCGCTAGCCCTCTCTAACTTTTACTCCTAAAGTGAACTCACTTGCCACTACTATTCAGTTGCTAGTACCAACCTCCCCAAGGGTCTGGCCACTTCAGTCTGATGCTGCTTGTAGATGTTACAGGCCAAAAGAGGAATGCCACAGCCAGGCACTGTCTTATATAGGCTCTCAGGTGGACTTGACACCACCTGCTGGCTGCACTACAGCATAGCTGAACTATTAACATTATAAAAATAAATTCTTTATTTTTACCCCTTTACACTTCCCCCTCCTGAAAACCAGACACGTCCTCTTGTCAGCTAATTAAACTTTATTCTATCTCTCTACATTCCACCCTTTTGAAAATCAGACATGTCCTTGTGTCTGCCAACCATCATCACTTACATACCAGATTTTCACCATACATCATCACTAGTATCTCTAAGGCATTTCTTCTCCAATTTATAGATAACACATCAGCATGAGTCACAAAACCTTCACCAGTCTCTCCCGAGACCTGCCATGGCACAATGGATACTGTAAAAGAATATCATGTTCTAACTTCCTAACACTATAACTAGCTATAAACAAAACATTTTTTATACCTTGTACCTTTCAGTTATACCATCATCCATACTCACTCTCACTGAGCATACTCCAATAACCTCCAGCTCACACTTAGTTACCTTAAACATTTGCAATATAACCAACACATCATTAAAACTACACGGATACTCAATATTATGCTGCAGAAATAAAACTTGTTTTACTAACAAATAGTCATAAAATCTCTGGCTTAACAACAAACATTGTTATCAGCACAATGGTCAATAACAATGAGGACAGCTAAAATAGATGGTGAAGCAGAGCACACTCCTCAGTGTAATCAATGACGCCCGGTGCTCAGGGTAGAGGGCTCGGCAACCCCCTCGGTAAAGGCTTCCAAAAAGGTACACTGGCACACAGGGCAATTGAAAAAGCAGGGTTACCCCTTGCTACATTTATTTAAGCGGACGTGCGACGTTTCGGGGTTCCTACCCCTTTCTCAAGCATAACTATGCTTGAGAAAGGGGTAGGAACCCCGAAACGTCGCACGTCCGCTTAAATAAATGTAGCAAGGGGTAACCCTGCTTTTTCAATTGCCCTGTGTGCCAGTGTACCTTTTTGGAAGCCAATAACAATGAGGCACATAAGGTAATCAATTATTGATTCAACTCAGTGAGATGCAGGTGCACATCCTTAAAACTTCACATAAACCCATAACTTGCATAACACTGAAAACTGCAGGCGCTTATATGACCTTTTCCAAAAGTGCGGATCAGTGGACAGCAAGGACCATGATAACCAGTCCCCCCCCCCTTAGATCAACCTGTGGAACCAGAACTTGTGTGTCTATAAAGGACTCATCATACTCCAGATGTGGCTTCTTGGTTTTGCAGTCATCCAGCAAAACCAAGTCAATGCTGAAAAAGCACAGTGGCTCCCTTTTGACATTACTCTTAATGGTGTGGAGGAAGATGGTGTAACCCTACCACCACTTTGGGAGCAGTTTACTGATCTTCTGCTGTGCCCACTGTCACCTCTCACAGGAGGAATGTTGCAGAATACTGGGCTCTGGGTTTTGGCTGAACAATATGTACAGTAAATTTCCTCCACCCCCTGATATACCCATGCTGGTGTGCATGGCATATAATAGCTGAATGCTTTAAAAACCTCCAGGTTAATTGTTCTTTGTACCTTGGAGTCTGCACAGAATTTTGCACTTTCTGCCTGTCTGGGAAGTACCCAAAAGGTGCCCTCATCCTCATGGGGCTTGGAGGGGGGGGCAGGTAAAGCGATACTGCTGCCACATATGGTTAGAATTCAAGATTTGATAGTTTTCCTATCTATATCCTATCTCTAGTAGATCTCAACAGAAAACAATTAAATTCATAAAGGAAAATATTGAGAAATATTGGAAATATAAGTGTTTGTTTGGGAGGGGGGATTTTACCTCTGATGAAGTCCCAGGAGTGGATGATATATGTTAGGTGTTAAGGGTATGCACTTTCTCAAGCATGTATCGATTTCTGCAGTTTCTATTTTGGAAGAATACATTTGAATGTTTTTAGAGAAATGGATATAGACTGAATTAAACACTTTTGCTTTAAATTTTAAATACCATGTGGATATTCTCTGTTTTGGTCTTCTGGCCTGTTTCCTGTTTTTTTATTTAGTAGTTTGTAAATGAACCCTTATGCTATATTATAATTATCACACGTAGTAGTATTATTGAAGTACTACTACTACTACTTATAATAATAATAAATGTGTCAGCATATACACAGCGCTGTAAAATAGAAGAGTGTGCATTAGTTTGTGTCTATTGCAAGCAGATAATGCTTGGTATGAAATTTTCATTAGAATGCCACTATTCCATGCACAAACACAAAACATTATCTAGCAGCACTCTATAAAGTACCCTGCAAGGTTCATTTCCCTTCTTATTCTCAAGGCATGAAAAAGGTAATGTCAAACTTTAAAGGGCTTTTCTTACCTGCACATGAGACTGAGCTGCAGAAAATGCAAAGTCCAAAGCTAATTACGTACACCACTTAAAGCTAACAGAATAGAAGTGTCACATTAAAGATGTTTCATGACTTTCTTTCTTTTGGTAGAATCCCTGATCTGGAATATTTCAGTACAGTTGAGCCGTACACCAACAATTAATCTTCCTAAAATCTCTATTCCCATCTTTTGACAAATTTGTCAGAAGTAATTTTTTTTGAAGAATAGTTTCCATAAAAATGACTTGCTTCAGTAATAAAACATAATTTTGTAATTGATCATAAATGGATTAAAATGGCTAAATCTAGCTTGGGTGGTCTGATGACTTTGGATGGTTACTGCCAGTCTTTGATGATCAGCCAACTATTCAATTAGCTTTACGAAATAACTGATCTTTTCACCAGTATCATTTATATTAGAAAAGTCCCTTTTCCCTTGCTACAGATAAATGATATAATTTTATCATCACAATGCCGCAATTTCAAATCCATTTGACCATCTTTAGATTCATTAGAATTATGTATCTCGCTGTAGTAGTGCAATGTGAAAGGAGGTATATACAGTATAGGGCAAAGGGTTTATTTTTGCTATAGCAATGTAATGGCAATATTATTTTTTAGAAACTCCTACCATGTTGTTAGGACTTTGTACAAGGTGAAAATATATTTAGGGGAAGAACCTAACCTTTGAGTTATTCATTCTATTAAAATAGGCCAACTTTAACCAAAACATGGTCTCATTGAAAAGCAGAAATGAGAGGAAGATTGTAGCAGGTAAAAATCAAGTAGGTACAGATGTAGCCATGGGCAGTGGGGATAATACTTTAATACTTTTAATAGGGGTAATTAATAGGTCATGTAAAGAATGTCAGGAACAAAGATATTAACAAGTACTGTGGACATGAACATACATAGTAAAAAGACCAGGGGTACGACAAGGGAGATAGTACCATGGAAAGGGCCAGAGAAAGGGACAGAGTCATAGAGGGGACAGTAACAGGAAAAAATATAATGGAGAGGGATTGGGGAGATCAGAGCCGGATTTACATAGCGGACGCCCCTAGGCCCACTGCCATTTGTTGCCCTTGTCCCCTCCCCTTTATTCGTGCAAATTTTCATGGAGATTGTATCTCCTGTGCATCCCCAGTGTTTTTGAACCAATGTGAGTGTGGTTGAGCAGCATGCCGCCCCCCTAAAATCCTGCCACCCTAGGCCCGGGCCTAGGTGGCCTTCCCACAAATCCGGGCCTGGGGGAGATAGCTGTAGATATAGGAGTAGAAGGGACAGAAGATACATGAATGGAAGGAGTGATAGGCATTGAAGGGTTATAGGGACATGATTGATGTTGAGACAGGGAAGGGTGATAGGAAGGGATGGAAGAGATATAGAAACAGTGATATACAGGATAGGGGTGTGACATAGTAATCTCATAACCTGCATCTTTGCATTTGCTCTCTTGCACTTGCAACAGATTTGATAAACGAACACTGTTATTTTTTACAAGCAGATATAAATTAGTATTACTATAATACAGTAAGTGTGTTTTTCAAATGTAGAAGCTACCTACTTACCAGGTAGCTGGGCATCTGTGGTGCTACCAAAACAGTATATGATAGACATGTGTGGATCACCCAAAAAGAAAATGAAACACGGGGTAAGCATTACTTTAGCAGAGGCTTAGGAATTTATCTTAAGAGCATAGTCTTTAGCATTCCCAAAGAAGAAAATAAATGGTTTGTAGGTTTCTGTGGCAATCCCAAAGCTGCATAAATTTGTCTGTGGCTCTCTAAAACTGCAGAATGGCATAAACCAAGAGGCCAAGAATTGATCCCTCAGTCCTCTGCTAGCATGTGGGGTAACTTTGGAAAAATACAAGAGGTCCTCTGCACTCAACCCATTCTCAATATATTTAAGACATATCTTAAATACATGTCTTAAATATGTCTTAAATATATTGATAATGGGTTGAGTGCAAAGGACCTCTTGTATTTGTCTATATATATTTTGTGGTCACAGCCTCATTGCACCCCCACCTAATGTTTTTTAAAAATCAGTGGTGAGCACAACTTTCCCTTGTTGGGCATCTTTGAAAACCTTCTAGCATCATCACCACATTCTACTGAATGATTTTCTTGATGATGTTTGTGGGAAGACAACAGACAATTTTCCAGTTATTAAAATCAATTGTATCTCCTAAACATAGGATAGGTAAAGTGTCACCCAAGGCAATGGTCCCAGTTTGCCTCATGGAAGGAGTGAAATTGAAAGTTTGAGGAAGCATAGATTTATTTGATAAAATGAACAACTCCCTTTTCTCACAGTTGCCAGTGACACCAGTATAAGCCTGTTCACCAACCTGTCTAAACTTACAACTGAATACATTAATTGGTCATAATTGGCAATGGGCTTGTCTTATTACCAGTAACCTACTGTTAAATCAATTTTTTTAGATTAGTACATTGGGTGGTTTAAGTAGCTGGTCATACTTGGAGGTCCCAATGAAATGGCTCACAGGTATTCTCCTAAAGGGATTATCTTCTGAATCTGGCCTGCATGCTATAAATAATAATAAGTTTGGATGCATGTTCTGAGCATACAATGGAAAATCTAGGCACTTTTTCTGTGGCGGTTGGCATGATGTTTTAGGGGGTTATTTACTAAACTACGAATGCAAAAATCATGATAAATTCATGATTTTTATTTTATAAAATCACAAATTTTTCGGAATTTATTAAACCCTGAGAATGGAAAAATCAAAATCTGAAAATCCGGCATCTCAGACCTGTTGAGGTTGCATAAAAATCAATGGGAGAATTCGCAATGATTTTTTGATGTGTGCTGGGTTTCGTGCAATATCCCAAAGTTTTCCAAAAAAATTGTGAAATTCATAAAAATCGGATGAAAAAATCAAAAAAAAAAGTGAAAATCAGATTTTTTTTTACCACAAAGCAAATTTTCGTGAAAATGTAATAATAAATAAGAGTAAAAAACCCGAGCGGATTTGATCGGAGTTTGTAGCAGAAAATATTGAGATAAATTCGGACTTTGATAACCCCCTAAGTGTTTACAAAACTTGCAGCAATATTTGATCCAGATCCAGTAACTGTACTACAGAAAGCCAAAGGGATATTTTATACTGTTTTCCCAATGAGATAAGTGGAGGTTTATTTATTGAAAGTTGGACTTTAGTGATTTTAGAGGTTCTCGAAACCACAACTAAACTCACAAACTCTAAAACCATGATTGTCATTGAATTTATTAAAAGATCCAAATATTGTGCTGAATGATGCACTACAAAATACAAATACCTTGAAAACGTCTAAAAGAAATCTATTTCCTAAGCGAATAAACATCCAAAAACCTGTAAACGTCTGGTTTAATTAAAAGTGGTCCAATAAGATCAACATTTACTTGGCGAAGTTTAGTATTAAAGGTTTCATGGTTTTTAAATGTAATAAATATCGACTTTTTTAGAGATTTTTAGAAACATATGACAACAACAAATTTTTCGAGATTAGTGGAAAAAAAATTGAAAATTAATTTGTTAGTAAATGGGCCTCATAGTCCTGTAAAATAGTGTGTAGCTTCTTGCAGAAAGTGAAAACTGCTTTCCTAGCTTTTGGAAAACTGCATGTGGCCCATTTTTGCATTGATTTTGATTTGTGGCTTGTTTGATTTGTACTTTAATATCACTTAGAGATTTATATTAGTTCATTATATTAAGTACAATGATGCAAAGAAGCAATATCACCAAAAAGAAAATTTCCTTCTCAGCTTGAAGGCTGAAACTTAATTTACTTGTAACTCATGAAGGTACTACAGGTCTGGGACCCTCTATCTGGAAATCCATTATCCAGAAAGCTCTGAATAAAGGGAAGACCCCAAAAATGCAGGTTCTAACTGTAACAGGAGGAAGTGTGGGATGATACAGCTCCATTGCCCATTCAGTGTCCATTCATTAACTGATGTAACTTAGAATGTACCATATGTTTGTTCTTGGTTTGAATGTGCTTCACATGACCCCGAGGGCAGACTTTCATATTTAAAATGAGATTAGGTAATGGTACCTAAACCAGAAAAATATATTTTAAATACATGTTATTTATTTAAAACAGGGTTTTAGAAATGTGCTGTTTGATATGATTTTGAGACTTGCAATGTTCAGGGATATAGTTTCCAAATTGTAAACATCACTGGATCTAAACGTTGCTAACAGTCCCTGACCCTGAATCAAAAATTTTAAAGAACATGCTTGCGAGTATTAATGGCAAAGGTGTAATAAGGGCCTTAATTATTGTTTCCATTACAATTATTATTAACAGCTATTTGTAAAACACCATCATATTCTGCAGCTCTGTAAAATAAACAAGTGCATACATTAAGGGGCAGATTTACTTCGAAATTCGACCCTCGAATTGAAATCCTTCAACTTCAAATATCGAAGTCGAAGGATTTTTGACGTATTCGATCAAACGAACGATCGAATAGAAATCGGTCAATCTAATGATTTTTACAGATCGATCGAAGGATTTCTATTCGACCAAAAAAAACATAGAAAAGTGCTGTGGAAGGTCCCCATAGGCTAACATTGCACTTCGGTAGTTTTAGTATGCAGTCAAAGTTTTTTTAAAGAGACAGTACTTCGATTATCGAATGGTCGAATAGTCGAACGATTTTTTCTTTGAATCCTTCAAATCGAAGTCGAAGGTCATAGTAGCCTATTCGATAGTTGAAGTACCCAAAAAATTACTTTGAAATTCGAACTTTTTTAACTTCGAAAATTCACTCGAGCTTAGTAAATCTGCCCCTAAACATACAGATTGCAGTCAAGAATACAACCTGTAACCAGTCGAAGAGGTAAAGAAGGGCCTGCATAATAGAGCTTACTGCCTATAAAGAGAAGGGGTACAAAAAGGGTAAGTATAACTAAACAAAAACGTCTAATTCTGGGCTTTTTTAAGATGAACCAGTGGTACAATGCATTTCATAATTTTAGAATATTCCCAGTATATCCCAATGTTTGCATGCTTGTATTTCTGAAAACTCCTGCCAGTAGGGATCTTACCGTATATACTCGAGTATAAGCTGAGTTTTTAAGCCCCCAAAATATGCTGAAAAACTCTACCTCGGCTTATACTCGGGTCAAGCGCAAAAACAGTCGCCGGTGTCTAAGAATAGTCGCCGGCATCTAAGAATAGTCGCCGGCGTCCAAGAATAGTCTCCAAGAATATTCGCCGGCGTTCAAGAATGGTCGCCGGCATCCAAAAACAAGACGCCGGCACCTCCAATGGGAGTTGAAACTTACCAGAAGCTGCTGCATTTCTCACCCTCGGCTTATACTCGAGTCAATAAGCTTTCCCAGTTTTTGGAGGTAAAATTAGGTACCTTGGCTTATACTAGGGACGGCTTATACTCGAGTATATATGGTATGTGTATGACCAAAGTTGTCAGTGTGCATGAGGCTTTTACAATCACCTACTTAGAAGTTGCTCTCAGGATGAGAAAGGTAAGCCAAGCAGGACAGCTGATGCAGATCTTAAACTGCATTAATGAAAATAATATAGTATTGTGATAAATATGTTCTTATTTCTAAGCCACTGCATAAAATCCCCACGTTGGACGATATGATTGAGTACCTGGTGGATTTAGTATATTTCCCATCTGACTTCATTTTTCTTTTCAATATAGACTCACACATAGAGACAAGGACACTGTCAATAAATAACATCCCCGAGATAATATTATTTTATTCAAATGTCTACCCTGGATTACAGATTCCATTTTTCTACCTCACAGCTCAGATTGCTTTTTATAATCAAAGAAGAAATGAAAGAATTGTGCCTACCCTGAAATGTATCAGGTTTAATCATATTTAATATGTTTATTTTTCACCTGATCAAACTTTTTAATATTTGATTTTGTGCACCAGGGTTCAATGCTACGCAGGCTTGCAGAATATTATATTAAATATTAGTGGTCACTGTGCTTTTGCATAGTTCATTACTGGCTTTTCCTTGTATCTGCTAGACATATACCGTATCAGAGAACTTTCAAGATTGTTTTCATTTAAAATAATCATGAAGTTTTTTAGCTGAAAAGGTTTTATAATGTATGTCATTGGTTTTCACTTATGACTAAAGTAAACCTTTTTAGGTGTCATCTACATGTCTCCACAGGGGTGTAGCAAAATGCTCCATGTAGACTGATTTACCTATAATCCAAGATCATCCATTATTAATTATTTACCTTTAATCCCTGCTTGTGTGATTTATCTATAATCCCTGATCATCCAAAATAGGAAAAATACAAGAAATATCCTTTATCTAATGGGATTTTAAAGAAATCTAAAAAATAAAATATTTTTAATGTTTAAAATACAACTCACATTAACTTCTACAACAACTTCACAGGTTTTCCTTGACACATTTTTGCAATCATATTAAAAACATTTTTTTGATTGATGATTCTTGAAAATTCGAATTTGAAAAACTTAGTTTTGAAAAAAATGTGAATTTTGCAATTATTTTCTTGAATTGTTATAGTTGAATTGCCTAAAACACCATCCTTTTTTTCAGCATGTTGGGTGGTTTACTTAGAGTGTAGCTGGTCATGATTGGATTACAGGTGTTTTTCTAAAGGGATTATCTTCTGAATCTGGCTTCAATGCTTATAGTAACGAATTAAATTGGATTTGCCTCTTCTGGGCATACAAAGGAAAACCTGTTGTGTTTCATATCGCTATATATCGATTTGTATTAGTTAATTGTATTAAGTACATTGATGCAAAAAAGCTTAACTCAAAACCTAAACTATAGGTATGGGATTGTATCCCAAACCCAGAACTAACTCCAAGGTTCCGGTCTCGGATCTTCTGCCTTTGGCTTCGGGTGGAGCCCTCTGCTACTCAGATGCCACCAGGTCCTATTATGGGAGAACCAAGGAGAGAGTTCTGAGTGAGCAGGGGAACCAAGCGTGGTATTGTAGAATGGGAAACAAGAAACATAGTCAAAAGCCAGTCTGGGTCGGTAACAATCAGTCAATACATTACAGACACGGGAGACGTAGGAATGTTCAGGTCACAGGCCGGGTCAGGCATACCAAAATCGCAGTACAATATCAGGATCAAAGAGAGTAGTCAAAACAGGCAATAATCAGGACAGGCAGCAGACAGGACAAAAACCAGGGACAGGCTGGATCAGTAACAACTTGGAATACACAGAAGAAAGCACCCAGGAACTTAAGAAAATACCTTTATGTTGGGCAATGACAATTGGCACATGCCCCTTTAAATATTTGAGTTTAGCGCCACTGCGTGATGACGTCATGATGCCATGGCCATCGCAGGCAGGAGAACAATGCGCATCGGTGCAAGGAAAAGTCAAGGCTGTGGGTTTCTGCGCCCCACTAGACCACCAGGGTAAGTTCTCACAGGGATCCTCTGTCTGGAAACCCATTATACAGACAGCTCTGATTTATGCGAAGGCTATCTTCTATAGAGCCCATTAAAAGCAAATAATTCAAATTTTTAAAAATGATTTCCTGTAATAATAAAACTGATTTCGAATTTTCTGGTTGGGACTATTCTATCAAATATTAGAAGTTCAAATGTTTTCTTAAATAACCTGCCATTCGAGTTGTGAGTATATTCAAATTTATTAGAGTAAAAAATTCTAAATTCACCTCTTTGATAAATATGCCCATACTAATGTAGTTTTTGAACCTTATGGGTGAAAATAATTAAACTACAAAACTTGTTGCATTGGTATTTGAAGCTGACTTTGGACATGACACCTAAACGTCCCCATTCAAAGTAAGTTATCCTATATAAACCTTAAATGATATGTATTTGAATGGTACAACAATCCTCTTTCCAGACGCTACTGATTTCCATGAATATTGAAAATTAATAATGCCTCAGTTCCACTTTATTATAGTTGTGATGCCATACTAATATACTGTAGTGAAGATAGTCTGTGTCAGTGTTACCCCAGAAGAGAACATTTTTCCTGCTACTAAACCTTCCACAGTTGGCTATATCTAAAATTTACGTATATTAGATTATGCAGATAAGATCTATGAAAATGCTTCTAATCTCCTTAGGCACCAAAGAGTATAAGCTAATGCTTAGATTTGCATTAGATTCTGACTTTGAAATCCATTATTATAAGTCACTTGCTGACTTTGATATCCAGCTTTTAAATCTTATAGAAAGGTGGAAAAGCAGCACATTTGGTTACAGATAACCTGTTTTGGATAAGGCCATTCAAATCTCTTTTGAAGGTCAAACCTACAGCTTATCATTAACAGGAATATGCCTAGAGCAGTGAGGCTTGATTCTCTTTCTTAAAGGGGGAAATACACTGTACATAAATCTTAGGTTTTGAAATGTGAGTTGCCTGTTGTTCTGTTGAGCTCATTTATGAAGAAATTGGTGCTAAATTGAGCGCAATAATGTAATAAAAGTCACTAAGTTTATCCAAGAGCAGTAACCAATTAGTAGGTATCATTTAGGGGCCGATTCACGAAGGGTCGAATATCGAGGGTTAATTAACCCTCGATATTCGACTGGGAATTTAAATCCTTCGAATTCGAATATCGAATTTGAAGGATTTAGCGCTAAAAATTCGATCGATCGATCGAAGGATTTTTCATTTGATCGAACTATTAAATCCTTCGAATTGAACGATTCGAAGGATTTTAATAAAACGATCGAATGAATATTCTTCGATGAAAAAAACTTTAGCAAGCCTATGGGGACCTTCCCCATAGGCTAACATTGAGTTCGGTAGCTTTTAGCTGCCGAACTAGGGGATCGAATTTTTTTTAAAGAGACAGTACTTAGACTATCGAATGGTCGAATAGTCGAACGATTTTTAATTCTAATCGTTCGAATTGTTGGAATTCGATCGAATTCGATCGAATTTAACCAATTCGATGGTCGAAGTACCCAAAAAATACTTTGAAATTCGAATTTTTTTTTATTCGAACCCTTCACTCGAATTTCGTGAATCAGCCCCTATCTGTTCAAAAACATACATCTTATTGGTTAACATGTGTTACTGCTTCTTGGAAAACTTAGTGCCTTTTATTACATATGGGGAAATAATCCTGAGGCAAGTGCCAAGGCTCCTATTCAGCTCTGAAGTGCATGGACTCAAAGGAACTATGGAATTAACACCAACTATAACCTGCCCCTACATGTGCTAATTGCTAGGAAATTGAACACTAATGAGGGGACATGATTACACTTTACAAGTATATTAGAGGACATTAAAGATAAATAGCAGGGGAACTTTTTACCCATAAAGAGGATCACCGTACCAGAGGCCACCCCTTCAGACTAGAAGAAAAGAACTTTCATTTGAAACAACGTAGGGGGTTCTTCACAGTCAGGACAGTGAGGTTGTGGAATGCACTGCCGGGTGATGCTGTGATGGCTGATTCTGTTTTTTCTTTTAATAGTGGCTTGGATAATTTCTTGGACAGGCATAATATCATAGGCTATAGTGATACTAAAATTTACAATTATTATAGATATTGGTATGTGCAGTTTATGTGAGTCTATGGAGGGGTCAGTGTCAAGTGTGTATATGGATGCTGGGTTTTATTTGGAAGGGTTGAACTTGATTGACTTCTTTTCAACCTAACTTAACTATGTAACTGTAAAAAGACATTGGAATTCTGGGGAAAATGCTGCATCATGGGTAAAGAACATAGCTATGTGGACCTGAAAATTGCACTTTGCACATCTAAAGTGAACTATTTTCAAGTCATCCCAAAGGAATTTAGTAAGGTGTTCAACAAGGAGAGCAATGTATGAGAATCCCACAGAATACCTACCTTGATAAATGAGTTTTATAATCTCCTTTGAGATAAACAATAGCTGCCCAAACTAACACTTTTGTTAGGACATCTCCATTGCTCTTTGTAATTGTGTTTTTTTTTTGCTGTGCTTTTGAAGGTAGTGTCTTGCTTTGGGGCAAATTCACCAAAGGGTGAATGTCCGTCTGAGATAGCTTCACCACACTCCACGCCACGTCGGCCAGGTGCCTATTCACTACCACTACGCTAGTTCACTAAAATGCGAAGTTGCATCTCAGTTTAGCTAGCGTTAATTCGTCAGCGTGAGCACTTCAAAGCGAACTTTCGCTAACATTCGTGCTGCCTAGCGAAACTTTTTTAGTACACTTACGCTTAGGTGAATTTAAATAGGCCGGGTACATATAGGTCATATATGAGTTTTTATTAGAGATGTTGAGGAAATTGCTTGAAGTGGCCACTTATTATTACCAATGTCCAAGGAAGCAAATTAAAGACAAAAGAGATCATCTAATGCCCTAGACATGAGCCCACCCTAAAACAAATGTGGCATGCCCTTCAATTGGTAAAAAAAATGTTAACATAACATTTTTTAATAGTTATAACTTTTAAAGACAATCCTACTTTATAATTTGAAAAAATGCCAGCATTTTTAAAAAAAATATTTTTATGACTTCATCTATATTCCCTTTCTTTGTACTATTCTCATTATCTGCTCTGTAACTAGCCATGATTTATTTTGTCATTATATGTCTAAATGAAACCTGGTTTGTTTAAAATGATAATGTCATTGAAGCTACTGTCTTTCATAGTGGCCTGAAATTCTTCTCTTATACTCACTGTTCCATTGGCCATGTTGCAGTGGTAAACATTTAGGGGTAAATTTATCAAAGAGTGAAGTTCCGCCACTAGAGTGAAATTCCACAGCTCTCCATTCATTTCTATGGGATTTTGAAAGGCGTATTTATCAATGGGTGAATGTGAAATTTCACCCTTTGATAAATACGCCTTTAAAAATCCCATAGAAATGAATGGGAAGTGGCGGAATTTCACTCTAGTGGCGGAACTTCACTATTAACTTCACTCTTTGATAAATATACCCCTATTTATCTCTATTATGTAATCTGTTATTGTCTCTCATAACCACAGTACACTTAGGGGCCGATTCACTATGGGTCGAATATCGAGGGTTAATTAACCCTCGATATTCGACTAGGAACTAAAATCGTTCGACTTCGAATATCGAAGTCGAACGTTTTAGCGCAAATCCTGCGATCGATCGAAGGATTTTTCATTCGATCGAACGATTAAATCCTTCGAATCGAACGATTCGAAGGATTTTCATCCAACGATCGAAGGAAAATCCTTCGATCAAAAAATCCCAGGCAAGCCTATGGGGACCTTCCCCATAGGCTAACATTGACTTCGGTAGCTTTTAGCTGCCGAAGTAGGGGGTCGAAGTTTTTCTTAAAGAGACAGTACTTCGACTATCGAATGGTCGAATAGTCGAACGATTTTTAGTTTGAATCGTTCGATTTTCGTAGTCGAAGGTCAAAGTAGCCCATTCGATGGTCGAAGTAGCCCAAAAAATTCAAAGTTTTTTTAATTCGAACCCTTCACTCGAATTTAGTGAATCGGCCCCTTACTATAATTCTGCCGATGTTGAGCACGATTCTCCCAATGTTGAGCACGGTCTGAAGAATGCATTTCAAGGAAATTCTGTAAACAAAAGCCTATTTCCTTCACTACAAATCTTCTATCTTAACTCAATTCTGTTGTCTCTCCTTGCTTTTATTTTGGATGAGCGGAGGGTTTTGAAGATGTAATCCCTTGCAGAGCAGGGTATTTTCATTCGACAGAAGAAATTTAGAGGGTTTGGGTCACCACATCATTACCTACATTTAGGGGCTGATTCACGAAGGGTCGAATATCGAGGGTTAATTAACCCTTGATATTCGACTAGGAACTAAAATCGTTCGACTTCGAATATCGAAGTCGAACGATTTTGCGCAAATCCTGCGATCGTTCAATCAAAGGATTTTTCATTCGATTGAACGATTAAATCCTTCGAATCGAACGATTCGAAGGATTTTAATCCAACGATCGAATGAAAATCCTTCGATCAAAAAATCCCAGGCAAGCCTATGGGGACCTTCCCCATAGGCTAACATTGACTTCGGTAGCTTTTAGCTGCCGAAGTAGGGGGTCGAAGTTTTTCTTAAAGGGACAGTACTTAGACTATCGAATGGTCGAATAGTCGAACGATTTTTAGTTCGAATCGTTCGATTTTCGTAGTCAAAGGTAGCCCATTCGATGGTCGAAGTAGCCCAAAAAAACTTCGAAATTCTAATTTTTTTTAATTCGAACCCTTCACTCGAATTTAGTGAATCGGCCCCTAAAACTTCACTTCTCCCTGTCCTTTGTTTATTTCCAACCAACCCTTCTTTAATATGCTGTATAGCTACTGCACTTTCTCCCCACTTCGTCTGCAAATGTCAGCTCCTATTTAGTGACTATAAATTACCCAAGCCCCATTTACTGTGCTTAGCAATTTGAGACATATCCATGTTCTTGTAAAATTATATTCTATAATGAGAATGAATATATCACAATATAAGGAAAATAGCCTGGAAAGTAATATTAGGTTGGTAGCCAATGAACAGAATGTGCCAAAAACAAAAGGAGTCTGATAATCAACACTTTAATGTCTGAGGCAACAGTTCCAAAACCACCATGTAGTCTGTGCCAGTCTCATTGGTGTATCACTGACAAAAATGACAAATTATTTTATGTGTCAAGGGGAGAAGCCTCATAAATCATAAGATCCTTTGCCAAATATGGACAAACTGCAATGGTAAAGAGGAACAGTGCCCTCAAGTCATAGACTGAGAGTTAACGGAATAGATCAGTGAACACAGACACATAAGCAGGTGTAAGGCAAAAGGACGTTGTGTTTTTTTCAATATCCTGCTTTATACAGTTCAGAATTTATTTTGTTGAGTTCTTTGCCTTCATCATGTAGAATAATTTTCCATTATCCCCATTCATCTTCTTTGAGCTGCTTTTGTGACTAACTTGTCTTGATGCCAACTAAGGCTTGGGATGAATGGCAGATAGGAAAGCATTATTGTGTAGCCCTGCAAGCTGAAGATTCTGTCTTTCTCTCAGACAATTTTTGTTGCCTTTAATGTGCTATAGGAACTTGGCAGGAGGTGTTAAATTGATTTTCCTCAAGAACATGAGTCTATTGAATGGGCCCATTTTTAGAGGAGTAGCACACCTATATCATTTGGATCATATTGACAGATTTCATTCCCTGCTCTGTTACAATTAATCCCACAATATAAACATGTAGGCAGTGGTGTTCTCTTGTTGTGCTCTTGATGCAATAAGCCCTACATTTTCCCTTTTTCTTCTCACTTTAATACCCTTTAATCAAGCTTACCCGTTGACAGACATTTAAAGCCACTAGTGCATAGGTTTAATATTATAAAACACATCTAGGCACCTGAATGTGTGGCAGAACAATTTTTTAACACAGCATTTTCCTTTCTGACTTTACGCTAGTCTATGACAGAGGAGTATTTCATTTAGTAACACTGCAGAGGCTTGGAAAGGCTTGTTAATAGAAATTGAATTCCCAAATTATGACCTCCCAAGCCAGTGACAGGTTCAATTTGCTAGTCTATAGCTATGAATGGTACAGCCCTTTTACATAAGAGGAACATGTTTTTAAGCATTACTGACTGTTTTATATCCAGATCCTCACAGGTACTTCTGTCTCTGGCAGTAACAGGATAAAAATACATATCACAGCTGTCAAACACGAATGCTGCCTTCACTTGTATTCCTATAACAGAAATTCAATTTATATTGGTCTCTCATTTCACTTACAGTTCAAGTGCCAAGGAGATAGCTGGCAAAGAAATTGTACATAGATGTCCACATATAATACTTATTTCTGATTTCACAAACCACAAATCCCCATATTCTACATTTTGCTTTAGAATCATAAATCATTAATATGATAAACTATTTTAGACAAATATCAAATACGTTAAATCTGTGTTACTCATCTTTTAGGGCATCCAAAAAGTCTTTCTAATGAATTGTTACATTATGTTCTGATAATATTGCTTTTTTGATAATAAGAACTTAATGGTCTTGGCACAGATAGTTAATGTAACCCCAAGCATCTGTATTACAGAAAATGTGATACTGTCTGACAGTACAGAAGCTCCCACATGTCATGAGTAAAAATGATGAGAAATAGCCAAAAGCAAAGATCTTTATGCAGAAATGAATAAAAGATTCTGTATTATTTCAGGGTTGCTAAAATTCCCCAAAGTTGCTGTTATTTTCAAAACTGATTCCTCTGACTTTCCTTGCCAGAATGTTATTTACTCTCTTTGACTTCTACTTTAATCTGACCCATTACAATTTTGCAGAAGCAAAAAAAATTGTCCAGGAATATTCTAGGCATCGCAGAAAGACTGGTAGCGTTTGATATTACATGCTGTATATTAAGTTACTGGTCTATGGATGGCTCTGGTCCTCTCAAATTCTGCTTGTCTGGCATGTGGTTTCAGATGGGTCCCAATGTTTTTGCTTGAAGCTGACTGTACTAAAGGAATAGATTTTCTTCTCAATATGGCAACATCAGGAAGTGTCATTTATAATTTCCCCTTGTATTGATCCTGACCGGCACTTATTGACAGCAGCAAAAGATTATGTTTTAATTGGGTATCACATATAAACCGTCCAAAGGCATTGTGTGTCACATCTCTCTCCCCGTAGACTTGCTCTGATCGGATCTGTAGCACAAGAAAGAGGATTAATGTCCTAGGTTTTTTATGCAATGCCTAGTGACTAGAGTGTCAATATAAATGAAGTGATTGAAAGGTTTCAGACAAAAAGGTCTAACAACGATTGCATTTACTTATCTTGTTTAAAGGGAGAGAGAGACATGTAACAAATATTTTACCCCTGTGAAACCAATTGAATCCTCTGATAACTCATGGGGCCGGATTCACTAACCGGCAAACAATGTAGCCAGCAACCGATTGGCACCGATTGCTACAGTTTGGCAGGCGAAAATTCACTCACACAACGCTAATTCACTACAATGCGGAGTTTCGTTGTGGGCGCTGAATGCTGGTGACTTTTTACTTTTTTTTTCAATGTGAGCAAGTCAAAGCAGAGATTCGCTAGCCGTGCCTATCGCAACTTTGCTAGAGGTCTTGCACTCAGATTAATTTGCATATGGCGGGAAATTTAAAGTTGAATGGACATCTTTATGTTGCAGCAAATACTTACATTTACACTGTTTATTACACATTTTCAGGGAACCTTAATAAAGACATTCGAGTTAATATAATGCCCTACACATGATCCCACTGTATAGTCAATGTTCTATATGTTAGAAAATGTATGAGGGAAACCGGTTATCCAAAAAATATTTATGCAATCACTCTGAAAAAAGGAAAAGACTTTGATGCTGTTTCCGCTCAGAATATGACGTTAGTAACAGAAGATTGAGGAAGATCTATGCACTGCAGTGAACTTCGTCTGGTCTGAGCTGGCCAAGGCAATTCTGGCGCAGTACAATCCGCATTTTAGTGAATTTGCGGAGTAACGTCCATTCGCCAGTTCGAATTGTTGCCTCTCTTTTAATAGTGAATGGCACCTGCACCCATTAGTAATTTGGCGATGTCCCTGCGGGGCGTTAACGCTGGCAATTTGCTGCTAGCATTTGCCACTTCGCCCTTTGGTAAATCTGCCCCGTGGTTTCTTTTCAGACAGTTCAAGAACACTAAGGAGAGCAAGGTGCAGAGAACAGCGTCTGTAAGTGCAAAATAGCCAGGTTATAGACAATATGGTAAGTACAGGGCCCTGTTGTGGCCTACACCTGCCAATGCTTCTAAACTTGCCAGTCTGAGGGACGCACAATTTAGGGGACACCTGCTCACCTGCCCCTCATGTTGCCAAACGCAGTCAGCAATGGATTTACTGAGGGAATCCTGGTCTCTGGGATCCATTTTGGAGCAAACATCTGGTTTACAAGGTGGGTCACAAAAGTGCAAAATCATGGTGAATTGCACCCAGTTTTTAGACTTTTCACCCTGCCTTGCACGTAGTAAATAGATTCTAGTGTCTCTTCTGTGCACTAAATAAGTTCTACACATATAGCAATTCAATATGATATCCCCAGCGATCCATAAAATACATAAAAACAATCTCATAATTATATTATTAAGAGCCCATTATTCAAACTAGATTAGTAAAATCTATCTGAATACAGTAAAATGCTCAGAGAAATTCAGGTTGTTGTCTGTTTAGGTTTGTTTAAAAAACTTGAAAGGGTAAGCAGTATGGTGATAGAATATATTTAATGATTATTACTATTGCAAACCCTTAAAAATAACATTCAGTTTCAGTTGTACCCAACATTTCATAGCTATAAATATGTGCTTTATTTCTGGCTAGTGTTTACACCCATATACAGTAGGTGCGCTTTTGTCATAAAGTCCTGTCAACGTAAACTGAGAGGTCTCTTGCTGTGTGATCATGACTAGTAAAAACTTTTGTCCATGGTACAATATCTTGCTGTGCATCAACGTTTAGATTTATTGTTACTGACACAAAACCAATAAGGTCTTTTGTAGTCACTTTGAGATCTCAACTCCATACACTGGATCACATTTTAATGAAATCAGCCTTTTAGCGAAACATGAACAAAATGTACTTTTTGTTTCTATTTTTATTGCTACAGCAGCTCGGAAAGTCCCTTTTGTGAGGTCATTGATTTCACCGTAGAGAAAATTAAACTAGCGTATTGTTAAATAGAACAGTTTGACTGGGATTTCTGAACCCATACTCATTATGCCTATTATTCTTAACCAACAGGTAGCTTGTGTATAAACTGCGCTAAACAAAGGTAAATGCTAAGCAAAGGAAATATAATGAATCCTTGATAGAACCATCAACAAAAACTCAAATATTGCCAGAAGAGACAAAAACATTATACAGAAACGAAACCCTAGGATGCCATTAATGAGTGATATAATCATGCAGTGATTAGCTTCATACAGTGAGTTGTTGCCTTGCAAAATTGGCCAAGCGGCTCACAAATCTATCCATTTATTTATATGTGGTGTTAAAAAGGTAGGAGTGATTCTTTAAAGGCATTGGAAATATTTTCTTCTAAATCCATTATTATAAGAATTTTCCAGATAAACTATTTGCTATGTAGCTGGTACAAGAGAAGGCTCAATCTGTTCTGATTAAAGCTAGAATGGCCACTGATATTGCTAGTGGTCCATTCAATGCCATGCAATATATAAATACATATTATTTATCTTTTCCAGTGAAAACATGAATATAATTTCTTATTTTTTTTTTTTTATTCCTTTTCCCTTTATTAGTAAGAAGGATGAATTCTGAGCATATTTACATTTATATGAATGGGAAAGGCTATTTTGTTCATCAGCTGTGGCATTCTCTTCAGATTTCAGTAGCGTTCCTGCTGTTTATGACCTCAAGGAGGATTACTGTGCTACCTAAGGCTAAGATAAATCCCTCTTCTTCTCAAGTGCAGATATGAAATCAAAGATGCTCTGTGCATACAATTAGCTGCCATCATACTGCATGTGCACTGACCATTTCATTTGCCCGCCTATAGGGATATTGGAATTTTAGTGGTATTACATACTGGATGATGTGTTTCTTACAGTAGATTCCAATGGTAATTCAAGTGACTATACAAAAAAAAATCAATACAGAGTAGAGTATTCCTTGATCTCAACACCCTCTTGTATAGGCTCTTCTATTATAATTCTACCAAGCAGAGCATTTGTTAGTCATAATGTCCTCACTAAAAATCTTAACTTACAATATCACCAATCAGAGCATTCTTCCTCCTCAATACCCACCTGTTGCTATTCAGCATCATATAACTGTATGTCAACTCTTGAAAGAGTTTATGGGGCACATTAACTAAGCTCGAGTGAAGGACTCGAAGTAAAAAAAACTTCGAATTTCGAAGTTTTTTTGGGGGTACTTTGATCATCGAATAGGCTACTTCGACCTTCGACTACGACTTCGACTTCGAATCGAACGATTCAAAATAAAAATCATTTGACTATTCGACCATTCGATAGTCGAAGTACTGTCTCTTTAAAAAAAACTTTGACTACCTACTTCGCCACTAAAAACCTACCGAGCACCAATGTTAGCCTATAGGGACCTTCCCCATAGGCTTTCTAAGCTTTTTTTGATCTAAGGAAAATCATTTGATTGATGGATTCAAATCCTTCAAATCGATAGATTAGAAGGATTTAATCGTTTGATTGAATGATTTTTCGTTCAATCGAAGTAAATGCGGTAAATCCTTTGACTTCGATATTCGAAGTCGAAGGATTTTACTTCGATGGACGAATATCGAGGGTTAATTAACACTCGATATTCGACCCATAGTAAATGTGCCCCATAATGTCCTCACTAAAAATCTTAACTTACAATATCACCAATCAGAGCATTCTTCCTCCTCAATACCCATCTGTTGCTATTCAGCATCATATAACTGTATGTCAACTCTTGAAAGAGTTTATGTGTTTGTTTGTTTGATTGATTTCTCAATAAAATATTAGTTTTCCAAGAAAACAAGCATTAACAGGATAATCCACCCAATTTTAGTATGACATAGGATATAGACAGGGATATTATATACTATAAACTATTATAGGTCTTAATTTGTTTTATTTTTTGTGATTTTGAAATTATGTAGTTATTTGTTCAGCAGAAATGAGAGCAGTTATCTGTGCAATTTACCCTAGTGACCAGGCAGTGGTTTGAATTAGAGACCGGACCCTGCTAATTAATAAAAAGTAACAATAACAATACAATTGTAGCCTCACAGAGCAATAGATGTTTTGGTTGATCATGTTAATGACCCTGAAAGCTGGAAAGATGCAGTAGACGTAGGCAAATAGTTAAACAAAAATACATTTTAACACAATGAAGATTTGGCCATGTTATAACATACAGGTAAGGGATCCTATATCTGGAAACGCATTGTCCAGAAAGCTGCAAATTACAGAAAGTTAATCTCCCATAGACTCCATTATAAACAAATAATCCACATTTTTAAAAATGATTACCCTTTTCTCGGTAATAATAAAATAGTACCTTGTACTTGGTCCAAAATAAGATATCATTAATCCTTATTGGAAACAAACCCAGTTTATTGGGTGTATTTAAAGTTTACATGTAGTGATGGGCGAATTTATTCGCCAGGCGCGAATTCGCGGCAAATTTGCGCGATTCGCGCCCAGCGAATAAATTCGCGAAACGCCTGCGAAAATTCGCGGTAAAAATTCGTCAAAAACGGGCGCCGGCGTCAAAAACGGGCGCCGGCATCAAAAATGAGACGCCGGCGCAGTTTCGCGAATTTTTCGCCGTTTCGCGAATTTCGCGCGAAATTCGCGAATTTTTCGGCGAAGCGAAACGGCGCAAATTCGCCCATCACTATTTACATGTTTTTCTAGTAGACTTAAAGTATGAAGATCCAACTTATGGAAAGCTCCATTATCCCTAAAACCGCAGGTCCCGGGCATCCTGGATAACAAGTCCCATACCTGTACTAAAAAGTTAACACAAAAGTGAACGACCCCTTTAAAGGGTCTTTTTTTAAATAATCGTATGGCAATTATAAATAGTCTAATCCAAATAATTATAATAATAATAAGAATGTTTTACAGAATATGTTAGCAGTCTTGCAAAAGGGCTATCTCTCTCTTATCGTTTCTCAAAAGCTTTACTCCTAACACCACCCTACAGGAGGCCAATGAGGTTAAAGCATAACAGTCAACACAGCATGACTTCTGTGAGTTAAAACCAGTTAAGAGTATGATAAAAGAGCAAGAAAAGCAGTGATTATTTGTTAATAAAAACCTAAACCTAGTGAATAAAGCTTGAGTATAAAAGAGCCTCACTAAAGTGAAGAGGCATCAGAAAAAAATACAGTCTACGGGAAATGCGCCCATAGGATGAAAGCTCTCTTCAGAAATCTTATAAATTACCCAGCATTTTAATTATAGGCCTTCTAGAAATCTGAACTTTTCAAGTGTTAAATCAATGAAAATGAGGGGGAGTTAATGCACTAGCCAGGACAAAAATAAGTATTAATCTGTATTTTTTCCTGTGTACATGATTTTACCAAACATAATGTAGCAGGATTGCATATTTCATCACTATACCTGTTATAATAACATTTTATAAAATCCTGTTTTTACTTTTACTCTCTTAACTAGAATGGGATGCATTATCCAGAAATCCATTTTCCAAAAGCTCTAAATTACAGGACGGCCATCTCCCATATCAGGGGCGTAACTACCAGGGGAGCAGGGGGTGCAAATGGGCCAGGGCCCGCACCCCCGCAGGCCCCCCCCAGAAGATCATGGGGGCTGCAGCCGGCTGGAGTCGGCTGCAGCGGCAGAGAAAAATTGCGCAGACGAGGGTGAGGGCAGGTCCGTCTGCACGGCCCGCACCTGGGCCCGCCCCCCACCAAGTTATGTTACTGTCCCATAGACTCCATTTTAAACAAATAATTGTAATTGTGAAACATGATTTCCTTTTTCTCTGTAATAATAAATCAGTACCTTGCATTTGATCCCCACTAAGATATTACTACCCTTACTGGAGTTATAACAGTCTTATTAGGTTTATAATGTGTCACATTTTTTTAGCGAACTTAACATAAGGAGATCCAAATTACAGAAATATCTCTTGTCCAGAAAACTGCAGGTCCCAAGCATTCTGGAAACTAAAAGAGGAAGCATGTTTTTTTTTACTTTATCAGAACAAAAGGAGTAAAATTAGACCTTTTTCCATTTCTTGATGGTCCATTTATCATATATAAATAATAAAACTTTATTAAGCAACAACCAGTTAACTAACTGCAGACCCTGCACATTTACTTCTCTTCTTAAACAATGGCAGTTTTCACCTTAACAAGCTTAGAATAAAAGGGGTTCGCAGTTTTTGTATGCCTTGTTAGGCCTATCATCTTTTTTAATTAATAGGGTTATTTTGAAGCCGTCTGAACTGTTATTCCCTTTATCAAAAAACCAATGCCATTAATGAATAATTTTCATTTCTGATCCTTGATATCATTCTAGTTGATCTTCCATTTTCCAATGCCGGCGAGTGATAGCATCGTTTTCTGCCCGCGATCAAACTTAATTTGGACTCTGATTATATTATGCTGTTGCGACTGAAGTGTCAATTTTTGTCAGGCAATTAGAAGCCATAACCTGTGAAGTTAAGTTTGATAGGCATTGTACTGTAATTGGATTGTTACAGTAATAGCCTCCAAGATTTTTTTTGTAATCCTCACTTCTTTCAATTCTGATACTTTGGTTGTTTGAACAAAGGCCTCTTATTATTATGGAACTTGAGGACATTCCAGAATACCAAAGGGTCTGGTGGGTTGATCAAGAATTGATATGTGACAATTTCAGACTAATTAGCATTTTATTTCCATGCCAACTCACATTTTGTAATGAACGTTTATTTGTAAAGTCTGCCCATACATGTACTTAGCTATATTATGACATTACAAAATAGGTACAAAAAACGATCTAAAACTTTTGAAACCTTCAAATGTCAGAAAGGTGTCCAACTTATTGAGCTATTCATGCTTCATGTAAGAAAAATAGAGAAACTGATTTGAAGGCAGAAAACAACAAATAGTCTCATTTTATCTGCCCTGTGCATTTTGCTTCTTGGTGTGTTTCAGATCTTTCAATTGACTAAATATCTTTACTGTGTGAGTTTTGTGTTTCTACTTACTAACCCAATGAAACAGGACAATATAGAATTTAGAAATATCTGGTGTACCATTAAATATGAAGCTTTACCAGATATAAAGATATGAGTACCCTACTTATGAATTGTTCCGGTTGTTACACTAAAAAGCATATAAGGGACATCTAGTATAGGTAAATCTAAAAACAACTGAACTTGCTGAGTAATCAATGAAGACGTTTCACTACTCATCAGTTCAACTGACTGGTGTGGGAAATCCTCGGCATCGAATTTGCCTGGTGTGGGAAATTCTCGGCATATAAACTCTTCCACTAATCCAATCACAATGGCACATTGTAAATCTTCAAAGAGGTGACATCTGAAGAAATTCACAGAGGTGTAGATTCTGTATATTACTGTGATGGGATTATCCAATGTATCATGCAACTCCTAGAAAGAGGTGTTACTTGTGAGAGTTGCATGAATGGACGTGTGAAGTGTTCTGAAACCGCCGGGGTACAGATATTAGAACAGCAACTGTAACTACACAGAATCTACACCTCTGTGAATTTCTTCAGATGTCGCCTCTTTGAAGAGTTACAATGTGCCATTGTGATTGGATTAGTGGAAGCTGATAATGTACTTTATGGGGCATATTTATTATGCTGTGCAAAATACATATAATACATCACACATCAGCAGGCAGGCCCAGATCTGTGGCGAGGCCACAAAGGCCCGGGCCGAGGGCGGAAATTTTAGTGGCAGCATGACCCCCCACTGCATAGTAAACTACATTGGGAACTCTGGGTTCCCTTGCTCTAAGGCACACCCGCGCTCGCATCGGTGCGTTCGATTGCAGCGGGGGCGTATGTACACAAGGCCGGCAGCACTAGGACCCAGAGGCCTTGGGGCAATGAGCAGGGAAATCCAGGGCTTCACTGTGTAAAAAACAGCATACATTTTTACTTGTTTTTTCTTAGAGTGACTCACTTCTGCTGGAAGCAATGCAAAATAAATCTGACATTTGCATGCCGTAAAATTACACACACCTTGTCTTGCCATTTATTTTACACCGCTTTTTCCCACAAATTTCATTTTACACAGTATAATAAATATGACCCTAACGGGGGAATGTAATATCACGCGCAATCACATAAACTGTTCGCAAAGCGAATTGCGAGTAGTTTGCGCGCGAGAGTGGGTATGTAATAATTCGCTTTGTTTCCGCCGTTTCCCTCCACTTTGTGAACTTTTGTTATTGCGCTCTATTGCGCTGTTGCGCTATCAATGTAATAAAACTTCTTATCGCAAATTGCTTATATTGCGCTTGGTTTTTTAACGAGTCTTGTCTGTAGCCGCTGTTCAGTGCAAATGTTATTCGCAATCTAATCGCAATGTAATTGTGTTCACGTGACTTTGCTATCAGTGTTGTGAGAAGAAGGTGTATGTACAACTTTTGCAGAAAGATATTCGTGGAGCAATTCCACCGTTCGCATTGCGTACGTTTTTTCATTATTCTTCATGTAATTTAAAAATGTGGTTAAATGTGGTAAAGATATGTCAGCATTTTTTTTTATATGTGGTAAAGGTATATGGTTATTAGTTTTTTTCCAGTGAAAACATCTTTCATTGCGACTCATCTTATTTATGCGTTTGCTACTGTTTTGTGCTTATGTAATATATCTGTGCGAAAAATATTGCATTCCGCTTAGCGCAAATATACTCGCAAAAGTGCGAATGCGTGCTGCCAAATATTACATTTGGGGGTATGTCTTCTATTGGCTTACAGTAAGTCCAGTGCTCTCCAACACTTTTTGGGCACCTTATGAGCCAACCCCACCCATGCATAAAGCACTTCTGAATGCAGACAATACACAGGAAGACACAGCTCCTTGGATGCAGCCTAAGTAGCTGGGTGAATGCTAGTTCTTTGCCCCCTGTCCTGTGCTTGATACAGTAATTGAATTTGTTGGTTCTTTTACACTTTACTAAAATAAATTGACCCTTGTTTGTGTATATACATTCAATTTTAGGGATTAAATGTATGCTGCCCATTACCAGGGCCGGCCTTAGGCCAATTGGACCAATTGGGCCCAATAGGGCCCGCACCACAAGGCAGCACAGATAATATTTCCCTCAGCACATGATGCTGCCTGGCCTGCCCCCAACTTTGAGAGTCCAGCCCATCCCCAAATCCATAGGTCCAGCCCACTCCCAACTCTGATAAGCCAGCCTATCCCCCAACTCCATAGGTCTAGCCTGCCCCCAACTCTCATAGGCCCAGCTTTCCTCCGACCTTGATAGGCCCTGCCTGCCCCCAATCCAACCAAGCCTGCTCGAAAGCTGAATCGGCCCAGCCTGCCCCAAACTAATTGGCGCAGTCCACTCTCCTATTTCCTCCCTCTCTCTCTTACCCTGTGTGTCCATATTATGTGCCCCTATTTCATCCCTCTCACTCTCTTACCTTGTTTGCCCCTTTCCTTTCTAATTTGTGCCTGTATGCCCTTATTTTCTTAAATACTTAAGAGTGTGTGTCAGTAGCCAATAACACTTTGTCTAGGGGCCCCACCAACATGGTCCCAATTGGGCCCCACATTTGATAGGATCAGCCCTGCCCGTTACTATAATAACATAAGGGTGTGGTTATTCATTCATTAGGATTGCTGTATTACAATTTTGGAGTCCCACATTCCATTTCTAGCAGAGCACTATCTGTGACTGTGAGTGATGAGCAAAATTACTTCCCCAGGTTGTGCTGTAAAAAAGACGCCCATAGACTCGGGTGAAAAAAAAATGGTTGAGCGTCAAAAAAATGGTTGTGTGCATTCCAAAAAAAAAATTGTCTTAAATGCATTTGGCGAGTTTACACTGTTTTGTGAATTTTTGGCAAAGCGAAACGGGTCAGATTCACCCATCACTAGAGGAATTTACAAGTATAAGGGGTATTTGATTGTAAGCTCCAGGGTCTAATCTATGATCTCTGTAAAGTGTTGTGGAAATATTCATATGAATACAGGATAATATTATTATCTTTATAAAGCAACTGGATCATTTAAAGTGCATATAGATTTCTAAAAAAAAAAAAAAGTGTCAGTAGCAAACATCATTCTAGAAGAAGTAGGATTGTATATATTTTCTTAATTTTCTCATAAACACCTTTACACAAAAAATGCATTCGCTTTCATTCTCACTTTCTACGCTGAAATAAAAACACACATTTTTAGCCAGCTGGGGGCAGGATTAGATCCCAGAAAGCTGGTGATCAGAGCTGACATTAGAGCTTGTGAAGGTTTTATTTTGCTACTTGTGACTTTTTTTTGTTGTTTAAATCTTGGTTACTGTTACTACCAGAACACTGACAAAATTACATCTTTATTGTGCTACTATGCCAATACTTATTCATCTAGCTGCAGTATGTTTGCTTGTTTTATGTGCTTGGAGAATTAAAATGTTTACTTTAATCTGGCATTTTCAGACAGACTTCACACAGGGAGGCACATTTAGGGGCATATTTATCAAGGGTCGAATTTCGAATTGAAAAAACTTCGAAATTTGAATTCAAAAAGACCAACCGAAATTAAGTTAAAGGTTTTTTTTGGTTGAATAGGTCAGTTTTCAATCTAATAGGTCCGTATTCGGCCAAATTCAAATTGTACGAATCGAAGAAATAGTGCATTTGATCTAATTCAAAAAAAAACATTGATTTTTCAAAGTCCACAAATTGACTCCAATTAGGTTCTGGGAGGTCCCCCATAGGCTAAAACAGCAATTCAGCAGGATTTAGATGGCAAATGGTCGAAGTCGAATTTTTAAAGAGACAGTACATTATAAATTTCGATATTCGAATTTTCGAATTTTTTTCAAATTCTAATCGAATTTGGACTATTCCCTAGTTAAAGTACACAAAGGGGCATATTTACTTAGGGTCGAATATCGAGGGTTATTCGACCATCGAAGTAAAATCCTTTGACTATATCGAATATCGATGTTGAAGGATTTACTGCATTTCCTACGATCGTACGATCGAAGGAAAAATCGTTCGATCGAACGATTAAATCCTTAGAATCGAACGTTTTGAAGGATTTTAATCCATCGATCAAACGATTTTCCTTTGATCAGAAAATTGTTAGGAAGCCTATGGGGACCTTCCCCACAGGTTAACATTGAGGTTCGGTAGGTTTTACTTGGCAAAGTAGGGGGCCGAAGTTTTTTTTAAAGAGACAGTACTTCGACTATAGAATGGTCGAATAGTCAAACGATTTTGTTTTTCAAATCGTTCGATTTGAAGTCGAAGTCGTTGTCAAGGTAGCCAATTCGATGTTCGAAGTAGCCAAAAAAATCATTTGAAATTCAAAGTTTTTTTTATTCTATTCCTTCACTTGAACTAAGTAAATGTGCCCCAAAGAGTAACTCGAAATTCAAATTTTTTTCATTCGAAAATTCACCTCGACCTCTGATAAATCTGCCCCAAAAGGTTGAATTTCGAATTTATGTGAGTTTTTAAAAACTCCCCTAAACTCCCCTAGATTCAAAATTTCACCAATAGAAATTTATTAAAAAAATAGAATTTTTCAAACTGGGATGAATTAATTTGACCCAAAAACTCGAATTGAATTTGAATTGAATTTGATTCAAATTGAAAAAACTCGATTCAAGTGTTTTCTCTGAAAAAAACTAGAATGTCAGGAAGGCTGCAAACAACTCCAAATTGATCAATGGACGTCTCCCATTGACTTAAACAGTAATTTGGCAGGTTTTAGGTGGCGAATAATCGAATTTGAGTTCTTAAAGGGTCAGAGTATGATAAATCTCTAAAATCTAACTTTTTAAAAAAAACTTGAATAATTGAATTTGAATAACTTCCTAGTTGAATTTTACAGTTTTGACCATAAAAAGTGAAAATTTGAATTTTTGAATTTTTTTATGGCCGAAACTGTGAAATTCAACTAGGGATATGTTAAAATAAGATTTGAGCTTTTATAAAATTAGATTTTTTAAATTTTTCATACACTGGCCCTTTAAGAATTTGATTTCAACTATTCGTAGCCTTAAACCTGCTTAATTGCTGTTTTAGCCTATATAGGACATCCTGGGATCAATTTGAAGTTGTTTACAGCATTTCTGACATTCGAGTTTTTTTTTATGAGAAAAAACTCAAATTGCATTTTTGATTCGAATGCAATTTGAGTTTGCGGGTCGATTCTATTCACCAGTGTTCAAAAAATTAGTTTTTTTTAATAAATTGCAGTTAGTGGAATTTTGAGTTCATGGGAGTTTTATTTAGCTCCCATGAACTCGAAATTCAAACCTTGATAAATCTGCCCCTAACATTGTTATTAAGGGGCATATTTATCAAGGGTCAAATTTCGAATTGAAAAAACTGCTAAATTTGATTTCAAAAAGACCAACTGAATTTAAGTTGAATTTCTTTTTTTGGTCGAATAGGTCTGTTTTTGATCAAATAGCTCCATATTTGGCCGAATTCAAATCGTACAAATCAAATGATTTAATTCATTTGATCTAATTCGGTTCAAAGTTTCCCCCCCAAAAAACGTTGATTTTTCAAAGTCCACCAATTGACTCAAAATAGGTTCCATGAGGTCCCCCGTAGGCTAAAACAGCAATTCGGCAGGTTTTAGATGGAGAATGGTTGAAGTTGAATTTTTAAAGAGAAAGTACATGATAGCTTTCTATATTCGAATTTTCATATTTTTTTCAAATTTATATCGAATTTTGACTATTCCCTAGTTGAAGTACTCAAAAAGTAGCTTGAAATTTGAATTTTTTTCATTCGAAAATTCACCTTGACCTTTGATAAATCTGCCCCTAGGTGTGATGTTCAGTGCTGAATATTTGAATCTCTCCAAGATATACAAATTCTGGCAATGCAAGCCCCCAGACACCCTGAATATTTATTATTTTTTTGTGATTCCTGAATCACTTGATTTTTCTGATTTTTGGGCTAATTGCAGAGCAGACCACAGAAACTTCCAAATAGGATAAGCACCTCTACCGTTGATATACAACCTTGGCAGGTCTGAGATGGAGGATTTTCAAATTCTGACTTTTTCTATCCTCGAGGTATAATGCATTTTGAAAAATGTGAGTTTTTTTCCCTGAAAATTTGGATTTTATACAAAAAAAAATTTAAAAAAATTTAAATTTTTTTGCATTTGGACTTTAATAAATGACAAGCAAGGTGTCAGGATTCACAGGTCACTGAATATGATATAGACATTTGAAACATTTATGAGAATAATAAGAATAATCAGGCCATGATATTTTTTGTATCTAAAAAGGTGCTGATATCCACACATCCCACAAAGGTTGCATTCTGATGTCTCTTTTACCTGTATATATGTTAGGTACATGTCCACGTAAATCTAAGTTGTCTTACCTATGATTACATGGATCCTGTAGAAAAAAAAAATATAATATATATATATATATATATATATATATATATGTCTCCAGCTTTACACCCTGCCCATTCTTCACATCATGTGCATGTTTTCGAGAGGTGTTGGGTCTATAAGAAGTTTACCAATATATGGTCAATGTTCCCAGGGTTTAGTTAGCACTAATACCTATCAAGGAAATATATTAAAGGAATAGTAACATCAAAAAATAAAAGTGTTTTAAAGTAATAAAAATATAATGCAGTGTTGCCCTGCACTGGTAAAACTGCTGTGTTTGCTTAAGAAACACTACTATTGTTTATATAAATAAGCTGCTGTGTACAATGGGGGCAGCCATTCAAAGGAGAAAAAGCTCAGGTTACACAGCAGATAGTAAATAAGCTCTGTCTGTCTAATTGCGTTATCTGTTATCCATTAGTTAACCTGTGCCATATAGCCGTTTTTTCAATTTCCACCATTGCTACTCAGCAGCTTGTTTATATGAACTATAGTAGAGTTTCTGAAGCAAACAGATCAGTTTTACCAGTTCAGGGCAACAGTACGTGATATTTGCATTACTTTAAAACACTTAAATTTTTTGGTGTTACTGTTCCTTTAAGTGAGGTTCATTTCTTTTATTGCAATGGAAAAAAAATCACTCCACTTATCTTCATCATTCTTCATTTCCCACTTTACTTTCCAGCATGGAATATGTTATGATGTTTTTAAAGGCAATGCACCTAGGAATAATATGGTGTTCCGAGACACTCCCAATGCGCTGACAAAGCTTAACTCATTTTCCACTTTAAATGTCAATATTCACAAGATTGTACATTATGGCAAATAATTGCTTAATGATTGACAATCATCTACACTGAGGACAGATGGCATTGTTGACGGCCTCAGTACTTTGGTGACATGCTGAGACTTGGACACAGGGAAGCTTTTTTGTTGCATGGCGAGCCCCTGAAATCATCCCCCACTCCTGAGGGATGTATGTAAGAGGTCTATGCAATAGGGAATTATTTTACCCACTTCCCCTATTAATTGCTGTCTAATATTACCGAACACTGCTTTTGCTTTTGACATGAGACAGATGGTGACTTTTAAGTGTTTGTGTAATAAGGTGACAAGAAAGCAAATGCACAAAGCTGTTAGCTCTTTAGACAAAATTCCAGTTGCAGAGTAGAATTATCTCTAATATGCTCATGGTAGATATGTGATATTCTTATGCTTTTTAGCATTATTGAAGTATACGCTGCTCTATTCTCAAATTTGCTTTTAATTACTGACAATACCTTCCCAATAACATTGCCTGTATGCCTAAGTCAGACTACTGTAGTCTCTACAAAAATACAATTCTTTTTCCATTTACCAATAAATAAACAAGTTTATTAACAGTTGTTCAGTATTCTGCAGTATTTAGCTGGTTAATTTTTAAAAAAACCCAGTCTTTGCTTTACCATGTGACTGTTTTTCTCTCCTGTAACAAGGGCTCTCTTCCCCCCTCCCTTCAATCTAGGTCCAAGCTGTAGCTGTTGTAACTAGTGATGGGCAAATTTATTCGCCAGGCGCAAATTTGCATTGAATTCCCGCGATTCACCACGGGCGAATACATTTGCAAAACCACCTCCAGCGTCAAAACAAAATGGACGCTGGCATCTGTTTTTTGAACTCTGGCGTATTTTCACCGTTTTCCTATGATTCACCATTTTGTAAATTATTCGCTGTTTCGAGAATTTTGCGGGAAATTCACAAAATTTTTGGCGACATGCCAAAAATTCGGCCATCCCTAGTTGTAACATTTGGCCCCTAAGCTTTATCTATGTGAGCGTTTTCTTTTTGGTCAGACCCACTACCAATACATTAACCCCCATATGTAACAGAAGGCACTAATACGCTTGCTTAGGTGCTATAACTCTTGGAAACCAATACAATGTCTGTTATTACTCAGGTGACCAGTAATTGCAACCTAATGATTGGTTGCTAATGGTGAGTAGACCTGTAGTAATCTTTACATAGACCCCTAAGATGGATAAGAAGTGAAAATACCCATGAAATGTGACTATTTTCTGCTCTTGTAACCATTGGGGAACACTTACATGCCTTAGCTCTGCCCCATATGGTTGATGTATACAAACTTTGGGTTTAAATGAAGGGATCACTTTTAAGTTTAATGTATTCGATTTTTTGCAAGGAAGTGTGACGCACATCATATGAAACGCGCAGAGCTATAGATCCGGACTGTGTCCCGCTTGAATGATTACATGCGTTGATATACTACAGAAGCTAGTGAGTATCCTGCATGTAGCAGGGGGTTTTATTTGATTTTTAATAAAACTGTATCATGCTATTGGCAAATCTTCCTGAATGAGAATTTTGTGTCTTTCGTGAAACCTGCTTTGGACATTATTAGACATACTTCTTAGTTTAGCTGGTTAGTAGGCATGCTTACCATATGATTGGTGAAGGATCTATATCATTTTTACACAGTATACTTCATAAAACTCCCATAAACTCCCATGAACTCGAAATTCGGGAAAAAAAAACAATCATAATTTTTCAAAAAAATAAAAATTTTCAAATTAGGGTGAATGGGATCGACCCACAAACTCAAAACTAATTTGAATCGAATTCGATTTTGAGTTTGTTCACAAAAAAACTCTATTTTCAGGATGTCTCCAAACAACTCCAAATTGATCCCAGGACGTCTCCCATAGGCTAAAACATCAATTCAGCAGGTTTAAGGTGGTGAATGGTAGGATTTGAATTCTTAAAGGGCCGGTACATTTTTTTTAATGAGTTTCAGAAATATTTGAATCAGGAAACTGATAAATCCTTTTTAAATATCAAAAATTAGCTCTCCGCCAGCTAAGCCCCAATTCCTTGCTCGCTCTTGTTATTCGCCTTCTTTTCAGGTCTGTTACATATAAATCATTTTGGGAGCTGGAGTCTGGTCTGAAGGACAAATGATTACAAATCGATAAGTATTCAGGGAATGCAGACGGGACAGACATTGAAAGTAAGTAAAATAAGTGATTAAAATAAAAGTAAAAAAGTAAAATCATCAATAATCTTTTAATAAAGTACATTAGAATTACATTTTCATTGAGCCATAGAAAAGTATTCTGTTTTTAATCTTTGGGTAGTCAGCTCCTTTAAGCAGCCTTATACTATCAACATACTCTTACATAGAGTACCTTTTTAAAATAAATAAAGTTCCTTAGCAAACAATTAAGTTGTTATTTTCTGGGGACACCCCAATAGTTAACAATACAAGACACACACGTTACTTTTTTTCCTCAGACAGGTCACTAGGTTATATTTGAAAATAACGTACAATTCACCTTCAATTTTTCTTCTGACCACAGTAAACTATACACTGAAGAAAATACATTTAACTGCAGGAAATATCAGAAATATGTTTAAATCCCTATACTTTCGTCTACAGTTTTCTAGAAACCAACACTATTTATTGAAAATTATTCAAAATTCCACCCTTTAATCTCTCTCTAAAACAATTTCCCTTGCTGTTAAAATGTTCTAAAGTACCACTTACAGCTATTGAATATGACACCATGGAAGTGATTTATAATTTGGTAAATGTACCATTACTCAATAGTAGTATTAATGTTCCATTTTCTCATGTCAAAACTGTAACTTCCCTTCTCACTACCCCATCTGATGCATGGAACACATTTTTCCCAGATAGACCAGAGGTTGCTAAGTACAATATGGGGTGGACATAAATGATGGCATTATTTAGGTATTACAGTAAAGAATGACAAACCTTAAAGGAGAAGGAAAGGTTAAAACTAAGTAAGCCTTATCAGAAAGGTCCACCTAAATATACCAGTAAACCCTCAAAGCAGTGTTGCTCTGAGTTCTTTATCAAAAGAAACACAACATTTCTTTCCTTTTATTGTGTACACATGGGCTTCTGTATCAGACTTCCTGCCTTCAGCTTAAACCTCCTTACCCCGGGCGTGAGCATGCTCAGTTTGCTCCTCTTCCCCCCTCCCTTCTCTGCTGTAATCTGAGCCCAGAGCTATAAGTGAGCAGGGAAGAACTCAGGCAGGAAGTGATGTCACACCAAGCTAATATGGCAGCTGCTATCCTAAGCTAACAGAGCTTCTAGAGCTTTATACTCGGGTATGGTAAAGTATTCCACAGAAAAAATATAGCATTCTAGCTTGCACTATTGCAGCTTATCTATTGGCAATAAAATGCCTCCCAAATAAGACTTACCATCACAGACTTGAATAGCTTTCAGGGGCCTACCTGTAACAATAGAAAAAAAAATAATATTATATAGAGATCATATCGACTATGAATGGTTCCGTTTTTTTTCGTTTTCTTTGTCTTTTGTTTTCTTTGTCTTTTTGTTTTTTGAATAGTTTTATCATTATTGTTTTTTATGTTGGTTAAATTTCTATTTACTTGGGATCCTTCTGCATTAGTTTGAATGGAAAACTTGTATAATATAGGAGAACAAAAACAAAGAAAGAAAAGATATGTAAAAGGAAAATGGATACTGTATTTTATGTTTAAAATGAAACATGTCAATAAACGTTGAATTAGCAATAATAATATAATGCCTCCGTAGCTTTCCTTCTCCTTTATTGCAACTTGAGATTTTTTGTTTACTGAAATGTAAATTGTTCAACTAATAATTTAAGAAACAAAAACTATCAGTAAAACAGTAAACAGCAAAACATGATAAACCTTAATGCAGCATTTGTATTTTCATTACTGAAATATGGTTTATAACAAATGATTTATTGTCTAGCTAAGACAATGATTTGATAAAAAGAAACAATGATTAAAAAATATCAATATTTTATTGTTTCTGATATTTTTTTACTGTAGTATTAGAAGTATTATTTTGACAAGTATACATATTTTGCTTGATTGTTCCTTATCATGTGGGAACCCATGCACATCAGCTGACTTTGTATGTGATTGCATAAATCAGGTACCTATATACCAGAGTATAAGCTGAGTTTTTCAGCATCCAAAATGTGCTGAAAAAGTCTACCTCGGCTCGAGTAGCTGAGATTGCAGTCACTTTTAATCATTCCTATACCAACAGTACACTTGGGGAGAGACTGCAATATCCCACAATGCCCTCTGTTGGTTATATGAAAGAATAACAGTGCGCCCTCTGTTGGTTATATTAAAGAATAACAGTGACTGCAATATCACACAGCACCATCTGTTGGTTATATGAAAGAATAACAGTGCGCCCTCTGTTGGTTATATTAAAGAATAACAGTGACTGCAATATCACACAGCACCCTCTGTTGGTTATATGAAAGAATAACAGTTTGCCCTCTGTTGGTTATATAAAAGAATAACAGTGACTGCAATATCACACAGCGCCATCTGTTGGTTATATGGAAGGATAACAGTGACTGCAATATCACACAGCGCCATCTGTTGGTTATATGGAAGAATAACAGTGACTGCATTATCACACAATGCCCTCTGTTGGTTATATGAAAGATTAACAGTGACTGCAATATCACACAGCGCCATCTGTTGGTTTTATGAAAGAATAACAGTGACTGCAATATCACACAGCGCCATCTGTTGGTTATATGGAAGAATAACAGTGACTGCAATATCACACAGCGCCATCTGTTGGTTATATGAAAGAATAACAGTGTGCCCTCTGTTAGTTATATGAAAGATTAACAGTGACTGCAATGTCACACAGCGCCATCTGTTGGTTATATGGAAGAATAACAGTGAATGCAATATCACACAGTGCCCTCTGTTGGTTATATGAAAGATTAACAGTGACTGCAATATCACACAGCGCCATCTGTTGGTTATATGGAAGAATAACAGTGACTGCAATATCACACAGTGCCATCTGTTGGTTATATGGAAGAATAACAGTGACTGCAATATCACACAGCGCCCTCTGTTGGTTATATGAAAGAATAACAGTGACTGCAATATCACACAGCGCCATCTGTTGGTTATATGGAAGAATAACAGTGACTGCAATATCACACAGTGCCCTCTGTTGGTTATATGAAAGATTAACAGTGACTGCAATATCACACAGCGCCCTCTGTTGGTTATATGAAAGAATAACAGTGACTGCAATATCACACAGCGCCCTCTGTTGGTTATACGAAAGATTAACAGTGATGGCAATATCAAACAGCACCCTCTGCACATGGTAGTGGGACAGTGGGACAATGCACACAGTAATCCGTTTGGCAATTCTCTTTGCAAAGAAGTCCGGTTGATCGCTGGGGGGTCGCTTTGGCAGAATGTGCGCTGCTGGGAGACAGGGCTGTAGTTGTGTCTAGGCTTATACTAGAGTCAATAAGTTTTCCCAGTTTTCGTAGGTAAAATTAGGTACCTTAGTTTATACTCGTGTCGGCTTATACTCAAGTATATATGGTATTTTTGGGCCTTCTAAAAATAAAATGTGTAAAACTACTTTGCATTTAACCTAAAGCATGGAGTGTAGAGTTGACAGCACCCTTGAAAAAATCATCAATAGAAAGTGGCTCATACACATATCCTTGCTCATCACTTACTATTGGAATGTACGATCTCTATAAGCACAGAGTAAAAGTGATATATTTAATTTATTTAATGTATTTTCTTATTAGACTAGTGTTTGGCGGAATCAGGAGAAGAGAAAATAACAGATAATTTATTTGTTTATCTCCTCTGCTATCCTGCTGTTATTCCTGACTTGGTTTCCACATAATGGAATCTCACAGGAACACAGGTAAGCTTTACAGAGCCTGACTTCGGCAAGTAAAATCGCAAAGAATAAACTTAATCTGCCATAAGCAGTTTGCACCACTTCACATTCTGGAATTGCCAATTTGTCCAGCTAAAGAAGTTAAGCCAGGTCTAAGGTAGCATACAATAATGGCATAAGCTATTGTATGATATTGGTGTTGTATTAAAACTGTTTGTAATACATTTTTATGTGATCCTGATGGATGCTGTAAATTAATGGCTTTGGACAACAATAAAACATTATAAAAATGCAATTCATTTAAAATTATTTGTCACTTTTTTTTCAAATATGGCTCCAAGAAAGATACAAATGTTGCTATATTATATAATGTAGAAATTGTGTCAGTATCTGCCAAAACACAATGTTTTCCTAGCTCTTTTTCTAGTGTGTATTTCCTTCCATACAACAAACTGATTTTAGCATAAATTAGTGAATTCTGAACATTTCTAGAGTGTCTGAGGTCATTTAATATGTGCTGGGCAGGTAGCAAAAATGCAAGAAAGAGTCACAATCCGCATGTTTTTAGCACGTTGTAGTGATGGGCGAATTTATTTGCCAGGCACGAATTCGTGGCAAATTACTGCGATTTACCGCCGACGAATAAATTCATAAAACCGCCAGGAAAATTCGACAGCGAAAATTCGACAGCGAAAATTCACTGGCGTCAAAAAAAATGTGCGCCGTCGTCAAAAACAAGATGCCAGCTCCGTTAACTTTTTTTTTTTTGCCATTTCGCGAATTTTGCAGGAAATTCTCTAATTTTTCGGCGAAGCAAAATGCCTCAAATTCGCCCATCACTAGCACGTTACTCTCTTTTCTGTACCTATGAGGATCGCAGTGAGTTTCTGCAGTACTGTATTTATTCAGTGGTCATATATATATAGGTGTCTTTCTTCCCCACTGCCTGTCCCCTAACAGGTGCATCATTCAATCTTGTAAAATAGGGAGGACCAGCTGACTTTTTCAACCGGCACGAGGTGCAGGGTGCCTTTTAGTGACTTCTGTCCAGGGTTACCTTTTATGTCAGGAAAAAAAAATGTTAGGTGCTCAGTAATAGCATATTAAAAATCTAAAAATGGTATGTATTCTGTAAGATGCGGCGCCCAGCCTTGTGCTACTATGCACATGTGCGCCGATGCATGGTCCTGGTGCCGTCTCACATGCGGTGTGGCACTTGCATTTGTCGCAGATCGTCATGATGTCATCTTTCAATGCGAGGTTCGATTTTGCCACCAAATTCTCTTTTCTTCACTGTAACAGTGCCCGAGCTGGCTTATGTTTACAGATTCTGCTAAACGCATTATATATTGTGTGATTATTCTGGTATTTTGACCTCTGTCTGTCAAACTTTGATTCCAGCCTTGACCTTTTTCCCCTTTTTTGACTACGATTCTGCCTGATCCCTGCCGGTATCTCTTTTACGTAATCTTACACTGCTAAAGCTCAAGTTCCTGTTGGTTCCACAGCAGAAAGTCGGAATTCATAAGGGTTCCCTTGTGCATCGAAAAGTGCCAGCTGCCATTAAAGGGCATGTAAAGTTGAAAATAGAATAAGGCTAGAAATGCTGTATTTTGTATACTAAATATAAACATGAACTTACTGCACCACAAGCCTAATCAAAGAAATGATTTATGCTTTCAAAGTTGGCTACAGGTGGTCACCATCTTGTAACTTTGTTAAAGATCTTTGCAAGACCAAGACTGTGCACATGCTCAGTGTGGTCTGGGCTGCTTAGGGATCGTCATAAACAAAGCTGCTTGAGTTCTGCATGGCTGGGAAGTAAGGCGGGGGCTCCCCCTGCTGTTCATAAGTATGATTGTTTCCCTGCTCAGCAGTTAGGGACCGTCTGACTATTCCTATCCACAGCAGTAAATGAAGGGAGAATTTCACTGCATATAGTCAGGTTTCTTATAAAAACAGTACACATTTTTTAATTAAAGTATATTGGATATAAGTTTCTTTTTCATTAAAGAAAGTAAAAATGGGATTTTATTTTTTTGCCTTTACATGCCCTTTAAGGTTCCTGATTGACGAGACGTTACAAATTCTTTATAAGGGGGCTCCTTAACTTTTTGGGAAAGAGCTTTGACTGTGTTAGGAAGGCAGGCTGGGAAATAGAGGGTTAATAATGGAAGAAGGTTAAGTTAAGTGATTAGGTCAATATCCTAGAGGTGAAAGACCAGGACCATTTAGTAGCCTAGCAGTTCTCTTCTTTATCTCTTGTAAATAATTTGCTTTACTAATGGGAAAACACAGTATAAGCAATAGTTTAAAACTTTTAGAAGATAATTACACAGAAAAAAACTGAAAGCAATCATTCTTTATCTCAATTGGGTACTCCTAACACAACCTATTAACTTAATATTACATTTACAAATCTCATTATCGCCCGGAGTATAAATAATTCATATTGTAATGGTTCTAATTTTAACAGCAAGAAAAAGTTTTTTTTATCTTCAAATAATTAAATAATATTTTCTTCATTTGCAAGGACTTCAGTTTTAATTACTGAATAAACCACTTAAGGGGAACAAGATAGACATTCTGTTAATAAATGTATCATTTATATTGGAAATATCATATTATTCTTTGCATAATTAAAATGATCATTAATTAGGGCATACTTATACAGTCCATCTTGCTGTATTACACTTCTATGCTTGTCAACATTTGCCAGGTTGCCTTTTGACTCAAGGATCAATGGCAAAATGAACACAAGTTGCTTTAATAATCAAGAGCACCAGTATCTATAAGCATATACCTACGTTTTCTTCTGTTGATTTGGGAGAACTTGAAACAGTAGCAAAACTCATGGCTGGTAATTTTAAGAACATTTCAGAAAAGAAAAACTTTATTACAGAAAGGATCATTTAAAAAAATCCCTTATATACTTGCAGCAAATGCCTGTCTTTAGTCTGCATTAGGTCTGCTTGGTTTTTGGTGATAACACATTCTAGGCTATTTCAGATATGTTGGTGGCTGAAATGATCCCTTTTAAGGTGTAGGCACCTTACACGACTTATGAAAAACTACAATGACTGCATACTTTTAGCTATAAATAACGGTATGGCTGAAGAATGGCTAAGCTACAATTCTGTCACACAGGCCTCTATAAGCCTAAATTTAGGGCATTGCTAAGGACCTCACAATTATGCGAGGTCAAACTTATCGTCACAATGTAATTCAAGATGTAAAGTTTACTACAGGTTTAATATCTCATTGTAACCCAGGGTCAGAACTAGGTGTAGGCAGAAGAGGCAGCTGCAACTATTGGGGGGGACGCTGGGCAGCTATCTCTTCTGCCTACCCCTAGACCAGACTCACATGGCATTGATTGCGATTAAAGCCGCTCAGCGTCACCGCGCATGCGTGAATGCTGCTTGGCATCGCCATACACAAGTGTCGCGTCACCTCGCATACGAGGACATGCGTGATGGGGGAAGCGAGGGCGAGCTGGTCGGCTGGGCCGCCTCTGTTGTAACCAATCAGCTGGCAGCAAGCTGTTTGAAAACAAACAACTGATTAGTTACTATGGGTTGCTAGACATGGACAGATTTTGCATTGTTTTTTCAGGAACATTATCAATGCTAGCTTTTGTTCCTGCACAACTCAAGCAGAAGTTCATGGTAGTGAGAGTACAGGGATGATGTGACTGTAGTAAGACATTAATGGCTACGTTTAAAAGATTGTGGTAACAATATAAATATATAAAAAATAAAATAAATATAAAAAATGTTAGAATTACTAGCAGATATATGGAACAAAGCTCTGTGCCCATTAATGATCAATTACAATGCTAAAAACTGACACAGGCTTTTGATTTTACAGAAGAAAAAAAAACGCATATTCTGTAATGAATGTATGTTCTCTTTTTATTTAAATATAATGTTCCAGTCTCTTCTTCAGTCTTTTAAAAGAATAGAAAAGAAGTTCAACAAATCAGATTCATGTTATAATAAATGCTTTCTATTTCTCTGCTTTGGCAGATGGAGTTTATGTTTGTTATAATGAAGGAAGAGCGCCATCCAACGCTTATGAATTTATGAGTGATTTACATCTGCCTCTAAAGTTCATAAATGAAAAGTAGGAGAAGCAGATGCTACATTCCTTGGTTGTGTCGTGTCTGCACATACTGATGGTGAGCAGAAGTCAGGAAAGTCTCATAAATCAGTAAAAGCTATTCTCGCACTCTTCATTTCCATCTTGAGCATCCATGCAGCTTCAACAGTCATGTGGTAAATGGCTTTCTCGAGAAGGCCTTAATGTTTCGTAACACTGTGGCAGCATTCTCTGGGTTTTGAAATGAACAGACTCCTGTAATAATGCTGGAAGGAAATGTCTCGGCATGGAAAACAATAAGAAAGCATGTACTGTATTGAACAGATGGACTAGCCAGATCTGACCAGCTTCTCCAGAAATTATTAGGACACATTGGAGGTTCCAAATAGAGGGCACAGCTTGTTGCTTTTCTACATTAATTAATGCAAACAGAGGAAGCGCAATCCTTGAGGTGTCTTGTTACCATGGTAGTAAAGTTATGCAAAAAATGATTGTAGTCATAATTTCACCAGCACTTTCTGACAGATCTCCAGAATATAGCATCTGGCTTTTAGGTCATGATGTTAGAGTGGGATAAATGAAATGTTACTTAAGTAATTAATGATTGTCTTTTTTTTCCAGAGAAATGCAGCTTATTTTTGTCTTCACAGGCATGGCAAAATAACATTTTCGCAGACTTTTCTGTCTATACACAGGGACTTTACTGAAGTTGTTTTTAAGCCTGTGTGACTTCTCATGATGCCATATTTTAAATAAGAAAAAATGGAGATGTTCGTCTGCTTCCAGGAGAACATAAATAATAATAACAATAATAATTCTGCCGAGCAACAATTTTTATGCACTGAACTATTCTGACGCAAGGCAAGAATTTTTCTCAGACAACTTTTTGCTGCAGTTTAGCGAATTTATTCGCTGGCGGCGAAAAACGGAAATTCGCTGCGAATTAGAGCCTGCCGAATATACTCGCCCATCACTAGAACCATACTTCTATATTCTCCCTATAAACACAAAGCATTATTGATACTTCTTGAACACTTCTATAATCATTCAAAATTAAAGGTAAATCTGATATTTTTTTTTTGATATTTTTGATATTTTTCCTCATTCCTATGCAATACAATTTATCTGTCTGAGTATTGGATGGATCAAAAATTGTTGTGTATATTTTAAAGCGCGATATGAATAAATTCTGTTTCTTCCTGGCAGGGGTGCTTAGAAGCCTAATTATCATCTAATGATTGCATCTCACCCAAAAGTGTATTTATAGGTTTTATACTGAAAATGTATCATCGAAATATAATCAAATTATAATAACAATAATAATAATGATGCATTTCTGGATAACAATAAGTGGTTAAACTCAAGAAATTAAAAAAGGACCAGACTGTACAGCATTACCGGTATGTTTTTTTTAGATATTATATAGAAATTTGCAAACAAAACTAAAGTATGTAGCAAAACAGTTCATAAAGCGGTCACAGGAGCTTGCAATCAACTGTTATATAATTACAATCTATACAAAAAGAGCAGGTTGTTAAGACATGTATAACATTTGTCACCTTCACATTTCCTGACAAATGCATGTGAAATATTAAGGCAATATGGCAGAAGAAAGGAGTCTATGTAAATTTGTTCATTTACAGCGAGCAGACTTTGATGAAATATTGAGATATGGAACACAACCTATCATGTAGTATCATGATCTGCAAGGAGCATCAACTAAAATAAATTCTCAGTGCATCAATGTTTCATTTTATTGATCTATCTTCCCACAGAGATGATTTAGGGAAATATGAACATACTGTGATTTGGGACTGCTGTAATCAGGCCTGACAAAATATCAATGGCTGGCAATGTACAATAAAAATAGCCTGTTTATTTTTGGATAGTACAATACAATTTTAATACAATAATTATTCCAATGAAATGATGAAATGATGTTACAACTCGTGTGTTTGCATCAGAAACACTTCTATCATTTGTATAAATAAGCTGCTGTGTTGCCATGGGGTCAATCATTCAAAACTTAAAAAGGAGAAAAGGCACAGAATCCACAGCAGATAACAGATAAGCTCTGTAGTATACAATGGGATTTTTCAGAACTCATCTGTTATCTACTGTGTATCCTGTGCTTGAATGGCTGCCCCCATGGCTACACAGCAGCTTGTTTAAAGAAATTATAGTTATGATTTTATAGCAAAATGTTCCTTTAATGTGTTTATGCTTACTTGCACTCGAGTACAGATGCACACTGCATAAGCTCAGTTGCACATGTATTGGTGCATCAGGCCCTGCTCGGACACAACGGAGCACTGGACCTTGAGCAGACTTTAAATCCAGTGGTTCTTCTCATAAGAAATGCTTAATAGTCACCCAAGATAGCAAAAATTTACTCTATGGACCAAACACTATAGACCAAATCAAGACAGCTTCTCTAAGTGCTTTATAATCGCTGCATGAGCCAGAGAACAGTACAAGTAAAATGATATATGTTATAATCAACAGCCACTTTGATGCATATATTGAACAATACTTAGGGGCCCATTTACTCGAGTGAAGGAATAGAAGAAAAAATACTTAGAATTTTGAATGGTCGAATATGGCTACTTCGACCGTCGAATTGGCTGCTTCGACCTTCGACTACTACTACAACTTTGAATCTAACGATTTGAACTAAAAAGCGTTCAACTATTCGACCATTCGATAGAAGTACTGTCTCTTTAAAAAATACTTTGACCCCCTAGTTCGCCACCTAAAACCTACAGATGCCAATGTTAGCCTATGGGGAATGTCCCCATAGGCTTCCTAACAATTTTCTGATAGAAGGAATATCCTTCGAACGATGGATTAAAATCCTTTGAATTGTTAGATTCAAAGGATTTAATCGTTCGATCTAACGATTATTCCTTCGATCGTTCGATCGTAGGAATAGCTATAAATCCTTTGACTTCGATATTCGAATTTGAAGGATTTCAATTCGTCAGTCGAATATCGAGGGTTAATTAACCCTCGATATTCGACCCAAGGTAAATTTGCCCCTAGATGTTACAGTAATAGTCTGCACAGTATTTCCACTAAATAAAGTTTCAATACATTATTACAGTAGCACTTTAAAAAAATTTGGAAACAAAAAAGCAGATTTTATTTGTATTTATAATTTAGCACATGCCCTGACTTCACACTTTGCACTCGTAGCAAACAGACCTAACGTTTTTGTGTATTCAGGTGTTTTGAGGGATTATTACTCTGGAGCGCCAAGTGTATGTAACTTCCAGTAGCAGGTCAGCCTCTTAAAGGAACAGTAGCAGCAACAAATGAAAGTGGGAACAACAATATAATGTAGTGCTGCTCTGCACTGGTAAAACTGGTGTGTTTGTTTGAAAAGCACTCCAATAGTTTATATAGGCAAACTTCTGTTTTGCTATGGAGGCAGCCATTCAAGCACAGGATATAGAGTAAATAACAGATAAGTTCTGAACAATCTGAACACTACTACAGTGCTTATCTGGTATCTACTGTGTATCCTGGCCTTTTCTCCTTTTTCAGCTTTGAATGACTGCCTCCATACCCAGCAGCTTGTTTATATAAACTACTGTAGAGTTTCTAAAGTAAATACACCAGTTTTACCAGTTCAGAGCAACACTACATTATATTGTCATTCTTTAAAAACACTTTAATTTTTTAGTGTTACGGTTCCTTTAAAACGTCCGAGGTAAAGTAATTGACCACAATCTTAAAAGATTGAGTTCGAAGGCAGATTGTTGCTACTGCATTCTTGTTCTTTTATTAGTACTAACTTACTGTATCACAACATATAGCATGTATATAATGGGGCAGATTTATCAAGGGTCCAATTTAAAAAAGTTAAAAATACTTCGAAATTCGACCACCGAATTGAAATACTTCGACGTTTTTTTCATCGAATTTGGCTATCCTGCGGTCGAAGTAAAATCGTTTGGTTGAACGATTAAATCCTTTGAATCGAACGATTCGAAGGATTTCAGTGATCGATTGAATAATTTTACGTCAACTACAAAAGAAAAATGCTCTAGAAGGTCCCCATAGGCTGCACTTCGGCAGGTTTAATTTGGTGAAGTACTGAAGTCGAAGTTTTTTAAAGAGACAGTACTTCGATTATCGAATGGTCGAATAATAGAAGTATTTTTACTTTGAAATGAATTCGAAGTCAAAGTCGAAGTCGTAGTGACCTATTTGATGGTCGAAGTATCCAAAAAAATACTTCGAAATTCAAAGTTTTTTCTTCACAAATTCACTTAAATCTTAACTCTTCTAAGTGAAATTAGTAAGTTTATCTTTTATTGTCAAGACATATATTAGATAAAGTCATCTTCCTGCTCGAAATGAAGAATGAGAAATTTCTTCATTGGAAATTCTATTCGTTAGTCCTAACAGAAACTATTGTAAAAACAATTGTGCAAAGACAAAAAGGAAGATAATATCACTGCCGCTCTATATAAAAATATAAGTAATTAAGACACACACAAACTATTATACAATTTACTATGAGTGTTGTATGAATAATTAATTAATTGTTAACTGTCTCAGGCTGAATAACATTTGCAGAAATGCACAAAAACTATCATTTGAATAGAATATTGTTTTAAATTATGCAGATTGCAATCTTTAACACTTTTTAACACTTTGCATTTAAACAATAAGCTTTGACCTGGTTAGGAGTAGAGTAGTAGAGGGTTAAGGTTGCTAGGAGAGTAAGGGGATGGTTTACCTTACAGGGAGAAGCCACTCAAGACAAAATCCCCTCAGCCTGTTATCAGAGGTGGGAGGAGCATCCTACCCTTGTGTTATGTTTTGGTCACTGGTTAACATGCTCCCCAGGAGGAAAGGTTTTGAGTGAGGCCATTCGCTCCAATTTGTCCGCCCAGGTGCAGTGCATTTGGGTGGCAGGCAAGGCGGTGGTCAGTTCACGTAAAGTAAATTCTTGGGCAAGCATTCTCATTGGGGTTAATGTTATATGTTACATGTTGTTTATATTGATGTTATAAATAAAGCTGCAGCATCAATCCTGGGCTCCAAGTGTTGTTATTGTATCTAGCATGGAAGTTAAGGTGTTAAGTGGAAAGGGGTAGGACCGGAGACATTGAAGCTGCCCAGATAAAATTGTCATCATAAAAATTGTCTTGGTTTTATGAAGGACAGATCATGTCAAATAACATTTATGATGTAGGTAGGAAGTTGGACATTGTAGAACTTGAGCCATGGCATGGGTAGCCATACTGAAAAAAAAAAGTTTTGTTTAGTGATCTTTCCAGTCCCACAGTGCAGGGTGCCTTTCTCATGAGCAACATGTTGGTCTCCAACCCCTTGTTGCTCTCAGCGGCAGGTGCTTATTTTTTAATTCCAGGCTTGGAAGCAAATTATGGTTGTTTAAAAAACAGATGTATGAGCAAACAGACAGCCAATCACAACCCTTATTTGGCACCACCCAGGAAAATTGTTTGTGCTTGTGTTGCTCCCCAACTCTTTTTAAATCTGAATGTTGCTCACGGGTGAAAAAGGTTGGGGACCCCTGGGCATGAGGATGGAACACATGATTAAAACACAATACTGCTACTGCATTTTCTTGTTCCTTTGCAAGAGGAACATTTTTGTGTCTTTGAAGTTTGTACTATAGACATCTTCTGACAACTTGGATATGAGTAGTTGCTCATTCCATATTTGATTTTGGTGTTGTTGTATTGAAGATACTGGCTTTTGATACATAACACCTTCCTTTTAGTTGGCACCACTCTTGTTTATTTGTTCCATGGAGATTTATACAGTATGAACAAAAATATACTTTGAAATTTAGACTGCAAGTTAATAAAGTTATAATTATTTTGTGAACTTTAAAACAAGTTTATTATTATCTTTTTGGCACTTTCATAAAGAGTAACTTTAAAACGAATACAACAAAAAGTGCAAATCTCAAAGCTAATACATAATATAGTACTGTGGAGACCCACAATGTAGATGGCAGAAGAAATGAAGAAATCTGATAAATAAAATACAATTGTATAAACAAAGCAGCATAAAATTGGAAAGGATATACAACGGAATAATTTGAATATATGAGATGATTCTCACAGAGGCAGTTTCAGTGTTTGGCTAATTTATTAACTTTCTGGACCCCTGCTCCAATAAGGTGACAGCTTTTTTAAGGCTTCAGTAAAGGTTGGGTTCCATGAAACAGGGAAGAAATGGATAACTCAATACATTGTGTAGTGAGAAGGATAAATACATTTAAGGAGTAAAAATATATTTATAATCACTTTTGTAGATCCTGTAGTGTTCAAACTTTATTATAAATAGAATTATATTTTATGCCTACTTAGCTGCTCCTGTATACTTGCTAGGCTATATCAGGCAGTTTTGGCTGAATTTTCATGTTCTCACGAACCTGCCCACCTAATTCTGACCCAGGGGGTAAGCTTTATTCTGAAGAAAGGCACTGTATAACAGAGGTTGAATCTCTTCCACCCTCTCTAAGGACATATTCGTTGGAAAAAAAAAAAACAATTCACAAATGTCTCAATGGAGTGCTTTCAAAGCAGACAGAGGCAAATAGCACTGGGTGTATTTTTTGGTGACTGCTGTGAAGAATTTTCTCTTCACCATTTGGTAAATATGCCTCTAAATCTGAAGAAAAGCAATGTAAAGAGAAACTTCTTCTAATGAGTTAGCTGCAGGCATTCTGTCTTTATCTTATCACTGTGACTGGTTCATCTCTGCCTTTGACCTGTTTGATTTGTTTGCCTCTGTATCAGGAAATCCAGTGCATCTTTTGATCTATCTGCAAATGTGCTTCCTGCCACAGATAATCTTTCTAGCATTGTCTACATTTAGTTCAGAGTTCTCTTTTGTGTTTTCTACCAATATTGTCGTTTGATGGGAAGACAGCATACATTTACATATTAAAATATAAAGAGTTTTTAGGGTGCCAGGCAATTGTACAAGTTATACTGATACAAATTAAAATAAAATAACTTGAAATAATATAATAAATATTGATTTATTCACTCCAGTAATATTTTAAGGCTTATTATCATGGCATAAGATATTTGGAGTTTTTATAGCCTTGAAGCTCAGATCAATTGCATGCTAAAGTGAATCAGGCGATTAAAATGCTCGAGAAATAAAATAATTTGTATGCTATGCAGTGCAGAAACCATATACATCTGTTTACTTTTACTTGTCAGTAGCATTGCAACACTCAAAGGCAAATAATAGAGAGCAAAATGCATTCAAGGAGAATGAAAGTCTTCTTCCACATGGGGGTGCCAATGCTAGGCACCCCCAAGTGATTGTATATACTTAACTGAAACTTCGGGCCGGTGCTCCTATTAGCTGAGAACTGCACCGGCCGGGGTTCTTCTAGCGAACAACACAAAGTGATCCTCTTCTTGCTTCTTTTTTCTCACGGCTGTGCCGGAAGAGGATCGCTCCTTGGTGCTCGCTCGATCCCCTTCCGGCTTCTTCTTTTTTCTCGCTGCTGCGCCAGAAGAGGATCACTCCTTGGTGCTCGCTGGAAAACCACGGTGCAGTTTGATAGAAGCACCGGCCAGGGGGTTTCAGGTAAGTCAATACAATCACTTGGGGGTGCCTTCCATTTTGCACCCCCAAGTGGAAGAAGACTTTCCTTCTCCTTTAAGGCAATGCTAATGAGATCCAAGTATACACGTTAATGTGATTCCAGATAATTCTGGATAATATAAAGCATATTTTGTTTTCGTCACTCCAGTAATATTATTATACCTCTTCACTCTTTTAACTTCTTCTGATGTGTTTTCCTGTTAGTTGTAGCTACAATCTCTAAAACACTGCACGCATTTACCTTACGTTGTACTTATGCATTTGCATAAAAAATGTATATGTCATATTTACTGGAATATAAGGTAACATCTTTTGGAATCTAGAGTATCATTGATTGCCTTGTATTTGCACTGCATGCAAGAGATGAAGGTTCACATCTCACCTTCAGGTAAATATGGTTTATTCTTGTAAACACATCTAGACAATTATGCTGCTACAGACATTGTGTTGCACATCTAAGAATGGCACCCGAGTTTTCACTTATTAACAGATTTGGGTTTTTTCCCCTCTAACCATCACACCATCATGATGGAGCAATTCAACAGCTTATATTTGAAAATCAGTTCAACGCGATTTAATTCTAACCAGAAAGCAAATAGTTGTCACTTCACATAAGTAGTACTGTATTTTTCATCAGCAGTTAGCAAATGTTCATGTAAAAATAAGCAGGCGCTCTGCCAAGTCGCTCCAGATTGTCTAATAGAGCTAATTTTTGTAGACTATTAATTCATCTCTTTAACTCAATCTGCATTCCAAACACATATAAGTGAATTTAATTCTGTCTGTAATTGATACTGTATACAAGTTCTACTAAGGAGCTCTATGAATTCACTGGAATCAGCTGTGTGCTTTTCTCATCACTATAGCATAAGCATGTAAAATGTATTTAATTGAAAATATAGAACTATGATGATTATGTAAAAGAATGGTCAAAAGACAAATGCACAAGTTTTTTTGGCAGGATAATTTGGGACAGATTTACTAAAGGGCGAAGTGGCAAATGCTGGCAACAAATCACCAGCGTCACCGCCCACAGGGACATCAGCAATTTACTAACAGGTGTAGGCGCCAATTCACTAGGATTGAGATAGGCGCCAGCACTCTTTCATACTCTATTGCTAGGCGACAATTAGCTCTGGCAAATGGATGTTACTCTGCAAATTCACTAAAATGCGGATTTTAGCAAACGTTACCTCTTTCACCAGACTTGCTTTCGCCAGCTCAGACCAGGCAAAGTGCACTGCAGTGCATAGATCTTCCTCAATCTGCTGTAACTTACATCATATTCTGTGAGTGGAAAAAAGCATCAATGAGGGATGGTTCAAAGTTCAGAGTGATAGCCTGCAAAAGTCCTAAAATTATTTTTTTTTGGGTAACTGGTTTCCCCCATACATTTAGAACATTAAAGGGATGCTGTCATGGGAAAAAAAAATATTTTCAAAATGAATCAGTTAATAGTGCTGGTCCAGCAGAATTCTGCACTGAAATCCATTTCTCAAAAGAGCAAACATTTTATATATTCAATTTTGAAATCTGACATGGGGCTAGACATTTTGTCAATTTCCCAGCTGCCCTAGTCATGTGACTTGTGCTCTGATAAACTTCAATCACTCTTTACTGCTGTACTGCAAGTTGGAGTGATATCACCCCCTGCCTTTCCCCCCCCCCAGCAGCCAAACAAAAGAACAATGGGAAGGTAACCAGATAGCAGCTCCCTAACACAAGATAACAGTTGCTTGGTAGATCTAAGAACAAAACTCAATAGTAAAAACCCATGTCCCACTGAGACACATTCCGTTACATTGAGAAGGAAAAACAGCAGCCTGCCAGAAAGCATTTCTCTCCTAAAGTGCAGGCACAAGTCACATGACCAGGGGCAGCTGGGAAATTGACAAAATGTCTAGCCCCATGTCAGATTTCAAAATTGAATATAAAAAAATCTGTTTGCTCTTTTGAGAAATGGATTTCAGTGCAGAGGTCTGCTGGAGTAGCACTATTAACTGATTCATTTTGAAAAAAACATGTTCGATGACAGGATCCCTTTAACTATACAGTGGGCTCATGTGTAGGGCATTAAAACAACTCTATTGTCTTTATTAAGGTTCCCTGGACTTGTGTAATTAACAATAGAAATGTAATGTATTTGCTGCAACATATAAGAACTGTAAATTTCCTACCGTATTCAAATTAACCTGAGCGCAAGACCTCTAGCGAAGTTGCGCTAGGCAGAAATAAGCACTAGTACATCTTCACTTTGAATTGCTCGCATTGCTGAAGAAACGTTATCGAAAAGTCGCCAGTGTTCGGTGCCCACCATGAAACTCCGCATTTTAGTGAATTGTTGCTGTCTGTGCGAAATTTTCACCTGGTGAAGTGTAGCCATGGGTGCAAAGCGGTCGCTGCCGATTTTTTGCTGGTTAGTGAATCTGCCCCTTTGAATTATCTCATGAAAACAATGCATTTCCTACACAGACAACTTTTTTAATCCTTTTGGTACATACAGTTTAATGCAAATCCCAGTTCTGTGTGTGCAATTCTGTGGTGCTCTATCTGGAAACTCTGTTGCTCTGGAACAGAGTTCAACCCCCTTTCTCAAGTGTTCTTTTGGTACCTACAGTTCTAAGCCTTTAAGGCAATTATACAGACTCCTCTGGTGAAAAACTCTATATAATTTACTTTTTCACAGTATGGCTTAGACAATTACAATTAATGTACTGCGATGCAGAGTCGCAGCTCTTCCGTACATTTTGTTCATTGCTTGGAAAGGGGTATTTCAAATTTCAAGAATTAAATAGAAACTATACATAAATGAAAATAATGTTAGTAGATTTACTTTTATCTCTTATGTTTTCCGTCATCAGGATTGAATTTAAAAAATTATGATTGTGCTGTAAAATGAACGATACACTTATGTGGGCTTTGTACAGAGGTGCACAAAAAGGAAATCATTAAGGAGCCTTGAGGATACTCGAGAGCAGAGAGTTTACCAGTACTCTTCTCTTTTTCCTATGACTTTGTTTATAATTATATATAATATTTTTTCCCTTTTTAATGAGGATAAACACTTACTGCAGGCCATCTTGCCCTTTCTAAGAGAAACGCTAAGAACTTGAAATAAAACTCAAGGAGCACACAATGCTGCATAAAGAGTTTTGCGCAAGCATCAAGGTAAAAAAGGGGTTTTCTCTATTTAAACCTATTGAAAGGAGCGTGCAGAACAGTTTCACCATTAGAAAAAAAAAATCAATTAACCTTTTCTTTGCGGAAAGGAAAAACAGAGAAGAACCAGCTACTGAATTGTTACATTTAAAACCAATCTAGAAAATCTGCATATAATAATAGGAGGCCTGGCAGAGCACTTTAATACATTTTTTTGATTCTTCAATGTCTTTCAGCTTTACGTTATGAGGTATAGGCTCTGAAACAGACTGACTGAATCATTATAAAGCCGGTTAGTTATTAAAATACATTATTTTACATGGGATGATGAATCCTGTTACATATTCATCTCTTTCATGGTTACCCATCCATTTCCTAATAAAATGAGAATAGATAAATTGATAATTTTGTGGACTATTTGGTAATATTACCAGTAACAAAAATGACACATACATTTAAGTCTGCCTACTTGCTCTATAATAAATGTTAATGTACATGGTGGAAAAGCTCTTTCAAAGCAAGAAACACTTTAAATCTTTAAATCATTTAAGTTTCAGTGCTTTGAGTGGTTTACAATTGTTTTATAGACATAAAAAGAAACTGAAAACTCCCAGAGAAAAACCCACTGGTATCTCTGTCCTTGGTGTATGTCAAATACAATTCACAATTCAAATATCATATCAGTATAAGGAGAAGCAAATTAACCGAACATTAGTAAATTGCAAATCGGATTAGTGATTAATTAGACTCAAACTAGGAAATATCACACTAGGTGCCAATTACTAGCAAATTATCAATGGAAATATTAAAAAAAGGGAAACAATCTGAATGGAAGAAAATATAAAAACCCCAAAACAGATAAGCAAAGATGGAGAGATAGCTGATGTAAGAGATAAGACGATAGATAGATGATAGATAGATAGATAGATAGATAGATAGATAGATAGATAGATGAATAGATAGATAGATAGATAGATAGATAGATAGATAGATAGATAATAGATAGATAGATAGATAGATAGATAGATAGATAGATAGATAGATAGATAGATAGAGATAAATACATACATCTAGTTTTTCCCCAAAGTGAGAGAGAGAGAGAGAGAGAGAGAGAGAGAGAGATGGATAGATGGATAGATAATGGATGGATGGATAATGGATGCATGGATGGATAGATAGATAGATAGATAGATAGATAGATAGAGATAGATAGAGATAGATAGAGATAGATAGAGATAGATAGAGATAGATAGAAATACAGATAGAGATAAATACATACATTTAGTTTTTCCCTAGTGTGTTATAGTAAAATGCATTGCAATGAAAAAAATTATAACAAAATGTATGATCATTTTATCTGCTTTTTCAGTTAAAGTTGCAATCATATGGCATTTTCAATTCAATACAATGTCTACATCTGGCAGAAATACTATTTTTAGAATGGTTTCCGATATCATTGTGATCGCTGCTTGTCATTAGCTTGAGGAAGCAGAGCCTTCAATAACACAGGCAAGTCAGCTTAGCATTATGCATTTATATTTGTTAATAAGAAACAACATCTCTGGCCAGTCCCTCTTCTTCAATTAACAGGTGCATTTTCTTACCTCCTTATCAGGTGTTCGAAATAGGCCACTGTATGCAATAAAGGAATTGAAAAAGAAAAAAAAAATGTCAGCAAGTAAAGTTTTAATGAAATGGACTATGTGCAAGGTACGGCTTTGAAAGTGATTCCGCTGTAACAAGCCTCCTTCTGTCAAACCAGTCAAAAACATCATTGGCAGACAATGCTGAAAGGGAATAGCTGCATCTTGGCTCTAAATGCAGAGAATTTAATAATAATTGAGAATGAAGTGGGCATAAATTAAACAAAGAAATGATTTAATGGAGAAAATGAAACAGAAGCAAGTGTTTTATTGTCGTATAGTCTTCATGCGAATGCTTTCGTTGGATAGAATTTGCTCTCACATGCTTAAAGGAAGTCTTAACTTCTAATTAAGCTGTATTTTCTATGCTTAGTAACAGTTTTCTCAGTAGTGATCTGCATACTGTACGCGCTCAGAAACTGTATCCTGTGCAATCAACCTTTATTTATTTATTGCAGTGATAACCTGCACACCTCTGTCTTGAGAGGGATGGGGAGTTTTAAATTTGGGTTTCATTCTCAACACTAATACAAAAATAAATTATAAAGACATTAAAAGCCTCAGGGAGCACCATGCTCGTATAAAACAGGAGTAACAGGGAGAGATTTTTAATTGGGAAATAAATTACTATACTGTACTTCCATAACAATATATGGAAACTAAAGCCATCAGTGTAAAGCACAGGGTTGTTTATTCTTTTCAATGATGAAAAATAGGAAGGGTTTTTTTCCCTTATATATTTCTTGTATATAATACATAGTTGTATTGTGTACAGTGCCATTATCTTCTCACAGTAAATAAAAGAACTGGAGAGATTATACTGTAAATGATGAAAGAGATATCAAGTATCTGTTAATATGATTAAATCTGTTTTATTGTTAAAGTACAGACTGTTAGATTGTAAGCTCTAAGGAGTAGGGCCCACTTGTATCAATCAGTAACTGCATGTTTGATGTATACTGGTATGATACCTGTTATCCAGAATGCTCGGGACCGGGGGTTTTCCAGATAACGTATCTTTCTGTAATTTGGATCTTCATACCTTAAGGGGCAGATTTATCAAGGGTTGAATTGAAAAATCTAATTTTTAAATTTGAATTTTGAGGTAATTTTTTGGCTACTTCGACCATCGAATTGGCTACTTCGACCTTCGACTACGACTTGTATCGAGCAATTCGAACTAAAAATCGTTTGACTATTCGATAGTCAAAGTACTGTCTCTTTAAAAAAAACTTCGACCACCTACTTCGCCACCTAAAACCTACCGAGCACCAATGTTAGGCTATGCGGAAGGTCCCCATAGGCTTTCTAGGCAATTTGGGATTGAAGGAAAATGGTTTGATCGTTGGATTAAAATCCTTTGAATCGTTTAAACGATTTTTCCTTCGATCGAAAGAATTGCGGTAAATCCTTCGACTTCTATATTCAAAGACGTAGGATTTAACTTCGATGGTCGAATATCGAGGGTTAATTAACCCTCGATATTCAACCCATAGTAAATGTTCCCCTTTGTGTACTTCGACTAGGGAATAGTCCAAATTTGATTCGAATTTGAAAAAAAAATTCAGAATATCGGAATTTATCATGTACTGTCTCTATAAAAAATTCTACTTTGACTATTTGCCATCTAAAACCTGCCAAATTGCTGTTTTTGCCTATGGTGGACCTCCTAGAACCTATTTGGAGTCATTTGGTGGACTTTGAAAAATCAAATTTTTTGTTTAAATACTGTACTTTGAATCGAATTTGATCAAATACAATCCAAATTAGATTCGAATGATCAAATACAGCCTATTCACTTGGGGGCAGATTTATCAAGGGTCGAATTTCGAAGTGATAAGTACGACCCTCGAATTGAAATACTTCGACTTCGAATATCGAAGTCAAAGTATTTATCATCGAAAGTTTCAAACGGTTTTAGCGTACAATCAAACGATTTTACTCCAATGTGTAAAGACTTAGCAAAATGGTCTAGAAGTTCCCCATAGGCTAACATAGCACTTCGGCAGGTTTAATTTGGCGAAGTATTGAAGTCTAAGTTTTTTTAAAGAGACAGTACTTAGATTATCGAATGGTCGAATATTCAAACGATTTTACTTCAAATCGAAGTCAAAGTCTAAGTAGCCTATTCGATGGTCGAAGTATCCAAAAAATTACTTCGAAATTCGAAATAAATTAATAAAAATAAATTTTGGTTTGTATTTTTTATTCGAATTTCGAGTTGAAATTCCAATCACCTCAAAATTCGACCCTTGATAAATCTGCTCCTAAGTTTACTAAAAAATAATTTAAACATTAAAGAAACAGTAACACCAAAAAATTAAATGACAATGCAATGTACTATTGCCCTGCACTGGTAAAACTGGTGTGTGTAGAAAGACTACAATAGTTTATATAAACATACTGCTGTGTAGCCATAGGGGCAGCCATTCAAGCTGGAAAAAGAAAGGGTGCAGGACACACAGCAGATAACAGATTCGACCTGTAGTATGCAGTGAGATTCATCAGAACTTATCAGTTATCTACTGTGTATCCTGTGCTTTAAATGGCTGCCCCCTTGGCTACACAGCAGCTTGTTTATATAAACTATAGTAGAGGTTCTGAATCAAACACACCAGTTCACCAGTTGAGGGCAACACTATATTATATTTTCATTTCTTTAAAAAAACTTACATTTTCTGGTGTTACTTTTCCTTTAATCTTCAAGCAATGCAAAAAACAGAAAAAAAGGAATCTATGAATGAGTCTAATTGTATAGCACATATAATAATGAATGACTGGTTAAATAAAAGATTGGGTTGTCCACTTTTTGTGTCCATATCTCATCCTAAATAGTGGAAGATTTATTTTTAACCCAGCTCTAAATGTACTTAAATAGTGGAAAAGGAGATAACTTTTACATCACAACACACTTTAATGTGAGATCTCACATAATTCAGAATTACTGTAAAATGCACTTTATAAAGAACAAGTATAAACAAGCTCCAAATGTCTTACATCTGCAAGGAGGGACCAAATTGCTTTTCGCATTTACAGTTAACTGAACACATTTTAAACATTAATAATGATGATACTTGACAACTGCATTTTAATCATTAATAATGATGATACTTGACAACTGCACTGCCCTGTCTCGTTTAAAGAAGTACAGTATTTGGTTATTAAGGTAATAGTGTCAAAGTGTTGATGTATAAAAATGGAGAGAAAACTGTGTGTTTTTTCCTTACACATTTTTGAGCTGTCAGATGTTTTCTTGCTTTTTCTGCCTTTTTGTCAGCATAATTCTGCGGAAACAATTTTTAAGTGGTTTAACATTCAGGTAAATGAGATGATTTCACCACATCAGTGCTGGTGGGTGTGCAACACTTTCTTCAAAATAATAATATGCTCTAGTATAACACACCTGCTACAGATAAGTCTACGGAAATGCCATTAGGCCATTGATTGTAATCAGGTCATGTATTTATATTGTAGTATTTATATAGTGCTAACACATTTCCGAAGCACTTTATGGAGATTATACCTCATCCCCTGCCCCAGTGGAGCATAGAATCTCATTCACACACACAGAATGGTGAGGTTTTTCTAGGAGCCACTTAACCTGCCTGTATGTTTTTGGATGAAACCAACAGAGACATGGGAGAACATACACACTCCTTGCAGATAGTGCCCTGACTGGAATTAAACTTAAGATCCCAGTGGTGCAATGCATTAGTGCTATACAATGAGCAGTTGTGATGCCCTATGGTAGATTGGTGTACCACTTTTCATAAAATAACTAGTGATGGGCAAATTTGCCTCATTTTGCTTCGCCATGAATTTCCCGAAACTGACAAAAAATTCACGAAATGGTGATTTTGACGCCTGCAACAATTCGCTGTTGACGCCGGCGACAGAAAAAAACGCCGGTGCTGAAACCATCGCCAGTGTCAAAATTTTTCTGATGCCATTGAATTTTATCCAGTGAATTTTTGCAGCAAATTCACAAATTTATTCGCTGGCGATGAAACGCCCAAATTCGCCACAAATTTGCGCCTGGCAAATAAATTCGCCCATCACTAGAAATAACAACAGAAATAAGCTTAAACTGGCAATTAGACCCCTACAGACTGAGATGCCAGCTTATCTGCTTGTGTAAAGGCCCTAAAAATCAGCTAAATGTCTATTGGACAGATCTTTATAATTATGTTGGACTGTGGATCCCATTGACACACTGATTATCACCTCATTTTCCAGATTTCCAATCTAGTCAAATCACTCTGCAAAGAAGCAACATCCTGCATGGAACTTCTGCACAATGTGGTATCATCAGCAAAAATAGAAACATTACTTTGAATGTCCACCTCTAGGTCATTACTAAACAAGTTAAAAAGCAAAGGACCAAGTACAGAGCCCTGTGGTACTCCACTAACAACACTGGTCCAATTAGAATATATACAACAGAATGTATCCAGAACCCACAGAACAGGAATTGTAGGTATTGCAGCGGTATAATCCCTGATAATATGGTAACGCATCCCCATTATGGTTGTAAACATGCTATTAAAGGCATCTTTATTTGTTACAGCAAGGATGTCATCTATTGCATGAAATGCCATTGTGGATTGGCATACGTGAGCCAAATGAGCAGAGCTATAAAAGTAAGACTCAATGAGCACAAGTCTACCATACGCAATTATCATCCTTATACAGTCACAGTAAACAGTCTGATCGAAACAGAAAAGAATAACAAGGAGAGCAAAACATTTTTTTAAAATCAAGGACACAGAGTTTCACAGGTTAGATGGCAGATACTTGAAAAAGTTACATTTAAAGAAGGTCATGATAAAAAGAAAACATTGTTGAAGAGGGAGTGCTAATGGATTTGGTTGCTACAGTCCAGGCACCCCAGACTAAATGAGAAATTTAACTATAAATCTTGTTTTTTTTGTAAAAATTATTTGTATAAATGCCTAATATGCACTAGTTTTATCCCTTTTTTTTTTTGTTTTTTTCAGATAAACCTCCTTCATGAATATACTTCAGGGATAGGTATTTTCCCCTGTTCCTTCTTCCCTTCGCAAAGGGTAAGATTAAACTATTAATTGTGAATGTGATCGCTATTAAACTGATTGTGTTGTTAACCTAATGCAGGTTGTATTGCTGAGCTGGACTTCACTGCTACAACTATGGACTTTCTGAACTTTTAAGCATTTATTGCCTCAAAAACATTTTTCCATAAAATCCTTTTGTTACACATGGTTGTTACATTCAAGATATAAAGGATAACAAAAAAATTTTTTTTTATTGAAAAACTGTTGTTAACAATTTATGGTGTCTTGTTATGTATGCTAATTCACTAATTATGTGGGTGGTTAAATATGTGGTTTACTCGCCAAATTGTATGCTTGACAAAGGGGTATTATCCCGAAATGTTGCATTTTAACAAATAAATCGCAAGGTCTTGGCCCTGCTTGCATTGAATTGCATTGAATTGAATGTTTCATACAAATTAGAATATGTTCCATGTAGGACCACTCTTTGTAATCTATCCTTTAGCCAGTTCTCTAACCAGGTACAAATACTATGTTCCAGGCCAATATTCCTTAATTTAACCATTAACTTTCTGTGAGGTACTGTATCAAAATCTTTAGTACAATCCAAATATATTACATCCACTGCCATTCCAGAGTCGAGGCACCTGCTCAAAAAGGCTGTTAAGATCTGTTGCAGATTAAACCATGCTTGCACAAACTTATGGTATTATGATTTGCAATGAAGTCTAGTATCTTATCATATTTGAAAAGCTTTCCTACGACTGACGTCAAACTAACCAGTCTTTAGTTCTGAGAACGGGATCCTTTTTGAATAGAGGCACCACGTTAGCAAAATGCGAGTCTCTTGGCATCATGCTTGACCTCAATGAATCATGCAAAATTAAGCAGAGGGGTCTGGCAATCACAGAGCTAAGCTTATTTAGTACCCTGGGATTAATAAAATCTGGTCCAAGGCCTTTGTTTAATTTGACATGTTCTAGGCTATGTGTGAACCATGCATCTTTAGTCATATTACTGGAATTGGGACTATTAGACAGGAAAGCTTTATTAGTTGTGTCCTCAGTTGTGTATACAGACAGCAAATAAAAGTTCAGAATCTCTGCTTTTTCTCTGTTCTCATTGACCAACTGACCGCTCTCCGACATTACGGGGCAGATTTATCAAGGGTTGAAGTAAAAAAATTCAAATTCAAAGTAATTTTTTGGATACTTCGACCATCAAATAGGATACTACGACTTCAAATTTACTTCGAATTCTATTCAAAGTAAAAATAGTTTGAATATTCGACCATTCAATATTCAAAGTACTGTCTCTTTGAAAAAACTTTGACTTCAATACTTCGCCAAATTAAACCTGCCAAAGTGCTATGTTAGCCTGCCAAAGTGCTATGTTAGCCTATGGGGACCATTTTTCTTTACACATCGGAGTAAAATCGTTCGATCGGACACTAAAATCGTTCGATGCCCAAATTCGGTGAAAATTCCTTTGACTTCGATATTCGAAGTATTTTAATTCGATTGTTGAATTTTGAAGTATTTTTTACTTCGAAATTCGACCCTTGATAAATCTGGCCCTAAGGGTCCCATCCTATCTCGCTTAATTTTTTTACTATTTACATATTTAAAAAATAATTTTGGTTTCATTTTACAGTAGCTTGTCTAAGCTAGCATTTTTGCATGATTTATTTGCCCCTTATAGATAACAGTTGTCCTGGCTAAGATAGTAATTTTATAAATATCAGCTCATTCAAGAACCAACTAGAAATCAGTTTCTTTTTGTTTCTTTTAATAACTAATAATACCAAATGTATCCCTACCATTTGTGTGGGTGAGCATTTAGGGAATAGTGATCATAACATTATCTCCTTTGAGATTATTTGCAGGAACAAGGGAGCAACTAAAACACAGAAAACACAAAATTTTAGACATGCGAACTTTGACAGTATAAGGGCATCTCTGCAACATATTAAAGGGGAATGCTTTTCACAGGGTTAAACACAGAACAAAAATGGGACTTTTTAAAATGCTGCTTAATAAATATACTGTACATGTCAGTATATTCCCCTTGTTGTGTTGAGGTGGGTTAGAAAAGATGTGCTTTTAGTCGACCATAGGTTCCATGCTGTCACTTTGCAGAGTGATGTGACTGGGCAGCAAACTGAAAAATGAGGTTCAATGTTCATAAATGTTATAGTTATACACTAAATGGCAGCATGTTGGGAGTTTCCTTAACTGCGAAGAATCTAGGGGTTTTTGTGGATAACAAGTTGTCTAATTCTGGGCAGTGACATTCTGTGGTCACTAAAGCAAATAAAGTTCTGTCTTGCATAAAAAAGTGCATACATTCGAGGGATGAAAACATAATCTTGCACCTTTATAGGTCCCTGGTAAGGCCTTAACTGGAGTATGCAGTGCAGTTTTGAGTCTTAAGAGGGATATAAATGAGCTGGAGAGAGTGCAGAGATGTACAACTAAACTGGTAAGAGGGATGGAAGACTTAAATTATGAGGGTAGACTGTCAAGGTTGGGGTTGTTTCCTATGGAAAAAAGACACTTGCGAGGGGACATGATTACATTTACAGTATATTAGAGAACATTATAGACAAATAGCAGGGGACCTTTTAACCCATAAAGTGGATCACCGTACCAGAGGCCACCCCTTTAGACTAGAGGAAAAAAACTTTCATTTGAAGCAACTATTAGGGATGTAGCGAACTGCCGATTTGGTGTTCGCGAACACCGGCAAAAAATGCGAACGTTCGCGGACAGTTCGCGAACTTCGAACACCCACTAAAATCGTTCGATTCGAACGATCAAAGGATTTTAATCATTCGATTGAAGGATTTTCATTCGATCGAATGCTAAAATCATTCGAATCGAACGATCGAACGTTTTAAGCATTCGAACGAATGAAAAATCATTCGATCGAACGTTTTAAAATCGTTCGATCGTTCGATTAGAACGATTTTTAGCGTTCGATTGAATGAAAATCATTCGATTGAATGCTTACAATCGTTCGAACGAATGGAAATCGTTCGATTTTTAGCGGTCGAAGGAATCGAATGGTCGAATGGTCGAACGATTTTTATTCGAATCGAACGCGAACTCAAAATGCGAACGTTCCCAAACGTTCGCGAACATTCGGCGGACGCGAACGGTCGAAGTTCGCGCGAACTAGTTCGCAGGCGAACAGTTCGCTACATCCCTAGCAATTATAGATTTGTGATACTAAAATCTATAGTTAGTGTATGAGTATATAGTTTTTATGTGAGTATATGGAGGGGTCAGTGTGTGTGTATGCTGGGTTTCATTTGGAGAGGTTGAACTTGATGGACTTTGGTAGTTTTTCAACCCGATCTAACTACAACTATGTAATTTGCTAAATTATTTGATACAATTAGTTGATACATTTCTCAGCAGTATCTTGGGAATATTAGCAACTATTGTATCAATTCTAACAGCTGCCTTTAATTAAACTCATGGATTTTGCTCAGCAGGGCCAAAGATAAAACATCTATCAACTAAATGTATCAATTTAGAACAGCTACAGATCTGCTTTAGACGGTGAAAAATAAAACTTTACACTTTAATATTAGAGAAACAGTCACAAATAGAAAACAGAAAGTAATTGGAAAAAGTCTTTATTTCTGGGGAATTAGCTGAAATAAGTGTTTGAAGGTGAACGACCCCTTTAATGTTTAAAAACATTAATTGAGCGCACATTTTAGGGATACATAAAATACTCTATATGTTTATTATTTAACTTATAAAGGATGGGATTAGGAGTAGTGTTTGTACTTATGTGGGGCTTGCAGAAAATTAAAAAGCACTTAAAGGGTTAAGAGAAGCACATGAACCAATGCTGTTATATTTACCTACATGCTGGAACAGAAGGAAAAGAAACATTCATTTGTAAGAGATAAAACAAATGTTTATTGCAGCTGCATCTGCTGTAATCTTATGAGCCATCTTGTGCTTTGCCCACGTTGGTCTTATGTTGCGAGCTGTGGTAAGAAGGACTGGCAGCAGGCTGGCACAAGTAGGCGTTAAGTGAGGAGGCAGACGGCTGAAATGTAGATGACTACCTGTTAACTTAATCAGTCATTGATCTTAATTCCACTTCCTCTAGAGAAGGTGCCCACTTCCTTCCACAGTTCCCAGACTCATCTAAGTTTAACCATGTTACATGGAACTGTTCACATTAGCTTTGCACCTGGCAGCTTCTAAAGCTTGTATCCACTTAGAGATACAGTTAAAAGAAAAAACGATATTTATCTTGTTTAATGAAAAAAAAATCACATATTTTACTAGTATATAATTAAACATATATCCAGTATATATAAATATATATATATATATATATATATATATATATATATATATAGTATCATATATTGGATGGCACACCTCTTCCAAATTACCCCCGGTTGCATGGTTAAACATTAGTATATATCCATGGAAAAGAACCAGCAGAAGAGCATGTACAGCTGTAGTTACTGGTTCTTTTCCATGGATATATATATATATATATATATATATCCATATATATATATCATATATATATATATCCATATATATATATCATATATATATATATATATATATATATATATATATATATATATATATATATATATATATATTAGAAATAAATATATATATATAATATATTTGAACTATATAGTATCAAGCAAAAATCTAATTTAGGAGTACGTGTATAAATGTCATCTGTAGATGATCCGTGAATTAGTTTGTGCCTTACTCTCAGTGGCATAGCTCCAGCGGTTGCAGGTCTTACAACTATGATTGAAGCCAAACATCTAGGAGGCTTGCAAGAAAGTCATTCCTTTGCAGGCCTGTGTTTTAAATTAGCCTGCCTGCAACAGCAACAACACATACAACAGTATAACAACAGTATACACATGTTCTCTGTCACTCAGGCACTGTTTTGTGATTGGCCATTTATTGGTAGGGATGCACCGAATCCACTATTTTAGATTCGTCCGAACCCCTAAATCCTTAGCGAAAGATTTGGCCGAATACCAAACTGAATATGCATATGCAAATTAGGGGTGGGAAGGGGAAAACATTTTTTACTTCCTTTTGTTTTGAGACACGCGATTTCCCTCCCCGTCCCTAATTTGCATAAGCAAATTATAGTTCAGCTTCGGTTCGGCAGGGCAGAAGGATTCAGCTGTATACGAATCCTGCTGGGGCAGCCATTCAAAAGAGAAAAAGCTGAAGATACACAGCAGATAGCAGATAAGCTCTGTTTGTCTAATGGTGTTATCTGTTATCCATTAGTTATCCTGTGCCATATAGCCATTTTTCAATTTCCGCCATTGCACCACAGCAGCTTGTTTATATGAACTATAGTAGAGTTTCTGAAGCAAACAGATCGGTTTTATCAGGCAGGGCAACAGTACATGATATTTTCATTACTTTAAACACTTACATTTTTTGGTGTTACTATTCCTTTAAATCTTTGGCTAAGGTCTGTAATTTTTTTTGCTTTATTTAAAGTATGTCACCCTATATCATGATATGTTAAATCTTCACTGTATGGGTTGTAATGCAGATCCAGCAGGGTGGTCCAGAGGTTGGACTTGTTGGGCACGGCATGAACATACAAATTTAAATTAGTCATTCCATCAATCAGTATCACTATTAATTTCAACAACTATACTATTGTTAGCACAGCTCTCCGCCCAACCAAGATGCATCAAGATTGAAGACGGATTGCATTTCCTAGAACAAGGAATCTCCACACTCACTTTCAGGCCATTTCAACCTGAAAACATCATAGTACTCCTTAATCATCTGTTAAGAATTGGAACAACTGCTTTCTGGTTATTTTCAATAATGACATTAACTTGGGGCATTTTAACCTCACAGGTTTGGACTTAAAAGGACCCTTACACAAGTCATGAACCAAATCCAAAGATTCCATCACCCTAACATATAGGGAACCTTTTCATTTCACAAATAATCACTAATGTTGAGAGGGTAAGCTTAAATGTAAAGTATTTTTCATCCGCTCACCAATTACATCTGTTGGTTCGGGTGCAGTCCACCCTGCGCTCAAAACCTGGAGCAATCCCCTCTTGAAAAATGCTTTAAATACTGTTCAACAAGTTTATCGTTTACCAGATCGGCACCCTGACCCAGCACCCTGACCCGGATGCAGCCGCCTGAGTCCAGGCGGCTGCATTTACATAGTGGGTGCCCCTAGGCCCTCTGCCGTTCGTCGCCCCTGTCCCCTCCCCTTTATTTGTGCAAATTTTCATCATCTGGACCGGAGCAATTGGGATTGGTGCACGGGAAATTGAAAAAACGATTGTATCTCCTGAGCATTCCCAGTGTTTTTGAACCAATGTGGTTGTGGTTGGGCAGCATGCCGCCCCACTAAAATTCTGCTGCCCTAGGCCCGGGCCTAGGTGTCCTTTCCACAAATCCGGGCCTGTATAAAAACAAGCGTCTGAGGTCTACGCACATCTTCAGTGACCCCTACACAAGTCACCCTGTGGTGGATCTCTCCTGTGTTCCACAGTGGGACATAGAAAGAAACACAACCCATTTCTCCAGATTGGATTGTACTCATTGCAGCACAGGCAAGCAATGGACGCAGGAGAGATCCAACTCAGGAGGATGCAAGCAGAAACACCCTTGTGGAAGGACCCTAAATATAGCAGCTTGCAAAAATCTCCAGTAATGGCCAACTACAGAATTTACTTAGTATGCTGCGTGATTTCAGTCACTGGCTTGTAGGAGAAAGAAATACATGTGAACACATGTAAACATTATTCATAATACAATGTAATATCATTTTAACAAACTTAAACCTGCTGAATTGCTGTTTAGCCTATGGGGGACTTCTTGTGTAGTTTTTTAAGTCGAAGGATTTTTTGCGATAAAATTGACCTAATTGTTCAATTCGAAGTACGAACAGAGTACGAGCATACAAGCGTACTACGATCATATAATGTATAAAATCATCCGACTTCGAACTCGAATGTCGGAAGATTCTATTTGATGGTCGAATTTCAACGTTTTTTCTACTTCGAAATTCGACCCTTGATAAATCTGCCCCTTAGTGTGTGTTGGTGAGAAAGAAAGAAAGAAAGAAAGAAATACATGTGAACACATGTAAACATAATTCATAATACAATGTAATATCATTTTAACAAACTTCAAATATTATTCTGCAAAATAACATTGTCTACTAAATAAAAACAGGTATAAAACTGCATTAAAATGTACTACATTGTCTACATTAAACTATCTGTAATCTATCTGTATCTTTGTAAAAGAAATAATTATATAGCACTGGAATGGGCTGGATTGCTGTCAAATACAACAAGAGACAGTTTGTTCTTAGGACAGGAAAACAAGGCCACCTAGTTTAAGGTTTCCAGATCATGTGAAAAATCAAGGGGAAAATTCATTGAACTTTGCTTAAATTAAATGCAATCAGTATAACCCAGCAACTAGCATGTATAGTGATCATTGATATGATCTGGTGACCTTATACTTAGGGGCCCATTCATTAAGTTCGAGTGAAGGAATAGAAGAAAAAAAATTCAAATTTCGAAGTGTTTTTTTGGCTACTTCGACCATCGAATGGGCTACTTCGACTACGACTTTGAATCGAACGATTCGAACTAAAAATCGTTCGACTATTCGACCATTCGATAGTCGAAGTACTGTCTCTTTAAGAAACACCTAAAAGGCAAGCCTAACTTTTTTTGGTCGAAGGATAATTCTTAGATCGTTGGATTAAAATCGAAGGATTTAATCGTTCGATCGAACGATTATTCCTTCGATCGTTCGATCAAAGTATTTGCGCAAAATCCTTCGACTTTGATATTCGAAGCCGAAGGATTTTCATCCCTCAGTCGAATATCGAGGGTTAATTAACCCTCGATATTCGATCCTTGATGCATCTGCCCTAACTGTTATCCTGAATGTATCAGAATGCATGAGAGATGATTACAAAAAAAGGATCCAATATCCACCTCAAAAGCTTTAACAGATGATAGAAAAAGCACCAAAAGAATTAAACTGCATTCAGAATAACACTTTTCTCAATCTAAGCAAGGGCATTTCCAGCACTAAGCAGAATGCTAATTGAAACCATACTGTGCCAACACGAACATTGGAAAGCGACCAGTCAGGATTAGACTAATTAAGATATCCATAAAGAAGAAATAATTAAACAGGTTGAATTGCCTTAAAGAGGAATTCACAAATAGAAACAAAATCAATTATTTGCTGCTATAACATCTCAGTGGGTCTGATCCCCATAACATCTCCACTAAGGACAAAAAAAAAAAAGATAGACAAAGTTGAGGTCATATAAATAAGCTTTTAGTTGGCACCCCTGAACATGTAAAGTCCATTGTTTCACATCCATTCACCCTGGCATGTTTAATGCTTATATATGCAAATCTGAAATCCTCCCCATAAGCAACTCATCCTGAACAGAAAGGCATTTGCCTCTGTGCAACCTCTTTGCAGGCCAACTGATTCTGTCCTTATTTAATGGATGCCATATAAGTGAGCAAAGAGAAATTCATAAGTTTCTAAGCAGTTTTAAACCATTTGTAAACAAAGGAAACAGCACTATTCACTGGCAACTCCACAAGGCATTGTTTTAATACCCTCAAAACATGTCATTAGATGAGAATTCAGTTTGGCAGCAATCATATATGGCTGAATTGCTCTGATCTAGTCGTTGACCATCACAGCCACCAGCTTTTGATTGGTGAAAATAATAACTATTCATGCAAATACTGAAATTGCGGGCCTGTTCAGTGACCACATTGCTAATAGTTTTTATTAATCACCCAGTCTGGACAAACTATTACATATAACAGAAACTAGAAAATGTCTTTAATTAAACATTTGTCCAGATTGCTAAGCAGGTGTTATTCCTACATAGTTTATTATTTTGACTTGTTAGCTGAGATTTTCTTTCTAGGAATTTAAATGGAAATTGCCATATCTATGCTATAGGTAAAAAAATTATAATAAAACTGTTAAGGGGCAGATTTATCAAGGGTCAAAGTGAATTCAAAGGGATTTTCGAAGTAAAAAATTTTTTGTAATTTTTTTGTATTTTTTGGATACTTCGACCATCGAATATGATACTACCACTTCGAAATTTACTTCGACTTCGATTCAAAGTAAAAATCGCTTGACTATTCGACCATTCGATAATCGAAGTACTGTCTCTTTAAAAAAACTTCGACTTCAATACTTCGCCAACTTAAACCTGCCGAATTGCTGTTTAGCCTATGGGGGACTTCTTGTGTAGTTTTTTTAAGTCGAAGGATTTTTTGGGATACAATCGTTCGAATTGTTCTATTCGAAGTATGAACAGAGTACGAGTGTACGATCGTACCACGATCGTATGATGTATAAAATCCTCTGACTTCGAATTCGAATGTCGGAGGATTCTATTCGATGGTCGAATTTTAACGTTTTTTCTACTTCGAAATTCGACCCTTAATAAATCTGCCCCTTAGTGTGTGTTGGTGACCCACATATCCCAGAATCCCATAATAGTCTGGATGTAGTTATATAAAGCTGGAAATTGTAGATTAAACCCAACCAGTAGTGATTCACATCGAATTTCCGTGTTTCACCGCAAATGAATTAATTTGCAAAACTGCGGCAACAATTCTTTGAAGAAAAGTCCACTGCATCAAAAAAAATTGTTCAAAATTCTCGTGGCGCATAAAAATTATTCGGACACCCATTGACTTAAATGCATTTTGACCAAATAGTGGTGCATATAGAAATTATCGCTCATGTCAAATTTGACACACATCAAAATTATTTTGACGCCCATTCACTTAAAATCACTTCTCAGATAAATGCCTTTTCGCAAATTTCGTGGTAAATGGCACAGATTCGTCCATTACTACCAACCAGATCTTTATTTGCTGCATTATGTACAAACATATGTTCACCCACACAATTGTTTTCATTTTAAGTGAATGTTTGCTGTATTTAATTTAATAAACTGTTGCTTTAGATTTTATTATTTCATTTCGCTAATGCATCTCAGTCTCAAAGAGCAATACAACACGTTTTGTTAATAGCAAAGGGCACAGTGCAACATGCACATTTGGGGGCAGATTTATCAAGGGTCGAAGTGAATTCGAGGGAATTTTCGAAGTAAAATAATTCGAAATTTGAAGTAATTTTTTGGATACTTCGACCATCAAATAGGATACTACAACTTCGAATTTACTTAGAATTCGATTTGAAGTAAAATAGTTTGAATATTCGAATATTCGATAATCGAAGTACGGTCTCTTTTAGTGATGGGCGAATTTGCGCCGTTTTGCTTCGCTGAAAAATTCGCGAATTTTGCGTGAAATTCGCGAAACTGCGAAAAATTTGCGCCGGCGCCCAATTTTTCGAAAAAAATTTTTTTGACGCCGGCGAATTGTTGACGCGAATTTTCGCTGGAGTTTCACGAATTTATTCGCTGGCGGCGAATCGCGCAAATTCGCCGCAAATTCACGCCTGGCGAATAAATTCGCCCATCACTAGTCTCTTTAAAAAACTTCGACTTCAATAGTTCACCAAATTAAACCTGCCGAAATGCTAGCCTATGGGGACCTTCTAACGCATTTTTCTAAGTCTTCATACATCGAAGTAAAATCGTTCGATCGTACAATAAAATCGTTCGATCGTACAGGTATAGGATCCCTTATCCAGAAATTACGGAATGCCTGTTTCCAATAGACTCCATTTTATCCAAATAATCGACATTTTTAAAAATTATTTCCTTTTTCTCTGTAATAATAAAACAGTAGCTTGTACTTGATCCAAACTAAGATATAATTAATCCTTATTGGAAGCAAAACCAGCCTATTGGGATTATTTAATGTTTACATGAATTTCTAGTAGATTTAAGGCATGAAGACCCAAATTACGGAAAGATCCGTTGTCCGGAAAACCCCAGGTCCCGAGCATTCTGGATAACAGGTCCCATACATGAACAATAAAATCATTCAATAGAACCATGTTACTTTGCTAAATCCAGTGAAAAATCCTTCGACTTCGATATTCGAAGTCAAAGTATTTTTATTCGATGGTCGAATTTCAAAGTATTTTTTACTTAGACCCTTGATAAATCTGTCCCTTACTGTATATATTGTATATGAAAAAATAGCTTTCACATACAGTATATTTCCATTAAAACGACCAGTGAGTTTTATTGTGCCCAGTGTACAGCATATAAATCTAGCAATAAAAGATTATCACTAGTGATGGGCGAATTTGCGCAGTTTTGCACAAAAATTTAGCGAATTTCCAGCGAAACTGCGAAAAATTTGTCTCGTTTTTGAAAAAAAACGGACGCCGGCGTCCAAAAAATGGACTCCGGCATCCATTTTATAATGCCGGAGAGTTTTCGCCAGCGAATTCCCGCGCCCGTTTCGCAAATTTATTCACCGCAAATTCGCGCCTGACGAAAAAATTTGCCCATCACTAATTATCACCTGTGCTGTCACTAAACATTTCAGTGCTAAAGCATCAATCAATTTCACATTTATAGGTATACAGTTTTAAACAATTCTCCACACTGGTGTGCACTGCAAGTGTTTTAATTTTAATTGCTGTCATTTATGTGTTGCGTTAAAAAAAAAACCTCTGTTTCAGGGATTTTAATGACTGATTAAAAAACTTTACTTGTTTAGTAAAAATTGCAAGGAGAGGAGACAAGTTAACTAGATGATACCTCTTTTTCACCCGTAGGAATTTGTTTCCCCCTATAACATATATTTTAGCTACCTTTTTAAAAAGTGGTTGATGCGTTTTATCATGATGAAGTGTACAATTATTTTTATTAAAAAAAAAAACACAAAAACCCAGAGCAGCAGCTTATCTACTTTGTCATTCTAGTTCCATTGTAATGATAACCTTCAATGTTAATTATCTTGAAGTTGTATGAAGTTTAACCGTTTCTTGATATTGTATTCAAGTTTTGCTTTATTCCCGCCCACACTCATTTTAAACAAAACTAGACATTTCTATTATAAGTAATTACAACCTTCCTTTTATAATTGTCCTGCTATAAAAGATAAGCTATTCTAGTAAATAATTAGCACATGCCATTCACAATATCATAGGAATTACATGCAACATCAAGCAAGAACTATGCAATGACACATGACCATGAATTCTTTGAAATTATGTTACAAGAAAATTATGACTTGGCAACAGGTGCTTATAAAACAAGCTATTAATTGTGAAAACATAATATTTAACTGGTAACACAGTAAACATAGTAAAATGTAAAATGCATTGAAGCCAACTGACCTTTTTCTGGAGCACGGAATACATGAAAACCTGTTTTGTTCGCATACAGCTTTACTTGGTATTAATAATATGCCAGGATTTGTTTTGACTTGATAATGGGAATGCCGCATGCATTGTTAAGCAGTAATTTCTATAGGGCATGATTCTGAATATGTGATGTAATCTATATAAACTCTCAAACAATCCATAATTCTTCCACAAAGATGGACAAGATACGGATTCAAGACACCACATCAGTGTGATTTGTCAAGCAGGTGCTGACATCAGAGAACTGAAGGAAAGGAACAGAATCTTTCTCAGCTTAAAGTGGACCTGTCACCCAGACACAAAAATCTGTATAATAAAAGTCCTTTTCAAATTAAACATAAAATCCAATTTCTATTTTTTATTAAAGCATTCATAGCTGTTGTAAGATCATTTAAACATCTCAGCTGTCAATCAAATATAGTCTGCCACTCCTCTATGCCCTGGGCATAGAGGCGGGGCAGACAATTACTTTCACTTTCCATTCAGCACTTCCTACATGTCACTGCTCTCCCCACACATTCCCTTGTTCTCTTTTCCATTTAATTGTGTAACTGGTGTATTGGGATGGACATCGGGTCCCCCATTCTGGTGCACAAACAAGATTCTGAGATGATACAAGGCTTGTCTTAATAACAGTGTCCACAAAATGGCTCCTGCCTGCTTGTTATAATTATGAATCCCCAGACTGAAGGAAACAAGATTCAAATAATTTATATAGTGTAATTAAAGTTCATTCTGCTTGACTAATGTGATAAAATAGGATTTTGAATAATTTTTTTGGGTGACGGGTCCCCTTTAAGATACACATTGTTCAGGATGGAGGAAGGAAACTGAAACATGCACTGTAGGATTTTTAATTCCCTCTATGGAAATAAAATCATTTTATTATTTGAATGATATCGTTATAATTGAAAATGTCCCTTGTGAATAATACATATTGATCTTTTAGGAATTTAGAATACTATACTTTTTACAGGCTCAGAAACGCCAGTTGAAGATATTAGAGGATTCTCAGATCCTATAAACAAATCATTTATCTGCATCTATGATATACAAGCGTTGTTTGCATCATTTTGACAGCACGTTCCTTTTCCTACTTCTTATATTTAGGGTTGGCACCTCTTCTGGTAAAAATACCAGCTTTGCTGTCTTTGCTAGGATTTTCTGGAACAGATTAGAGCAAGCGCACACCCTCAATAAGAGAATTTGGCAACCTCCTAATTATTCAATAGAACAAAGATACCGGCACACAAGGCTTCTCTTGCAGGAAAACCCTTGCTTTAATTATTTGTGCAGAAGTGCAACATTTTGGGGCCACGCCCCTTTATTAAGCATGCTTAATAAAGGGGAGTGGCCCTGAAAGTTGCACTTCCGCACAAAAAAAAAGGTTTCCCTGCAAGCTAAGCCTTGTGTGTCGGTATCTTTGTTCTATTTTTTGTGATTTTCACCTATTAATAAATGACGTAAAATCAATTTTATAGCCTGGCTGTCAAAATAAGAACCTGGTGGCAACCCTACCTGCAATTGTCATATGATAGCAAGGAGTAACTAATTTCATGTCTAAACCTTAATTCAGCATTTAAGGCTTTATTTTCATTTGTTCAGAAGGAGGTTCAAGCACATCAAAGCTTATGAGCCATATTATACTGCCAGGTTGTACCCACAAGTGTTCAGATTTTCCATTTACCTATCCCTTCCCAGAACCTTTTAGCTTTACTGCTTCTAGTCTCTATCTACACTGCCTGCATTCAAGATGTACATTTGAGACATTCTGAACTATGCAGACACCCTAGGGGGGTAAAAGCGGGTCCACCCCTGATGGGGTCAAGGGACAAAACTTTAAAGGAGAAGGAAAGGTTAAAACTAAGTAAGCCTTATCAGAAAGGTCCACCTAAATAAAACAGTAAACCCTCAAAGTAATCCTGCTCCATGTCCTCTGTCAAAAGAAACACTGCATTTATTTCCTTCTATTGTGTACACATGGGCTATTGTATCAGACTTCCTGCCTTTAGCTTAAACCTCCTTGCCCCGGGCATGAGCATGCTCAGTTTGCTTCTCTTCCACCCTTCTGTGCTGTAATCTGAGCCCAGAGCTATAAGGGAGCAGGGAGAGACTCAGGCAGGAAGTGATGTCACACCAAGCTAATACTGCAGCTGTTATCCTAAACAAACAGAGAGAGCTTCTCTAGGTTTTTACTCAGGTATGGTAAAACATTCTACAGAATAAATATAGCATTCTAGCTTGCACTATTGCGGCTAATCTATTGTCAATAAAATGCCTTTCTTTTTCCTCTAATGGACCTACAAAGTGTATATCTGCTATAGTTCAGGGGTAGTAGTTTTGCTAAAGATCAGCTGACTAGGTGTGGGAGAAACATTTTTTTACCAGGTCCCCTAGGTCTATAGTTATGCAACTGGGTAAAAGCCCCAGTAGCACATAAAATGCTAAAAAATGTTAGCTAAACAATCTTGCATAGCAGCTATCATAAACTATGTCTATGTGTGTAATTAAGCTTGTTTATGTCATTTGCCATTTGAAATGTAATGTAACCTGTAAAATCAGACCAAGTGACCAAAAAAATTAAACAGAGAAAAATATCACAAGCAATCCTGTGCAATAATACAATCCACTTCTTGGCATAAAGCAAAAACCGTGCTCAGTGCTCATATATAAGTTCTGTGCTAGCTTATATAGAGTAATAAAAATGTTTGATAGAAAAAAAGATATCAATGTGGAAATAAAACAAATCAGTTTGGAAAAATAGTTGCAGCATATAAAAGTCAGATAAAATGGTTTCCTTCTGATTGTTAAGTGAAGTCTGCTCACTAAGTACACGTTTTAGCAATTATGTTACTTTATATTTACACAAGCGAGACAAAAATACACGGCACAGGCAATCTGTAACACAGTGGTATTTGAGTGATATCCAATGTGCAGATGAATTGAGCTTGCAGATATTATTACATAAGTTTAAAGAAAATAATCAACTGCCAGATTGTATTTTTTCTTTGTGATATTTCACATTTATCTGTCAGGTTGTTTAAACCACAGGGAGGGTCTAAATACATTGTATGACTTGGCAAATGTCAAAACACTCATTGGCTGCTATAAGCAAATTGTTTTGAGAACGCTATCACAACAAACTCATGAACATTTCAGATGGGACGCTGAGTAAAATCCAAAGATATAGATTCACAGAACTCTCCAACAATGGAAATAGGTACAATTCTTTGTAAAAAGTAGTGCAAATTTCCATCAAAACCAATCAATCATTTATGAAAAGCTCAAGACTGAAAAACCCAACTTTTCTTGTCATGAAATCCCTAGAATTTTCCATTTTTTCTGCAGACCTTTTTACCATATGTCCTTTGTTTTTAAATTACCAGCTTTGCTTACATTAAAAACTAGAGAGAACATCCAATATGCACACTTTTCAAATGTTATTCAAAGCTCCAGTTAGAAGCAAAACATTATCCTCCTCAGCAGAGCGAGGAAAGAGATGGGTGATTAGAAACAAACCTGCAACACAGCTGAAGATAAAGCTTTGCTTACCATGAAACCTCAGGGGTTATTTTCTATAGATTAAAAAGAAAAAACATAAGAAATAATGTTTTTAACCTTTTTCAACCAGATAAGTAAAACAATATCTACATTTAAATGTATTTTTTAACCAGATCGGTATTACATATGTAGGATATGGGTGTCAAAGGGGCCCAATATTGTGTGTATTTTACCAGCATTAGGCTGGTGAAGTATAAACTCCAGGGAAAAGTATGTGTGGCTGCAGCAAGTAATGCTGTTTAATTCTATTCTGGCTTAGGAAAAGCTGGATAGTGGGTCCCTGGAGTGAATGGAAGAGAGCAGGGTGGGTATCCATTCCTGCTTCTTGTAAGGGTTTTCAGCTGCCAAGCTAGAGACAGCTAAGTAATTAGCTACAGGTTTGATGTAGTTAAAAGGAGGTGTGGAGCAACACCTCAGGGCTTCTTCCCCTGGATATCTCCTGGAGCTGGTGGAGGGTGTGGGGCCATGTGAGGACCTTAAGGAGTTAAGGAAGGTGCCTCTGTGTAGCTGGGAATGAGAGTGATTCCCTGCTGACCTGTGTTCGAGAGAGAGAGATCTAAAGGACTGGAGAGGAAAAGAGAAACCCCTCCAATGAGACATGTGTGTCTTGAGTGTGCCCAGAGAGGATTCTGGGATTTGTGGTCCACCCAAAAGTCAGTGAGGGCTAAGGAAACCTTGAGTTAAAGTTAACACCAGTGAGGGAGTGAATTTGGACTGTTAATGCTTATGTGAAGCTAATGTTGTCCCCAATGTGAAGCCAGTGGGCTGAAGATTTGTGTTTGTGCCAAATAAAAGTCAGAAAAGCTGCATTTAAACTTAGAGGCATTGTCAGTCTCCATTCTCTGTGCTGAAAACAGTGCCGGGCCTTGGGTTTCGCTACCTGAAGCTCACACATAATACTATGCGAGTTTCAGTTGATTTTTCAAGGTTCATGTTCCCAATACCCAGCTGATATCTGCATGTTTTCAATCAGATATTACTCTTCAGAAATGATCAAATGGATTCATATACAGTACATGTACCAGTGGGATTCCAATATATGGGTTGTTGTGCAGTATTATAGTGAATGACTAGTCCCTTTGATCCAGCTCATATTTGCCATGGTCATTTAAACTGGTTTTAGGAAATCATATTGTAACAACCTGCTTGGAGTTGAACTGGAGATCTGGTGTTTCTGCGCATTTCCACTGTGCTAAGTGAGCAGACAGCTAAGGCCGTGGTTCACTTTTATTGCTTTCCTTGTAATTGCAAATCACCTATTGTAAGTCTGGCCACAGGTGATCTGTATAAGCCATTAAGCTGCCCATAAAACCCACTAGACTGCACTAACTCAGTGCCCAACATTCGTCTATTTTCTGATTTGTTCCTGGATGTGATTCTTGTGATTTTCTGTTCCTGACCTTTGCCTGTTTTTGACCTTGCTGTATCGCAGCCTAAATCGACCCTTGCCTGTTTGACCACTATTCTGGATCCTGACTTTGCACTGTGTTACTGATTTTCACTCTTTTTGTTCCCTGTCATTCCTGTATACGTTACAGTTCCCTTGCCTGCCCAGAACTTTCCCCTTGGTCCTATTACTTTAACACCTTAAGACTTTAAGATCCGAGTAGCAGAGGTCTCCTGAAGCAAAAGCCGATTGTTAGAGACTGGGACCTTGGGGTTTGTTCTGGGATTTGGGATACTATACATGACACTGTTAATTCAGATGAGGAGGAAGGGATCGGATGCTACTTAGCTGTAATTCTCATCACACTCAATTTTCAAAACCATATGAACAATGTATTAACCAACACCAGCAGTATTTTCAATATATTAGGCACAATAGCAAAAACACCGAATATTGGTGGGGTACTCACATACCGCACATATTATCTTCCAGTGTACCAAGATACCAGAAATCTCCACTTGTGCTCCATTGTTTTTTGTTTTGTACGTTGGGGGTCATTTAGTCATCCCCTCTCCTGTAGAGATGGCGCGAACTGTTCGCCGGCGAACTTGTTCGCGCGAACATCGGGTGTTCGCGCTCGCCGGAAGTTCGCGAATGTCGCGCGACGTTCGCCATTTTGGGTTCGCCATTGTTGGCGCTTTTTTTTGCCCTCTCACCCCAGACCAGCAGGTACATGGCAGCCAATCAGGAAGCTCTCCCCTGGACCACTCCCCTTCCCTATAAAAACCGAAGCCCTGCAGCTTTTTTTCACTCTGCCTGTGTGTGCTGAAGAGATAGTGTATGGAGAGAGCTGCTGCCTGTTAGTGATTTCAGGGACAGTTGAAAGTTTGCTGGCTAGTAATCGTTTTGATACTGCTCTGTTATTGGAGGGACAGAAGTCTGCAGGGGTTTGAGGGACATTTAAGCTTAGGTAGCTTTGCTGGCTAGTAATCTACCTTCTACTGCAGTGCTCTGTATGTAGCTGCAGTGGGCAGCTGTCCTGCTTCTGATCTCATCTGCTGACTGCTGCAATAGCAATAGTCCTTGTAAGGACTGCTTTTATTTATTTTTTTGTTGTTTTACTACTACTACTACTACTACTACTACTACTACTATAAGAGCCCAGTGCTATTAGTCTAGCAGTGTTGGGGAGTGGGACTGGTGTGCTAATCTGCTGCTCCTAGTAGTTCAGCAGCACCAACTTTAATTTTTTTTTTTTTTTAATATTCATTCTTTTTTTATTTAACTTTTTTTTATTTTACTACCGCTGTAGTAGTGTATAAGTTGACCTTTTAGGCATTATTTGCCCTGTAGGCATTTTTTGCCCAGTGTGTTATTCAACCAACTGCTATCTAGCTGTGTGACCGTGTTCACATTCTGTCTAAATATCCATAATATTACCGTCTCCAGAAAAAACACCGGAGTGACTTTTTTCAAGCAGCCATAATAAATTTTACGTAATCCGTATCCATCGCTGTAGTAGTGTATAAGTTGACCTTTTAGGCATTATTTGCCCTGTAGGCATTTTTTGCCCAGTGTGTTATTCAACCAACTGCTATCTAGCTGTGTGCCCGTGTTCACATTCTGTCTAAATATCCATAATATTACCGTCTCCAGAAAAAACACCGGAGTGACTTTTTTTCAAGCAGCATTCTTATATTTTACGTAATCCGTATCCACCGCTGTGTATACGTTGACCTTGTAGGCATTATTTGCCCTGTAGGCATTTTTTGCCCAGTGTGTTATTCAACCAACTGCTATCTAGCTGTGTGCCCGTGTTCACATTCTGTCTAAATATCCATAATATTACCGTCTCCAGAAAAAACACCGGAGTGACTTTTTTTCAAGCAGCATTCTTATATTTTACGTAATCCGTATCCACCGCTGTGTATACGTTGACCTTGTAGGCATTATTTGCCCTGTAGGCATTTTTTGCCCAGTGTGTTATTCAACCAACTGCTATCTAGCTGTGTGACCGTGTTCACATTCTGTCTAAATATCCATAATATTACCGTCTCCAGAAAAAACACCGGAGTGACTTTTTTCAAGCAGCCATAATAAATTTTACGTAATCCGTATCCATCGCTGTAGTAGTGTATAAGTTGACCTTTTAGGCATTATTTGCCCTGTAGGCATTTTTTGCCCAGTGTGTTATTCAACCAACTGCTATCTAGCTGTGTGCCCGTGTTCACATTCTGTCTAAATATCCATAATATTACCGTCTCCAGAAAAAACACCGGAGTGACTTTTTTTCAAGCAGCATTCTTATATTTTACGTAATCCGTATCCACCGCTGTGTATACGTTGACCTTGTAGGCATTATTTGCCCTGTAGGCATTTTTTGCCCAGTGTGTTATTCAACCAACTGCTATCTAGCTGTGTGACCGTGTTCACATTCTGTCTAAATATCCATAATATTACCGTCTCCAGAAAAAACACCGGAGTGACTTTTTTTCAAGCAGCATTCTTATATTTTACGTAATCCGTATCCACCGCTGTGTATACGTTGACCTTGTAGGCATTATTTGCCCTGTAGGCATTTTTTGCCCAGTGTGTTATTCAACCAACTGCTATCTAGCTGTGTGACCGTGTTCACATTCTGTCTAAATATCCATAATATTACCGTCTCCAGAAAAAACACCGGAGTGACTTTTTTTCAAGCAGCATTCTTATATTTTATGTAATCCGTATCCACTGCTGTGTATACGTTGACCTTGTAGGCATTATTTGCCCTGTAGGCATTTTTTGCCCAGTGTGTTATTCAACCAACTGCTATCTAGCTGTGTGACCGTGTTCACATTCTGTCTAAATATCCATAATATTACCGTCTCCAGAAAAAACACCGGAGTGACTTTTTTCAAGCAGCCATAATAAATTTTACGTAATCCGTATCCATCGCTGTAGTAGTGTATAAGTTGACCTTTTAGGCATTATTTGCCCTGTAGGCATTTTTTGCCCAGTGTGTTATTCAACCAACTGCTATCTAGCTGTGTGCCCGTGTTCACATTCTGTCTAAATATCCATAATATTACCGTCTCCAGAAAAAACACCGGAGTGACTTTTTTTCAAGCAGCATTCTTATATTTTACGTAATCCGTATCCACCGCTGTGTATACGTTGACCTTGTAGGCATTATTTGCCCTGTAGGCATTTTTTGCCCAGTGTGTTATTCAACCAACTGCTATCTAGCTGTGTGCCCGTGTTCACATTCTGTCTAAATATCCATAATATTACCGTCTCCAGAAAAAACACCGGAGTGACTTTTTTTCAAGCAGCATTCTTATATTTTACGTAATCCGTATCCACCGCTGTGTATACGTTGACCTTGTAGGCATTATTTGCCCTGTAGGCATTTTTTGCCCAGTGTGTTATTCAACCAACTGCTATCTAGCTGTGTGCCCGTGTTCACATTCTGTCTAAATATCCATAATATTACCGTCTCCAGAAAAAACACCGGAGTGACTTTTTTTCAAGCAGCATTCTTATATTTTACGTAATCCGTATCCACCGCTGTGTATACGTTGACCTTGTAGGCATTATTTGCACAGTGTTTTCTTCAAACCGCCATCTAGCTGTGTGAGCTTGTTCACATTTTGTCTAAATATTGATAATATTATCGTCTCTAGAAAAACCACTTGAGTTACTTTTTTTCAAGCAGCATTCATATATTTTACGTAATCCGTATCCACCGCTGTAGTAGTGTATACGTTGATCTTGTAGGCATTATTTGCACACTGTTTTCTTCAAACTGCCATCTAGCTGTGTGTATTATCGTTTCCAGAAAAACCAACTGAGTTTTTGTTGTTGTTGTTTTTTTAAAAATAATGCCAGGCAAAGGCAGGCCGCCACGCAGAGGCCGTGCTAGGGGCCGTGCTGCTATGCAATCCTGTGGCCCTAGCAAATTGCCCAGTTTTAAAAAGCCAATGACCCTGAACTCCCAAAATGCTGAAGAGGTAGTTGACTGGCTTACACAGCACACCCCATCCTCTACCGTTTCTAACTTTACCACAACATCCTCCTCATCCTCCACTGCTATGGCCACCCCACGTAACACTTCCTCCACCACCGGTGCCCCTTCTTCACTGGAGTCAGAGGAGTTATTTTCCCATGAGTTTCTTGAACTGAGTAATGCGCAACCATTATTGGCAGAAGAAGATGAAGGAGATGAGGACGTTACACCAGATTTAATTCTGGCAGAGAACACGACAGAGATGGACATAATGATGAGTGATGAGGAGGAGGAGGAGGTCCCCGCTGCTGCTTCCTTCTGTGATGTGTCAGAAGAAATTGATGCATCTGAGGAGAATGATGATGAGGAGATTGATGTTTTGTGGGTGCCTAGTAGAAGAGAGCAAGAGGAGGGTAGTTCAGATGGAGAGACGGAGAGTCAGAGAGGCAGTAGGAGAATAAGACTTAGAAGAAGCAGGGAGGCCAGCCCGCAGGGATCAGTAGGGCAACAACATGTATCGGCACCTGTGTTCAGCCGGCCAACGCACCCGCCATTGCCGCCAGTGCCGCCAACTTCTACTGTTACCGCCAGATCGCAGACTTCCAAAAAGTCAGCAGTGTGGCATTTTTTTAATGTGTGTGCCTCTGACAAAAGCATTGTAATTTGCAATGAGTGCAGTCAGAAACTGAGCCTTGGTAAGCCCAACAGCCACATAGGTACAACTTCTATGCGAAGGCACATGAGCGGCAAGCACAAAGCACTTTGGGAGCAACACCTCAAAGGCAACAGGCAAACTAAAAGCCACACTCCTTCTGGTCCAGCATCTTACTGCTCTACCTCTGCTCTCCTTGACCCATCTGAACCACCCTCCACTCCGCCTTCCACCTTGACCACCTGTTCCCATTCCCAGTCATCTGCCACCAGCCAAGTTTCTGTGAAGGCCATGTTTGAGCGTAAGAAGCCAATGTCTGACTGTCACCCCCTTGCCCGGCGTCTGACAGCTGGCTTGTCTGCACTCTTAGCCCGCCAGCTTTTACCATACCAGCTGGTGGACTCTGAGGCCTTCCGCAAATTTGTAGCAATTGGGACACCGCAGTGGAAGGTACCCAGCCGCAATTTTTTTTCTAAAAAGGGAATACCACACCTGTACCAACATGTGCAGAGCCAAGTTACCGCATCTCTGTCACTTAGTGTTGGGCCAAAGGTCCATATGACTACTGACGCATGGTCCTCCAAGCATGGTCAGGGCAGGTATGTCACCTACACTGCCCACTGGGTGAACTTGGTAATGGCTGGGAATGGGAAGCAGGGAATGGGTAGCTCAACAACAACAACAACAGTGGAGTTGGTGTCACCGCCACGGATTGCACGCGGTTCTGCCACCACCTCTACTCCTCCATCGCTCTCTACCTCGTCTTCTTCCTCTTCTTCTTCTTACTCTGCTGCTGGGTCCTCCTTCTCCTCCTCCACACCTGTGCACCCCCAGCTCCCCCTAGGCTATTCGACGTGCCAGGTACGCCGTTGTCACGCTGTCTTGGGGATGACGTGCCTGGAAAGCAAAAACCATACCGGATCTGTACTCCTGTCATCTCTGCAGTCACAGGCCGATCGGTGGCTGACCCCACACCAACTGCAGATCGGAAAAGTGGTGTGTGACAATGGAAGCAATCTGTTGGCAGCGTTGAGACTGGGAAATTTAACACATGTGCCCTGCATGGCACATGTGTTAAATTTAATAGTCCAACGTTTTGTCTCCAAGTACCCAGGATTCCAGGACGTTCTCACCCAGTCCAGAAAGGTGTCGGCCCATTTCAGACGTTCCTACACAGCCATGGCACGCCTTGCTGACATTCAGCAGCGCTACAACATGCCAGTCAGGCGTTTGATTTCTGACAGCCAGACTCGCTGGAATTCAACGCTCCTTATGTTGGAACGTCTGCTGCAACAACAAAGGGCCGTCAACGAGTACCTTTTTGAACTGGGTGGTAGGACTGGATCTGCAGAGCTGGGGATTTTTTTCCCCCGTTACTGGGTGCTTATGCGCGATGCCTGCAGGCTCATGCGACCTTTTGAAGAGGTGACAAATATGGTCAGTCGCACCGAAGGCACCATCAGCGACCTAATACCCTTCGCTTTCTTCCTGGAGCGTGCCGTGCGACGAGTGACAGATGAGGCTGTAGACCAGCGTGACGAGGAGCTGGAAGCGCACGATTTATGGTCGCAATCACCAGAACGAACCCAGGCACCTGCTGCAACGCAGGGAGAGGTGCCAGAAGTGGAGTCAGAGGAGGAAGGTGGCTTTGTGGAGGAGGAGGAGGAGGACCAACAGGAGCAGGCTTCCCAGGGGGCTAGTGGTGACCTTTTGGGGACCCCTGGTCTTGTACGTGGCTGGGGGGAGGAGACCGTGGATGATGCAGTCCTTGATAATGAGGAAGCGGAGATGGATAGCTCTGCATCCAACCTTGTGAGAATGGGGTCTTTCATGCTGGCATGCCTGTTGAAGGACCCCCGTATCAAGAGGCTTAAGGAGAAGGACCTGTACTGGGTCGCAACGCTACTAGACCCTCGGTACAAGCATAAAGTGGCAGAAATGTTACCAACATACCACAAGTCCGAAAAGATGCGGCATTTACAAACCAGCCTGCAAAACATGTTGTACAATGCTTTTAAGGGTGATGTCACTTCAGGAACTCATCAACATTCCAGGGGCAGAGGTGCCAGTAATCCTGCCACGAGCACACCTGCAAGGACAAAGCCCTTTGGCCGGTCTGTAACATCAGACATGCAAATGTTTTTCTGTCCAAGGCAGCGCCACAACCCTTCTGGATCCACCCTCAAAGAACGCCTCGACCGGCAGGTAGCGGACTACCTGGCATTAACTGCAGATATCGACACTCTGAGGAGCGATGAACCCCTGGACTACTGGGTGCGCAGGCTTGATCTGTGGCCAGAGCTGTCACAATTTGCCATGAACCTCTTGTCTTGCCCAGCCTCAAGTGTGCTCTCAGAAAGGACCTTCAGTGCAGCAGGAGGGATTGTAACTGAGAAGAGAACTCGCCTAGGTCACAAAAGTGTCGATTACCTGACCTTTATTAAAATGAATGAGGGGTGGATCTCGGAGGGTTACTGCACGCCGGAAGACTTGTTCTGACTTCTATGCAGCTGTCCTTCTCTTCAAGCCTCATGACTCCACACACAGCTGTCCTTTAGCGTCCTCCTCCCTCCGCCACCGTTACAAACTAGGGTGCAAACCCTACTGGTTTAATTTTTTCTGGCCTCTGTGCTTCAGTGGCTGCGTCCAAAAAAACTGGGCAAACAATGTCTACAAGGTCAACGTATGGCGAAAAATTACTATTTTCAGCATTTATATGGCATATTTTTTCTGGCAACTGTGCTTCAGTGGCTGCGTCCAAAAAAATGCATATTTTCTGCATTTATATGGCATAATTTTTCTGGCCTCTGTGCTTCAGTGGCTGCAACCAAAAAAATGCATATTTTCTGCATTTATATGGCATAATTTTTCTGGCCTCTGTGCTTCAGTGGCTGCAACCAAAAAAATGCATATTTTGTCCATTTATATGGCATAATTTTTCTAGCCTCTGTGCTTCAGTGGCTGCAACCAAAAAAATTTATATTTTCAGCATTTATATGGCATAATTTTTCTTTCAACTGTGCTTCAGTGGCTGCGACCAAAAAAATGCATATTTTCTGCATTTATATGGCATAATTTTTCTGGCCTCTGTGCTTCAGTGGCTGCAACCAAAAAAATTTATATTTTCAGCATTTATATGGCATAATTTTTCTGGCAACTGTGCTTCAGTGGCTGCGACCAAAAAAATGACTATTTTCAGCATTTATATGGCATATTTTTTCTGGCCTCTGTGCTTCAGTGGCTGCGGCCAAAAAAACTGGGCAAACAATGCCTACAAGGTCAACGACGTTGACCTTGTAGGCATTGTTTGCCCAGTTTTTTTGGCCGCAGCCACTGAAGCACAGAGGCCAGAAAAAATATGCCACATAAATGCTGAAAATAGTCATTTTTTGCCATACGTTGACTCAACGTATATGGCAAAAAATGACTATTTTCAGCATTTATATGGCATATTTTTTCTGGCAACTGTGCTTCAGTGGCTGCAACCAAAAAAACTGGGCAAACAATGTCTACAAGGTCAACGTATGGCGAAAAATTACTATTTTCAGCATTTATATGGCATATTTTTTCTGGCAACTGTGCTTCAGTGGCTGCGTCCAAAAAAACTGGGCAAACAATGTCTACAAGGTCAACGTATGGCGAAAAATGACTATTTTCAGCATTTATATGGCATATTTTTTCTGGCAACTGTGCTTCAGTGGCTGCGTCCAAAAAAACTGGGCAAACAATGCCTACAAGGGCAACGTATGGCAGTTGTTTAAAGAGAACAGTAGATTACTAGCCAGCAAAGCTACCTAAGCTAAAATGTCCCTCAAATCCCTGCAGACTTCTGTCCCTCCAATACAGAGCAGTATCAAGCAGATTACTAGCCAGCAAACTTACTATCATCTGTCCCTGAAATCACTAACAGCTCTCCCCCTACACTATCTCTTCCAAGCACACACAGGCAGATTTTTCAGATACATTTTTGCCCTTGATCCCCCTCTGGCATGCCACTGTCCAGGTCGTTGCACCCTTTAAACAACTTTAAAATCATTTTTCTGGCCAGAAATGTCTTTTTTAGATGTTAAAGTTCGCCTTCCCATTGAAGTCTATGGGGTTCGCGAACCGCTCGCATTTTTGCGCAAGTTCGCGAATATGTTCGTGAACTTTTTTTCCGACGTTCGCTACATCCCTACTCTCCTGACCCCTACTTTCCTTGTACTTTGCGCCTCATTCAAAGGTGCCAGGTAAGTAACGGTAGTAGGTACAATCTGCATCAGGGCTCTGTACTTAGGCTGAGTTGCACTGAATCCCAAGTTGCAAGCAGCAACCCCTGGAGTGCAAGTGGTTTGTAAGTGAGCTCTTGCCTGAGGCATAAAGTATCAGATCAGGTCCTTGCAACCAATTTCTGCTGGGTTGTGAATTGGCTCATTGAATTGTTTTGTTCGTTAGTGATCTTATAACTGCATGAGATTCTTATCATAATGGAGAACTGCATTCATGCATCCAAAACATCTTGGGCATTAAATTCATGAATTTATTGCTTCTAAATTTGTTCTGAAATAAAGTCTGCAGCTAAACAAATGCTGAAGAGCCAGAATCAGTCAAATACAGTTTTATGGTTTAATACTTACTACATCATTTTACATAGTTTGGATTTATATAAAACTAGATCACGCACACAAGAAATGACTTAATGTGTAAGTGTTTGAGATTTCTAACACTCATTGCTTCTCCACTCGACAGCCTAATTGCCTCTTATTTATAACCCATATAGGTGGTTTTAATTTCAGATCAGGACTTTGCTTGGTAATGTAATAACCGCAGGTTGCAAGAGGCTAAACTGAGGGCAATAAAGAGGAATTAGACACTCAACTAGTAGGGAATCCTTATAAAAGCAGTCAATGAAACAGGCAAACCACATTGTAATTAATATGTGCACTTGTCTAGCTTATGCTAGATTGCTACACAGCTAAAAATTGTTAATGCCTCTATAATTTGATTCTTTTCAGATATCATTGTTTGACTTTTCATTTAAGTGTGACAATATGATTTTCAGCACAAAATATACTTTTATATATACATCTATGCTATGACAAGGTTTATTGTTATCATTATTATTTATTAAAGGGTTAATGTTATGAACACAATTCCCCTGTTAGCAACACCATTTAGATGATTGCATATTGTTAAACAGTATTGTGTTATGCATAACTTGAATAACATTTTATAACTTAAAAGGAATGTATTGCCATTATGCTAAAGCAGAATTTTGAAGGCATGAAGTCAAGGGCAAACTTTAAAGATCTTACTATCGATGCTTTGGCTATTTATTTTTTGCATATTAATGCCATACAATTCCTCAGGAAAAGTTGGGTGTATGCATATTGGCCATGTCACACTGACTACTCTTGAGGTTTGGGCTTGTGCTGAATAAATGAGTGCATATTTCCTTTTTAAGAAGAACTAGATATTACATTTGTTTGGTAAATCCATTATCTTTGATTAAATGTTGCCTATTTGAGATTTTGTGAAACAACAATATGTATTTTGGTAGTAGTTTTTGGTCCATTAACTTTAATAATTTTATTTCCTTTGGCACAAACAAAGTCTCTCTTTCTATATCTGTTTCACTTTCTTTTGTCCGTATATTAGCCAGCAAGCACTTGTACCAATTTTTTTTTTAAGTCAAATCCTTACGGCTTTGCTAAGAATGTTGAAGAGAATCATGTCCACCATACGACCACATTCCATTAAACTTCACATGAATACCAACCAATCCTCATGACACAGAAATCATTTCTAGGCTTCAGAAGATCATGTCACCATGCATCTCTTGTTATAACTTCTCTACTCCACCCTAAAAATCTTTCTCACTGAGACTGAGCTTCTTCTTAAAACATTCAATCCACCTCAAATCATACCGATTTATGTGTAAATGTTTATAGATTCCCTTTCTGAAAGCACTTTATAACCTTAAGTACCTAAGTACCTCCTGTTTCAGAGGAGACATTCTCTACTAAATATATTAAAGCTGGATAAGCATCCAAAACTCTACATGAGTTTACACGAGTCTACACTAAATTGTCATCTTACTATTCAGTGCTTTCCGGGTAAGGGATGCCATACCTGTAATATGGCATCACCTTGTACTTGATGGCAACTAAGTTGCATGAATCCATAATGGTGGCAAAACAAACCTGGTTGTTTTACTTAATGTTACATGGTTTTTAGGTATGATTATATAAATTACAAAAATGTACTCATCTAGAAGCAAAAATTCGAATCAATATATCCTTTACTCGTATATACTTAATGTCCTTTCCAACATCACTGTGAGTAGTTTTGTCAATAGGCAAATCAAGTAAAGGAACAAGACAAGTTTCAATGTTGCAATGTCATGTCCTTCCTAAGCCTAATCTAGGATGTTTAGTTCTGCACAGTCATTCATAAACACTTGACAAATTTGTACATAATTAGTAGCTCACAGCAACCAATCAGTGATTGACTTTTTTCAGCCAGCTGCAGGGCAGATTTACTAATGGTAAATTCAAATTTGAATTTTTGAATTGTTTTCTTGTTCAAAACTCACAATTTCGAGTTTAAAACCACCAACTCGAATTCTAATTCAAATGTGAGATTTATCACACCCCAACCTATAAACAGCTCTGTGATACTTGGCCACCTAAAACCTGTTGAGTTCAGGTAGAAGTCAATGGCAGAGGTCAGTTGAATCATTTGAAGATGTTAATAGCCTTCCTGACATTCAAGTTTTTTTTTACATTTGGGTTTATAAGAGTTAAATAAATTCACATAACTAAAATTTGACCTTTGATAAAATAAATAAATAAATAACCCCCTAATTTTAACAATTAGATTGACATAGGTTATAGCCTACAAATGCCCAGTGTTGATAAATTACCCCAAATATTATTGTCTTTTGTGTTTTAAACTGTTCTTATAGCTGGTAATATCCATCTACTTACAGAGTCTCAGCTTTTTACACTTTAGAAATAGTATTTACAGGACAACCTTTTGACTTGTATAGATAAATACATTTCCAGGAAAGTTGTTGATAAGATGCTAATCTAGCAATGACTATATTTTTGTACCTCTTTTTCATCTAAATGCAAAATTCAGTTGCCCTAATTGCAATTACAAACAAAGGAACAAAGCACATATTTTTATTTGTATGTTTGGAATTATTAGTATATTCCATTTTCAGACAATATCATGTGTATTTTTCTGTCAACTTGACAGCACAACAGAATTTTTTTTAAAAAAAGGCACAGTAAAAAACAGATTAGGAATGTTGCCATTAGTCATTTTGAAACATCCTTAGGGGCATTGAACAAGCATTGTTTTGATCCTGGCTACTTCTAGTAATGCTCATACTGCTGCTACCCATTGCTTCCCTAAGACTTGAGTGGGAAGAACACTGGGTAAGCCTGCAAGGATGAATACAGCACAAAACAGGACATCGGATTTTAATGATCCATGCTAGATAACCTGTGGTGCATTTCATAGACGAATAATTCTCAACATGTAGTGGCAATCTAAATGCTATGTGAAACCTTGCCATTATCCTATCCTGTCTAATTCTTATTTCTCAAAGCATTTATCCTACTTTTTTCTTGTAGTTGAGTCTATAAATGAAAGAATATAAGATACGGGGGTTAGTTTTGGGGATTGTAGCACGTTTGGATACACACAACATAATTATTTCTGTCCGTTTGCATCTATATGTGCATATGTGTTTTCCAGTAAAATTAAAGAAACACCCATACATTATGTGCCAGTTTTATTGGTGATTTCAGCTTGTTAAATTCCCTTTGGCCTATACACATACAAAATATCTATGGAGCTTTACTGGACATTCATAGAAATCCACACATATATTTGACTATAAATAAATGATTGTTCCCTGAGACAATAGGGGCACAATTACAGTACATATTTGTTCCCCACAAAGCAGTGTCAAAGTCACAGATCATATTTATTGAATCTGTTTTCCTTCTTGTGTCTTTCTTTAGAGGGGCGACACACTATCCTTTATCTATTACACTTAAGCCAAGACTGTTGAGCTTTTCAAAGGTTAAGTTGACTCCTACCATAAGTAGTCACGTGTTTCCGTCTCTACCTACATATGTTTTTGTTCTTGAGTACTTGACAATACCTTTTCTCTTGTTTTATAGACAAGAACATCTTGACAGGTGTAACGTCGAGACTGCACCCATCCCCCTCTGAACCAATCCCGGTTTGGAAAAGGATGGCCACAGTTGTTTCTCTATCAAACTATAACCATAACTTAACGTATATAACATTAACAACTTGTAACAAACTGTTTGTATAACAAACATTTTCAACACAGAACTTTATGGTATTTTGCCCCCAGGGGACTGACTATGCCCCAACTGCCAAGACTGGTTCTGCTCCATTTCAATCCAGCCCTAAACCAGGATGCCTACCTAACCATCAGGGCCCCCAGACCTACCAGGCTACTTTCACTCCTTGTCAAATATCCAATTTTTACTTCCCCATGGGCTCCATGTAAAGGTACCCTCCGCCAACTGCGACATTGAATACACTCCATCTCATAGGGAGGGAGGATGGGACGCTGCTGCTGCTTCTCCATCCAGGTGCGGAATGACCGGTAAGTCTGTTCTGTGTAGCTATGCCCCCTTCTGCATGGCCCGGGAACTTCACAGCCCACCCCTACCCACAAGGGGAAAAAGGAGGGTTGCCCCTCCTTGCCCTGTCAAGCTCCTGCTTCCCTAATTCTACGGGTCATTGGGGTCCATGATGCTTATATCTTATCTTCCTTTTCATTCGCCTCTTATGTGATGATGCCATATCTCCTGGTCTTTCTAACACACAGTAATGGAAATTTATCTATTTCAATAAGAAGTACTGTCACTCTAAGGATAGGCTTCAATGGCATTTCATGTACTATTGCCTCAATAACCAACTTAACATGACAAATGGCAGAATGCATAATTATTTTATTTAGCAAAAAAATGTTTTAATGGGGCATATAATATACATGATCATTTTTACTGAACAAGAAAGACTGTACACATGCCTATGTTTTAATTCAGCAACTGGTCTTTATTTATACAATATATAAATGTATTCGGTAATGGGATGCAAATAATATATCCTGGATTTGTATTTTTTCAAATATTATTCACTTCAGCCTACCTCATCAAGGTGAATGGGCCCAACATCCAACTAATTATGTTCACATCATTGTTCACCTTAAATAAATACAAAATAAATAAATTAAATGTCTGTTTCTGTAACATAGCACCAGTAAATGGAATCTGCTTCTAAATGACAAAATCTGTGTTTTTCTTGGCTTCCTTTTTCCCTTTGTACTGTTTTTCTGTCCTTGATTTTTTATTGTGTGCCAACTGAACTTTAGACAAATGCACATTTTATAATTTTTCAGCAAATAAATGCTTGAAAGCAGCTGTAGATAAGCATAAACAAAGCCTATACAGTTATATACAAAACATGCACAAATCCTTAAAGAGAAAATACAGTGTATAGATACTGTTTATCTGAGTTCATGGAGCACAGCTTATGTTTTGTTTAAGTACATGACTAGGAACTAGGTTCAAGTAAAAAAGTTACCATAGATAGCATTGATAATATTGTTTAAATAATACAAAGGCTTTCTGCAGAGATGGTCACTGGTTCACCCAACATCTGTTACATAGTTAGATATTTAAATATCTATCCATCTATCCATCCTAAACACAGAATGTGGATAAATACTTAATTTAAATACTGAAGAATATATACTTATATAGTTGAAGAAATTAAAAATCGATACCAATATATATATATATATATATGGTACAAGAGGGGGGTTGTGGGTGCACTCCTAAGGCCAAATAAAAAATATATAAATACAATAATCCCCTGTCTAAAAAAAGAAAAACAGGGTTTTTTGTTACAACGTTATGATCATAAAATTGGTAAGCCGCCATACCACGTCAAGGTAAACCCCATACGGCGGTCCCTAACCTGCTTACCTGTGATCAAAATTTAAAACCTTGGTTTCAATCTGGACTAGATCCTCCCCCGCCACCTGCATATGCGGCTTTTGAAGGGGAGACTGGACAGACCAACGCCCATTTAAAAAGAAATAAAAAAAAATGTGATTGTGAAGAGACTATAATGAAGGAAAAATAAAGTTGTAGATATATATATATATAAAGGCCCAGGCATGGGCCGAAACGTTGGATGCACAAGTTAAAATAAAAACTTTTTTTCCACGAAATATTGGAGTGCGGGTCCTTATCCAATGATTGTATGCTGAAGCTTTGACCCAGCACCCACAGTATCCTCAAGACTGGATTTGAGTGCAAGCGTTTTCCTGCATATATATATATATATATATAATATAATATCTATATATATATATATATATATATATATATATATATATATATATATATATATATATATATATATATATATATATATATATATAGTAACCTGGATATCGGCACGAAAATGCTGTTTGCAATGCCTGGGTGCAAACCACAAGCATGAATGGATATAAAAATCAAAAGAAGTCGCACTCACAGGTCTTAGCAGAAAAATGTAATGTAAACACCGTAATACATTCATAATAATTAATGTGGTGGCTGCTTTAAAAATGTCAGGTTGTTCCTTAAAGGATGTAAAATAAGACATTCCTGTTGAGTGCCAGATTCCTTTGATCTTAACAACATCAGCAGAGGGATCTCCTTTTTAAACTACTAAAGTTCTGTAAAAAAAAGTCCTTGATAAATAAATCTTGTTCTTTTGGTTATGCTGCCACACATCAATTTACTACTCCTTCAGAATACCTCATATTTGAATGGAAGCAGTAACTTTACACAAAATGGTGTAGCACAATCTCATCTTTTCCAAAATAACTTACTGAGTATATCCTTTACAGATATACAATGATGTACAACATTGTATTACAAATGTGGCACTTGTACTATGCAAAGAAATAGAACATATTTATATAGCAATGCACTGAATCTTGGCTTCGGTTCAGGATTTAGCCGCATCTGAGCCCTTTTTAGCAGGATTCAGCCAATTCCAAGTGCCTGGTCAAACTGTATCCAAACCCTTAAAATAATGTGACCTTTGGTCACACAAACTAAATTGTTTACATGTACATTATCTTTAACCCTTTTTTCCCCCAAGCATATTCCTTGTCTTGCACATGCAAATTAGGGTTCTGATTTGGTTCAAGATCCAGACGAACGCTTCAGAAAGATTCGGGATTCGACCGAGTCACAAGATAGTGGGTTCTGTGCATCCCTATTTGGTGATGACTAAGGGACAGATTTACAAAAATGTGCCATTAGAGCTCACTGCAAAAAAAACCTCACCTACTTTCTAATCATTCCTATGGGATTTTCCATAGGAATAAATATTGGGCGATTTTTCTTTAGCAAGCTCTAATCTCATTGTTTGATAAATATGCCCCTAAAATTTATATTATGGTGGAGTTTGAAATGTGAACTTGCCATAAATTTGCAACATACTGTAAAATGATGATAAATTGTATTTATTAATCATTTTTATAAACTATATATTAATGTTGTAAATACAAAAGCAGGGTATTGCAAGCACAACACAACACCTGTAGTGTTTGCACAGACAAAAAAATGGATTTTTAAATAGGACACTATAAAAATGGTATTTCTATTCTGCATCTGTATAATTTAAAGGGAATATAATGTAGCACTATAGTAAACTGACTTGTGCTAGGGCAGTTTAAGCTACTTTCCTTGGTGGGCTAAGACCACCGATGAGCTCTCTTTCTCAGGGGTAAGCCCTCGCAACGGTGTGGAGGCAAGGGTGTAGTGTAACTGTAACCTGATGCGATGGCACAATGATGGGCGCGAGTAGTTCTTTAACAGTTGAACAAAGAACAGTATTTATTGAACAATAGCACATACCGTAGATCATTTAGCACATTGATTCACAATGGATCATAGAACATACACAGCAGCATAAAAGAAGCATATACTCACAGCACGTATAGGCTAAATCCCCACAGGCTAGGGAATATACAGCAGAGAGTAAGTTGACAGCATGTGATGGGTATTGCCCAGTTTTCAGGATATCTTCCAGTGGCAGACTAGGGGAACTCCTGACATTCCTATCTCAACACTTGGTTCTTTACTCTGGGTCAGTAATACCCTGGGATCTTAATCCCTCTAATCTCCTCGGTGGAGCCTTGAGCTGCTCAACTAAATAACCTCTCTATCACTCCTAGAGCGATCTATAAAACGAGTATAGCTGTCTAATTACTATGGCCAAGGCGCCTAGGGTCAGCACTACCCATTCCCTTCCAGCCTGCTTGGTTGGGCTAAAGCAATGGACCCAGAGCACATGGTTCCTAAACCTTTTATACTCTGGCACAGTGCCATCTGGTGTACACTGTGTGAACTACAGGGGTTACATAAGCACAAGGTCCCCATAAGGACCCACTGAGGTGTCCATATTACTAGGAATGTGCCTGTCTGTAAAGTGTAAGGGTGTCTAAGATTTTCACATCCCTACAATAATATAAAATTTGTTTATCCTAAATTGTAGTATAGTTTTCACACAGTCCAAACAGCATCTCAGATTCACATATCTTCATCTAGTGCTCATCTTTGTGTCACTGCATTACATCCAACTGACAGCACAGGAAGATTTAAAAAGCCTTTACTGCAGTTTTAAGGCATCACAAAGGAGCAACGTTTTGATCATAGGATTACAATTTTGAAATTCAAACACAGTGAATGTTATAAAAATGCTCCTTCATCTATAATCCCTTTCTATTTTAGTGAAGACTGTAAGAAGGTTCTCATTGGGCTAAATGTTTGCTTAAAGTCAATAATCCTCCTGCAGTTTCCCTGGAACAACCCCTGAATAGTCCTTGTGCATTTTTCTTTTACTAAATAAAAATGCTATTTAAATATTTCTTTTGCATGTGGAATATGATTAGATGTTAATGCCAGGAGAACTCTTCTCTTTTGCACTTGAGAACAGTCATTTAGCGAAATGCGATATGTTTTCAGCATCAATTATATTTCTTAACATTGTGTTTTAGAGAAAAGCACGTTTTTTCACATCCTTAGAACTTCTACTAATGGTAAATTGTCAGTATATATAAAAGAAGGTTCTATGGCCCATTGACTTTATTTAGATTGAAATGCTAAATAGGGCTAAGCAGAAGCATCAGTAGGGAATAGGAGTATGCACTCAGCGGTTTTATGTTCATTTCTCTATTTACTGCTTACCCCTCACCGGGTTACACAATCAGAAAAACAAAAAGAAACAACAACAAAGTTTTCTTTTGTGCTACAAGGTTATTCATTTGCTGTTGTTATTGCCTAGTACTGACAATTGCATGTTGTATTTTCATTCTGTCGCTTTTATTTGCATCAGTGTTGCATTTGTTTTGCTGTGCTTCCTTTTGAGTCTGTAAATATCCAATTAGAAATCAGTATAATACCTAAACATATCACTGTACAGATAGTAAAAATGTATGCTATACCTCTATACAGGTCATAAGAAAACTAAAACATTAAAAAGTTGTGGCAAAAAAAAAAAAAAAAAAAAAAAGAAATAGGACTTGTTTTGAAATGTAAAAAAAAAAAAGAATATATTTTCTTCATTTTTATGAAATGCTTTAAAAGGCATTATTGGATCATTGATTAGTATTTAACTTTAGTAAAGCTCTTACACCTGTAATTACAATAGTTTGTTTAGTAATAAAATATTGAGCTATGTATAAAATAGCCTTTACTTTCCCCATATGCAGCTGGTGACTCATGTTTACAGATGAGGAAGTGTTCATTATTCAGGAGGTTTGCCTGTTTGTGGCTATGTTCTTCATGCAAATGAAACTTGAATTCTCAGGGATTGGATAGGTCAGCAGCTACTTTCTGTTCTAAAAATATTTTTTGTTTGAGTTATTTCAGTTATTTCATGTTAGCATTATAACAGAGAAAGTAACAAAACTTTGATAGGGTTATTTACTAAGTTCCGAATACCAGAAATTCCCCGAAATTCGAAAAATTTGTGATTTTTTTTATGTTATAAAAGGCTTTTAAAAAAAATCGTAAAAAGCCTGAGTATAAAAACACGGCTTCTCAAACCTATCGAGGTTGCATATAAAGTCAATGGGAACAGTCACATAAATTTTTTGGTTGTGTCGGGTGTTTTGGGCAATTTCTTTTTGTAACTTATATTTTTATTTGTTTTCTCAAAAGAAAAAGAAATACAATCACAGTGAAGGATACACATGTCATAGAATGGATAAAGTGCAAACATACGTCTTTACAATATCAATAAGACATAATGAAAGGAGCACCAAACAATATGTGTTGCGCTTTACTCGCCTCACGTGACTCCTCCCAAACAGCATGTGTCAATTAGTACTAAATTTAAATTTAAGTACCAGAGTAAGATTAGTAAAGAACATATATGACGTGGCAGGCACTTTCACGACCATGATGTTTATCAGAAGTAGTGAGTGAAGGCACAAGTGAGAACATTATATACTATTGCTTATAAGTAAGCCAAACAGCAAGGTCAATGCAGTGACCATGAACAATAATAACAAAATAAAATAAAACTAAACAAAGTAAAATAAAATAAAATAAAATAGTAGTAGTAACCATACAGATCATTAACCGTGAAACGGTGGGGTGTTTTGGGCAATTTCACTATGTTTTCGGAGCATTCAGGTGAATACTCCAATTCAGAGTTTTCAGGGAAAATTCACAAAAAAATCGTGAAAACCGGAGCTTTTCCCGCAAAGTTAATTTTCGGGAAAATGTAATAATAAATAAGCGTTAAAAACCCGAGCGGCTTAGATCGGAGTTTGCAGCAGCCGATATTGAGATAAATTTGGACCTTGGAACAAAGAGTAATGGGCGAATTTATTTGCCAGGCATGGATTCACAACAAATTTCCAGATTCTGCTGATGGTGTATGTTTTTGTGAAATTTCGCCATGTGAAAGTTCGCTGCGACAAAAAAATTGATGCTCGTCAAAATTGCAGCACGTCAAAATTATTCGGACGCCCATTGACTTTAATGCATTTGGACACGAGTCGTGTGTATAAAATTGTCCAGTGTCTTCAATGCGTTTTGCAAATTTTTCACCGTTTCACAAATTTTTCCGGAGTTTCGCAAATTTCTTGGCGAAACAAAATGGGACAGATTCGCCCCTTCACTATGAACCAACAACTGTACCCACTTTACCAGTTGACACATGAACAGTACAGTCTGCACATACACCAATCGTATAAAAGTGGTACCCCTCTCAGCTCCACTGCCAGATTTAGCTGCAAGTTTGGCTTTTAAAAAATATATAGGTACACAAAGCACTGTAGGGAGTCTATATATAAATACTGCCTCCCTTGTAGGAGTCAATGACTATTTCCTCTCATACCTGCAATCCATTTTATCAATCTGACTAATAAGATTGTGCCATAGTATTGGATAACCAGTGCATTTAGATAACCAGGGCGATTCAGCATCTAGTGTCGCCCTTAGGAGGCCTAGCCAATGTTACCCCCTTGCTCACCCATGCTTACTTTTGTAGCACCAGAGCGGGTTGGGGGGGTGCATTGATAGTGCAGAGGGCACAATTGCAATCTCCATCTACAGCCATTCATCAAACAAGCTCAAGGGCACTCTCTTAAGTTTGCCAGCTTCCTACAACCAGAAAATAATTTGTATATCTTTGCCACTGATTTGAAAAATACAAAATATTTAATAATTAGCTTGACAATAAAAATGGTTTTGCAATGTACCTTTTTTTAAAAAAATAAAAATAAAAAATAAAGATTGTACTATGTATTTTAAATACATAACAGTAAGGGGGTTATTTACTAAACTCCGAATGCAAAAATCACAAAAAATGCATGTTTTTTCTTTTATACAATCTGACTTTTAAAAAAAATCTCAAATTTTTCGAGAATTTATTAAACCCTGAGTATGGAAAAGTCAGAATCAGAATATCCGGCATATCAGACCTGTCGAGGTTTCAAGTCACAAAGAATTTTTTGATGTGCGTTGGGTTTTGTGCAATATCCTGACGTTTTCAGAGATTTCGGGCAAAAAATATAAGAAATCTGAGTTTTCGGGTGAAAAATCCGAAAAATCAGATGAAAAAATCTTGAAAAGCAAGTTTTCTGGAAAATGTTAAAATAAATAAGCTTAAAAACCAGAGCAGATTTGATCAGAGTTTGTAGCAGAAAATATTGAGATAAATTCAGACTTTGATAAATAACCCTCTAAGTTTCCTGGGCAACACCAGATACCTCAGCTTGTATTTTAGTGCAAACAAATATTTTAAATGCTTTTTTGTGCTACTGTAACTGAACTGGTGAAAGTAAAGCACTATACATTAATGATAAAAGGAATTTTTAGCCTTTTGTACTTTTACTTTCCTTTTCTTTCTCAGTTCTTACTATCAGCTACCCTTTGTCTACACAATTTATTTTAGAACGTGGCAGCTTTTTTTTTTTTTTTATAAAAAAGAGGCTTCACAGGCCTTTAACATTACAGCAGTGTTACTGATATTAGATCTGTTCGTTGCTAAGCAGATTCACAATAGTGAAAGTGGCAGTGAAATAATGCACATATAATACACGTTTCTGTTGAATTTTCAATTCATACATTCTGAGGAAATAGTCAAATAAAATAATGTTACTTGTTTCTAAGTGCATTTTTGTTAATTACGTTAATAAAACAGGTGTTGTTGACTATAACCTCATTCCTTCTGTTGCCTGAGGTGTCTTTAATGCGGACACCTTTGGCAGGGAGACAGTTAATTAACTGTGGCAAAATTACCTTCCAAACTGACCTACGCATAAGTGGCAGATAATTATTCCTAAATTGGACTCATTTCTTAATATATATTTGCTGTAATAGAAGTATTTTCCTATCTCTATTGCATTCAGTAGTACACCAGTTCCACGCTGTTCCATAAACTAACTTAAAAGTCTCATTCTACGTCCCTTTCTTCTCTCTGGAAGCGTATCCTGTTTTTGATCCTGCATTCAGATAATGTAAGTAAAACAACAGCTGTATTAAAGTTTTGCCATTCCAGGCTTTTTGCGTTAAATTATACAAAATATTCATCTTCCATTTTTGTTTGTTCTTCAAAAAAAGCAAGATTAATAAGCACATCCGTCTGATGAAATATCCGAGGAACAGATAACCCTTGTAGAATGAAATAACGTATTCTGTAGTCAAACGGAACTACAAAGCCTGCAACTTTTTTCAAAGTTTTGAACATTAAACAATAAAGATGAAAAACAATTAGGAATCTGAAAATGCAGCATTGTAGAGTATGGTCACTGTGTGTGTCATATGGCTTTAAAAACAAGTCAAATAAGTGATGATGCCATTAAAACTGAACTAATTAAAGAAAGCTTCTTTTAAGAACTCATTAACTGCAACCTCATTTGCATAATGATGCATATTAATTAAGTTTTAATGAATCTGAATTTGCACCAAGCCTATTCATGTTGGCTTTGAAACAAATTGAACAAATTAGTTAAAAGCTTTTTGGATTCTACTTTTCATACTGAAAAGGGTAAGAATGCATTGTGTATCTCTACAAAAATAATTTTTTTCCCTCTTTTAATTTCATTTCAAAGGTGTGTAAAACAATCTATTAATTATTTTTAACCACAATTATTTTTCACAATCTTATAATAAAAACACAAACCTTCTTTCTCTTAAATAATCATTATGGACTATTTACTGGCAATAAGATCAATATGTACAGAAGCATTATTTAATTTACTTTTAGTTAAAATTTGCTGTCTATTCATAATTACTTCAAAGATATTTTTCTAGGGCAACGAGTGCCAAAAAAGGTCTTGAAAAATTAAGTTTGTGTATAAAAGCATAATTTTGCTATCTGAACCAAAAATATCAAATATTGCAATCCGGAAAACAACTTGTACGGTATGATCATTTTGAGTACTGTGTACAAGGTTGGACCAGACATGCTCCCCCGGCTGATGAGCTGTTGTGCCGCGTGTGTTTTTCACGCATGCGCACGGTGGGGGTTAGAGGTTGCGAGGGGGGCCCTGGTGACTGCCAGGAGGACCCCTCGTTCTGCAGTCCTGGTGGGCCTGCAAGGCTCCAGTTTGACCCTGACTGTATATGTTTTCCCTGTAGTAGGTAGCCCATTGATTCCAAACTACAATTGGCAGTTTTTGCGTAGAATAACCTTTGGCATAGGAGTAGGTTTGGGAATTGTTATTTAAGAGGACAAACAAGTTCTCTGAAAAAAAAAATATTGCTGATTTTGTTTTTAAAGAGTATTATGTTATTGGATTTAAGTGATTTGTGGAACAATATTCCTGAATTGTGAACTTACACCATTATGACGGGAGTTTGTGTGCATTTTGGGTCGGCTGCTTACTCTTTGAAAGCTTAAGACCATTCACTTCCTATGCTTCTTATATTATGTTTTCTAACAACATTTATTTTTAATTATTTTTTTTTAATCAAGCAAACAAACAAATTACCCTCATAATGCCATGCAATTAAACACAAGTACAAGAAACATCAGTAGTCATTTCACATCATGTATAAAAAGTAAAAACAGAACATGTACATACATGACATCAAGGTTTACCTTTTCACTATACTGCCATTTACCCTTACCGTATATACTCGTGTATAAGCCGACCCGTGTATAAGCCGAGGTACCTTATTTTACCTACAAAAACTGGGAAAACTTATTGACTCGCGTATAAGCCTAGACACAACTACAGCCCTGTCTCCCAGCAGCGCACATTCTGCCAAAGCGACCCCCCCAGCGATCAACCGGACTTCTTTGCAAAGCTGATGGTGACAGAGAATTGCCAAACGGATTACTGTGTGCATTGTCCCACTGTCCCACTACCATGTGCAGAGGGTGCTGTTTGATATTGCCATCACTGTTAATCTTTTGTATAACCAACAGAGGGCGCTGTGTGATATTGCAGTCACTGTTATTCTTTCATATAACCAACAGAGGGCACTGTGTGATATTGCAGTCACTGTTAATCTTTCATATAACCAACAGAGGGCGCTGTGTGATATTGCAGTCCCAGTTATTCTTTTATACAACCAACAGATGGCACTGTGTGATATTGCAGTCCCTGTTATTCTTTCATACAACCAACAGATGGTGCTGTGTGATATTGCAGTCTCTGTTATTCTTTCATACAACCAACAGATGGCACTGTGTGATATTGCAGTCCCTGTTATTCTTTCATACAACCAACAGATGGCGCTGTGTGATATTGCAGTCCCTGTTATTCTTTCATACAACCAACAGATGGCACTGTGTGCTATTGCAGTCCCTGTTATTCTTTCATACAACCAACAGATGGCGCTGTGTGATATTGCAGTCCCTGTTATTCTTTCATACAACCAATAGATGGCGCTGTGTGATATTGCAGTCACTGTTAATCTTTCATATAACCAACAGAGGGCGCACTGTTATTCTTTCATATAACCAACAGAGGGCATTGTGGGATATTGCAGTCTCTCCCCAAGTGAACTGTTGGTATAGGAATGATTAAAAGTGACTGCAATCTCAGTTACTCGGGTACCGCTGACCCGCGTATAAGCTGAGGTAGACTTTTTCAGCACATTTTGGATGCTGAAAAACTTGGCTTATACGCGGGTATATACGGTATGTATCTTATCATGTAACAAGCAATCTATACCAACAACCATAGATCTGTCTTTTGTTCATTTCCACCCTATCCTATGGGGCAGATTTATCAAGGGTCGAATTTCGAGGGTTAAAAAACCCTCAAATTCGACCCTCAAAGTAAAATCCTTCGAAATCGAATATCGAATTCGAAGGTTTTTAGAGTAAAGCTTCGATTGAATGATCGAGTAAAAATCGTTTGATCGAACGATAAAATAGTTCGAATCAAACGATTCGAACGATTTTAAGCGATCGATCGAAGGATTTTTATTCAATCAAAAAAAACTTAGAAAAGTGCTGGGGAAGGTCCCCGTAGGCTAACATTGCACCTCAGTAGGTGGCGAAGTATGAAGTCGAAGTATTTTTTAAAGAGAAAGTACTTCGATTATCGAACGGTCGAATAGTCGAACGATTTTTACTTCAAATCGTTCGAATCATTCGATTAGATCAAATTCTATCGAATTTGACCAATTCGATGGTCGAAGTACCCAAAAACTACTTCGAAATTCGATTTTTTTTCCATTCGAATTATTCACTCGAGCTTAGTAAATCTTCCCCTTTGTGTTGCATGTCCAAACAAATGTAGTCTTCCCCTTACTCCATTATGGTTTAAGCATATATAGCCTGCAACTTATACCAGATCAAACAAATCAGCTGTTAAGTGCTGTTAAGTAATCCATTCTGTGTACATATCTTATTTTTTTCAACTAATTAGATTTCTAAAGTAGCCACCTCGCTACATTCTGACAAAATTTCATTCTACTTTACTGTAAAATTCCACTATGCAAGGTGTGAATTTTAAACATAATTTATTTAAATTACATGTATAATGAAGTCTGATTTAAAGGAGAAGGAAAGGTTAAAACTAAGTAAGCCTTATCAGAAAGGTCCATCTAAATATACCAGTAAACCCCCAAAGTAATGTTGCTCTGAGTCCCCTGTCAAAAGAAACACTGCATTTCTTTCCTTCTATTGTGTACACATGGGCTTCTGTATCAGACTTCCTGCCTTCAGCTTAAACCTCATTGCCCTGGGCAAGAGCATGCTCAGTTTGCTCCTCTCCCCCCCCCTCCCTTCTCTACTGTAATCTGAGCCCAGAGCAGGGAGAGACTCAGGCAGGAAGTGATGTCACACCACATTTATACTGCAGCTCCTATCCTAAACAAACAGAGAGTTTCTAGAGCTTTTTACTCAGGTATGGTAAAGCATTCTACAGAATAAATATAGCATTCTAAGTTGCACTATTGCAGCTAATCTATTGGCAATAAAATGCCTCCATAGCTTTCCTTCTCCTTTAAAAGAAGAAGGATACGAGAACATGCTCAGGCATATATTGAATATTCACTGGCTAAATAGTACTGCTAAGTGTAGGGGCACCTTACATGCACGTTTGCAAGGCATCATAACTACTATTAAAGTAAATTTGTGTTATCTGCAATATAAATATTTGCAAAACCTTCCTCTTCACATTCTTTCTTTTCTATTTACAAATGTTTCTATCCAAAATACTATTGTTCAAATCTTTACACATGACAGCTGCTTTTCTTAAATTAGGCTGCATAAAATGAACACATTTCTAAGTTCTATTTACTTTTCATACTAAAACACAATCACATTTCTTCTCTGGAGGTGTTTATACTACGGAATGATAGTTGATAGCTGTGGTCAGATATAGTTTGGAAAAATTTAAGATTTTCTTGTTCCCTGCTGTTGTTGTAATGAAACACCATTCTAAAGAGTCTACACACAATGAGTTTTTACGTTGTTTCTTTGTCTTTACACCGCCAGGTTCCAGGGTCTACAAATTTCATAAAAAGCTTTGTAAGTGCGTGTTTATACAGGTTTTCAAAAAGAACATGTTACATTTCAGATCTAAATTATCTGAAAATATCAGAAATGTAAATATAGGAATTATTATTTTGTTTTATTATTACGGTGGACCTTAGTCAGTGTTGGTTCTTTATCAAATAGCTCACTGAGCTGTGGTGGGAATTGTAGTATAGCAATAGCTGCAACAAGATTACTCTGCACTGTTCAAGCCTGAACATTTTAAAAATCTGCTTTTCCCTTTTTGTGGTAAAATGACATCTTTGAAAAAAGTTCAGGAATAAGCCTACAACTGTATTTTTAAATAAAGCTAATCTGATAAATTGGCTTCTAATATAACTATGTACTACAGAATGAAAGGAAACATTCTTCTAAGTTTATTGGATCTTTGTTTCATTAAGGTTTCTCAGAAGAGTGCAAGAGCATCTGAATGACACACAAGTTAGGCAATGGATGTCGGGTGAGAAGTAGAACACCTACATGCCACCCCCTCATTCCCCTTATGAATACACTGCTACTGAATGTATCAGTGCTATATCAGGACAGCAGCAGGTCTCTGTGTGCCGAACTAAAGTATAGTGGCCTGTAGCAATTCCAATAGAATGGAAGGCAGGGTGCAATGTGTAAAAAAAAAATGGCAGCTTGCATCCATGTTTTGAACTTTCCACCCTGCCTTCTATTATTTAAATTACCTCGATGGAGTTAGGTTAAGGGGTAAACTTGTTTTATTTTAAAACTTCAAAGCTTTACTCATCCATTAATGTTACAGAATGTTGCTTGACGCATTTCGGACGCATGTTTTATTTTAAAACTCCAAAGCTTTATTCATCCATTTATGTTACAGAATGTTGCTTGACACGTTTTGGACGCATGCGCCGAAACGCATCAAGCAACGTTCTGTAACGTGCCTGTTTTATTAATGGATGAATAAAGCTTTGGAGTTTTAAAATAAAGCAGGTGTCTGGAATCATTCTCCTTTCTGCTTTCAAAATGTGCACGGCCTGGGGCTCCGAAGGTAATTCCAGCACCCAATCATTTGCAAGCTGCCAATTCTTCCTTGCTGACATTGCAGTGAATCGGGCGGTAACACTCTTTTCTTCCTCTTATAAACTTGTTTTATGCTGACTAGTACTACATAGAGAGTATAGAAGGGCTTTAGTTGGAAGCTGAACAGGTCCAGAATGTCATATTGAGATAGAGCATAACATTATACTGTCTAGCAGTGAATAGAAATTTCCATCCACACCTCTTTAACGATACATCACTTTTTTGACTGTAAATCTTAGCCAGATGATCTTAGAATCCCTAGAAGATAGATGTTTTCATAAAACTCTAAGAACTAACTTTACACTAAATTCATGCTTTGGTTTGTTTCTTTCTGTTGCATTGTTTGAATTTTCACCAATGTATTGTCCTTTTCTGCAAAAAAATGTTTGAGCAGTATTTAAGAAAATATAAAACATCTTTACAAAGCATGTCCTCTCTTGCAATTTGTGCCTAGAGCGCGATTAGAAGAAGGATACATCAATTGGATCTGGTTTTTCCAAGAAGAGATTAGGATGAGGTTTCTGTTCTCAGAATACTTAAAGTAGTTTCATAGAATATCACTGTCACGCACGCCGTTCCATCATGACCATCAGTATAAGCTGACATCTCATTTATAGGGACATTTTGGGCCAAAATCCTTTACTTATGATAAAGGAGGTGAGAAAATAAGAATTACATCCTCAGTTCATTAGGCCTATCGAGTTATAGAATTTGCATAATGTTGGAAAGAGGAAAGAAATACTGCCTGAGTGATATCTTTAATTGATAAATTGTTAATTCCAAAAGTGGGCATAGAGTACTGTAGGTGCCTGGTTAGAATCTCTTGGGTGTGTTTTAGTGAATAATAAGTCATCAGCCCTGCTTTTTGAGTTGCTAATGGGTTCTACAATGGTGAATCCTCCAATGGGTTTGCTAGATGCTTGAAGACAACAAGAGTACATAAATATTAAATACATTTAGTTGTTAAATGCTTAACAAATTGATATAACTACTGTACACTTGTTGACACTGCATTTCAATTAACTAATGCATTGTGCCATACAGTATTTTGGAAATAGGTTCAACATACCACCAAGTAAAAAACACCTCTTCTATAGTATTAATATATTTCAACTTACAAATTATTAAATGTTCTGCATCACAAAAATCACAAGTACCATCTGGACTGCCTGAATGTTGTAATGTATATCATTATTTCACACCACCTCATACCACACATGATTCAAGCCAACAGTAAAAATCATTTGGCCAAAAAAATTCTGATTTAGGTTGTAAAAATCAGTGTAAATTGTGGCAATATCAACAATAACATTTTGCACTAGTATTCTATGGCAAAATTTGACACCAGGCTGTGCACTAGCCTACAATCAATACACAGTTTGTTAATTATTTCACATTTTATATGGTAATGCCTTGCATTCAGACTGTAATGTGTATCTGCTGTTTTTTTTTCATTGCTTTCCAGTTTAAAAACTGGAAAAAAATTAAAAAGATACAACTGATCAGTAATGGTTTTATAGAAAGGTCACCTTTTTTTTCTTTGTATAGAATATTTTTCCTTGGGAAATGGTCACAGTTAAAAAGGTTCAGTCATGAACACTGTTTAGGGTGAAACCTATGAAAACTTTGATGTTTTCAAAATGTAGATGAGTAGAGATAATAAACTATTTATTAAGCGTGCATCCTAACTGGTCCTTGCTTTAAACAGTCAGATTTTGTGAATTTTATAAACTTCGACCACCTACTTCGCCACCTAAAACCTACGGAGCACCAATGTTAGCCTATGAGGAAGGTCCCCATAGGCTTTCAGGGCAATTTCTGATCGCAGGAAAATCGTTCGATCGATGGATTAAAATTGTTTGAAACGTTCGATCGACTGATTTCATGAAATTTGCATTTTAGGGGTGAAAACCTTTAATTAGCTAATTTTAAATCAGTCAAACATGAGAATACACACACACACACACACACACACACATATATATATATATATATATATATATATATATATATATATCGATGATACTCTATAGAGACAAACTAGCTCATTCATGGATAGGCCATTAAGGCTGCAATACCCCACTGCACAGACATAATGTATGGGTGATATCACATTGGCTGATATAAGACTTCTCTCCATCTGGGTACATTAGGCAGAAAAACACCTGAAACAGTCTCACTGCCTTTCACCTCACCGGATATTTTCAGCTTTAAAGGAACAGATCAGTGTTAAAATAAAAACTAGGTAAATTGATAGGCTTTGCAAAATAAAAAAATGTTTCTTATATAGTTAGTTAGCCAAAAATGTCATCTATAAAGGCTGGAGTGACTGGTAATAGCCAGAACATTACTTCCTGCTTTGCAGCTCTCTTGGTTTCTACTGATTGGTTATGATTGCATGCACCTAATTGGGTCCATTGCCAGGGGCCTTGCAGAGGATTACAAGTTAATGGTATATCACTGTTCATATTTGTATGTTTACAATGTTGTTAAAATAACTGTTATGGATATATGTGTTATCTATTGTTAAATTATGTTTTGTGCAATAAAGCTGTGGCCAAAAAGACTCCAACAAAATAAATGTATGGTGAGTGGGTTGGTTATTCCTAGGCCAGGTTGGGGGAAAGCGGCAGGTATTTGTCTCTGCCCATGTCATGTTCAATTTGGCAAACTTTAAAACTCACAATCTTTCTTCCACTGCAGTTTTGGATTTGCATAAAGGTAAAGGTTCACACAAACAATATTTTTTTTTATTTATTATGAAATGATATCATACATTTCATTCAAAATTATATTCTAAATTATATATTTCTTTAATTGTATATTTTCCATAACAACGTTTAAAAAAAAACATCAACCCATAAGACCGCAATATGAGCTAACATTTACAACTAAAAATATTTTTAAGGTCTTTGATGTTGTTAGGGAACAGAATATTAACCGCAGACAACCCAACTTCTATATACAACATAAATTATTCCAAAAAGAGAGATACAGAAGCAGGTGCAGTACAGGAAGGGAGGCAATTCAAGCTGTTTATTTGCACAAAGTAGCGAAAGCAGTAGATGAGAACAGTACAGAATAAAGTTAAAGGAGATATAAACTCAAAAAATCAACTGATGTAAACTTAATCAGGGTGCATCTATTAACATTTTCAAAATGTACATTCACATTCTATTTTTAATGGATTCTAAGAGATTCACATTTTTAATGAGTGATAGCGGGTTTTTTCCTTTTGAGGCTTAATTGGCATTGCCTTCAGATTCAGATTTGCCTTCCTCTATATTAAAACAGTGGATATATGATTATGTTTTTTACGTTTTAGTTGTCACAGCAACTCTAGGACCTTGCCAGAATACTGCACATGTAATTTTAGAAGAGGGAGAAAGGAGGTTCTCTCCTGTGACTGCACAGTGGATTGACACTTATGCTAAGTGACAGCCTTCTTGGATTTCCTATCATTAAGACACTTCAGATTCAGGACTAGGGATGTAGCGAACGTCGGAAAAAAAGTTTGCGAACATATTCGCGAACTTGCGCAAAAATGCGAGCGGTTCGCGAACGGTTCGCGAACCCCATAGACTTCAATGGGAAGGCGAACTTTAACATCTAAAAAAGACATTTCTGGCCAGAAAAATGATTTTAAAGTTGTTTAAAGGGTGCAACGACCTGGACAGTGGCATGCCAGAGGGGGATAAAGGGCAAAAATGTATCTGAAAAATCTGCCTGTGTGTGCTTGGAAGAGATAGTGTAGGGGGAGAGCTGTTAGTGATTTCAGGGACAGATGATAGTAAGTTTGCTGGCTAGTAATCTGCTTGATACTGCTCTGTATTGGAGGGACAGAAGTCTGCAGGGATTTGAGGGACATTTTAGCTTAGGTAGCTTTGCTGGCTAGTAATCTACTGTTCTCTTTAAACAACTGCCATACGTTGCCCTTGTAGGCATTGTTTGCCCAGTTTTTTTGGACGCAGCCACTGAAGCACAGTTGCCAGAAAAAATATGCCATATAAATGCTGAAAATAGTCATTTTTCGCCATACGTTGACCTTGTAGACATTGTTTGCCCAGTTTTTTTTGGACGCAGCCACTGAAGCACAGTTGCCAGAAAAAATATGCCATATAAATGCTTAAAATAGTAATTTTTCGCCATACGTTGACCTTGTAGACATTGTTTGCCCAGTTTTTTTGGACGCAGCCACTGAAGCACAGTTGCCAGAAAAAATATGCCATATAAATGCTGAAAATAGTCATTTTTTGCCATATACGTTGAGTCAACGTATGGCAAAAAATGACTATTTTCAGCATTTATGTGGCATATTTTTTCTGGCCTCTGTGCTTCAGTGGCTGCGGCCAAAAAAACTGGGCAAACAATGCCTACAAGGTCAACTTATACACTACTACAGCGATGGATACGGATTACGTAAAATTTATTATGGCTGCTTGAAAAAAGTCACTCCGGTGTTTTTTCTGGAGACGGTAATATTATGGATATTTAGACAGAATGTGAACACGGGCACACAGCTAGATAGCAGTTGGTTGAATAACACACTGGGCAAAAAATGCCTACAGGGCAAATAATGCCTAAAAGGTCAACTTATACACTACTACAGCGATGGATACCGATTACGTAAAATTTATTATGGCTGCTTGAAAAAAGTCACTCCGGTGTTTTTTCTGGAGACGGTAATATTATGGATATTTAGACAGAATGTGAACACGGGCACACAGCTAGATAGCAGTTGGTTGAATAACACACTGGGCAAAAAATGCCTACAGGGCAAATAATGCCTAAAAGGTCAACTTATACACTACTACAGCGATGGATACGGATTACGTAAAATTTATTATGGCTGCTTGAAAAAAGTCACTCCGGTGTTTTTTCTGGAGACGGTAATATTATGGATATTTAGACAGAATGTGAACACGGTCACACAGCTAGATAGCAGTTGGTTGAATAACACACTGGGCAAAAAATGCCTACAGGGCAAATAATGCCTAAAAGGTCAACTTATACACTACTACAGCGGTAGTAAAATAAAAAAAAGTTAAATAAAAAAAAATTAAAGTTGGTGCTGCTGAACTACTAGGAGCAGCAGATTAGCACACCAGTCCCACTCCCCAACACTGCTAGACTAATAGCACTGGGCTCTTATAGTAGTAGTAGTAGTAGTAGTAGTAGTAAAACAACAAAAAAATAAATAAAAGCAGTCCTTACAAGGACTATTGCTATTGCAGCAGTCAGCAGATGAGATCAGAAGCAGGACAGCTGCCCACTGCAGCTACATACAGAGCACTGCAGTAGAAGGTAGATTACTAGCCAGCAAAGCTACCTAAGCTTAAATGTCCCTCAAACCCCTGCAGACTTCTGTCCCTCCAATAACAGAGCAGTATCAAAACGTTTACTAGCCAGCAAACTTTCAACTGTCCCTGAAATCACTAACAGGCAGCAGCTCTCTCCCTACACTATCTCTTCAGCACACACAGGCAGAGTGAAAAAAAGCTGCAGGGCTTCGGTTTTTATAGGGAAGGGGAGTGGTCCAGGGGAGAGCTTCCTGATTGGCTGCCATGTACCTGCTGGTCTGGGGTGAGAGGGCAAAAAAAAGCGCCAACAATGGCGAACCCAAAATGGCGAACGTCGCGCGACGTTCGCGAACTTCCGGCGAGCGCGAACACCCGATGTTCGCGCGAACAAGTTCGCCGGCGAACAGTTCGCGACATCTCTATTCAGGACCACTGCTAAACTTCTCTCACGGTGGGAGATGCAGCTCCTGCTGGTAGCAGAATTTGGAGCAATCCTGTAGGTAGAGGCAACCTAATATTTTTTAACAAAGTTTGAAAAGAGAAAAGAAAAACCCATGTTTGCACCTCCTCACTCTGCTTAAGAAAAGTGCACGGGAACTTTCCACTAGGTTAAAAGATCAAGGGTATACCAGTAATATTAAGTGGGCATACCACAGGGCCCTTGCAAGAAGCAAAATACAGGAGGAGGCAGTTTGATTAATTAGGACCTTTTGCAACCAATGGCAAATGGTGAATCAATTTGTAGAAAATCATTGGCATATACTGCACATGGATCTGGTTCTAATCTAAATTTGCTGGAGAAAGACCTACGACCTGCTGTAGAAGAACACCTAATCTTGCGGACAAATTTATCTATATTCATTTTATCAAACAAACAACACTCTTTTTGGCACCCATACTTGTGGTACATGTAATGCATGTTCATACATGTCCAGTTACAGATAGTTTTGTTCAGAATAATAGCAGTCCAACATCACTAACCTGACCTGTCACTGTTTTGGTAGAAATTATATTAATATATGGCAAATAATTTACTAATAGTAGAGTAATAGAAAACCAACAGACCCAACTGACATGCTTGCTGCTGATTCTGTGCAATTGAATCATTATTTGAGACTGGTTCAAAATAATAGCAGTGTTCAAAATAATAGCTTGTTCCATATAATAGCAATGTGGATTTCAATTAACGGTCGTCAGTTACGACCCTTATTTATGGAAGGAAGGCAGCAAATGCTGGTTATAGTGCATTTCTCTGTGAAAATCAGAGTAAAATGGGTCATTCCATACATTGTTCCGAAGAACAGCGTACTTTGATTACAAAGTTGATTGTAGAGGAGAACATATAAAGAAGTGCAGAAAATGATAGACTGCTCAGCTAAAATGATCTCAAATGCTTTAAAATGGCAACCAAAACCTGAAAGATGTGGAAGAAAATGGAAAACGACCATGCAAATGGATAGAAGAATAGGCAAAAATTCAGCCAATGATCAGCTCCAGGAAGATCAAAGAAGTTCTAAATTTACCTGTGTGTTCTGGTACAATTAGAAGATGCCTATGTGAAGCCGAGCTTTGCTATCCTATGTGAACATTTTTATGAATAGATTTGAATAGCAGCGTGTTTACACTAATAGGTGGTTTTTGAAGTTTTATTTAAGATGGTTTTGTTTCAGCGATGATGTGTTAGCACTATGGACGGGGCCACAGTGGACCCTTCGGGAGCTTCTACAGCATATGAACTCCTCACTGGAATGCATACAATATATGGCACATGATAGCCAGGAAGACATCTCATTCCTAGATACTAGGGTTTTGAAATGTAGTAGCGTGTTATCCACTGATCTGTACGTGAAACCCACTGACAGGAACACCCTATTGCATTCTGAGTCCTTTCGTCCATTTTAGGTTAAAAAGTCACTACCTAAGTCACAATTCAGTAGGGTGAAACGCATTGTGAGTGATGGAAAACTGTTGGGGGAAGACTTGACAAAATACAAGAAAAATTTGGGGAGAGAGGGTATCCCAATAATCTCTTACAAAAACAACGGAAGGAGGTAGAGCTTCCAGAGAGAACAAATTTAAGAAAAGGCTGACAGCAAGGACACACAGATCGTATTACCTTTTTTTTGAGATTTCATGTACTAAGCCACCAGGTGGCTAACATTATAAGGAAACATTGGGGAGTTTTGAGGGATGGCATCCGTGGTGTAACTTGGTTTGAGTCACCACCAATGATGTCATACAAAAGAAATAGGACAATCGGATCAATGTTAACCAAATCAGATTTGGGGGAGGCACAGCCACAGCAAAAATTTTTGGGTCCGGTGAAATGTGGCACCCTATGTTTGAGCTGCAACTGCTGTTCTAACTGCCAAAAAGGTTATGGGCTATATCATCCGTGCATGGGCACCCCTATCAAAATCCGGGGGTTATAACACTTGTGCAATAAAATGTCCATGTGGGTTAATGTATGTGGGCCAGACAAGTCGCCCAGTTAGAGAATGTATCAGAGAACATAAATCAGCCATACGGACAAAAAAAGTGGAACAAGCAGTTGCCTCTCATTTTGTGGAAAAGAACCACCAGGTTCAACAGCTAAAATATAAGTTTATAGATCATGCACCCAGATTGCAATGAGGGGGTGACAGGACCATAGGGCTCCTTAGAAAATAAACCATGTGGATTAGAATATTAGAAACTCTCACTCCTCAGGGATTAAACAGGTAATACGATCTACAAGCTATTTTCAGAGTTTAATTGTTTTTAATTGTTTTTAAATGTATGTCTTACAGATATATTAGAACTTGGGCTAACTTGTGATTGTTCAACCACTTAAGAGTTAACGGGATATCACCGTGTGACAATGTAATAAACCTGTTGAAAATTTTAACCAACTTGTAGCAATGAGCCAGCAGATGGCACAATATGTTTCTGTATAAAAAGCTGTATTGTTCAGTGTGTGGTAAGGTTGAAAAAAGACTCTGTGTAGCCTGAAACATTGCTTATCCAGGTCCTGCCAGTGTTCCTAATAAAGGCATTATTATCCAAGAAAAGAATTATAGTGGTGTACTTCAAACAATTGATGCAAGAGGAGTGGAAGGTGGCCATTTAGGGTACGTGCACCAGGACCCACTGATTTGCAGTCTTGTGAGCTGATTCTACCAATTAAGCAAGCCTAGCTATTGGCAAGACGCCTCAACAAAGTTCCACTGATGAAAAAAAGGCGTGTGCTGAGGAAGTTACCATTTGCCAAATTTCACATTGACTGGCCTAAAGAGAAATGGAGCAACATTTTGTGGACTGATGAAAGCAAGATTGTTCTTTTTGGGTCTAGGGGCTGCAGACAGTTTGTCAGATGACCCCCAAAACGTAGAATTCAAGCCACATGCATAATCAATGCTGAATATGATTCAGTATAGAATAAATGTATTACTTTGATAAGTTGTCATTTTTTGTAAACTCACAATGGTAACCCAAGAAGCATTAGAGCCTTTGGATTATGGAAATCTAATCTAGGTTTGATTTGCTTTTTTGTTTCTGGAAATTAACTACACTTGGGGGGTTATTTACTAAACTCTGAATGCAAAATCACGAAAAATTTGTGATTTCTTTAAATAAAATCGGACTTTTTAAAATTAAACCCCGAAGATGGAAAAGTCCGAATCTGAAAATCCGGCATCTCAGACCTGTCGAGGTTGCATATAAATTAATGGGAGGAGTCCCAATGATTTTTTGATGTGCGCTGGGTTTTCGGGCAATAAGAAGTTTTCCGAGTTTATGTGTGAAAATTATGAAAAAATAGTGAAAATCTTATAATATAAGTCTGAAAAATTTGTGAAAATCAGATTTTCTCCTGCAAAGCAAATTTTAGGGAAAATGTAAAAATAAGCGTAAAAAACCCAAGTGGATTTGATTGGAGTTTGTAGCAGAAAATATTGAGATAAATTCAGACTTTGATAAATAATCCCCTTGGTAATAACTAAAAGGGTTATTTACTCAACTCCGTATGTAAAAATCATGAATTTTTTATTTTTTTTTTCATAAAATCGGACTTTTAAAAAAAATCACAATTTATTAAACCCTGAGGATGGCAAAGTCCGAATCTGAAAATCCAGCATCTCAGACCTGTCTAGGTTGCATCTAAGTCAATGGGAGAAGTCCCAATGATTTTTTAATGTGCGCTGGGTTTTGGCAATACCCCAAACTTTTTGGGCAAAATTTAGAGTTTTTCGCGAAAATCTGATTTTTCACATTTTTTTGGATTCCTTTTTGTCCCCCCAAAAAAAGTTCGGGAAAGTGTTTTAATAAATAAGCCCAAAAAACCCGTACGGATTTGGTCGGAGTTTTTTTCAGAAAATATTGAGATAAATTCGGACTTTGATAAATAACCCCCTAACTCATATTGAGGGGAGTATGTTTATCATTTATTGTCTGGATTATTGTTTGGTTTCACAAGGCTTAAAACCGAACATGGATTTGAAACATGAACAGGCCTTAGAAAAACTGAACTGTTCGGGTCAAAACTAAACAAGTGGTAACCCTAGAAGTGTAAAGCTCAGATCTGAGAGAACTGTCACTAAACAGAGTGGGTTGAAACAGAACATTCCGATAAACATAGCTTTTAACAAATAAATATCACAATTGAATATCTGCATGCGGACTGACATTTGTAACTGAGAATAGCAGTTTTTTTGTGATTGTATAGGATGTTTCCTAATCAATATCCTGATCAATATATACAGCATAATTGCGGATACATGAAATAGCGAAGTTGTGAATTTTGCCTTTGACCTTAAAAGATATACACTCTCATTCTAGGGAGGTTACTATTCACTGCACATAATGCAGGCTTGTCTGTTATTTAAATTACTCACTACCCATTGGGCCGTTATTTCAAACCAATCTATTAATGATTTTGATTGGCTGGCATCAGCAGAAGGGGTGTGGCAGTATGAATTCAATACCATACTGACAGCCCCCGGCCCCTTTGACAAAGCTTTTTTTTATGAGTGAAAAGTGTGTCAGGTGTTTCCCTATAAGAGGGAAAACTATTTTTAATTTTATTTGACTGTGACCAAATGATACTTAGCAGTGGTGGATGTGATTCAAGTGTGAGCAACTGCACCTTACAGAGCTAGCAATACATCCAAGGACTAGAAGGACACCAGGGGAGAATAGTGTTGTACTGGTGTCCTGGTTTGTTTCCACTAGTGAGGCAGGGATAGAGGTGAGGCTGAACCCAAGCGATTATACATAGCCCTAGATTAGCTCAGTTACTCACCAAAGCACACTGCAACAATAGCTAAACACATGGTTAGTGTTTTGGAGCAGGGGTGTTAACTTAAGAAATGTCTGCTTTTTTTTGTCTGATCTATTGCACTGATTTTAACGCAGATCATTAAAAGTTACATTTTATATTGCCAGCATGGGTTTTTCCTTTCTCTTTAGAATTTTTGTTGTAGATTACCTGCTACCACACAACTATAGTTCAACTGCAAATCTCTGCATTTGTGGGTGGGGCACTCAAACTTTGTTTGCAAAGAGGCAGCCGAATAATCAGCGGTGGATATAATGATATAGTGCTGATCTCAAGTCTTCAGTGAAAAATGGCAGAGCATAGTAGAGATCTTTTCTGTAATAACATCATTAGTATACAGTATAAATACAGTGGCAACTTTTTGTTTAATGCCCCTACAAATAACAGCAGTGTATAGACTGTGTTAACTTTTGGTCCAATACTCCCAGAACACACAGCAGAGTAAATGTAGTTCTAATTCATATTTAATGTCCTTAGAACACATTGCAGTATCAATACAGCATCAGCTTCATCTTTAAAGACCAACTTTATTATTAATGCCTCAGACAATAGAGATCCCATGAACCCTTTAATAGCAGTCTGACCATATTTTATTAAAAATAAATAAAAGCAGTGGTGTAACTCTGAGGATCAGCGTCTTATAATTTTTGGTTGGTGGGAGGTGTGACGTGGGTGACCCACAATCTCACTCCCATAGCAGGTAACCTGTAATTTTTTTCAGAGGGGGCCCATAAATGTTGGGAGGCCGGGACCCCTGAAATTACTAAATGCATTATCACAATCATACACTGAGAGAACACAGAACATTTTTGAATTTCAGTTATCTGGGCTCCATCAGGCTAGCTAGGTACAGTTTCCCCAGGGAATAGGGTCCTGAATCATTGCCTTTGTCTGGCAATCAGGGACAGATGGGAACCTTAGAACAGAATGAAAGAAAATGGAGTACAAGAAGGATAAATACATTTCGCTGCCGGTGAATACATTTGCAAAACTGTCAAGATAATACAACGGCATCAAAAAAATTTGGACACGCTACGGAAAAGTCGCTCGCGTCAAAACCGCCGCACATCAACATTATTCAGACGCCCATTAACTTGACGCTAGTGTCCAAATTGACGTGAGTGTCAGAATTGACACAATGTCAGAATTGACACGGGCGGCAAAATTCGGGTTTCGCAAATTTTTCACCATTTCGTGGGAAATTGTCAAAGTTTCGACGCGAAAATTCGCCGCCGTCAAACAAAAATGGACGCTGGTGTCCGTTTTTTTATTACGCTGGCACATTTTTGCCAGCAAATTTTCTGGCGAAGCAAAACACCCCAAATTCACCCGTCGTTAGTCTGGATGAGTGCAAAAATAGGTGTGCACCCAAGCCCTCTACACTGGGTGTTGAGTTTGACATCACAGGATCTGCTTGCATCTTGGCGCACGCACACACCTTGTCTGACTTCTTTTCCCAGCAGGTGAACTTGATCGGACCTAGCAGCACAAATAAAAATAAATATTTAAAAAAAAATAGAAATACAAAAAATAGAAATGGCCCCTGATCACACTGTTCCCCATGGCTATAATTTAGGGTAGTCTGTGCATTAATCCACCCCTGATTTAAATCCTTTCTGCTTTGTAGAAAAGTGTTCTGACTTGCAGGAGTTGTTTGATCAGTTTGTTTGTTAGCTTAGAATTCTGAATTTTCACTGTTTACCAAACTAGGCAAATGCATTTGCTCATCCCTAAAAAGGCTTACACAACCTGGTACAATACAGAAACTCTGACAGGCAATTCACTACCTCAAAAAACCGTCAAATTTATTAGAGATATAACTCAAGAATCGAATGGTGTGTCAAAGTCGCCTCCCAGGAGTCACCGCATTAGAAGGCTTTTGGCATCTTACAACAGATAAATCATTTAACCAGTGAACCTCTGTAAATATTCTTAAACTTTTATAAGACTAAGTTAAATAATGTCTACGTAAAAATGATCAGACATGCCAATGTCTAAAATGCGGTTTAAAACTAAAGACACTACTACAAAAAAAAGGCAGATATATCTGAAAGTGTATGACCTTTCATTTTAAAATAAATAACTGTTCAAGGAGGTGACATCTTTTTTTTTTTTTAAAGTGATAATGATGCCAAAAAACTCCTCAAATTATGAATGTACATTAAAAATTACCTATAGGTTATATTGATAATTTTTCGCTGATAGGGTCGGACTGGCGCCCCTGATGCAAAGTCCCCTCTGGACCCCCAGCAGCAACTCACCTTCAGCCCCCCGCTGGTTTTGGCTACGACCGGAGTGAGGGAGGTCAGAGGGTGGGAAGAAACACGGACTCAATTGTTCTTTCTCAACCTATCAGTTGGGACTTCTAATGCCAGTGGAATACTGCTGTAAAAATATGGTAGCCCCCCTCAAAGAGAAACACTGGAGATCAGATAGGCAAATACCTTTATGGCAAAATTATAAATAGCATACAAAGACAATATTATGATAGATGTAACAAAAAGGCTTAATATCTGGGGGGTTATTTACTAAACTTCAATTTTTTCTGGTCAGAGTTTTAAAGGGGGAAAAACAATTTTTTCATAAGAAAAAAAACCACATTCTTTTGGGATTTATTAAACCATGATGCTTTTAAAAGTCTGAATAAAAAAAGCCCATCTCAAACCTGCCGAGGTCATGTAGAAGTCAATGGCAGCTGTTCTGTTTACAACTGGAAGATATGATCTGCAAAGGGTTTTGTAGAAATCGGCTGTCAAACACAAAAAAAAAAAAACAAGTGGTTTTAAGAAAATAGAAATTTTCTGGATTTAAGTAAATGCCCCTCTGGTGTCAGTATCTCTTTAAAGCATAACAGCAACAACATTGAATGAAAATATCATTTTTGTTCTAAGATATACTAGATAACCTCATTTGCCCCTCAATTCAAAGTGCATTATTTATTTAAAAGCCCTGGTTGGCAAATGAATGCATTACCTTCCATTGGTTGAAATAGCCACTTGATATTTAGGGGCAGATGTACAAAATTCGGGTGAAGGGTTCGAATAAAAAAAAATTCGAATTTCGAAGTATTTTTTGGCTACTTCGACCATCGAATTGGTTAAATTCGATCGAATTCGATCGAAATCGAACGATTCGAACGAATCGAATGAAAAATCGTTCGACTATTCGACCATTCGATAATCGAAGTACTGTCTCTTTAAAAAAAAATTCGACCACCTACTTCGGTAGATAAAACCTACCGAAGTCAATGTTAGCCTATGGGGAAGGTCCCCATAGGCTTGCTAAGTTTTCTTTGATCGAAGGATTTTCATTCGATCGTTTTATTAAAATCCTTTGAATCGTTCGATTCGAAGGATTTAATCGTTCGATAGAATAAAAATCGTTCGATCGAATCGAATAATAATTCGATCGATCGAATTATTAGCGCTAAATCGTTCGATTTCGATATTCAAAATCGAACGATTTTAATTCCCAGTCGAATATCGAGGGTTAATTAACCCTCGATATTCGACCAATAGTGAATCGGCCACCTTAAAGTCACCTAACATCCTTCTTTTATGAGATGTGAGGGTAAACTATTTTTCAAAAGTTTGAGAAAGTCAGGAATAAAGTAATTCAAGCACAATGAATTTAGAGACATGACTTCTTAAGGGAGGAGGGCTGACAAAGTGTCTTCCTTAGGGAAGGTCAGAAGTCATTGGTATTAAGCTAGACAAGCTGGTAGCAGAGTGTTAATGGAAATGGAAAGCAGATGTTTGGTAATTAGGGGAGATGTGAATGACAAGACATGAGAGGTACGGTACATGCGCTAGCTGCCACAAAGCAGCTGTTGTTACCGATTTTGCTGTCAGAAATATACACAAGTCAGATCCTCCCCTGTGTATTTGTCATAGCTGTAACAATCCGATAAAAACTCAGTTGATTAAAACCAGTAATCTATCCCACAAAACAATTTTAGTAATATTCAGTTACACATGGCACAGGTTAGATTGTGTGACCTTAAACTGTAATAAACCACCCCCACATTTACTTAAACTGTATATATATTCCACACTTAGATGAACATGTCAGCAATGTGTATTATACTTTAGCAAGTCTAAATGCTAAGGTATTACTTGGGTACATTCCTTCTCTGACCATTTGTCAGACCTGTGTAGGTGTAAATGCAAGTTCTCTTCTATTGTGTTACTGTGTATTGTATTCCAGTCAAATGGTTATTCAAATATAATACAGCTGCAGTCAGTTCTTATTTTTTTAACTAATCCATATTTTATGAATGTAAGCATTATAGAATGTTGCAATTTGATCCCCATTTACTGAGCTATAAAAGGAAAGCCAAGGTAACCGCACACTTACAACGTGCATAAAAAATAATGTTATACGGCTATCATATGTTTTATGGAAAATGATAAACTGAGATTTGTCCCTCAAAATTGAGAAATCACCCTAAAAAAGGCACTTTCCCTGCCAAGAAAGGTACATCATGTCCGTGATGTAGGTTCTAGGTTTCAGCATTGTGTTGTAATAGAAACCAAACATTGCCTAGTAGCACATGGTTAAACGTTATTAGTATTATTTTGATTATTAACATGTATTTATATAGTGCCAACATATTTAGCAACGCTGTAAAGTAAATTTGTTTAAATCACATGAAATACATACATAGATCATATGGAGTTACATACTTCACAAACAATACCAGTACAAAAGATGAGGAAGGCCCTGTGCAAAAGAGCTTACAATCTAGAGGGAAGGGACTAAGACAGAAGGTGTGGGAGTGGGCAAGATCAGAATGAAGTAGGTGAGAGATGTTGATTATTCTGAAAGGAAGCAGAAGCCAGTGCAGGAATTGGCAGAGTGACATGGCAGAGGAGGAACGGTTGCTGAGGTGTATAAGCCTGGCAGTAGTGTTCATTATGGACCAGAGAGGTGACCGTCTATGGTGGGGAAAGCCAATCAAAAGAAAGTTACAGTAGTCTAGACGGGATATGACGAGAGAGTGAATAAGAATTTTGACGGCATCTTGGGTGATAAATTATCTCATTTTGGTTATGTTCCTTAGGTGGAAGTGACATGATTTAATAAGTGACTGGATATGAGCAGTGAAGGACAGGACAGAATCTAGGATAACCCCAAGGCACCGGGCCTGAGGAGATGTTTTGGGTGTTAGTTGGAGGAAAGATAACCATTTATGTTTTAGAGAGGTTTAATTTAAGGTAGCGTTGTGACATCCAAGTACATATAATACAAACATATAATACAAAATGTACATTTAATACTTCCATATGATTAACCATCCCAAAGTCAAGTATTTCAATTATTCCAATATCTTCATTTCCTTAGTTTAGCTAAATTTGTTATTTGGTTTTCATTGCCTTTCTGTTCCCCTCCCACCCCTTCCTCTTTTTCAGGTTAGGGCTTATTTTTGTGGTTACATGCCCATTATGTGCACAATGGCTGGGCTTTGGTAACAAATTGTTTCCTAATAGTATATGGCAAATAATTAAAAAAATGATAAAGAATAAAAATGTAAAATTGACAATTTGCCAATGCCAAGAATAAGACATACGACATGCTAAAAGTTAAGTTAAAGGTGAACTACCCTTTAAAAAAACAACTCAAAATAAGTAGTATTTTCTTTCACAACTTCCTTGACTACTCGGTGGTCAGAGTGATCAGAAAATGACCAACAGCATATTGCATAATCCCCAGAATGCGGGCAGATTCCTCAAGGCACTTGGCTTACCACCTACAGTGTTACCGTCACCACATAGCAATTCTGCCCCACCGCTACCAGTACCTTCATCTGGGCCCCAGTTGACCACGGTCAGACGCCAAACCACTCCACCAAGATTGGCTTTAAGCCCTTCCCCACTTAGGGAAACTTGAAGATGTCTCGCTTCAAAGCACTGGGTCTCCAATCTATTGGTAGACTTGATCTTCAATTTACTGGATCTTCCAGACAAGGATCTGACAACCTCATACTCCTTCACTACCTCGTCTGGGTTAATATCCACCAAGGTGGGGTTCCCATACCCCCAATTGGAGGAGCCTGTTTTGCCCCTCCTAAGACACAGGTCCATAATCTGTGTCGAATATTGAACTATTTTTGTTCTACTTGTGACGTTTGATCAATATTACTCTTTCCTCTTTCCTGTTTCCCCCTCTTTTTCTTCCCTCCACTTTATTCCCCTCTTGAATTTTATACTTTATTGTTTATATCTATGTTTTCTGGTTACTTAATTATTGGTTCAGTTCTGATATTGATGGTACAACTCTATGCGAGGTGCAGGCTAGATATTTTTGAAAGCTACTTTTCTAGTAATGATTCTAACTCAGGGAACTTATACATCCAAAAGCATTTCATGTTTGGTATTACAATGTTCTTTTGTCAAGATGAGGGAAGGGGAGAGCCTGGACGACTGTACTTTACATTCCACCTGATACAACACCTATCTATGATAAAGCAATCCCTCCATCCTAATTACTATGGCTAAGTTACTATCCATCAATGCCAAAGGCCTAAACAGTATACATAAAAGGTATCTCCTTTTGAAGGAATTGAGCAATTCCCATGCGGACATAGCTTTTGTCCAAGAAACCCACTTCTCTAAAGATGGCCCGGGCAAGATTAGCTCTAAACTGTACCCCAAAACTTTCTATTCTTCAGGCCCACATAAAAAAGCAGGTGTGGCTATCCTTTTACACAAAGACTGCCCATTTTCAGTCGACCAGGCTATCCATGACCCAAATGGCCACTATTTGCTGTTAATAGGGTTGTATGCCCAACTGAAAGTACTGCTCGTAAATGTATATTCTCCAAATAGGAGGCAGATCCACTTTTTACGGAAAGTTATTCATAAAGTTCAAAGCCAGGAACCTGTACATATAATACTAGGGGGCGACTTCAACTTGACCTACTCCCAAACAACAGACAGATCCCACCCTTCAACAGACCAGGCTGCTCACAATGTGTCTAAGTCATTTAGACAAATTATGAGACATGCTCAACTCTTTGATGCTTGGCGTACTAAACATCCGACAGACAGACAATACACTTTCTATTCCCCAGTATACAAAACCCATTCACGCATTGACTATTTTTTCATATCACACCCCTGTCTCCATTTAAGATACACATCTGAAATTCACCCAATTTCCTGGTCTGACCATGCCCCCATATCCCTCACCTTAGAGTTATCTAAACCACCACAACGAGAGACACACTGGCGGCTTAATGAGACAATTCTACACGATTTAGAAGCCTTTAAACAAATAGAAACGAAACTCACGGACTATTTCACAATTAATGACGGCACTGTTGAATCTCAGGCCATGCTTTGGGAAGCACATAAAGCCACAATGAGGGGCCACTTTATTGCCCTGACAGCCCATAGAAAGAGAACACGAACAGCTAACTATCTCACATTACACAGGCGACTTCGGGACTTAGAAACACAATATAATATCTCAGGCTCTGATACCCTGCTGCGACAGCTTTCCAGAACGCGCAGGGAATTAGCAGCTCTCAAACACAAACAGGCAGAAAAAGCTATTCTCTGGACCAGACAACTATTCTACGAAAAGGCGGACAAGCAACACACACTCTTAGCAAGGAGGCTTAAAGATCAACAGGCCCACTCAAGAATAACCTCCCTCAAACTCCCCACAGGCCAAATGACATATGACCCGGAACAGATAGGTTCCCAGTTTTTCGACTACTACTGCAAACTTTATAATTTAACACCACCTTGCCCGGACAAGGGGACCCACAGGGAACTAATTGCAAACTTCCTTGACTCCCTTCATCTTCCTAGATTCTCTGAGGACGACTTAGCTACATTAAACGCAAATATCACTATGGAAGAATTAACTTACATACTTAAACAAATGCCCAACGGAAAATCTCCGGGCCCGGACGGGCTACCTTACAAATACTATAAGTTATATCAACACATCCTGGCCCCATACCTAGTAAAGCTCTTTAATTACTACCTGCAGGGCAATCCCATCCCCTCCACAACCCTGACCTCATATTTATCTCTAATACCAAAAGAAGGAAAGGACCACACCCTGTGCTCAAACTACAGACCCATCGCTTTACTGAATACGGACCTAAAGCTATTCTCTAAGATCCTAGCGAACCGCCTAGCCCCCATCCTACCTAGACTGATAGATAAAGATCAAGTAGGTTTTATCTTAGGCAGACAAGCAGGGGATAACACCAGACGTACTATTGATCTGATTGAGGTGCTCCAGAGGAGAGGGGACCAGTCCCTGATTTTAAGCCTAGATGCCGAAAAGGCGTTCGACAGACTGGACTGGACTTATTTGTTCTCTTTGTTGGAGCACCTCGATCTGTCGGGTCCATATCTTACAGCCATACATAATCTATACAGCACGCCCTCGGCACATCTCAAACTTCCAGGTCAATCCCGTAAGTCCATTCCAATCTTCAATGGGACGCGTCAGGGCTGCCCCCTTTCCCCCTTGCTCTATGCCCTGAGCATAGAGCCTTTAGCGGCTGCCATACGCCTTCACCCAGATATAAAAGGGGTCCCAATAGGAAATCTACATTACAAAATAGCGCTATTCGCAGACGATGTATTGCTCACCATATCTAATCCATTCATATCTTTGCCAAACCTCCATCGATTGATAGATAAATATAGCAGCATATCAGGGTACAAATTAAATATTGACAAAACTGAGGCTCTGCCCCTACATATGTCACTACAGGATAGAGAAACCCTACGGTCCACCTTCAAATATAAATGGAAGGATAACTCCATCACCTACCTGGGCACCCAACTTCCAGCTGATATGGGCCAAATTTACAACTTAAATTTTAAGCCCCTTTTGCAGCAAACTAAAACCCTCTTGGGGAAATGGACTAATTTAACTGTCTCATGGCTAGGTAGAGTGGCAGCCTTAAAGATGACCATTCTACCCAAATATCTGTACTTATTCGAGACTCTTCCGGTCATGATTTCGCCAGCTACATTCAAGGACATTCAGTCACAATTCCACAAATTTGTATGGTCTCAGCGTAGTCATAGAGTAGCCAAGTCTGTCCTGCTGGCCCCAACCAGCTTGGGGGGCCTAGGTGTACCCGACGTGCAAAAATATTATGAGGCCGCTCAACTACGGCAGCTACTGGATTGGTCACACTGGTCTCCTGCCACCAGTTGGGGTCAAATTGAAAATACCATGCTACAAGACTTCCACCTTAATGCTTACATATGGGATCACTCAGATTCAATTCAAATACCCGCCTCTGCCTTATCGACAACTCGTCTCACCTGTTCTATATGGCGTAAAACCAGACTCAAATACCAATTAAGCTCAACCAAATCAATTCTCACATCTTTCCTGCGCAATCCTGCATTCCCACCCGGAATGGTCTCTCAATTTTACACAAAGTGGGCCAAGTTTAACTTTTTTACAGTCCGGGACTTACTGAACCCATTAACCCACGAGATTCCATCACTTCAGGTAATTCGAGAAAAGTTACCACAAACGACGATAAACTTTTTTGAATATTTCCAAATCAGGCATTTTTTGGAACCCTACACGGCCCACTTCAAACGAAACCACCCCACGGCCTTTGAACTTCTGGCGGCCAATGGTCTTCCACAAAAAGGTCTCATCACCACGATATACCAGTTACTTTCCCAGCCTCTGGACCCTGCACAGCAGAGACATAAGTATATGGATAAATGGGAACAAGCCTTCCCGCAAGCTATTACCGCAGCGGACTGGCCCTCGATCTGGGACAATGCCAAACGGATGGTCACATGCACACGACAGAAGGAGAGCATCTATAAGATACTAACCTTCTGGTACTATACCCCAGATAGGCTCAACAGGCTATTTCAAAATCACTCCCCTGTCTGCTGGAGGAACTGTGGTGCCCGAGGCACTCTCCCACATATTTTTTGGGACTGCCCATTTATACAACCTCTATGGCAGGAGATAATGGCTCTCGTTAACCATATAACAACCCGCCCAATAGCCCTGGACCCGGCCATTCTTCTACTCGGCAAGCCCATACCTAAACTGCATAAAAACAGCCAAGCCACCTTTGAAACTCGAGATAATCAGGAGAGTGAACAGCAACAGAGTATTTGAGGCGGGTATTGCTTTAATGCAAAACAGGATGGACCACTATCTCAAGATCTGGTCGATGTGGGAATTGAGAGGCCTGTCCTCTGAACATTGATCTTTTAGCTTGGGTTTACGTCCCTCCTAACCCCCCCCCCCCTTTAAAGCTTGTTGTCCTATGAATTAGTCCATTTCCCCAGCTACGCACCCATGTCCGGCTCTCTAGTATCCTCTGAATACACTTTTGCTATCTGCATTGCTACTGCACCTACCCTCAGGGCTTGTACTTTGAAAGTTTATAACTGAGTTGCCTATCATTTAACTCATCTGATACCAAATGTGATAATTGCCTTTATTCTATGTTGGGTTTAGGTAAACCTCTGATAATCTTTTACTTTTGTCTCTGAAAACTGCAAATAAAGAATAAGTTACAAAAAAAAAAGAAAATGACCAACAGGTGGCGCTGTTGTAACAAAATTCATTCATTTTAACAGCACATGTTTCCCATACTATCTTGGAATAAAAAGAAAATAAATAATGAATGTAAATGACAAAAAAGTTCTTAGAATAGCTCCCTCATCAATTTTACATTCACTTGTTATACAGGTTTACTTATCCTTTAAGCTTCTGCTTCTGATCTTTTCTTGTTTCCCTTATCCAAACACCTGGGTAAATATAATAATTTAGGGGCACATTTACCTAGGGTCGAATATCAAGGGTTAATTAACCCTTGATATTCAACCATCGAAGTAAAATCCTTCGACTTTGAATATCGAAGTCGAAGGATTTACCGCTATTCCTACGATCGAACGATTAAATCCTTCGAATCAAATGATTCAAAGGATTTTAATCCATCGATTGAAGGATATTCCTTTGATCAGAAAGTTGTTAGGAAGCCTATGTGGACCTTCCCCATAGGCTAACACTGGCCTCGGTAGGTTTTCGGTGGTGAACTAGGGGGTCGAAGTATTTTTTAAAGAGACAGTACTTTGACTATCGAATAGTCAATTAGTCGAACGATTTTTAATTTGAATCGTTCGATTCGAAGTCGAAGGTCGTAGTAGCCCATTCGATGGTCGAAGTAGCCAAAAAAAACATTCAAAATTCGAACTATTTTTCCTCTATTCCTTCACTCGAGCTAAGTAAATGGGCCCCTTAGTATACTCAGGGATAATAGGAACTGCAAGGGACGTTGCAAGGAAAACCTTTCTCACTACAGTCTCCACTAAAATCTTAACTCAGGCTCAATGGGGGAAGAACTCAGTTCCTCATAAAATAAAAAAACTATAGAGTAATAAATATGTTATTATTATAATTTTTCCTATATGTGCAATATGTATGTGTTTGTGTACATGCTGCTATTCATCACTTAAAGGTGTTAAAGGAGACAGAGCTGTTTGATGTAAATGAGTTAAGGTTTATGGATAACGTGACAGAATGACTGAATGCATTAAAGTGAATAAAGTTTACAGACCAGTTTGATTTATTTCTGTCCATCAGGGGCTAAAAATAAGAATGATTATGCTTTAAATACTAGATGTAAAAATGTAAAGCATGAAGGAGCGATTCTGAAGTGGCTCCTATTGCCTTTTTAATGCTGCATTGTTATTTGAATGCCATGTGAATTAAACTCTGATCTTTTAAAATGCATGCAAATTCTTGCAGAATATATATGAAAAAGTCAGTGTAGCCATTGAGGTGCTTTCAGTCTCTTGATAAATGGGTTTCCTAGTCCTCACTTTATTGAGTCTCTGATTTTTAATAATCTGAATCCTGCAAGATTTAATTCTGCATAATTCTGTCTGAAATCAGCTTTTGATTGAGTTGTAATGTCTGTGTTATTGTAAATATCTCTGCATGCTAATGTTGTGCTGGAATTCAATAATATTTAGATGAAATTCCTGGCCTCAAGCTGTATGAAAGTTGCATTTTAGGAAGTCTTGAAGTTTACAACAACAATGATTTCTTATTTTTCTGAGTATTGAAGAAGGTGACAAACTATTTGGTTATGTTGAGAAAACTAGTTTATTATTATGTATTTTCAGCCCATCCCGCACGAAGGGGCAGATTCACTAAAGGACGAAGTGGCCAATTCACTAACAGGCGCAGGCACCAATTCGCTAGCAAAAGAGACCTTCGCTAGCGTTCGTTTGCACTCTATCGCCAGGAGACTTTTCGCTACTCCGCAAATTCAGTAAAATACAAATTTTACTGCACGTTGCCTCTTTCGCCAGAGTTGACATTGCAACCTCCAGACAAAGTGCTAAAAAGCAGCTACATCTTCCTCAATCTTCTGTCACTTACATCATATCCTGTGTGCCGAAAATGCATTAAAGTTATAAAAACGCTGGAGACCTTTCCTTTTTTGAAGCGGGATTGCCTGCAAAAGCCCTAATAAACTTTTTTTGTTGAACTGGTTTTCTCCAGACTTTTCCTAAAATGTGTAACATTAATTTTACAGTGGGCTTATGTATAGGGCATTATATTAATGCTTTTGTCTTTATTAAGGTTCCCTGGACATTTGTAATTAAAAAAATAGTTTTGTAATAAAAAGTGGTGACTTCAAGCACCAACATTTATTATAAAGACCTCCATACAACTTTAAATCACCCGCCGTATGCAAATTGACCTAAGAGCAAGATTACTAGCGAATTTTCATTAAGCACAAACAAACACCAGCGCATCTTCTCTATGAAATGCTCGCACTGCTGAATTAATGCTAACGAAAAGTCGCCAGGGCGCAACTTTGCATATTAGTGAATTAGCATAGTGGTAGCGAATATGCGTCCGGCGAAGTGGTGCAATGTGTGCACATCGGTCGCTGGGGACAATTCGCCTTTTAGTGAATCTGCCCCTAAGGGTCTAGAAAGATTTATGTATAGTCATATAGACACAGATAATCAAGTGATAGACTGCAGTGGATGTTATAATGAAAACAACTGCACTGTTGTCAAGTAAGTGAACTGTCAGTGTACTATGTGTTTGGCTTTTTACTTGGCAATTGGTCCCAGTGTTGGTGTAATCATAGTAACCATAAGGCAAGTTTGGAAATTTTATTAGATGTTATAATTCTAGAGGGGATGGGCAGAAATATGCACTTAGTGGGCATTAAACAGAAGATTAAACAGAATTATTAAACAGAAGAGAAGAGTTAGGGGAGAGAACAGGAAAAGGCATATATATAACTGATATAAGATAGACAGAGATGGTGGACATTGTAACAGATAACTAAATCATTCATTACTAGGGATGTAGCGAACGTCGGAAAAAAAGTTCGCGAACATATTCGCGAACTTGCGCAAAAATGCGAGCGGTTCGCGAACGGTTCGCGAACCCCATAGACTTCAATGGGAAGGCGAACTTTAACATCTAAAAAAGACATTTCTGGCCAGAAAAATGATTTTAAAGTTGTTTAAAGGGTGCAACGACCTGGACAGTGGCATGCCAGAGGGGGATCAAGGGCAAAAATTTATCTGAAAAATCTGCCTGTGTGTGCTTGGAAGAGATAGTGTAGGGGGAGAGCTGTTAGTGATTTCAGGGACAGATGATAGTAAGTTTGCTGGCTAGTAATCTGCTTGATACTGCTCTGTATTGGAGGGACAGAAGTCTGCAGGGATTTGAGGGACATTTTAGCTTAGGTAGCTTTGCTGGCTAGTAATCTACTGTTCTCTTTAAACAACTGCCATACATTGACCTTGTAGGCATTGTTTGCCCAGTTTTTTTGGACGCAGCCACTGAAGCACAGTTGCCAGAAAAAATATGCCATATAAATGCTGAAAATAGTCATTTTTCGCCATACGTTGACCTTGTAGACATTGTTTGCCCAGTTTTTTTGGACGCAGCCACTGAAGCACAGTTGCCAGAAAAAATATGCCATATAAATGCTGAAAATAGTCATTTTTCGCCATACGTTGACCTTGTAGACATTGTTTGCCCAGTTTTTTTGGTTGCAGCCACTGAAGCACAGTTGCCAGAAAAAATATGCCATATAAATGCTGAAAATAGTCATTTTTTGCCATATACGTTGAGTCAACGTATGGCAAAAAATGACTATTTTCAGCATTTATGTGGCATATTTTTTCTGGCCTCTGTGCTTCATTGGCTGCGGCCAAAAAAACTGGGCAAACAATGCCTACAAGGTCAACGTCGTTGACCTTGTAGGCATTGTTTGCACAGTTTTTTTGGCCGCAGCCACTGAAGCACAGAGGCCAGAAAAAATATGCCATATAAATGCTGAAAATAGTCATTTTTTTGGTCGCAGCCACTGAAGCACAGTTGCCAGAAAAATTATGCCATATAAATGCTGAAAATATAAATTTTTTTGGTTGCAGCCACTGAAGCACAGAGGCCAGAAAAATTATGCCATATAAATGCAGAAAATATGCATTTTTTTGGTCGCAGCCACTGAAGCACAGTTGACAGAAAAATTATGCCATATAAATGCTGAAAATATAATTTTTTTTGGTTGCAGCCACTGAAGGACAGAGGCTAGAAAAATTATGCCATATAAATGGACAAAATATGCATTTTTTTGGTTGCAGCCACTGAAGCACAGAGGCCAGAAAAATTATGCCATATAAATGCAGAAAATATGCATTTTTTTGGTTGCAGCCACTGAAGCACAGAGGCCAGAAAAATTATGCCATATAAATGCAGAAAATATGCATTTTTTTGGACGCAGCCACTGAAGCACAGTTGCCAGAAAAAATATGCCATATAAATGCTGAAAATAGTCATTTTTCGCCATACGTTGACCTTGTAGACATTGTTTGCCCAGTTTTTTTGGTTGCAGCCACTGAGGCCAGAAAAAATTAAACCAGTAGGGTTTGCACCCTAGTTTGTAACGGTGGCGGAGGGAGGAGGACGCTAAAGGACAGCTGTGTGTGGAGTCATGAGGCTTGAAGAGAAGGACAGCTGCATAGAAGTCAGAACAAGTCTTCCGGCGTGCAGTAACCCTCCGAGATCCACCCCTCATTCATTTTAATAAAGGTCAGGTAATCGACACTTTTGTGACCTAGGCGAGTTCTCTTCTCAGTTACAATCCCTCCTGCTGCACTGAAGGTCCTTTCTGAGAGCACACTTGAGGCTGGGCAAGACAAGAGGTTCATGGCAAATTGTGACAGCTCTGGCCACAGATCAAGCCTGCGCACCCAGTAGTCCAGGGGTTCATCGCTCCTCAGAGTGTCGATATCTGCAGTTAATGCCAGGTAGTCCGCTACCTGCCGGTCGAGGCGTTCTTTGAGGGTGGATCCAGAAGGGTTGTGGCGCTGCCTTGGACAGAAAAACATTTGCATGTCTGATGTTACAGACCGGCCAAAGGGCTTTGTCCTTGCAGGTGTGCTCGTGGCAGGATTACTGGCACCTCTGCCCCTGGAATGTTGATGAGTTCCTGAAGTGACATCACCCTTAAAAGCATTGTACAACATGTTTTGCAGGCTGGTTTGTAAATGCCGCATCTTTTCGGACTTGGGGTATGTTGGTAACATTTCTGCCACTTTATGCTTGTACCGAGGGTCTAGTAGCGTTGCGACCCAGTACAGGTCCTTCTCCTTAAGCCTCTTGATACGGGGGTCCTTCAACAGGCATGACAGCATGAAAGACCCCATTCTCACAAGGTTGGATGCAGAGCTATCCATCTCCGCTTCCTCATTATCAAGGACTGCATCATCCACGGTCTCCTCCCCCCAGCCACGTACAAGACCAGGGGTCCCCAAAAGGTCACCACTAGCCCCCTGGGAAGCCTGCTCCTGTTGGTCCTCCTCCTCCACAAAGCCACCTTCCTCCTCTGACTCCACTTCTGGCACCTCTCCCTGCGTTGCAGCAGGTGCCTGGGTTCGTTCTGGTGATTCCGACCAGAAATCGTGCGCTTCCAGCTCCTCGTCACGCTGGTCTACAGCCTCATCTGTCACTCGTCGCACGGCACGCTCCAGGAAGAAAGCGAAGGGTATTAGGTCGCTGATGGTGCCTTCGGTGCGACTGACCATATTTGTCACCTCTTCAAAAGGTCGCATGAGCCTGCAGGCATCGCGCATAAGCACCCAGTAACGGGGGAAAAAAATCCCCAGCTCTGCAGATCCAGTCCTACCACCCAGTTCAAAAAGGTACTCGTTGACGGCCCTTTGTTGTTGCAGCAGACGTTCCAACATAAGGAGCGTTGAATTCCAGCGAGTCTGGCTGTCAGAAATCAAACGCCTGACTGGCATGTTGTAGCGCTGCTGAATGTCAGCAAGGCGTGCCATGGCTGTGTAGGAACGTCTGAAATGGGCCGACACCTTTCTGGACTGGGTGAGAACGTCCTGGAATCCTGGGTACTTGGAGACAAAACGTTGGACTATTAAATTTAACACATGTGCCATGCAGGGCACATGTGTTAAATTTCCCAGTCTCAACGCTGCCAACAGATTGCTTCCATTGTCACACACCACTTTTCCGATCTGCAGTTGGTGTGGGGTCAGCCACCGATCGGCCTGTGACTGCAGAGATGACAGGAGTACAGATCCGGTATGGTTTTTGCTTTCCAGGCACGTCATCCCCAAGACAGCGTGACAACGGCGTACCTGGCACGTCGAATAGCCTAGGGGGAGCTGGGGGTGCACAGGTGTGGAGGAGGAGAAGGAGGACCCAGCAGCAGAGTAAGAAGAAGAAGAGGAAGAAGACGAGGTAGAGAGCGATGGAGGAGTAGAGGTGGTGGCAGAACCGCGTGCAATCCGTGGCGGTGACACCAACTCCACTGTTGTTGTTGTTGTTGAGCTACCCATTCCCTGCTTCCCATTCCCAGCCATTACCAAGTTCACCCAGTGGGCAGTGTAGGTGACATACCTGCCCTGACCATGCTTGGAGGACCATGCGTCAGTAGTCATATGGACCTTTGGCCCAACACTAAGTGACAGAGATGCGGTAACTTGGCTCTGCACATGTTGGTACAGGTGTGGTATTCCCTTTTTAGAAAAAAAATTGCGGCTGGGTACCTTCCACTGCGGTGTCCCAATTGCTACAAATTTGCGGAAGGCCTCAGAGTCCACCAGCTGGTATGGTAAAAGCTGGCGGGCTAAGAGTGCAGACAAGCCAGCTGTCAGACGCCGGGCAAGGGGGTGACAGTCAGACATTGGCTTCTTACGCTCAAACATGGCCTTCACAGAAACTTGGCTGGTGGCAGATGACTGGGAATGGGAACAGGTGGTCAAGGTGGAAGGCGGAGTGGAGGGTGGTTCAGATGGGTCAAGGAGAGCAGAGGTAGAGCAGTAAGATGCTGGACCAGAAGGAGTGTGGCTTTTAGTTTGCCTGTTGCCTTTGAGGTGTTGCTCCCAAAATGCTTTGTGCTTGCCGCTCATGTGCCTTCGCATAGAAGTTGTACCTATGTGGCTGTTGGGCTTACCAAGGCTCAGTTTCTGACTGCACTCATTGCAAATTACAATGCTTTTGTCAGAGGCACACACATTAAAAAAATCCCACACTGCTGACTTTTTGGAAGTGTGCGATCTGGCGGTAACAGTAGAAGTTGGCGGCATTGGCGGCAATGGCGGGTGCGTTGGCTGGCTGAACACAGGTGCCGATACATGTTGTTGCCCTACTGATCCCTGCGGGCTGTCCTCCCTGCTTCTTCTAAGTCTTATTCTCCTACTGCCTCTCTGACTCTCCGTCTCTCCATCTGAACTACCCTCCTCTTGCTCTCTTCTACTAGGCACCCACAAAACATCAATCTCCTCATCATCATTCTCCTCAGATGCATCAATTTCTTCTGACACATGACAGAAGGAAGCAGCAGCGGGGACCTCCTCCTCATCACTCATCATTATGTCCATCTCTGTCGTGTTCTCTGCCAGAATTAAATCTGGTGTAACGTCCTCATCTCCTTCATCTTCTTCTGCCAATAATGGTTGCGCATTACTCAGTTCAAGAAACTCATGGGAAAATAACTCCTCTGACTCCAGTGAAGAAGGGGCACCGGTGGTGGAGGAAGTGTTACGTGGGGTGGCCATAGCAGTGGAGGATGAGGAGGATGTTGTGGTAAAGTTAGAAACGGTAGAGGATGGGGTGTGCTGTGTAAGCCAGTCAACTACCTCTTCAGCATTTTGGGAGTTCAGGGTCATTGGCTTTTTAAAACTGGGCAATTTGCTAGGGCCACAGGATTGCATAGCAGCACGGCCCCTAGCACGGCCTCTGCGTGGCGGCCTGCCTTTGCCTGGCATTATTTTTAAAAAAACAACAACAACAAAAACTCAGTTGGTTTTTCTGGAAACGATAATACACACAGCTAGATGGCAGTTTGAAGAAAACAGTGTGCAAATAATGCCTACAAGATCAACGTATACACTACTACAGCGGTGGATACGGATTACGTAAAATATATGAATGCTGCTTGAAAAAAAGTAACTCAAGTGATTTTTCTAGAGACGATAATATTATCAATATTTAGACAAAATGTGAACAAGCTCACACAGCTAGATGGCGGTTTGAAGAAAACACTGTGCAAATAATGCCTACAAGGTCAACGTATACACAGCGGTGGATACGGATTACGTAAAATATAAGAATGCTGCTTGAAAAAAAGTCACTCCGGTGTTTTTTCTGGAGACGGTAATATTATGGATATTTAGACAGAATGTGAACACGGTCACACAGCTAGATAGCAGTTGGTTGAATAACACACTGGGCAAAAAATGCCTACAGGGCAAATAATGCCTACAAGGTCAACGTATACACAGCGGTGGATACGGATTACGTAAAATATAAGAATGCTGCTTGAAAAAAAGTCACTCCGGTGTTTTTTCTGGAGACGGTAATATTATGGATATTTAGACAGAATGTGAACACGGGCACACAGCTAGATAGCAGTTGGTTGAATAACACACTGGGCAAAAAATGCCTACAGGGCAAATAATGCCTAAAAGGTCAACTTATACACTACTACAGCGATGGATACGGATTACGTAAAATTTATTATGGCTGCTTGAAAAAAGTCACTCCGGTGTTTTTTCTGGAGACGGTAATATTATGGATATTTAGACAGAATGTGAACACGGTCACACAGCTAGATAGCAGTTGGTTGAATAACACACTGGGCAAAAAATGCCTACAGGGCAAATAATGCCTACAAGGTCAACGTATACACAGCGGTGGATACGGATTACGTAAAATATAAGAATGCTGCTTGAAAAAAAGTCACTCCGGTGTTTTTTCTGGAGACGGTAATATTATGGATATTTAGACAGAATGTGAACACGGGCACACAGCTAGATAGCAGTTGGTTGAATAACACACTGGGCAAAAAATGCCTACAGGGCAAATAATGCCTACAAGGTCAACGTATACACAGCGGTGGATACGGATTACGTAAAATATAAGAATGCTGCTTGAAAAAAAGTCACTCCGGTGTTTTTTCTGGAGACGGTAATATTATGGATATTTAGACAGAATGTGAACACGGGCACACAGCTAGATAGCAGTTGGTTGAATAACACACTGGGCAAAAAATGCCTACAGGGCAAATAATGCCTACAAGGTCAACGTATACACAGCGGTGGATACGGATTACGTAAAATATAAGAATGCTGCTTGAAAAAAAGTCACTCCGGTGTTTTTTCTGGAGACGGTAATATTATGGATATTTAGACAGAATGTGAACACGGGCACACAGCTAGATAGCAGTTGGTTGAATAACACACTGGGCAAAAAATGCCTACAGGGCAAATAATGCCTACAAGGTCAACGTATACACAGCGGTGGATACGGATTACGTAAAATATAAGAATGCTGCTTGAAAAAAAGTCACTCCGGTGTTTTTTCTGGAGACGGTAATATTATGGATATTTAGACAGAATGTGAACACGGGCACACAGCTAGATAGCAGTTGGTTGAATAACACACTGGGCAAAAAATGCCTACAGGGCAAATAATGCCTACAAGGTCAACGTATACACAGCGGTGGATACGGATTACGTAAAATATAAGAATGCTGCTTGAAAAAAAGTCACTCCGGTGTTTTTTCTGGAGACGGTAATATTATGGATATTTAGACAGAATGTGAACACGGGCACACAGCTAGATAGCAGTTGGTTGAATAACACACTGGGCAAAAAATGCCTACAGGGCAAATAATGCCTAAAAGGTCAACTTATACACTACTACAGCGATGGATACGGATTACGTAAAATTTATTATGGCTGCTTGAAAAAAGTCACTCCGGTGTTTTTTCTGGAGACGGTAATATTATGGATATTTAGACAGAATGTGAACACGGTCACACAGCTAGATAGCAGTTAGTTGAATAACACACTGGGCAAAAAATGCCTACAGGGCAAATAATGCCTAAAAGGTCAACTTATACACTACTACAGCGATGGATACGGATTACGTAAAATTTATTATGGCTGCTTGAAAAAAGTCACTCCGGTGTTTTTTCTGGAGACGGTAATATTATGGATATTTAGACAGAATGTGAACACGGTCACACAGCTAGATAGCAGTTGGTTGAATAACACACTGGGCAAAAAATGCCTACAGGGCAAATAATGCCTAAAAGGTCAACTTATACACTACTACAGCGGTAGTAAAATAAAAAAAAGTTAAATAAAAAAAGAATGAATATTAAAAAAAAAAAAATTAAAGTTGGTGCTGCTGAACTACTAGGAGCAGCAGATTAGCACACCAGTTCCACTCCCCAACACTGCTAGACTAATAGCACTGGGCTCTTATAGTAGTAGTAGTAGTAGTAGTAGTAGTAGTAAAACAACAAAAAAATAAATAAAAGCAGTCCTTACAAGGACTATTGCTATTGCAGCAGTCAGCAGATGAGATCAGAAGCAGGACAGCTGCCCACTGCAGCTACATACAGAGCACTGCAGTAGAAGGTAGATTACTAGCCAGCAAAGCTACCTAAGCTTAAATGTCCCTCAAACCCCTGCAGACTTCTGTCCCTCCAATAACAGAGCAGTATCAAAACGATTACTAGCCAGCAAACTTTCAACTGTCCCTGAAATCACTAACAGGCAGCAGCTCTCTCCCTACACTATCTCTTCAGCACACACAGGCAGAGTGAAAAAAAGCTGCAGGGCTTCGGTTTTTATAGGGAAGGGGAGTGGTCCAGGGGAGAGCTTCCTGATTGGCTGCCATGTACCTGCTGGTCTGGGGTGAGAGGGCAAAAAAAAGCGCCAACAATGGCGAACCCAAAATGGCGAACGTCGCGCGACGTTCGCGAACTTCCGGCGAGCGCGAACACCCGATGTTCACGCGAACAAGTTCGCCGGCGAACAGTTCGCGCCATCTCTATTCATTACTTGTTATCCTGCTGCCATCGTAAAGCACACAATATTCTCTACCACTTTCAGGATTCTTATGCCTTATTTCTTTCAAGAGTTAAAGTAGGCTAGTTTATTTTCCTTAGAATAGCCACAGAAGGTTCCAAACTTTTGGTGTAATGTAAAAGTCACTATGAGCTGGGTAAACTAGGCATTGATTCTATATAAAAGTCAAGGACTAGCATTTTATTTGATATAACTGGAGTTTCCAAAGCTACATAAAAATAAATGAAAAACTGTTTATGTTAACCTTTTTTTTTCCTCTGTTGTTTAGGTATGTGGTAATATGTTGCATATAACTTGTGCAATATAAAACATCAACATGAGCTGGTTAAAGTAGGCCTTGGTGCCATGCAAAAGTCATAAGTATATACTTATAAAATAGAAACAGTCTATGTTATCCCCACCCCTCATGAATGCAGCGCTGCCAAGATTCAGCCTTTTTCATCAGGATTTAGATTCAGTCAATAATCCTTCGATCGTTCGATCGTACTATCTGCGCTAAATCCTTTGACTTCGATATTCGAAGTCGAAGGATTTTAATTCCCAGTCGAATATCGAGGGTTCATTAACCCTCGATATTCGACCCTTAGTGAATCGGCACCTGAGTGCTTCTTCAAAGAGCGCTTCTATCTGGGGTCTGGCTACACTATGTAGGCAATGATATATTAGTTGGGGATGATTAGGTCTTTGGAATTAATACAAATTGCACCATTTTTTTTAATTTTGCACCCTATTCTGTACCCTGCACATAATAAATGACTTTTCTGGTCTTGTATCTAAATAAAATCGGGGTTTTGCATATTTGATATATTACGCATTAGTTCCGTGCTGAGTCCTTAACTGTTATTTAATAACACTGATATTTTTTAAATTCTCAATAGAACAGACAAGAATGTTTTTCTGATGACCTTCTAGGAAACATATATAATCTGTGTACATGTTTAGAAATGTATTACATAATACTGTATATTTCATTTTGCTCACCCTTGCAACGATGATATAAAACATATAATTTTCTCAACCTCAAATTTTTCTTTAAATACATGATTACATATTGTCAAACAAGAGAATAAACTGTATAAAAAGGAACAAACCAAACATCCCTTAGTGAGCTTCAAATGTACATAATCAGAAATATAAAGATTGTGTTTACCTTTAAGACATAGATGCCTAACACTAAGCTCAAAGTGATATCTGTGTTCTCGTAATATCTGACCCTTAGTTTCCTTCTTAAATCAGAACTTATGAGCATCTCTGCTGAGACAAATTCTTCCCTAACTCTATAAAAACAGCACAGCGTAGAAGTGCTTTTGGCCTCAGGCAAGCCTTCAGGAGAGGTACAAATACCAGGCATTGTCATAAAACAATGACAAACACTTATTTTTACATTTTCTTTCCCAGGGCACCATCTGATTTGGGAAGATACTGCATTCATTTGGGTTTGAGTTCATTATTTAATGGGAATTCTTTTCTGGGATTTCCAAATTCAAAATACTTATTCAATCTGCATACTGAAAAGGTAAAATATGCAATGCTTTTGTTTTTCTTCCTTACTATTCTTTATATTTTATCAACAAGGAAATGTGCAGCGGCTATGTGTTTTCTGAGTCTATATTTGAACATGTAAATAGAATGTATTACCTGTGTTTGAAGTGCTGTGCTATAGAGGACAATTATGAGCAAAGCTTTGAAAAGAAGTGTTATACCCTACAGTAGGATGTCCTCAAAACTAATTTAAAGCATTTGAATCACAATTCTTCACTTAATTAAAAATAAAGCCCAACTAAAAGCTTTTAAAAACTTCACCAATACATGGACCCTATTTACTAACAACCGCATTTCATTTTTCACTTTCTAAGTGAGTTTTTTCCTATTTCAAATAAATTCACAATTAAAAAACTTTGCTTATTTATGAAATAATTTGCATTCAGAATTCAAAATTTTTGAAGTTTAAAAACTTGAATACCTTGAATCTGTCAAGTTTATAGGCTTTAAAAACTCGAAATTGTGAGTTTACGAACTCGAAACTCTTGAATAAAAGGGCTTGAATTTTGCTTAGGACAATTTGTGTTGACTTAACCTGCTTTTAGATGCCGATTATTTTTACATATTTGAGTTTTCAAGGTTTTTTTGCTTAATTAATACCAGACATTAAAGTTTTTCAAAATACATTTCGAATTTGTGAGATTTTTTTGCAAAAAAGTTTGAATTGTTTCAAAAATTCTAATTCAAACCTTAATAAATCCCCCCCAGGAAGTGATTTATCAAAGGTCGAATTTTAGAGTTATGTGAATTATTCCACTCTAAGGGGCAAATTTACTAAAGGGTGAAGTGGCTAACACTAGCGAAAATTAGCCAGCATGACATCATTTTGCCACTTCACCGATTTACTAACGGGTGCTGGCAAAATTTGATAGCGAAGTGGACCTACTCTAGCGCTACTTCTCACCCTTATGCCAGGCAAAGTTGCGATATGGCAAAGGGATGTCACTATGCAAATTCTCTCTAAAAAACTCTTGAGCCAGACTTTACTTCGCCACCTCAGACCAGGCGAAGTGCAATAGAGTAGATAGGGATGGTTCAAAAAAAGTTGACATTTTCTTTAGGGTACCCTCCTTCCCTCCTACATTTGATAACATATGGCACATAAACTATACTGTGGGCACATGTGTAGGGCATTAGAATACATTTATTAAGGTTCCCTGGTCTTGTGTAGTGTAATGTGTTTTCTGCTACATATATGGGCATTGTACTTTAACTGCATGACGAATGCAAATTTCTGATCGCTAGCGTAACTTCGAACCGATGATCGTAAAATCGCTAGCACAACTTCGCAAAAGATCGGTAACTTGTGCGCAACTTTGGATCTTTGTGAATTTGCACAGCCCTGGAGCATCTATAACTGCGAAGTACGACAAAGGCAACTCTGGCGCAACTTTGAAGGTAAATAAATTTGCTCCTAAGTATCGAATGTACTCACAACTCGAATGGGAGGTTATTTATGAAAAACTTGAATGTCTAAATCTTTAAATCAAATAGGAACGACGCAACAATTCTAAACAAATTCAAATCGTGTTTTCCTTAAAAGAAAAAAACTTGATTGTCAGGACGGCTATTAATATCTTCAAATGGTTGAACCAACCTCTGCCATTGACTTCTACATGGTGGCAAAGTATCAAATTAGCTCTGTTTCCAGGGTCGAGATGTGATAAATCTCACATTCGAATTAGAATTCGAGTTGGTGGTTTTAAACTCGAAATTGTGAGTTTTGACCTTCGATCATAAGTTAATCTGCCCCTTAATAAATCTCAAATTTTTAGAGTTTTTAAGAAATATAGGAAAACCACAAATCTTTTGAGCTTCGTGGAACATATAGCGATTTCATTGTTAGTAAATAGGCCCCATAGCTTCTCTTAAAAAATAAAAGCTCTTAAAAAATAGAAGCTATGTACGAGAGGAGAATATTTTAGGCCAATCACAAATTTATAGCCTAAATAGACAAAATGACAACATTTTGAAAATCTGTTAAACACCTTAGTCTTTGCTCTTAACCCGCTTAACTCTCTTCCTAAAAAACTAAACATTTACTTTGGCAAAAATCATAACTGTTTCTGCAGTTTTCTATATAAAAGACAATAAAAACTGAAAACCAGATAAAGACCTTCACCCTTGGTTCTCAAATACATTTTTTCTGGAAAATATGCAATTTTAGACATCTAAGAGCATATCATGAAACATTTACAGATTCTTTGTGAAATCAGACTATGTTGGTGGGCTGAATATTGTATTATTATCATTGTTCATGTGTAATTAAAGAGCAGTTAAAATTTTCTTTTGCAAAATGTTAACTAAATTCACTTTTAAATTATAACCCTGTATATACCTCTTCTGTAATACAGTTTAATTATCATAAAACCCTTAGCCACAAAGACCTGAATTTTGTTTTTACATAGTTCTTTTTGCTCTGTAATAATTAAATTGTAACATACTTTACAGTATCTGTTATATCCCATATCTGAAATACCCCAGGTTCTAAGCATTCTGGATAATAGATACATGTACTATATAATACATTAGATATATAGCAAATTCTAAAATGAAAAATATGATCACAACTAGCTAATCTGTGTGGTTTCGCCAAAAAAATCACAAAACAAAAATTTTCGAAAAGTCAATGGCCGTCAAAACATTTATTATGCTCTGTGATTTTTTTTTTACGCACGCAACAATTTTTTCTTACTCCAAATGCATTAAAGTCAATGAGGGTTTATTCTTATGTAGACTTTTTTTCTCTGCGACAATTTAGTCTTGGCGACTTTTTTGTCTTAGCAACTTTTTTGTCCAAATGCATTAAAGTCAATAAGTGTTTTTTCTTATGGCAACTTTTTTGTCTTTGCGAAAATTTTTGGCCACAGTTTCACAAAAAAAATTGCAGGTGGCGAAGTGTGCGGAATTTTGCCGCAAATCCATGTCTGTCAAATGAATTCGCTCATCACTAGTCACAACTGTAATATGCTAAAGGATTATCATAAAGTATTAATTCATAGATATTTATAATGCTAGGTGCACAATGATACAAAGTGTGTAGAATTTGTTTCAGTCTCTTTGGGTAGGTAATTTAACAAGAAGGAGCAGCACTTATATTTGTACAAAATGTTGCTGGCTACTGCATTATTTTTCAGAAAATGTATGGCCACGATGTAGTATTCAATCTCTTGCTCTTATTTACAGAAATTTGTATATCTGGGAATGTTAATGAATAAGAAGAAAATGTGGCATGCACTTACTCATTGGAGGTTTAAAGTATTTGAAATATTGACCCATATTACAAAATAACATACAGTTGTGCAGAATTGGGGTATGCATTTAATTGTTTGTAATAAATCACCAGACCTGGTGCAAACTTTACAACTTATTAAATTGCCATGTACTGTCAACAAAAAAATGACAAACGTCTGAATGTTTTTAAATTCATCCTAGTGTTGTGGCATTCCAGTATCAGTTCTATATTACAGGAGTCATTTATATAGACACAAGAAGTTTAAGAGCTCTAAAGGCCAACAAAGTGCACTCCTTCTTGCACAGAGTCCTTTTGCACTCTGGATGAAAAAACCTGACACAGAGTAAGTGAGCCCAGTGTGAACACCATCAATGCTGTATTCATGGATGTAACTATGCTCTTAAACAAAGCACTGAGATCTGAGCAGACCTCCTATTAGTACAAATGAATTAATTTGACAAAAATAACATCAACCACATACAGTACATCCCACTCATCAACTACCAGTCAAAGTTCAAAATAGACTGGCATAATCACAAAGAAAAGGAGGCACTTATTGTTAAATAGTAGAGGCAGTCTGGTATCCCATAAACCTCCTCAGGACTTTGTGTACCTTTTCCAAATCCTGCTATGCATAAAAGCAGCAAAAAACAGATTTAATAAATTAGTTACCTGGTTTTCTTTTAGAAATCTTTCCTGTACATTCCTATTGTGAGCATGTCAACTGCCCTGTTGTTTGTCTGACAATGTGCAATAATGTTGTTGATTGTACTCAAAGTGCATTAAATTAACTCCAAATGCATTTTAACAGTTGAAAAAAAAATGTATTTAGCAAAATATGTAAATTAATTCTCTTTGTGGCAGTGCCATTGTAAGTCTATCCTCATGGAAACCAACGTCTTCATCCTTGCCCTGGTGCAATAAAAATGTAAAATTAAATGAATAACTATTTCTATACCTACATGTCTGGAAAGAAGCACATAAACATATGGGTATACTGTAAATATGAATATTTTTAACATGTTCTGTGCAAAATAATGGGAAATGTTATTACAGGGATGTACAAACCAGTTCCAAAATTACTCCGATTTGGGATATGTCAATCAACTAGGACAATAAATACAGTTCACTACCACCTTGCAAGTATTTTGACATCAATTCTCACATTGGTGGCTAATTTGCATATGCAGAAAATAGTGCAAATGTAGCAATTGCAGTTGAGACACTATTCACCATGAACACATTTGATTAGAACATTTCTCATAACTAACCTCAAAGTCTGAAAGCCTGTTTAATTGTATTATTGAATTACTTTTAGTTTTTTATTTAAAGCATATTTTGTGTACCTGCAGTATGGTGAAGAATGATTCTACCCCTCTAAAAAAAAAAAATGTAATGGTAATGTAGTGCTATAGTAAAATGAGGGCACCTTTCTCTGACTATAAGCTTCACTCCCAATATTGTGCTCCGGATGAGACCTTAAATCTTAGGGAGTAAGCCCTCGCAAACGGTGTGGAGGCAGGGTGTAGCGCAACTGTAACTGTATTCAGGGTGCAAATAATTGGGCACCAGTGGTTCTTATAACTTAACCAATGAACATATTTATTGGACATACAATCCTCAATGGAGTGTACATAAAGAATAGTATGCAGGATAATACATCAAAAGTGTATAGGCAATACTCACAGCACCTTTGGTCAACATAAGTCCCCTCGTGAACGAGGACAATGTATGCAGCCTTGAGGAGGCACACCCAGCTTTCAGCCTTTTCCTTTTCCCTAAGTGGAACCTGAGGAGAAAATATCATTCCTAGGTCTGTACACTTAGTCCCTACTTCTGGGCAATTACCCGGGATCTTGATCCCACTCACAATCTCGGAGGAGCCTCAAGCTGCTTAGCTAAATATCCTGTCTGTCACTCCTAGAGTGACCTATGAAGGTGAGTAGCCTATCCTTGCTAGACTTGACCTGTCTAGGTTCCACTCAAGCTCTGCCTGCCTGCTCAGGCTAGAGCCAGTACAAGATGGACCCTGAAGGCATGGCTTCAAAGGGTTTTATACTTTGCGACAGTGCCATTTCCTGGTCACTGTGAGAAACAACAAGGGCCATAACTTAAAGCAGGAATAGGAAACAGTTCCCCCTCCTAACTGTATTTTAGGACCCAGTTAGGTGTTATTAACACTAGGGGACTGTCTGCCAAATAATACTGAGGAACCAATTTACCAGTCGCCTACAGTAATAACAATAATAAATTATTGGAGGTATGGAGGTATCTCATCCCATACCCACAAGTACTTATTCCAGACAGGCTATGTAATTATCACATTCCCATTCAGGGCAAGATGCAGGCTGCACTGAAATTAAACACTGAGATGTGTTCCCTATAGTGCTAGCTGTTGCTGTACTGCAGAAAGTACTAGCATGGCAGAAAAAAAAATCTCCCAGATTACAAGAATATTGTCTGCTGTATAGTCTGATAATCCCAGAGTGACAAAAATACTACTCTTTGTTGAGGAACCTGTCAGTTCAGAAGAACTCTTGGAAAGGGAATTTATGCAAGTGCCAAACTTTGCCAATCTGGAATTTCTAAAAGAGACTATTGTTTTAAGATCGGATGTGCTACACAGCCAACCTGTGATATTTATAGGGTATGGAAAGTATAAATCGACTTCTGTGAGCTCCCAACTGTCCCTCACCGTAGTTCAGAATAATGCACATGTGCAGTATTTTAATATTTACAGTTTTACTATACTGTGCATTTGCATGGTCATGGAATATTACAATCTGGGAAGATTTGTGGAAATATACATGGCCCAAGGTCAAAGGATAGCAATTTTAATTACAGGGAGGTACCTACAAACTGGTACCTAAAATTTTTTAATTCTATAAACTAGCTGGATAGGCTCCAATTCTATTATTTTTTTTAATGAATGTATTACATGCCTGTTTACTTTTTTCTCACATAAAGCTGATTGTTCCTGTTAAACTGATGTGGACGCCCATTAACTTTAATGCATTTGTACAAAAGAGTCAAGTGTATAAAAATTGTTGTGTCAAAATTGTCACGCATCAAAATAATTTTGACGCTGATTAACTTCAATGCGTTTCGCAAATTCTTTGCCATTCCGCAAATTTTGTTTACATTAGTGAGTAGGTGTTAGAGAGGTTGTTTGTTAAACTGAGTGTCCAAACAAAACTGCAAGATATTTAATAAAAAAACAAAAATGCACAGACCTCTGCAGAAGTGTGTATATGGAGAAGTCCAGATACAGGCACAGGTCTGGACAGGTAGAAATCAGAATCTGAGAAACAGGCAGGGTAATGTAATGTAGGTTATTTGGATATCCAAAGTAAAAGGCACAATTGGTAAAGAATATTCCAAAACAAATGTTTTATCCACAGAGGTAAAGCGCTGCTCCATATACTGAAAAATTGATCGAATCAACTTGATAGACTTTTTTTTAACTGGAGAAACTCCAACATTGATTGGTTTGCATTGTGTCTTATTTCACTCAATTTGCCAGTTCAGCTGCATCCATGATAGGAGTACTAAGCATGCTGGGACACCAGAGATTAACTGACTTGTATCTTGCATGAGATTGTGCATCAGAGGTTGATGAGATAACCTTCTCATCCTCTTAGCTGATGAAGATGTGGTCTCATCAGGGATATAAGAAGAGACTAATGATGATTTTGTCTCAATCCCAAATATCCCTTTAAATACAGAGCTTATTAGCTGTAGTAGACACTGACACTGCTTTGAGATGCTAAGTTACATTGACCTCAACCCCATCTCAGTTAAGGAGCCCCCCAACACAATTACATAGGTTTTAACTAGCATCCATGTTAACTTTGCCCCAGATACATAAGTCTAACGTTGATCATTGTTTGCTTCAGCAAAGTGTCAACATCCTTTGGAACCTGCTGTTTTGCAAAATGTAGTTACTTTCCTTGCCAAAATTTAGTGGCTGATTCCCAGACATTTGATACTTTCTCCCTTTGTGGAAACCTTTCTGTCTCTTTAAAGCTTTTAAGGATGTGTCCAACTGGTTTTGTCATCAGGTGATAATGCTCAGTGCATTTCAGCAGGAGTAATAAACAGTATCCTTGCTCTCCAAATATCATATCATAAGTGGTCAAAAAGTGTTTGGACAATTGTTTTTGAGATGTAATTAATTACTGCAATGTGAAAAGAAAATTGTTAAATCAAAAGGCTTGGTAAGATGTAACCAGCTTCAATATATCATTCCCACAATGTTATAAATAGCTTGACATTCAAAATAAAAAGTGAAAAGGCATTTTTCTTAATGGTTTATAGGAAAAAAAGCACAAAACATGATCCTTTGGCTGACAATCTAAACTTAATTTGTATCAGTTTGTTAAGGGAATGTGCAGTTTTACAGCCATTAAATCAAATAGCTTATAAAGTAAATTCCGTCACATTTGGAGATCAAAATCTGTTCTAATAATAGGAATTATTTAAATGGAACAAATGCATTTGGACATTAAGAAAAATGCTATTACGAGGAAAAGCTATTTAAAAAGAGGGATTCACAATGTCTCACACCATGAAATTGTCTCAGCTGCCTTTACCCAGTTTCTATACATTCAAGGATCAACGTGTGAATTCTTTCAGAGCACTTTCATTTGGAAAAAAAAAGTAGTACAAATGACATTTGTTTTAGCTGAATGAAATCATTCCCTGCCGCTTATAATTCCAACATGAATGACACGTCAGTTCCAATTTGTGAGCGAGAGCAAAGCTAATCTAGCACAAGTGTTCAAAAGGGCCGTGTAGCACATGCCATGAAATAATAACTTAATCACCTGAAATATTTCAATTACGAAGATAGGTTTCAGGTTACATACAGAATTTTATTGGGGTGAAATTTTTCTTAGATACACATATCATGGATAAATGAACTATTAGACGGTATAATACTGTTTTTTTTTTTCAGAAAGAGTATGGGAAATGGACAGGCTGGTAGCTTTTTGGCACTGAGGCAAATAAATCATACTGACCCAGATATCCAGCCATTACTAACCTTCCTCCACCACCCTTACATACAGGCTAAGCTGGACTATCCACTGTTATACAGTTTAGCAATAACAGGTTGTGAATTTAATGGCCACAGGCTTTGCAGAAGATCTTGAAAGCAGTTTTGCCTCTTTTTCAATTTGTTTTGACAAACATAGTGGTATTACCACATTTGCCTAACATTAGAGCCTTCCAGTATCTACATAGTTTCCGATACACATGGTTGGGAGTCTGCATCCTCCTCTCTCATTATGCAAATTCATCAGGACAATTGTATTGCCAGATAGTGCCCTACAGAATTCAGAACTCTTGCTGTGGAGACTGGCTGGGTTATTGAGGCCTCCTGAACTCTTTACAGCTGCATTCAGTATTATCTGAAGATAATAACTAAAGATAACCAGTAGTCTGCAAACACTTTTCCAATATCTGTGAAGGTCTACCAGCATCTCAGTCTGTTCTAGTGCTTGCGCCCTAATCTATACTAATTCCAGCTTCCAAGCCTTTTCCAATGCCAATTTCTAGTTTGTTTGGCTCCAACTCAGCCCATTTTATAGTGTCTGTATTTAAGACCTGTTCCCATAACAGTGGACCATCCTTTCTCTATGCCCGATTCATCCCACTGATGGCACCTTGCCTTCCTTTGGCTTGTAGCAAAACTGGTAGTGGAGTCTTGTGGCTCAATGGGCAAAATTAATGAACCCCATGGTACCTGCCTGTTCTTGACTGGTTGCTGCCTGCTTAGACCTGTGCCTGATATTTGGACTCTGACCCTGTTTAACCATTTGGATACTTCACCATCAGGCCAGAGGTGCAGTAATGTTATAACAATGATAATCTATTATTCCAAAGTTGTCTAATAAAGCTCTAATACTTTTTTAAGTGAGGGTTGGCCCATTGTCTGGTTTTGCCAGTAATACTCATTCTCAGTATTGCTTCTGGATTGGTATAAAACACTACAGGCACATGTATGTCTACAAGTGCAGTAAACAAAGTGCAATTTCCTTTCCTCATGGTACTGTAAGTCATTTCTAATGTTGTCTTTTGGTTTTGGGACATTTGGTAACTGATTTAAAAGTTGGATCTTGACAAAATCTGTTTTTCATCCCAAATACTAGGGTGACAAATGTACAGATTCAACATATCTTATATTGTATCAAATTAATTTGGACTGAAGTAATCAAAAATAGTAAAGCATTTTCACAAAAATCCAGTAGTATTGTTGGATGACACAGATTACCATTTCTCCAGGCTTCAGGTATGAACACACAGTTACATAGTTACATAGTTAAATCAGGTTGAAAAAAGACAAATTCCATCAACTTCAACCCCTCCATATGAAAACCCAGCATCCATACACACACCCCTCCATACTTTCACATATATTATATATACCCATAACTATACTAACTATAGAGTTTAGTATCACAATAGCCTTTGATATTATGTCTGTCCAAAAAATCATCCAAGCCATTCTTAAAGGCATTAACTGAATCAGCATCACAACATCACCCGGCAGTGCATTCCACAACCTCACTGTCCGGGGACCCCATGTCCCGAATAGGGGAGACAGGGTCTTGACGGGGCCTTAGGAGTCAGCTAGCCCCGCCCCTCCCCCTTTTTTCTATTGCAGGTGCTGATTGGCTGGGAGTCCCGGGTGAATGAGAAGAGGAAAGAACAGCGGTAATACTTCCCATTCGGCGGCGGGACATGGAGGAAGAAGGACGCAGCATCCCACCCTCCCTCCCTTTATTATGTGTGTTAGTCGCAGTTGCGGGGGGTATCTTTGCAAGGACCCCCAGGGGAAATTAAAAGGGGGGTCTGTCATAGTCAGTGGAAGTAGCCTGGTAGGCCTGGGTCCTCATAGTGTGGTATGCAGCCCGGTTTAGGGTTGAGTGAAAGGAAAAGGAACCTATCTTGGCAGTTTGGGTACAGATACCCCACCCCCATTCCTTCCTCCCCGGGTGGGAGAATAATATCTTAAAGGTTTAAAAGTTTGTTATACAAACGGTTGTTCAAAGGTTAAAAATGTTATACATGATTATAATTGTATTATTGTGTTAAATAAACAACTGCGGCCATCTCTTTCCAAGCCAGTGGTGTGTATGTATTATTTGGGGGTAGGAGAATTGTGATGTGTGGGGGGAGGTAGAGGGATAGGTGTGGAATCGACGCTGTACCCGTCATGACTGTGAAGAACCACCTACGTTGCTTCAAATGAAAGTTCTTTTCTTCTAGTCTGAAGGGGTGGCCTCTGGTACGGTGATCCTCTTTATGGGTAAAAAGGTCCCCTGTTATTTGCACATAGCAAAGTACAACTGTGCTCACAACTAATCCTTTACATAAAGTTTCACTTGGTTTAGCGATACCACCAAGAGCAGAAATTATCCATTTAAAAGCTCCAACCTTTCTTGTAAGTTGACAGCACATAACATTTTAGATTTGCTGCTTTATTGTACAAAAACCTGCTAATATAATGTATTAGAAGGAGTTGGTTGTGAAGTCATTTCTTATTAAAATATAATATCATGTTCATCTGCAGTTATTATTCTAATTCTGTGCTTGCTATGTACAGTATATATGCATATAAAGCTGGCTGAAGTCTCTCATTGCCCTTGTCTCTCTCTTTCTTCCCCTCAAATTCTTCTGTATTACTTTTATTTAAATCTGGATGATAAAAAAATTTATTTATTTTACAACGGATCAGTAATTGTGCTCTACAAATAAGTCTGTAATAATAATCAACAGCATTTTCAACATAATTTAATTTGTCTTCTCCCAAGAGGTAGTTAAATGCAGTGATAATAACAGCGCAGTTATGGACACTGCTGCAGTCAATCACGGACTGAATATGCAGACAGCCCCAATATTGTATTGACAGAAATTAAATTAACCATCAGCTCGGGCAATCAGGGGCTGTGCAGCTATTAAAAGTAATAAACGCAACAAACCCAGACTGTAGCCAATTATGTTTTGACATATAAATGAAAATGGACTAATGCTTTAAACGCAGATTTTTTTTTATCTTGATTAAAACAGGAACGACGCATAATTCAAATTGAACCTCTTTCTGCCCTTTAATTAACCAATAATCATGTCAGTGTGTGTTTAATACTTAGATAATAAAGTGCCTTAGGTGATTCTTGATCGACCACATGTATGACAGTGCTTTGTCAATGTTTTGGAGTGAAATATTTTAATATAGACTCATTCCAAATTACGTCAGCCGTTATTTATACTATGATATTTATACTCTGGGTTATTTAAATGTATTCTTAATAAAAATAATTATATCAGACGTCTGCATTCTAATTATATTTCTCTCTTCTTTCATACAGACCTTGGGGAAATAATATGTAGCCAAGCTGGTCCTTAAAAATTAGATGTGATTTAATATATACATTCTCTGCTCAGCATCATTTCTGTGTGGTCTGATCGCATCTAGGGGATACTCCCATTCTGGCCAACTACCCCCCCCACCCTTGGATACAGCCTTTCTGACCACAGACAGTCCAACATTTAGGGGAACATTTATCAAAATGTAAGTTTAGAGCTCACCGCGGGAAAAACTTTCTATTTCTTCCTATTTTTGAAAGTTCACCCACTGACAAACTGACACTTCTGAAAATCCCATAAAAATGTATAGAAAGTAAGGGAACTGTGTACTTAACAACAGTTTTGTGAATCTCCCCCTTTTTTTAAAAAATCATGGAAATTACAGCATCTCTTTTATTAACATTAACACTAATGGCAGATTTATCAAAAAACAATAAAACAGTATTACTGTGAGAATTTATCATGTGCAAGTGGGGGCTGGGCTGGTGTAGTTTTTAGCAAACAGAAGCACTGGTTAAGCTGAAGGAATACATTAATTTTTTGGCATATCACACATACACCCATTCAAAAATATTACAGAAGGATCTAACATGGGATTATTGTTTCTAAGAATATGTTTCCTTAAAAAAATAACATGAATGTCCCGCTCTTCTAATCTACATACATTGGTTTAACCAATTTTTTACACATATTAAGATGCCAATTAAATATTTCAATGCATTGGATTTGCTTCATTTTTCCCAAGAATAAAAGCAAACAAAATACTTAAAGAAATGCAGAAATGTGTTTCAATTCAATTAACAATCAATTAATGAAGCAAAAAAAAAATCTTTTAATACTACACTGCGCACCTTAAATAATAAAGATGATTAAACTGTAAGTTGTTTAGGAGCAGAAAATACAGTGTAATTCATGAATGATGAATCGAACTATAATGGTTGTTCTTAATCAAATCCGCTCTCTTGTGCTGCTTTTGAATAATGTGCATGAAGCATAATGTTGATGTAGATCATGCATCCAAAAGAAAGAAGACAACAGCATATACAATAGAAACAAAAATATAAGCACACATCCATTTTCATTTAAATTGCGCCAGTTGTATATCTGCTCTCAATGATTCCAAAATACTTGCAATGGAAATGCAAAAAAAAAAAAGCCAATTTCAAATGGAACTGAACAGCACTTGTCAGCTCAGGGACCATGCTGGCTCTTTCACTTTCTTTTGTTTAAACTAACTTCATTATGGATTAAATGTATTTATATTTTTACTAGTGCTGGGCAAATGACTTTTCGCCGGAAAATTTGCGAATTTTCGCTGCGGTTTTGCAAATTTATTTGACGGCGGTGAATCGCGGGAATTCGCCGTGGATTCGCGCCTGCCGAATAAATTCGTCCATCACAAATTTTTACTGTTAATAAGTATGAGAACTCATGTGGAACTTCAGAACAGCATACAAAAATACAAATAGGACAAGCACACAACATCTTGTATGAAGTGCATCTAATGTGAGCAAAAATATCAGCACACTTCTAGATTTACATTAGTGTGATTAGTGTAAAGAGATACTGACATCAGAAATTATACATTTTTTACATTCATATTTTAAAAAGTCGTCCTTTTGGGCAAGTTCGTCTTCTCAAAACTTGCCCAAAAGCCTCAAATAGGGTCTAGGAGGTCCCCCATAGGCTAAACAGCAATTCGGTAGGTTTAAGGTGGCAAAGTGTCGAACTCTATGTTTTTTAAAGAGACAGTACTTCGATTTTCGAGTGGTCGAATATTCAAAGTTTTTTCAATTCGATTCAAAGTCCAATTTGGCCTTGGTGGTTATTTATCAAGGTCAAAGTACCCAAAATTTACTTCGAAATTCGAAGTTTTTTTACTTTGAAAATTCACTTCGACCCTTCATAAATCTACCCCCAAGTGTTTATTACAGAGTGCAATGCAACATTTTGGGGTGGACCCCTTTGTCAAGCATACGGAATATACAGAGTGGTGCATATAAATAGGTTCACAATAAATCAATTAATGTGTCATACTTGATACACCAATAAAAAACAACCAATAAGTAAAACGACATTGAGAGAGGGGCATTATCCATTCTAAACTAGAACTTAGAAATTATCAGTGTAAAATCCATTGTTGATCGACCTTCATATAGGATGTGTCCAAGTCCAACAATAAAATGAAAAAAAGTGAAAAAGTGCTAAAAACCGATAATTCAGCATTAAAAAAATGACATAAAATGTCCATACTAATGTCCATTTAGTTTAAGATAAAGCATTACAGGAATTGTAACATCACGTATCTTAAAGGGTAAATATATTTGATCTTACCCCATGTTAGGACAGTGAAGGAATATAATCGCTGACCCTGATTATCCACACTTTGGCATTGACCGGCAGCTAGAAGAACCCTTGTGCCAGCGACCTACCCCCTCAGAAGCCATGTTCCAATATCTTGCACTGATGAGATCTAACAAGATCAAAACAGGCTGTCTGTAAGTTTGGATGTATGGCTCTGAACTATTAGGCTGTATATGTGCTGTGAACATAAAGAAGTGATTTGCATGTCTCCACCCATGATGCCTTATGGGAGAATTAAAACTCATTCTTGGTATCTAGGCAGTGCTGTCTGTTTGGCATGAAACAAGTAAATACCTTCTAATTTCAGAAAGCTTCACTTCACATAAGTGTCAGACTGGGACACCAAAGGCCCACCAAAAAACTTTAGACCAGGGCCTCACCCACCGTACTACTTTCTTCCTCTCCTCACTCAACCTCTTTTCTCCTAGTCTCTTTTCTTTAGAAACTATAATCTATTATTCTATCTATTTAGCCTCTTTATTCTCATAGAAATAAGGGAATGGCCATGAAATAAGCCAAATGTTTAGCAGCATGAGGGGCCACTGACACCTGGGCCCACCGGAAATTTTCCTGGTATCCCGGTGGGCCAGTCAGACACTGCTTTACATGTCATTGCTTTTGAAGGGCTTTTTGGCTCCTTTTAGCCCATCTCACCCTAACCAGGTTCAGTTTTCTATTCTATTTATTTTATTATAGCCTTTTATTTCTCTGCAGTTTCTGTTGCATTTTTTTTATACTTCATTTTTCTTACCATTCAGGTTTGTTCCTAAGTTATAAAAAATATTAAAAAAATAATTATAGCTTGTATTTTTAGCTTGCATAAAATTCAGATAAGCTGGTCCCACTTACATGGACATCCAGTTCTGTCAGACTGAATTAACACTTCTGAGAAATCTGCCAAATAGGTATAAAAATATACCTCCTCTAAACATCCTGAAAATCCTCCAAACATCCTGAAATTAATTCTACCATTCTGTCATTTTAAAACCTTGTATCACATTAACTGTCATTTCAGTGAGTAAATTTGCACAGTTTCTTGACAAATGACAGGCCAGGTTATAAATTCAAGTCAAATCATAAAGGATTTAGTTTGATCATTTGTTGATCAATAGAAATTGTTCAGACACTGGATCAGCATCCACCCATCAAAAATAATAAATAAATACATAAATTAATTAATAAATAACTAAGAGAACACTATGGTGGTTATTTATCAAGGTCCGAATTTATCTCAATATCGGCTGCTACAAACTCGGATCTAGCCCGCTCGGGTTTTTAACGCTTATTTATTATTACATTTTCCCGAAAATTTGCTTTGCGGGAAAAGCTCCGATTTTTACATTTTTTTTGTGAATTTTCCCCGAAATCTCCGAATTTTTCAGAGTTTTCACCCGAAAGCTTTGAAAACATCGTGAAATTGCCCCAAACCCCCGACACAACCAAAAATCAGTGGGACTGTTCTCACTGACTTTTATGCAACCTCGACAGGTTTGAGATGCCGTGTTTTTATATTTAGGCTTTTTAGCCCTCGTGGTTTAATTGATTCCGAAAAATTCGTGATTTTTTTAAAAGCCTGAAAAATCACGAATGTTTTCGGATTTCGGGGAATTTCGGGGCTTAGTAAATAACCCCCTAAGTTTCAGATCTAATAACTAAAGTGGTGTACTTGTTTTATTTCTTTTCAGAAACATATTATTTATTGTATATGGCACATGACTATAAAAAAATCCTTGTTTTTAACTTCTTAGAACTCTAGACATCAATAAGAAGTTCAAGTACCACATAAAAGCAAGAAACTGCAGGTTTTATGCCATGGCCATGGAATTCTGTGGATGATTTCTCATAATTTTACATTTTACATTGTGGTACAGGTGTTTCTTATCACTTTATCAAGTCGGGTAACGTGACATCATCAAGCACTGATTATAACTAAATGATATGTTTTACAATTTCTATATAGTAAAAACAATATAAGACTTATTGGCTCTGGATATAGCTTGATTATGCAGATTAAACATGGTCTTCCAGGTGTAATTTTCCTTAAATTAATAATCATGATGTAAGATGTAGACAAAGATGACTTTTTACATTTATTTATGCAAATTTGGTTTCTAGTTTTGAATTCAAACTGTTACCTGGTTGCTAGGCTCTTTGTCACCCTAATAACCAGGCAATGGTTTGAATGGCAGAGGGATGGATAAAGAGAAGAAATCCTGCATAGCTCCAGAAACTGTTGGTTACTCAGATGGGGATGTACAACTAAGACTAGGGAGTAGTGATGGGCGAATTTGCGCCATTTCGTTTCGCCGAAAAATTCACACATTTCCCGTGAAATTCGCAAAATGGCGAAAAATTTGCGAAACTGTTTTTTTTGGACCCCGGCGCCAATTTTTTTGACGCCGGCGAACTTTCGTCAGCGAATTTTCGCTGCCTTTTTGTGAATTTACTTGCCGGCGGCGAATCGCGCAAATTCGTTTTTTTTCCACCAAATTGTACTTGCAAATCCATGTATGTGCAAGGAGCTTATTCAGGCACAAGTAAAATATGTTAAATTAATTAGCTGGACGGCTGCAAGTTGCATTTACAGTAACTTGTACTTTTTATTCTAACTTCATTCAAAACCTTTAAACTTATTTTAACATGTTTGCATGAAACAAAGGTTGCCACGGAGATGTGTATAGTACTGTGTGTGTAGTGTAGCATACATGGTCATGTCAATTTAAATAATAATTATTAAAATAAAAAAAACAGACAGAAAAGCTTTTTTTCCACATTGTTTCAAATCTGGTCAGAGTGCCAAGAAGAAAAAGTAATATTTGGGGTTTTAAAAGCTTTAAAGCACACTAATGCCAGCTGCCTTCAAGTGGCAAAAAGAAGTTTGCTCCATTTAGCTGTTCTTAATGCCCTGATGTAAATGGTTGCTTCTGTTCCTCCTATTGTTGTGGAATGATGGCAAACAATGAAAATAAAATTTACATGACAGTTGAAAGCTGTGAAAGCTCATTCATTTCACAAACAACACAAGTGTTTACCGAAGTCCTTGACTAAATGATGAACCTTTTATCAGCGTTCGTGACCCATCTACAGTACTTCAGAATGACTGAAAAGCATTGTGCATTTTGGGCAAAATCTAGAGCACTGTGCACTTTAATTAATATTAACTTGAAACCCCAGGCACACAAAAAACCCATCAAGGAAATAGTCATGACAATTATACTGTAAGCTTTACATTACAGATAACTATAGAAGTAAAGATATAGATTTGAAAAATAAGTAACTTTCTCATCAGTAGGCTGGTGGAACCTGTTTTGCTTCTAGTTACAGCCATGTATTCTAGATACAGAAACACATGTTATATGCAACCCAAAAAAATCTAACTATAGCAGTCAGAACAAGATATGACCAAATATGTTCCAAATATCTGCACTTCTGTTCAGGCATACAATGGTGTCGGGTGTGAGGACCATGCTACAAGTATATATAGTTGGTTAAATACAAGTTATCATTAAAAGTATGTCAGGTAGGTTTCAATATATAAAATGTTGACTAGACAAATGTATAAAAAATGAAGTATGCTTGCAGAAAACAGTAAAATCAAAACTGAGGATTCGGTAGAAAGTGATGAAATTTATTTTAAGAACTATAGAAGTTTAGGCAGAAATTATTGAAAGTGCAGCATATTAAAGGGATACTGTCATGGAAAAAAAGGCTTTTTTTTCCTTCAAAATGCATCAGTTAATAGTGCTGCTCCAGCAGACTTCTGCACTGAAATCCATTTCTCAAAAGAGCAAACAGATTTTTTTATATTTAATTTTGAAATCTTACATGGGACATAGACATACTGTATTGTCAGTTTCCCAGCTGCCCTAAGTCATGTGACTTGTGCTCTGATAAACTTAAGTCACTCTTTACTGCTGTACTGCAAGTTGGAGTGAAATCACTCCCCTCCCTCCCCCACCCCCAGCAGTCTAACAACGGAACAATGGGAAGGTAACAATATAGCAGCTCCCTAACACAAGATAGCAGCTCCCTATTAGATCTAAGAACAGCACTCAATAGTAAAAGCCCCAGGTCCCAAGCATTCTGAATAAAAGATTCCATACAATAATATAAAATAATATATAAAAAAAAAATGCAAGTACAGGTATGGGATCTATTATCCAGAATGCTTGGGACCTGGGGCTTTCCGGATAACGGGTCTTTCTGTAATTTGGATCTTCATACATTAAGTCTACTAGAAAATCATGTAAACATTAAATAAACCCAATAGGCTGGTTTTGTTGCAATAAGGATTAATTATATCTTAGTTGTGATCAAGTACAAGGTACTGTTATATTATTACAGGAAAAAAAGGGAATTATTTTTAAAAAATTGGATTATTTCATCATAATGGAGTCTATGGGAGACAGCCTTTCCGTAATTTGGAACTTTCTGGATAACGGGTTTCTGGATAACGGATCCTATGCCTGTACCTAAGTAGACTTTATTTTTGTATAATTGGCATTTTTGCATGCTTTTTTCTATTAACATGCCTGCACACTAAATTATTCATATGTTTGAATCAGTATAGGAAAATTGTCAGAATTAAAGTGGTTCGTGCTGTAACTAATTTATAAATACCATCTCTCTAGCTTGTAAATTTCAGTTCTTCTGATAATTTCCTATTTTCTATACTTTAAAGGGCAACTAAAGTCTAAAATAGAATAATGCTAGAAATGCTGTAATTTGTATACTAAACATAAACATGAACTTACTGCAGCACAAGCAAAAGAAGAAAGGGGATGGGAAAAAAACAAAAACAGAAGAAATGGTACATTACAATTGAATACAGAAAAATAGAGCAAAAAAGGCAAAGGAACAAAAGACGTTATAATAATTAAAACAGAACAAGAAACAAGGTGACCAGATATGTTCACAATATAATGTATTGAGATCCTGTGTTCTAAAGTTTGCCGATAGGCCCAAGACAAGAGTCAGCTGCACGGTGCATAGTCCCAGGATGCATTAGAAGTCCAGGGTCTGTGGCAACAAAACATAAAACATCAATATTTAGGGGCAGATTTATCAAGGGTCGAAGTAAAAAATACAAAGTAAAAAAATTCATATTTTTATGTACTTCGACTAGAGAATAGTCCAAATTTGATTTGAATTTGAAAAAAATTTGAATATCGAAATTTATCATCTACTTCGACTTCAACCATTTGCCATCTAAAATCTGCCGAATTGCTGTTTTAGCCTATGGGGGACCTCCTAGAACCTATTTGGAGTCAATTGGTGGACTTTGAAAAATCAAAGTTTTTTTTTTGTAAATACTTCTAATCAAATTCGATCTTACTTCGGTTCAAACGATCAAATACAGCCTATTCACCCGCAAAAAAAACAGCAATTTTTAAAATACATTTTTTTAAAAAAAAACTACCATTACTTCAAAATTCGACCCTTGATAAATCTGCCCCTTAAATCTACAGTGTTAAGAATTGAATCCAGTGACCAAAAACAGTATTTTGTTTGTTAGCTGCTGTTAGTATTAAACCACCTTAACTCTGATATCACAGATGAATCCAACTCATTCACCTCTTCATTCTTTGGCAAAATTAGTATGCATGCTAAGGACAGAAGAGAAAAGAGATGTTCAGTTTACTCTTTGCCCAACATACTGTATATATAGTCTGAAAATTTTCACTAGAGAACATAGGAAATGGCCTGAAAACTTCCTTGGTAACTGAAATACCTTTAAGTGTAACATAATTACTATCTCTTTGCCCCCACTCTGTCCTGCTGGGCCTATTCCCTAAGCCCCACACCATACACTTAAATCTTCAATTTCTTATACGCACTATATGCAGATGGGGAAAGATTTGATTAAAATTATAGTTCTTTAGGTTCAACTTCACCTATTAAGAAAAAAAAAAGGATATGGCGATGGATTTTTTTGTTCCTTGAGAAATAACTAGGCCACAGTAATTACATGCAAGGGCCTGCTGTGCTCTATGAATAGATTCCCCGGGGGTGTATTTTACTGTTACCTGTCTTTGTATGGCTGTTGACATCAACATGAATGATAAGCATTGCCAGCTTTTATATTTTTTTCCCACTTGTTATTCTTTTTCTTGTTTTGTGCCTTAGAAAGTAGGAGGGGAAAGAATAGAAAAATACATTAGTTGTAAGTGTTGTCATTTACATGTGTGTGTCAAAGATTCTTTGTGTAGCAACGACTGGTTCCTGTATGTCTTTGCTTGCGTTTTGTGTCTCGTTATACTTGCGTACCAAAAATGAAATTGGATAGAGTTGAAGAAACACAAGGAAAATTTGCTTCTAACTCTAAAACAAACATGACAAAACAAATAAACAAGGAGTTGGCCACAACCAATTTTTGTATATTTTTGACAAGCCCCTAAAACCAGTATTGGGAAACAGAGTTTACCAACATATTTCTCTACATAATACTATACAAGAGAATAGAGAGTTTTCATTGGTATAAATATAAAGGAATCTAAGTACATACAGTTAGCAATGACATTATGAATTACATTTTTTTTTTTAGGTAGCTTTACTAGTGATGGGCTAATTTGTCCAGTTTCGCCGGAAAATTAGTGGGAAATTCTCAAAACGCCAGAAAATTCATTAAACAGGAATTTTGACGCCCGTGACAATTTTGACAGCCGCGTTATAGTCAATGGACGTCCGAATAATGTTGACATGCGACAGTTGTGATGCGTGCGACTATTCCAACGCGCATCCAGATTTCTATGTTGCCGGCAGTTTCACAAATTTATTCGCTGGAGGTGAAATGCGGAAATTCGCAGAAAATTCATGCCTGGCAAATTTATTCACCCATCACTTAGCTTTACCACTGTAAACATTTTGAAGGGTAGTCTCCACCTAAGTGAGGTCATGCACTGTTTAGTAGCACCAGAGGGCTAGATGCCAATCTGCTCTTGTAACCTCATGGTCAGCAGTAGTGATGTGCCGATCAGACGCGACACTATATAAAACCGGAACCTGGATGCCGGCATTTGAAGGTGGCAGGTGGGGAGAGCAGGAGAAGAGCTCAACCCGCACCCGCTCACCATCTCCAATTAGCACTGCGAGGTCGACCCGAACCCACAGGACCTGCGGGTATCGGCTCGGACCGCACATCACTATTCAGCAGGACTAGGGATGGGCGAATAAATTCGCCATGGTTAAATTCGCGGCGAATTTCTGCGTTTCGCCGCAGGCGAATTTTTCGCGAAATTGCGGCAAAAATTCGCCTCGCGACTCGTTTCGCCGCGCGACGAGCCGCGACGCCGCTAATGCGCGTCAAAACAAAAAGACGCGCGACAAACTAAACATCACCCACAGCAGCCAATAAGATGTGAGCCATCCTTGAGCCAACCCACTGGCTATATAAGGAGCTGCAGAGGCGGCCATTACTCGTGGCGTTTCTGGTAGAGGTAGAGAGAGCAGGATAGTGAGAGATTTGTGTGTGATTTAGCTAGTGGAGTTTGTGTAGAGAGCTTTTTTTTTTTCTGAGTCAGTGCAAGTGGAGGTTGTGGATTTCAGTTTACTGTTTTCCCTCTTCTGCTTGCCTGCTCACCACCCAATAGCCCTTTTTAGGGCTAACTGTCTTTGTCTTTGTCTGTGCTGGTGTGTGTACTCCTTGTGGGTGCACACTTCTGCTGAGGGGATTTAGTTGAGGGTTTTATTTTTTTCTCCTTTCCTTCCCCGAAATATCCAAACCCCCCCCTTATATATATATATTTTTTTTAAGTTTAGTTGCCCAATATGACGGGCCATGGGAGAGGGGGGATGGGTGGTGGTGGTGGGAAGAAGGGTGGGTTAGGGATGGGTGGTGGTGGTGGTGGGAAGAAGGGTGGGATAGGGAGGGGTGGCCGAGGAAGAGGCCGTGGTGCTGGCCGTGGGCATCCAACCCCACAACAGCCATGTGCCATGCCCAGTCTGGGCACTGTAAATCAGTCGCAGCACAAGCTGCCATCACAGCAGCTGCCATCACAGCAGCAGCTGCAACAACAACAGCAGCAGCTGCAACAACAACAGCAGCAGCTGCAACAACAACAGCAGCAGCAGCAGCCGCAACAACAGCAGCAGCAAATGCCACAGCAGCAGGTGGCTGTGGGTCGCAGCAGCGGGGCAACTGGTCCACGTAGGACTGTGCCCGATTTTTTTGCCACTGCTTCGCGACCCATACGGTCGCAGCAGGCAGAGGCAGTGGTAGATTGGCTGACCCAGGCTACCTCATCTGCAGCAGGCACCAGTGAGCGGCAGGAGGTGGCATCACCTGCTAGCTCAGTGTGGGATGACACCCCATCCCTCTTATTTGATCCTGAGGTGGACTTGGGCCCAGACACCCTGGATCTTTTTGATGATCAGGCAGGAATGGGGGGGGCATTCATGTCTGATGAAGAGGAGGAGGTGGTCATGTCACAGCCCACATCAATAGGGGATATTGGGCAGGGTCCCCTTATGGCAGGGCAGCAAGTTGCTGGTGTGGGGTCAGACACCAGCATGCTGGATGTGGGTATTGATGCCATGTATGAGGCAGGGTCTGGTCTGGGGGAGGACGATGACAGGGACAGGACAGGGACAGACCCTGGGAGCCGGCTCCAGAGGATAACAGCAGCAGTTCAGGGGGGGAACTGTTTGTTGTTGATGAGGATGAAGAGCCGGCTCCACCGACCACTGCTAGGGGGGGCAGGCAACAGGGCAGCACTGCGCCTAGGTCCAAAGCCTATGTGCGTACGGGTGGGGACCATCCTCAACCCTCCACAGCAGGCAAGGCAGTGGCCCGCACTTCAGCAGTGTGGGCTTTTTTCACGTGCCAGGCAGAGGACCAGGCAATAGCAGTGTGCCAGCTCTGCCGGCAGAAGGTTCGAAGGGGGCAGGCAGGGTCACATATGGGAACATCAGCTTTAAGTTCCCATATGAAACGTCATCACAGGATGACGTGGGAGCAGCACCAAAGTGGCAGGGCACCGGGTGGCAGTGGTGCTTCCTGTCCACCTCCTCCCATTCCTCAGGGAAGAGGTGCTAGCTCCCCAGACCCTGCAGCAGGTGAAGAGGATTCTGGGGCTCACAGTCGGAGGCAGCCACTGTGTAGCTCAGCCTCTTCTGCAGCCTCCTCCTCCTCAATGCGGCCCCTGTCCCGCCAGGTTTCCCTCCCCCAGTTCCTCAGCCGCAAGACGCCTCTCTCCCCCAGCCACCCCCAAGTGCAGAGGCTTAATGGCTGCCTGGCAAAGCTTCTGGCAGTGCAGCTGCTGCCCTATCAGCTAGTCGAAGCAGCCCCCTTCCGACAGCTGATGGCTTGCGCTGCCCCTAACTGGCGGATCCCCAGCCGCCATTATTTTGCCAGGAAGGCTGTCCCTGCCATCCACCAGCATGTGGTTGAGAATGTGTCCCTGTCGCTGGATCATGCTGTTGGCGGCAGGGTGCACTGCACCACTGACACGTGGACCAGCAGGCATGGGCAGGGGAGGTACATAACCTACACTGCGCACTGGGTCACCCTCATGAGTGCTGGGGAGGGTGCAAGCCGGGGCGCTCCCCTCAGGCTACAGGTGCCTCCCCGTGGGGTACAGGGCAAACCCCACATGTCCACTTCCTCCTCCTCCTCCACTATGGATGAGCCACCCCTGAAGCGTCCCCGCAGCTACGCTTCAGTGCAGCACAGGCGATGTCAGGCTGTGCTGCAACTCCTCTCCCTGGGCGAGAGGAGTCATACTGCACCTGAGCTCATGGCTGCCTTCCAGACTCAGGTGCAGCGGTGGTTCACTCCCCGCCAGCTCCAAGCAGGTAATATTGTTTGCGACAACGGTCGCAACCTGCTGGCCGCCATCCGCCTAGGGCACCTGACCCACATGCCTTGCTTTGCACATGTCCTCAACCTTGTGGTGCAGCGCTTCCTCAAGAGCTACCAAGGGTTGGGTGACATGCTGGAGAAGGTACGTAGGGTATGTGCCCATTTTCGCAGGTCCCCCACCGCCAGCGCGTCTTTGGCACGGATGCAGCGGCAGCATAGTCTGCCACCCCACCGGCTCATCTGTGACCTGCCGACGTGCTGGAATTCCACCCTGCACATGGTGGAGCGCCTCGTAGAGCAGCGCTGGGCGGTCAGCAATTACCTGCTGGAGCACAGTGCCAGGGGTACTCAGGGGGCGGATTTGGGGTACTTTAGTGCAGAGCAGTGGCAGCAAATGAGGCAGCTCTGCCAAGTACTTGCCCCCTTTGAGCAGGCGACACGCTTTGTTAGCAGGGACAATGCGTGTCTTAGCGATGTCATACCCCTGGTGTTCCTCCTCAAGCGCACGTTGGATGGGCTGCTAGAGGAGGGTGACGTGCCTGAGGAGGAGGAGGAGGAGAGTAGGCCCCGTAGGCAGGCAGAGGGGGCTGAGGAGGAGATGGTGCCTGATGAGGAGGATGAGGGAGAGGAGGACTGGGTGCCTGTGCAGCATGGGGAGCAGGGCACATGCCACCCAACCACCCCAGCTATTGTCCGCGGCTGGGAGGGTACAGAGCAGGGGCAGGTCGAGCCAGATGACCTGCTGCATCTGGAGGGCAGTCAAGAAGAGGTTGGTCGGGGGCACCTCTTTTACATGGCTGCCCATATGCAGACTTGCCTCCGAAGCGATCCCCGGGTCTGTTCTATCAAAGACCGGGAGGATTATTGGGTGGCTACTTTGCTTGACCCACGGTACAAGGGAAAGGTGGGGGAGTTCCTTGTACCCAGCCAGAGAGAGAGGAGGATGGGTCAATTGAGGAAGGCTCTGTGCTCAAAATTAGTGGAGGCCTTCCCCCAGTCTGACACTTCTCAGGCCTCCACTACTCCACACACCCAGCAGAGACAGGGGCCTAGCAGCAGCAGCAGCAGCAGCAGCAAGGGCGGAGATCTCATGGGTGTGTGGAAGAGCTTTTTCGAGCCTCAACGGCCAGCAGCAGGCCCAGTCAGCACCCAAAGCCACCACCAGCAGCGGGTGGAGCATATGGTGGCTGACTACATGGGGTCAGTCAGCGTGCAGGATGCCATTCGCCCTGACGATGACCCCATGCATTATTGGGTCTCGAGGCTCGACCAGTGGCCAGAACTGGCACAGTACGCTCTGGAGGTGCTGGCTTGCCCCCCTGCCAGTGTCCTGTCAGAGCGTGTCTTCAGTGCCGCAGGTGGGGTGGTCACTGAGAAGCGGACACGGCTATCCACTGGCAGCGTGGATAAGCTGACATTCATTAAAATGAATGAGGCATGGATAAGCGGGGATATCCAAGTGCCCATTGCAGACAGCAGAGACTAGCCTCCTCTCCTCCTTCTCCTCCACAGATTTATCCTCCTCTCTCCATTGCTGCCCATACTCTCCTCCTCAGTAGTATTGCCCATTCCCCATCTGTCTGCACCTGCTGCCCTTGCTGCTGCTGCTGCTGCTGTAGCCTGCTACTAGCCCTAGTAGTACTGCTGCTGTGCTGCATTGTCGGCAATTTTTTTATGGTGGGGGCCTATCAAAGCTCCTACTGCTATCGTAGATACTACTGCTGCATTGTCGGCAAATTTTTTTAGTAGTTGAGGCCTAACATGGCCTCTAAATATGTTTCTTCGAATACTGCCACATTGTTGGCTAATTTCTTCTGGTTGAGGCCTAACATGGCTTCTAAATATGTTGCTTATAATTTTGCCGCTAAGTTGGCTAAATTCTTCTGGTTGAGGCCTAACATGGCTTCTAAAAATGTTTTCTCAAATACTGCCACAATGTTGGCTAATTTCTTCTCGTTGAGGCCTAACATGGCTTCTAAATATGTTGCTTATAATTTTGCCGCTAAGTTGGCTAATTTCTTCTGGTTGAGGCCTAACATGGCTTCTAAAAATGTTTTCTCAAATACTGCCACAATGTTGGCTAATTTCTTCTCGTTGAGGCCTAACATGGCTTCTAAATATGTTGCTTATAATTTTGCCGCTAAGTTGGCTAATTTCTTCTGGTTGAGGCCTAACATGGCTTCTAAAAATGTTTTCTCAAATACTGCCACAATGTTGGCTAATTTCTTCTGGTTGAGGCCTAACATGGCTTCTAAATATGTTGCTTATAATTTTGCCGCTAAGTTGGCTAATTTCTTCTGGTTGAGGCCTAACATGGCTTCTAAAAATGTTTCTTCGAATACTGCCACATTGTTGGCTAATTTCTTCTGGTTGAGGCCTAACATGGCTTCTAAATATGTTGCTTATAATTTTGCCGCTAAGTTGGCTAATTTCTTCTGGGGGTTGAGGCCTAACATGGCTTCTAAATATTTTTCTTACAATTTTGCGGCTAATGTCTTCTGTTTGGGGCCTGCCTCATTTAATTCTTCTGGCTCTAATATTGAGTTGATTAAAAGTTACAAGTTACAAAATGACTGTTGCTGCCACTGCTGTTGCTATTAATGCCTCGTTATTTGGCAAAAGTCTTCTCTGTTTGGGGCCTGCCTCATTTAATTCTTCTGGCTCTAATATAGAGTTGATTAAAAGTCGCAACATGACTGTTGCTGACTCTGCTGTTGCTGCTAATGCCTCGTTATTTGGCAAAAGTCTTCTCTGTTTGAGGCCTGCCTCATTTAATTCTTCTGGCTCTAATATAGAGTTGATTAAAAGTCGCAACATGACTGTTGCTGACTCTGCTGTTGCTGCTAATGCCTCGTTATTTGGCAAAAGTCTTCTCTGTTTGAGGCCTGCCTCATTTAATTCTTCTGGCTCTAATATAGAGTTGATTAAAAGTTACAACATGACTGTTGTTGCCGCTGCTGTTGCTACTACTGCCTCATTATTTGGCAAACGTCTTCTGTTTGGGGCCTGCCTCATTTAATTCTTCTGGCTCTAATATAGCGTTGATTGAAAGTTACAACATGACTGTTGTTGCCGCTGCTGTTGCTACTACTGCCTCATTATTTGGCAAACGTCTTCTGTTTGGGGCCTGCCTCATTTAATTCTTCTGGCTCTAATATAGAGTTGATTGAAATTTACAACATGACTGTTGTTGCCGCTGCTGTTGCTACTAATGCCTCATTATTTGGCAAACGTCTTCTGTTTGGGGCCTGCCTCATTTAATTCTTCTGGCTCTAATATAGAGTTGATTGAAAGTTACAACATGACTGTTGTTGCTGCTGCTGTTGCTACTAATGCCTCATTATTTGGCAAACGTCTTCTGTTTGGGGCCTGCATCATTTAATTCTTCTGGCTCTAATATAGAGTTGATTAAAAGTTACAACATGACTGCCGCTGCTGTTGCTACTAATGCCTCATTATTTGACAAACGTCTTCTGTTTGGGGCCTGCCTCATTTAATTCTTCTGGCTCTAATATAGAGTTTATTAAAAGTTACAGCATGACTGTTGTTGCTGCTGCTGTTGCTACTAATGCCTCATTATTTGGCAAACGTCTTCTGTTTGGGGCCTGCCTCATTTAATTCTTCTGGCTCTAATATAGCGTTGATTGAAAGTTACAACATGACTGTTGTTGCCGCTGCTGTTGCTACTACTGCCTCATTATTTGGCAAACGTCTTCTGTTTGGGGCCTGCCTCATTTAATTCTTCTGGCTCTAATATAGAGTTGATTAAAAGTTACAACATGACTGCCGCTGCTGTTGCTACTAATGCCTCATTATTTGGCAAACGTCTTCTGTTTGGGGCCTGCCTCATTTAATTCTTCTGGCTCTAATATAGAGTTGATTGAAAGTTACAACATGACTGCCGCTGCTAATGCTACTAATGCCTCATTATTTGGCAAAACTCTGGTGGGTGTCTATCAAGGCTCCTACTGCTGTGGCTGACACTACTGCTGCATTGTCGGCAATTTTTTTTGTAGTTGAGGCCTATCATGGCTTCTAAAAATGTTTCTTCGAATACTGCCATATTGTTGGCTGATTTCTTCTGGGGGTCGAGGCCTATCATGGCCTCTAAAAATGTTTCTTCGAATACTGCCACATTGTTTGGCTAATTTCTTCTGGGGGTTGAGGCCTAACATGGTTTCTAAATAGGTTGCTTGTAATTTTGCCGCTAAGTTGGCTAATGTCTTCTGGTGGTTGAGGCCTATCATGGCTTCTAAAAATGTTTCTTCGAATACTGCCACATTGTTGGCTAATTTTTTCTGGGGGTTGAGGCCTATCATGGCTTATAAAAATGTTTCTTCGAATGCTGCCACATTGTTTGGCTAATTTCTTCTGGGGGTTGAGGCCTATCATGGCTTATAAAAATGTTTCTTCGAATACTGCCATATTGTTGGCTAAATTTTTTCTGGGGGTTGAGGCCTATCATGGCTTCTAAAAATGTTTCTTCGAATACTGCCACATTGTTTGGCTAATTTCTTCTGGGGGTTGAGGCCTAACATGGTTTCTAAATAGGTTGCTTGTAATTTTGCCGCTAAGTTGGCTAATGTCTTCTGGTGGTTGAGGCCTATCATGGCTTCTAAAAATATTTCTTCGAATACTGCCATATTGTTGGCTGATTTCTTCTGGGGGTCGAGGCCTATCATGGCCTCTAAAAATGTTTCTTCGAATACTGCCATATTGTTTGGCTAATTTCTTCTGGGGGTTGAGGCCTAACATGGTTTCTAAATAGGTTGCTTGTAATTTTGCCGCTAAGTTGGCTAATTTCTTCTGGGGGTTGAGGCCTATCATGGCTTCTAAAAATGTTTCTTCGAATACTGCCACATTGTTGGCTAATTTTTTCTGGGGGTTGAGGCCTATCATGGCTTCTAAAAATGTTTCTTCGAATGCTGCCACATTGTTTGGCTAATTTCTTCTGGGGGTTGAGGCCTATCATGGCTTCTAAAAATGTTTCTTCGAATACTGCCATATTGTTGGCTAAATTTTTTCTGGGGGTTGAGGCCTATCATGGCTTCTAAAAATGTTTCTTCGAATACTGCCACATTGTTTGGCTAATTTCTTCTGGGGGTTGAGGCCTAACATGGTTTCTAAATAGGTTGCTTGTAATTTTGCCGCTAAGTTGGCTAATTTCTTCTGGGGGTTGAGGCCTATCATGGCTTCTAAAAATGTTTCTTCGAATACTGCCACATTGTTGGCTAATTTTTTCTGGGGGTTGAGGCCTATCATGGCTTCTAAAAATGTTTCTTCGAATACTGCCACATTGTTTGGCTAATTTCTTCTGGGGGTTGAGGCCTAAAATGGTTTCTAAATAGGTTGCTTGTAATTTTGCCGCTAAGTTGGCTAATTTCTTCTGGGGGTTGAGGCCTATCATGGCTTCTAAAAATGTTTCTTCGAATACTGCCACATTGTTGGCTAATTTTTTCTGGGGGTTGAGGCCTATCATGGCTTCTAAAAATGTTTCTTCGAATGCTGCCACATTGTTTGGCTAATTTCTTCTGGGGGTTGAGGCCTATCATGGCTTCTAAAAATGTTTCTTCGAATACTGCCATATTGTTGGCTAAATTTTTTCTGGGGGTTGAGGCCTATCATGGCTTTTAAAAATGTTTCTTCGAATAATGCCACATTGTTTGGCTAATTTCTTCTGGGGGTTGAGGCCTATCATGGCTTCTAAAAATGTTTCTTCGAATACTGCCATATTGTTGGCTAATTTTTTTCTGGGGGTTGAGGCCTATCATGGCTTTTAAAAATGTTTCTTCGAATACTGCCACATTGTTTGGCTAATTTCTTCTGGGGGTTGAGGCCTAACATGGTTTCTAAATAGGTTGCTTGTAATTTTGCCGCTAAGTTGGCTAATTTCTTCTGGTGGTTGAGGCCTATCATGGCTTCTAAAAATGTTTCTTCGAATACTGCCACATTATTGGTTAATTTTTTCTGGGGGTTGAGGCCTATCATGGCTTATAAAAATGTTTCTTCGAATACAGCCCCATTGTTTGGCTAATTTCTTCTGGGGGTTGAGGCCTGCCTCATTTAATTCTTCTGGCTCTAATACAATTGATTACAACAATGCTTGCTGCTTGGTTGTCAAATGTATTCACACTATTATTACCCCTGAAACGACTGCGGCCAAAAGTCCTTTGCCTCAGTCATTATTCTTTCTTTTGAAATGATAGGAGTGCTCTAAAAAATGTATACAGGGAGGGCATGTGTGTGTAGCAGTAACTGAGTGGAACATAGGTGTGAATTGCTCTTCCCATTGATTCCAAAGCAAAACATGACATATATACATTCATCACTGTGTACAAAAGTAAGGGAAATGTTTTAATGGTAGTCCCAAAGCCATGTCTGGTCTGGGAGTCAAAATAGGCCCTTGCATTCAAATTACACAGAGGCCCAAACAGGCCCCAAACATCAGCCCAGTAAATTTGACTGGAAACCAACCAACCTGGCAACCCTGGGTGACACAAACATAGCCATAAACTCTACTTAAATTCATGCTGTAAGTAATAATTTAGATTGAATTTGTCCTCTATGAATGCTTTTGTCCTTGAGTTAAATAAACGAGACAACACAGTTTGCTTAATGGAAAAAGGAATTTCATTCCTAGATGATGTCCATCTTACATCCCACTTTCAGCTGCATCTGCTATTTTGCAACTTTCAACTTCACAAGCAGTCTTGTCCCAGTTTGCTGTCCATAACCTTCAAAGAGAACACACGCCATCCTTTGTTTCCAAACACTTTACACAACGTATTCATAGATCCAGTGCAAAGCCCTTAAAGGGGTGGTTCATCTTTAAGGTAACTTTTAGTATGCAATAGTATGGCAAATTCTAAGCAACTTTTAATTTGGTTTTACTTATTTGCCTTTTTCTTCTAAGTTCAGACTCTTTGCAGCTTTTAAATGTGGGTCAATGAGTTTACCCCAACTAAAAAGCAAATACTATGTCAGGCTACAAATGTATTGTTAGTCATTGCTACTTTTTTACATTTAGGCCTCTCCTATTCATATTCCAGTCTCTTATTTAAATCAATGTATGATTGCTAGGGGAATAATGTTACTTCTAATAGTGCCTAATTGCCAAATATAGTGTGACTTAATATCATAATTTATTTTAAAAAATCAATGTATTTGAGTGTTACAGTAGTCAATTTATCAATTTCGTCGCCGTCGCGACGAGGTTCGTCGCCGTCGCGATGATATTCGTCGCGCGCCATATCAAAACTGTGTTTGCGCATGCGCGCGCGTGCGTCATGTGACGCGCGTCGTGTGCGCGCACGCGTCATGTGACGCGCGTCATGCGCGCGTCAAAAATGGGCGTCGCCACTATAAATAGCCCCGCCCATGCTTACATTTTTAGGAGTGCAGTTTGAAAATGGCAGGACCTGGCATGATGAACCGAGACCAGCTGCGGTACTTCGTCAGGTACCTGCACCAGGAGGGATACGACAATATCCCTCCTGGAGTGAGAGGAATCCAGGCGCTCCGGAGGAGCATAATGGAACGGCTGAGGCGCAGGCTGCGGAGGGAGTACCGCCTGCGCTTAAGTCTGAGGGAGCTCCAGAGGATCTGGAGCGATCTCAAAAGACGCCACAGCGCATTTGTTGATGAGCTGCGCGTGGAAGTGGAAGGTAGAGTTATTTAAAAAGAAAACATCTTATAATGATTTGCTATTTTACAGCAAAAATGTATTTAAGTGAATACTGTAATTAGGATTGGAACAGTTGACTTTGACTGACTGACATAATTGCAGACAAGTTAAATAACAAGTAAATGAGCTGTCAAATGGAGATTATTTAAACAGATTATAATAGATTTATTTAAATGCAATACATGAGTTTCCCTTCTTAACTACAATAAAGCCACTTGATTCCCATTTATTTTGGTATTTTGGAGCAAATGTGTAATTGTTTAGGCCTGTGACAAGGCTAATAAGAATTTTACTTCACTTAAAGGTAGATTTATTTAAACGTAATAAATAGGTTTCCCTTCTTAACTACAATAAAGCCACTTGATCAGGCTCGGATCTGTGGAAAGGTCACCAAGGCCCGGGCCTAGGGCTGGAAGATTTTAGGGTGGCGGCATGCTGTCCAACCACACCCATATTGGTTCAGAAACACTGGGGATGCACAGGAGATACAATAGTTTCCCATGCAGCAATCCCCATTGCTCCTGTCCAGATGATAAAAATTTTCCCGAATAAAGGGGAGGGGACAGGGGCGACGAATGGCAGTGGGCCTAGGGATGCCTACTATGTAAATCTTGCCCTGCACTTGATTCCTATTTATTTTGGTATTTTGGAGCAAATGTGTATTTGTTTAGGCCTGTGACAAGGCTAATAAGAATTTTACTTCACATAAAGGTAGATTTATTTAAACGTAATAAATAGGTTTCCCTTCTTAACTACAATAAAGTTAATTTTCCTGTAGTTACAACATGACACCTTATCCTGTATAATGTATACTGTACAAATGCAATTGGTGTGTTACTCAAACTGAAATTTATTCATTGCCAGCTGAGTGGATCCAAGATGATCCTGATGATGATGATGATGGGGAAGTACCAGCACCACCACCACCTGACCAGGCAGCACCGCCTGTACCTGATGAGGCAGCACCGCCTCCACCACCTCACCAGGCGGCACCACCACCTCACCAGGCGGCACCACCACCTCACCAGGCGGCACCACCACCTCACCAGGTGGCACCACCACCTCACCAGGCGGCACCACCACCTCACCAGGTGGCACCACCACCTCACCAGGCGGCACCACCAGCGGACGACCAGGGGCTCAGTGTAGGCACTCAGACAGAGCATGCCTACTACGACCAGACTGAGCTCCTGGTCACCCTAGTTCATCAAGTAAATGCCATGCGGCAGGAGCTGGGAGAGGTTAGGGACATTGTTGACAACCTCCAGAGGGTTGTTGCTCCTCCTCCTCCTCCTCCACTTTAATTTATTTATTATTTGTTACAGCACCAGTTGTGCTATATGTTGTGAATTAAAAAAAAATTTTATATCTCTATATTTTGAGTTCATTTTTCATTTGACTAAACTAATACTCACATGGTACTTGGAATTGTTTGGATTCTAATAACACAACGATGACTATTCTTAATCGGAGTCATTAAAATTACATTACATAGTATTTCAGAATCATTACAATTACATGATGTAAATATAAGGTTCATTCACATAAACATATGGTTTATTCATTTTTATCTGAGATACAAAGCATCCAGATACTATCTGTTCAGATTTATTAGTTGTACTTGTGTTAGTAATCTACTATTAGATATTTGAAGTACAGATGGTACTTTTTGGTTAAACAGAGATATAGAGTAGTAGTAGATACCATTACCAGTTGACCAGAGGTAATGTGAAAAAATCCACAAACGTTAAAAGTTTAAGAAACTTGCAAAATGGGAGCCATTTTTTCAAGATAGGAGTCCTCTAACAATGCAGGGCATGTGTGTAGCAGTATACTAAGTGAAACACGCATGTGTATTGGTCTTCCCATGGAGTCCAATCCAATTCAGCACATTCAGACACAAAGCAAAAGATACCATGTTCATTTATCATCACAGACTACAAAGCTTGAAACTAAGGGGAAAATTTTTATTTGTAGGCCCAAAGATGAAAAAAGTTATACAAACAAAACACCCATAGAAGATGGGCTTCATCAAATTGCACTGCGCGTCAAAAATAACGTCGCGCGTTAAAACACATACTTGCGTCCGCGACAAAATATTTTGACGCGCGACAAAATCGGGCCACGCGACTCGTTTCGCAAATTTTTCGCCGTTTCGCGAATTTCGCTGGAAATTCGCGAATTATTCGGCGAAGCGAAACGCGACAGATTCGCCCATCACTAAGCAGGACTGACAAGAATGGAACTCCTATGCCTGTGCATACATGGGGAATATCTGGGACTGAAAATGTATGCAAGCATTTTTGGGCTGAAAATCTGCCATATGTGCACTGACTGGCATATATCCTTCTTTTGAGTGCAGCCAACCACGAGGTGGTAAATAGAAAATTGGCAGTTTCTGGTGTTTTTCTGCTGGTGGAAAAAATAACCATATATGCCTTTAGCCTTAAAAGTAGCACCCATGGGTAATATTGCCACTTTTAGTACAGGGTGTCCTCCCGCTTTTTATTGCTTTGCTGTGACCTCTGTTTTTATTATTGATAATTATGTTCATATTTGATAAATGTTGAGGGTATTTTTATTTCAAGGTGTTATTGATCCCTTAAACTGCACTGAACTTACAGTTTTATATACAGTACAAGTATGGGACCTGTTATCCAGAATGCTCGTGGACCTGGGGTTTTCTGGATAAGGAATCTTTCCGTAAATTGGATCTTCATAATTCCAAATCTACTAGAAAATCATGTAAACATTAAATAAAACCAATAGGCTGGGTTTGCTTTCAATAAGGACTAATGATCTCTTAGTTTGGATCAAGTACAAGGTACTGTCCTATTATTATAGAGAAAAAGGAAATAATTTCAAAATTTGAAGTATTTGGATAAAATGCAGTCTATGGGAGATAGCCTTTCCATAATTCGCATCTTTCTGGATAACGGGTTTCCGGATAATGAATCCCATACCTGTATATTATATATAAGTAGAGTTAGGACTTGTTTATTCAAAACTTGAATGTGAAACAATATATATATATATATATATATATATATATATATATATATATATATATATATATATATATATACGCCTAATCTTTAATGTTAAAAATTAGTGGTGAGCACAACTTTCCCTTGTTTGTTATAGTTATACAGGAGCAGTGACCAGCTCCATATTGCAGCTCCCACCCTCTCCAACAATAGTCAGGTGATCCCACTGGTGTCTAATAAAAGGGCAGCCAAGTTTGGGAGTTTTACTTTGAAAGCAGCAAGTAAGTTGCAGGTAAAACTTAGTCCCTTTGTAAAATGTATAATGAAGCAATAGAATTCTTAATGAATCAGATGAAAATTATGCGTAGGACTGGCCAGATATGGGATGACTTTGACGTAGTTGGCCAGCTTAAATATATTGCAATATATGGACAAACAATCCCTGTTTTGTTTAAAGGGTAAGGCATTTTTCAGTAGCAGTATGCACAAAATGTCTCTGTCTTAAATATATTGATAATGGGTTGAGTGCTGAGGACTCTCGTAATTGTCTATATGTATTTTGTGGTCACAGCCTCGCTGTACCCCCTGCCTAATGTTTTTAAAAACTAGTGGTGAGCACAACTTTCCCTTGTGTGTTATAGTTTATACAGGAGCAGTGACCAGCTCCATGTTGTAGCTCCCACCCTCTCCAACAATAGTCAGGTGATCCCACTGGTGTCTAATAAAAGGGCAGCCACGTTTGGGAGTTTTACTTTGAAAGCAGCAAGTAAGTTGCAGGTAAAACATAGTCGTCCCTTTGTAAAATGTATAATTAAGCAATTGAATTCTTAATGAATCAGATGAAAATTAAGTGTAGGACTGGCCAGATATTGGATGACTTTGACGTAGTTGCAGAACGTTGTTGAAAGTACTTTTTTTTTTTTTCCAAATACCACAGTGCTTTGTATGACATTTTACCTTACACCTGGGCAGAAAATTGGAAGTCATCCTCCGGTTTTGCATATATTTATAGTAAAAAATACTTACCAAGACTGTTACTTTATGATTTTATGCACAGATTTATCATATATCCATTAAAACAAACCATGCTTGCTAAAATGAGCAATGTGCCAGGGCAACCTTACAATCTCATTAATTCTAACCCAGTTTTCACAAGTTTCAAAAAACATCAGAAGTCAATTAAATGAAAGTTTTGACATATTTTGCATTTAGGCAGGGATAGTGTTTATGTACAGTAAGTGCTTAAAACAAACTGGATTTCTCTAGGGTTATATTCAAGGCATGGTGTGAAGTAGTCTTTACATTTCCAGAAGGAAGATGTTCACAGAACATTTTAAGTGATTTTTATTCCCTTCTGATGAATTGGGAGAAGTCTTTCCTTGTGTGTATGAGAGTGTGTGCATGCCAGTTGGTTTTTATTCTCAATTTATGCTTTGATAGCAGGTTCATTTGCATTTTTGCACAACACTGATCCTAATATAAATTTTAATCCTCCATAATTCTTCATTCTAGATTCTGTTTATGAGTGTAAATTCTCATGGAGCTAGATAAAACTGCTGAGCATCTTCTCTTTGTGCCTGAAGGCCATTCGTGCCAACGTTCCATGTTGATTTCTTGGGAATAAAATTCCATTGCTATTCATATGTTCATAAATAGTTAGAAACCTTGAAAGTAGACTATAGCAAAATATGTAATTAAATAGTTAAAGTGCGTATACAAACATTTTAATCTTTTTAAATTTATTCCGGAAGTGCATGTGCACCCATGCCTGCCAAAGCCCCTTCTCATTAGAATGGCTGCTTTCCTAATGACAACACTACTGAAAATGTTGAAATATCAGTATCAATCTATTCGCTCCTTAAATCTAATCTTTCAATCTACGCTGAATAAATACTAAACAATAAGGGGCCCATTTACTTAACTTGAGTGAAGGAATAGAATAAAAAAAACTTTGAATTTTGAATGATTTTTTTGGCGACTTCGACCATCGAATGGGTTACTTCGACCTTCGACTACGACTTCGAATTGAACGATTCGAACTAAAAAATGGAGAAGGTCCCCATAGGCTTTGCTATTTTTTTTTTGTCTAAGAAAAATCGTTCAATTGATGGATTAAAATCCTTCTAATTGAACGTTTTTTGTTCTTAAGATTGTCTGGGTGGTTAACTTAGAATAGGGTTGTTGGGAGAGACAGGGCACGATGTTCCATTAGAAATTATGGACATATGAAAAAATTCTGTATGTCTATATCTGGATGTCTAACATTTGTTTTATTCCAAACACTTTATTTATGATGACTGTTAATATGTCAGTAGGGGATATACTTTATGATTAATGTTTTTACTGTGAACCAAAATTAAGACCCCCACTAATGGTTTGTTAGGCCAGGTTAGGTTGTGTGTTTACATTTAAAGAATATAATGAACTACAATCTCCAGTTTATTTTTAATGGTCACATATCACCATGTTTCTAGAAATGTTTTCTTTAAAACGGTATGCTGCTTTGTGGCATATTTCAAATGTATTGGTCCGTGGTACATTCCAGGTTACAGTTTTCCCCAGCAAGAACGTGTTAGGAAAAAGAAAATAATAGCTTCCTAAGACAGCGACAGTGTGTTTGATAATAGGTTTGTGTATACTAGACACTTAGCTGTACTGATCCAACCCTCTTCAGTTCACATTAATCACACCCTTTTACTTAAAACAGTACACCTCTCATCTAAACCAATTAAGCTTGAGCTATTTAGACAAAGAGATTAATATAGCTCACAAAAGTATAACCTTTGCTCAGCTTAATGACTTGGGATAATGATCTTGATTTCAGAGTTTTGAGTTTGTACTAGGGTATATTTTGAAAATAGACATCTATTTACAGAAATCAAATAATCAAGAAGCTGTGGAAAGCCAAGAAAAACATTCTCTTATTTATTATTTAATATGTATTACTTGCCTTTATTTATTTTGTACGGTTATATATATATATATATATATATATATATATATATATATTGATAGGAGAGTCAGCACACTCTGTATTACAGAGTGTGCTGACTCTCCTATCAATATTACTACAAACTTGGTCGTGCACCTCTGGCTTAGTTTTTGACTGAGTGCAGGCACTGTCTGACACACTATATATATATATATATATATATATATATATATATATATATATATATATATATATATATATGCGTCCTATGGGTATCAGCACTCGATACTTGTATGAGTTTGAGGTGCAGGATCAAATTAATGATACTGTATATATATATATATATATATATATATATATATATATATATATATATATATATATATATATATATATACTGTATATATATATATATATAAAACCAGCGAAGAGCCAGCACTCTTGAATAAAGTGTTTGTTTGCCTGGGTGCATGATCAATATAATATCTCCATCCATCCAAAGAAGATCAGCACTCCCGACCGAAACGTCGGACATTACAAAATGACAATAAAAGAATTGAACTTTTAAAAGGGAGTGCTGGTCACAAGATTTTTTGATACATAAATAATCACCGTGCACCCCGCCATTGAGCATTGCTTTGGAGTGCGGATACTCACTGAAGAAGTATATATATATATATATATATATATATATATATATATATATTTATATATATATATATATATATATATATATATATATATATATATATAATATACATAAGAGAATATGCTTATTATGGAAGAAAGATAAGTGCTTTAAATATCATTCTGCACTTATTAACACTGCGTCAATATGCAATAATTCAGAAAGTCTTAACATTTGTCAAATGTTGTCATTTTAACAGTCATTATAATTACTAACAAGTATGTATAAATTGGCAAAATATTTCATAACTTTTATCAAATATGCAAATTGCATATAATACTGGAATTAGAACTTTTAATCTATAAGGAGAGGATGGGACACTAGAAGGCCTATTTATAATTCAATTTGTATAAGTTTAGATTTTTTTCTATTTCGAATAAACGCAACCAAAATTTTAATGTTTGCTTACATATTAAAAAAATCGAAATATAGTAAAATCCAATGAATAAATTCCTGGGAAAATTCGAAGGCCACAGATTCCTGTTTTACTCATCATTTGTAGTGAGTTTACAAGCTGAAAAACAAATAGAAAAACTCAAATTGAATAAGTAAATCATAATAAATAAACCACAGGGGTTAGGTAAAATGAGTCGGCAAAGTGAAGATGTGGCACTGAGTTCTGCACTTAGCATATGCTCCTTGTCTTTTGGCCTTTGAATCTTATGCAGTAAAGTGGAACCATATGGCCTTTTAGTTTCAGATACACATTCAGAGAAAGTGTTACATGACCCTATTGCTCATGATTATTTTTGTATATACATTAAGACTGATCATGCCGGTATTTCAGCACTATGGACAGCGCTCCTTGAGATGCTCATTCTATGCTGTGCCAAACACAACTTAACTAATGGTATGCATGCTTCACTTAGATTATCATAAACACCTGGTGATCCTGGTGATCCTTTTGATGTTTTTCTGAGTTTAACCAGGGAATGATGATTAGTGATTCACATGTGTAATTTGACACAGTGCAGTGTCCTTGTCTACTACATTAAATAAATCTATAGTGAAATCAAGTCATATGACTGGCTTTCATAATTCTGAATTGAGAAAGCATTGTTTGTCCAGCACTCACAACTAAAATAATTATTGTGCCACTTACCAATTTAGCGCTCTTTTATATCACCACACATTGATAATAAAAATAAATTCCCAGGTTTATTAAAATATTCACAAGTAGTGATGAGTGAATTTTTTCTCCAAGCCTGGATTCGCAGCAAAATTCGACACTTCACCATTTTTTTTCAAAACTGCTGCAAAAATTACGATGAGACGAAAAAGCCGCCACAAGAAAAAATGGGCATTGGAGTGGAAAAAAAAAGATGCGTGTGTAAAATTGTTGTAAAAAAAATAGTTGAATATTGATTTCAGTGGTTTTGCTAATTTTCCGGTGAAACAGGACAGATTCGCTCATCACTATATATATATAAATTAAAACTGTGGGTATTGACACTCACAAAATTGTAGTAAGGGTTGCCTGGGTGCTGTCCTCCAAAAGGAAATTTAAAGTTGCAAAGACGAAGCCGCACTCGCTGCTTAGTTTCATAAGTCCTGCGAGTGCGGCTTTGTCTCTGCAACTATATATATATCTAGCCACAATACATGGGCGTCCGGGATCCTAGATGCAAGGTGAGCAATGTCGGGTGTAAACTTGCGGAGTACTAACCGAAAATGTACTGCTGGTTCCAGCTATAGCATACGGTCAGCTGGGTTCCTAGAAGCAAGATTTGGCTTGCCTGTGGGTCCTATGCTGCTTCGATGACGACTGTGAGATGCACCAGAAGTCAGCCGCTCCTTTCATGAGCACAAAGGGTTTGTAAAGGCGCTTGAGTGACAGGTTGCGGTTTGAGGTAACAACACTGAACAAAGATTTCACATGAAGACTTTCTCTCCCACATTTGTGCAACTGCTTAGGGAGTGTGTGAGTGCACACTAAAGAGACCATGCATGATTTGACATTTCACTGGATGAATAGGTGGACACTACTTAAAAGAATGGAACTTCTATGTTCATAGAGGGAGTTATAACCACTTACATGGTGTTGCATGATCTTATATACTTTTAGTATTTTTTTATTTTTTATCCTTAGATTTTTTGGCAAAAATTGTCTTCACTTATTTAAAGTCCAATTTTTTTACCCTGAAGTATGGTTTGGGGAGTAAGTAATTATGGTTTGATATATTGGCACACATTTTCCTTTTATCAATATTGACACGGGGTTATACTAATTTACACATGGGGCTATTGCACATATTTTCATATAAGTGGGGCGATATCTATATCATTGAAGATTTATAGGTGGGACATACTCCCACACCATCCACACATGAATAGTATTGTATAAATGATGGGTTCCAAACCTTTTACCTATGAGATCACATTGCATGCTATAGGTTTTATAATTGGACACAATTTGTCTGACGATATGTCTAATAAGACCCACTAACTAGCAGATCAGTTTCCTTTCTCCAGAGAGCAAAATAGAAACAGGTGTGTTAAAACAAGGATATGTAATAGTCCAACCATTGACAACTTATCAGAACTTTTATAATAGGATTAAATTAAATTAACTATGTATGCAATAGCCCATGATAGCTTGGTAGATTGATACATAGTGCCAAGTAAAAAGTTTTGGACATTATTGTAACAATATTTTAATTTGTTTCATGTTAAACTAACTAAATAGTTAAACATCAGTGGTTACAAATGTCTTGTTTTTAACTGGAATTGAAATGAACTAGGGGATATATATTGTCTAGTTTTGGTTTTATATTATGAATTTTAGATTTAAGTATTTAAAGTGTATGTACTAATAGTATTTGAATTACTGATCATGTGACTTTTACCAGCTGTTTGTTCCCGCCACAGTGTATATTAAGGCGGTTTAATGTTCAGTTTGTTACTTTGATAAAGGCTAGGGACCTAGCTGAAACGTTAGTCATTTATAATAAATATTATGATTTTCATAAGTCCTGAGAGTGCGGACCTTTTTGTAGTAGTTATGGATAATTTATTGGCACTGCACCCAGGCAAATTTAAGTAACTTTATCGAGAGTGCTGGCAACCCTTGGACATATATATATATATATATATATATGTTAAAATATAAAACAAAGGTGCATTGCTACCGGTAACATAACTAACCAGCACCAGTTGCTGCACGGCCTGCACCTGGCCCCTGCTCCCCCCCCTAGAAGCAATCCTATTGGCGGATATGCGGGCACTCAAACCGTCAGCGTGCCCCCAGTGGGGTTCCCAGGAAGTTCCACCACTGTCTGCATCTCTGCTCCCTGTTGTGCATAAATTGATATCAGGCCACCCAAATGTCTTGTCCTGTGCAACCACTCTTAATCTTCCATTGGGACTCTGGCAGAGCAAAATTCTACACGTTTCGCACATTCTTAAGGATGTCTTCTCTGTGTTCTGGATAGCTTTAAATACCCTTGCATCAATAGAACTATTTCTTCCAACATGCTCAGCTTTCCCACACTAAGTTCTATGCCAGAAAAACATTACATTAATACATAATATGTAATTAAAAAATCCAAACAGTAATGTAACAAACCGTCCCGGGCCTGGTTGTGGGCCATGCAGCCTTAGAGCAATTGCACCCCCTGCTCCCCTGTAGTTTCGCCACTGAATCCAAATATTACTGCATATACCCACCCATCTTTATCAGAACAGTATTTAGAGTGGGCAAGCTGAGCATGATGGGAAAAATAAGGTTAAGAGATGAGGCTATTTAAAGCTAGTACTCCCAAAGGGCATTCTTCAGTAAGGTGCATTCTATTAAAAGCAAAAACAAACAATTTAAATAATTTAAGATTAAATTTAAAAAAAGTTCAGTAATGATAAAGGAGGGTGTTGGTGTTTTAGCTTTATGATATGCTATCAGGGCCACCATCAAGGGGTCATGGGGGGGGGACAGTCCTCCCGGGTCTGGAGCATTTCCAGCTTTAAGGGGGCCCAGCTCCACAGAACAAGAAGCCAAAGTCGCTACTGGAGGAAAAGATGTCGGCGCCTGAGAAGGAGACTGCCAAGGAAGAAGACATTGTTAAGGAGGCACAGAGAGAGACCCCCGGTTAACTTTAAAGGTAAGTTCCACTGAACACCAATGATCTTGAACCCTTGGCCCAATGTAACCCTTGGCCATAAATGCAGCCCCTGGCTACCAATGTGTTTTTATAATTCAAGTAGGAGTTCCTGGTCACTAATTATTTTTTATAACTTGGGTTATAATTTTTTTGGGTTATAACTTTTTAAGGGGGGCCTTGACACTAGTATTTTAGGAACTTGTGTGGGACCCTTACCACTCATTTTTGTATTACTTTAACTTGTAGGGGGCCCTGGCCACACATGATTATTTGTTTAACTAGTAGGATGCCCTTGTTGTTATTTATATTTTAACTTGCAAGGGTGCCATTTTTGTTCTATAACTTGGGGGTTATGTAATAAAAGGCACTAAATTTGCCCAGGAGCAATAACCCATAGCAACCAATCAGCAGGTAGCATTTACTGGTCACCTGTTTAAAAGCAGACATCTTATTGGTTGCTATGGGTTACTGTTCCTGGGAAAACTTGGCACCTTTAATTACATATGAGGGTTTGAGTTTTTCTGACATTTCAAAGAACGTTTAAGTGGCTTGCTGTCATCTTTACAGTTAGTTTTTGTTTTTTTCTCTCTACATTTTATCTTTGTGGTGCCTTAGCTGAAGTGTTTTTTTGTTTTGTTTTTTATTTTAACTTGCACTTTATTAGAGTTAGGGTGCAATACTTTTTTGCACTTTGCCATGGGTTTGCCGTATAACTTGAATTTTTTTAAACTTGCACATTTTGCACTTTGCTGTGAGTTTTAGCTACCTTTGCTAGAATTGTGGACATTAGTGTAATACCTTGAAACATTTGCACTTATATTTATTTGCATTATTTTTTATTTTGCACATTATCTGCTGTTGTTGTACTTGCCATTGAGTCCATAATAATAATATTCATCTTGAGTAAAAAAAAATGTAAGATTTTAAGCAGCCTTCAGCACAGCTACAAGAATGTATCACCTTCAGTCTGGATTTCAGAAAAGAAAGAAGCGAGAGAGAGAGAGAGAGAGCAAGTAGATGAAAGATTTAACAAGAAACCATTACTCCAATACGAAATACTGGCAGGTGAGATGCAGGAGAAGATTGTGAGGATGCTGTCAAAGCCTCTTCTGGGATAATAAAAGCACAAGACAATTTTTGCAACATTGGAGCAATCGTTAGCACATCTTCAAACAATGTGCAGGAGGAGCCAGTTTCCTGCAGCAAGACTTGCATTTTGCTGGAATTTCTTCAGAGTCCTTCATGTGACATTTCCATGCCAAGCATTGAAATTTAAGAGAATGCTTACTGTAGCATGTGCGCTGTTACCAATGGCACTGCCAAGCATCAGTGCTTCTAAAAAAATTTTTGAGTGAGCCATTTGAAAGTCGTGGAGGTTTAAAATGTGCAAACTGGAAAGACCCAGCATTGTTGCCAGACACTTTGAGAGGTAAAGCTAGAGAGTATATTGTTCTTCCTGGATTGATGAGCAAAGAAGAGCTGTTGAAAACGGTACAGTCTTTGCCCAAGGATTGTGATTTTCACTTTCAAAATCACCAAATGGACGTGAAATCATCCTAGGGGATTGGCTTAGATAGAGTGATGGCAAGAAAGTATTGTACTATACAACTTGCCTTGCATTTTCAACAGACTCTGCCTGTAAAACAGGAAATGCCCTTTGCAGGAACATCCAGCACAGGAAGAACTACTGGAGCTGGCAATGTCTTCAGAAATCTGTAGGTGGACAGGGTGTAGACCATGACATTGAAAGAACTTTTTGATGGGACTCTATTTCTTGCTTCAAGAAATTTGGCATTGAGAGGAGTTCACAAAGAATTGGAAACATTCAGAATGGGACTTTTATTGGAATTCTAGAGCTCATGGCACATTATGATGCTGTCCTAAAGGTACACCTGGACAAGAGAAGATAATAAAAAGGGAAAAAAGCTTCCAGTTCACTATTTATCGTGGGGAACCCAAAATGAATTTATCAATCTGTATGGATGTTCTTAATGCAATACATCCAGCTGTCCATAAGTGAAAATATTTTTGGAAGTGTGAACAAGCTTTACCAGAGCCGAGCCAACCAAGCCAGGCACCCTAGGCAACCTGGCCGGGCACGGCGCCGGCTTATTGTGCGCTCAATCGCGCATGCACGAAACTACGCGCCAGCGTGAAACTATGAGACAGCGCACATGCGCAAAACTACGCGCATGCGCGCAAGCGCATTTGAAACGGAAATTACCAGCGCCAGTCAGGGAGACACAGGACCGGACATGGGGTAGGCGACAGAGCAGGTACGTGCCTGGAGCCCCCTCAGCTTTGCGCCCTAGGCACGTGCCTACTCTGCCTACCCCTAGTTCTGGCCCTGAGCTGTACATACTTTTTAGCAACAGCCCTGAGAGGTGGCATAGCCTAACTGAGGAAATTGCTGGTTCACTGCATGGCCTAAGTGACATTAGGTGGAGTTCAAGAGGTAAAGTAGTATATTGCTAAGAAACTGCCAAGCATTCTCCATGCACTTGAGAAAATCATTTCCTCTAAAAGGCTTACAAGTGATGCACATTCAGTGGGGCTGTATAATTTTATTTTATTCTTTCCATGCAATTTTACTGGCAACTTTTTGGCTAAACGTTCTGCAATGTTTTCTTGAGAGGAACAAATTTCTGCAGTCTTGGTCAGTTTTCATGGAAATTGGAGCAACAAATATTAGAGCATTGGCAGAAAAAATTAAGTCTCTTCAAGAAAAGTGGCCTGCTCTACTCTCAGAGGCTAGATTGGTTGCTGATGGCATGGAGAATGCAGCTGAACTAATGAACAGGCAACAGCTTTGTTAAAAGAAGTCACAAACCCCTGGTCAACTTCAAGATTCTGAAACTGTTTTCAGAATGATTTTCTTGTGACACTGGACACAATAATTTCTGACCTAGATCATATATTTAAGTCAATGGAGGAAGTAGGCCATTTATTTGCTCCAATACGGAAGTTGAGGAATCTGACAGATGAAGATCTTGAACGGGGTTGCTAAATACCATCAAAATCTTAGACTCCTTACTAGATGAGTTACAACATCTTAGAAATGCCTACAAAAAACACTTGAAGGGTTCTTGGGTCCACTAGAATTATTGAATTCAATATATGACCTGCAGCTTGAAGGCATATTTGGACATGTATGTGTTGCCCTTTGTATCTTCATCACACTTCCATTGTCAGTGGCTGAAGGGGAGAGAGCATTCAGCAAACTGTCATTGATTAAAAACTATCTACAGTCGACAATGAGTGAACAGAGACTGAATAGCCTGGCAATGCTTTCCATTGAAGACGAACTTGTAAATCACCTGGATTTCAAAGAACTTATGAAAGATTTTGCACGGAGTAAAGTGAGGAGCCCTACGTATAACACTATTTGCAAAAAGCTTCAAGTTTCACAAGGCATTTGACACTTTCATATTGCTGACTTTACAACCTTCCAGAAGTGTACTTTTTTGGGGTTTCCCAGTTACTTCATGAATCACAAAACACTATGTTTCTATATATACTTAAAGTATAAATGTTAAATGTTATTTATTCATACTAATAGAAGTTATTTTGTTTATTATAAAAATGAAGTTGTATATCTGTTGTGTTATTTATTTATGCTAATCAAAGTTCTCATAGCTGGTCTATATGGTTATTTACAAATTTGGCGAACTATTGAAGTCGAAGTTTTTTTAAAGAGACAGTACTGATTATCGTATATTCGAAATATTCAAACTATTTTACTTTGAATCGAATTCGAAGTAAATTCTAAGTCGTAGTATCCTATTCGATCGTCGAAGTATCCAAAAAATGACCTTGAATTTCAAATTTTTTTTACTTCGAAAATTCCCTCGAATGCACTTCGACCCTTAGTAAATCTGCCCCTAAATATGATAGCAAACTTTATTCAATGGGAAATATTTGTGCACCTAAATCATTAAATCATTAAATCTAAAGCATTAGTACCATTGAGTCATCCAATGCTTCTGTACTTTCTGTGCTTTATACCTTCAGTGACACACCATGACACAATTTTTCCTGCTTGTGATGTTGTTTTGTATAAACAATTGTGCTGGATGATTTACGCCATATATTGCTAAGTTTTGAAGTCATTACCACAAAGGAAAGAAGGCAATCAGGGTAATACTGTTTTTATGCACTTGCTATCTTGAAATTAATGTTTGCTTCTACTTGTTTTTGTGCTTGTATCTCACATTATGTAGAGGATTTAAAATGAGTATCATTTAACAAAGGGCACAACTTTAATGCTCTCTTATATAAAGGTAGATTAACAATACAACTGTCAACAAAGTCGGTGAGATCCGTCTCACAATAGTCTTGAAACTGCTAAATTGAATTTGCATGAAATAGTTCCAGTATTATTATTTCCCATTCTTTCAGTGACAGGCATGTCAAGGTCTTAAAGCCTAAAAAGAACAATTATGCTATTGTATCCCTCGTAGGATTTCAGGGGTGTGACTACGGTGAAAAAGTGCTATTAGAGGATTGAAAAGTAGTTAACCGTAACCAAAGGGGCTCTTTACCTAGTCATTTTATAAAGAATTCCAGGGTTTTGAGTGTCTGAAAGTACATTTATTCAGCTCTTACTTAGTGCTTTAAGACATAACTGCTAATAATTAATAGCTGCAACATTTTTTTACATTTGTAATAGCTATAAATAAAAGCCCTTGATGGAGCCATTCTTGATTACGTTTAACTAAGTTCTCCTTCTGATTGCTCTTTATGGTATTTTTGTCAGGTGCCTTACAAAGCTTTGCAAAAAGCCTTTCTGGTTAAGCTAATATTGAAGAAATCATTGAACAATTATGGACCAAAACAGAAACTAATCAGTAAATCCATTACTTGAACAAGCCAGCTTAACTTAACATGCTTGAACATTAAAAAAAATGGATTGATGAGTTATGTTTCACTGCAGCTGGATCTTCAATAATACCCAGTGATCCATAAGTCATTTTTTTTATTGCACCCGCTGATTTTCCAGCACTTGGCTTGATGAGGCGTTAATATTTTGACTTTTAATGGTAAGAAATCTAAAACTTGTAGACATTAAAAAAAATGAACCATTGAAAAAAAATGAATATGCTTAACAATACAAACCTGTAAGAGGTGAGTGGTGGTATTTAAGAGGGATAAACGCAGAGGCTATATTGTAATTTTGTGCTAAAACATTATTATTATAAAATACATTTTCAGAATAACTGTTTTTTATTTATGAAACAAATTCAGAATCTAGTGGAAGCTAGTTTCAATAACACAAACATTATGTCACTGGAGAACATAAGGTGAAATCCGACAAGTCTTGGGCATTTGTTTTAGTTAAACTGGTTCTATTCTGGCTCTGATAGCCTACCCATTAGAAATTTATTAGCATATATTCTCCTATGTGAGAGACTTGTATGATTTGGATGCTGTATGAAGACCTGAACCCTATCCATGAGATTGTTTTGAGTTAAATAAAAGCAAGGCCCTATTTTTCTGCATTTTTGTGTCCCTGACTTCTTTGTATAAGAAACCCACTTGCCTGTCATTTAAAAAGTCAATCTTCCCACTACATATATATATATGCGTGTGTGTATAAACATATGTCTGGCTTCTGGTTTGAAGAGGAGCAGATTAAGATCTTTGTATGATCAGAAGGGGGGAAGGTGACTTTGACAGCCATGATGTAAGAGTAGCATCTGAACTATGAAAATATTTCATAATCCCTTGGTAGTATGGTCTGAGGATAATTTATATATGTCCTTCAGATGAATATTCACATCTAGGGTAAAGAGTTGCAATTGTTTTCAAAGATACATATATAAGAATATGTCCTAGAATGTAATAAGAAATACATTCTCAGTCTCGGTTTAAAACATTAACGAAGAAACAAATGGTAAATAGGGGAAGCTGGAAGGGTAGATTTCTGTGAACTGTAATGTAAATGAGGAACGATTGATTAATGAACAAAGCCCGAGGTTTGTTTGGGAGAACGGATACACATGAAGGGAAACACAGAAGTACAGTGTTAATGGAGTTTAGAGAGTTAATAAGTGATCAGACATGCCAGTGACCATATGCACGAATAGCCTTGCTGATAACAGCCTTAAAGCCAATCTGAACAGGCTGTCATGCAACACCATTGGATGGATGTTATTATCTCCATAAATATCTTTTGACTGTCTTTCTATTTGACCAGTAAAAGTAAATAAATACATGGCTTTGTGATGTGTGAGAATGCCAGCATTATGTTGTCTGATTAAAAAAAAAGTGTTCAAGAAATAATTATAACCAGATAACTGTCAGGTGAATAATGGGGTTCCTTTAAAGTTCTGACATTTAAAACCATATGGGGGGATGTCCTGAATTCAGTTTTGGGTGCTAACCTTGTGGTGTTCCAATATCTGTACAAAGGCCCTGGGGTATACATTGTGATAATTTTGTAAAAAAAAACAAAAAACAAAAACCAAAAAAATAAAATAAATAAATTAAAAAAAAAAAAAATATATATATATATATATATATATATCTACATCAAATGCGTCAATGTCCATAATGCTTTTGATGGAGTAAAGACTCTCTAAGTAAATTTATGCCAAGAATTTTTCACAACACCTGGGTATTTATTTAATCCTTGTTACTGTGTGCACCACCTACTGGATTTTATAAATATATATATATATATATATATATATATATATATATATATATATATATATATATATATATATATATATATATATATATAAAAAAAAATATATATATATATATATATATATAATATATATATAAAAAATATATATATTAACATTAAGATATTATGGATACTATGTTGAAGATAACAACCGCACTGGCATATATGGGCACATGGCTGAGCAGTATGGTTGAAATCAGCCATATATTTCCAGCTTTGCTCCTGGCAGGACTGTGAGGAGTTTATAAACACTTTGTAAGGGGTTTTTAGATCAGGGTTCACTGTATTTCCTATCCTATTACGGTTTCTAAACAACAATATTCAGGGAGCACCCATATATAGAAAAGAGAATCTGATTTTGCAAAAACTTTTCCTGGGAATTGTCTTTTGCATTTCTACCAGATAATTAGTACACTTGCTCTTAATTGTGTTGTTAAAAAAAACCACTCTTGCATTTGAAACACACTTTGTTTCATTGTTCTTTAATCTGCTGCTCTTTGCATTTGGTATCACAGATATTTTGCACTTACTATGTGAATAACATCTGGCAAAATTGCCGCCTATTAAGATATAGGGGGGAATTCACAAAAGTGTCGAGAACGAAAAATGGCTTTAAAATGTCATAGAAAGTGTAGTAGCAACAGCCGACAAATTCACAGAGCATTTCTCCGCCAATTTTCCAACATGTACGACACTTTTGAATTAGTGTCGTTAAAAGTGGGCGTGGTTTTTTCGGTGCCACTTATCCCGACATTTTTATGAATTACTCGTAAACTCATTTTTTTTACCGACAATTTTTCAGACACTTTAGGCTCTCCAAAATGAAAATGTCAGACAAATTGTCTTTTAAAAAGTCTTGGTAAATGTCGTTTGTACGATGAAAAGATATACGACATTTTAGAAAATTGTCAGACTTACGAGACATTCAGAGATGGTAACATCTGCCTTTGTGAATTTGCCGTTCATACGACATTTTACAAATTTGTCGACCGCCACTTCTGGGTTACTTTTTTTACCGACACTTTTGTGAATTCCCCCCCATAGTGTTCTCTTTTTCTCCAGTGAGAAATGTGATGGTGTATAACATCGGTTTCCCTTGAGAGGCTAAGGAGAACATTTTAAAAGAAAGAGCTGCATTAAAGTAATATCATGAATGGGGAAGGTTAGAACAAATTAAAAAAAAAACTTTTTCTTTTTCATTTCCATTATTCTTTTACCACCCTGCAAGATGACATTGAATGAAAACCTTAAAGGACTTTCTGTTAGTGTCCTGTAATTTGAATGTTGAATGCAAAATATACCAAATCTTTTTACATTTATTTGCATGGTATTTCCCTTCATAATGTTGAAGACTTTGTCCTTCACCCTCTCCTACTTGATCTTACTCATTTATATTCTACTAGCTCCTCAACTCAGTGTTCCCCCTAATACTTAATCTCCCTGTGGTAGCCACAATTGCAGTCATGATTGCAGCCATCTTTCAGTGAATGCTAATTTCAACAAGACCAGAAATTAGTATTTACCAGTCAGCTGTAGCAAACATATGACTTTGGTAAATTGCAAGTAGGTCCAGAAAACCTTTAACCCCTTGCATTGTATTAAAGAAAGGAGAAAATGGAAGGGACAGGATGGTTGGAAGTGTCTATGGGATATAATTTAATTTAATTCAAGAAGACAGGGGTTCAAGAAGAATAGAAGTCATTCATCACTCTATTTTAAAAACAGAGGGATGAATTTCTTGAAAAGGAACAATTTTGAAAAAAAGTAAACATCCCTGCTTAAGCCCCTATAGAAGGCTTGAAGGCAGATCTGTCACTAAAAGTCAGAAAAAAGGTACAAGTTTGTGCCTGATCTAATAACCCACAGTAGCCAATCAGCAGGTCTCATTTACAGGTCAACTGTTTAAAAAACAAACACCCTGATATGAAATTTTCAACTTTTATTAACTAATGTTCTAATTATTTTATTAAGGCCAATGGTAAACGTGAGAATATAGTCTGGGATAGTACTGTTCACTATATTAAAGTTAAAGGGATACTGTCATGGGAAAAAAAACATTTTTTCAATATGAATCAGTTAACAGTGCTGCTCCAGCAGAATTCTGCTCTGAAATCCATTTCTCAAAAGAGCAAACAGATTTTTTTATATTCAATTTTGAAATCTGACATGGGGCTAGACATATTGTCAATTTCCCAGCTGCCCCAAGTCATGTGACATGTGGTCTGATAAACTTCAAACTTCAATCACTCTTTACTGCTGTACTGCAAGTTGGAGTTTTTTCAAAGTCATCTCATGTGAATGGAACACAAACACCTTAATACATGGGCTTTAATGCTTACGGGGTGGGCTGTATTTTTGCAAATCACTTACCTTGCAAGGAAAAAAGAAAAATATGGGGATGTCTGCAAGTGTCACTGTCACAGAGTTGGAGTTTTTCAGGGAGAAGGTAGAATGTCCCATCTTGGAAAATGATGGATTTATGCTTGACATCAGATATATTGCAACTAATGATGTGAGAGGCCAATATGCAAATGTTTTCTTAGATTTAGATACCCTTAAATACACTTAAAGGGAAGCAATAAATGAATCAACATTTTATGGAAAGCTGAAGCAGTTAAAATATCTTACAATGTCAACAATTTACTAATGTCTTCTGAATTCTCTTATCTTTACATTACTCACATTTAACCTATTTTCATTGCCCCCACTATGAAAAGACTAGGAAAATCTAATACAATCTAAAATGTGCTACTTTCAGAACTTGTATTTTATTGCCTCTTCTTGGAAAACCAATGGAAAGGTACAGCTGCAGCTTTCAAATTGCAATATCTGCAATGTCCTCAAGAGAAAATAAATATTTTTTTCTATTGCACAATGAAAGATCCATGTGTGGAGTTTAAAGAATATTAGTAATTAATGTTTTTTTTAATCATTTCAAATTATTTCGCATGCATTTTCAGGATTTGGTATTTGATATCTGTGAACTTTTTATCTTATTGCATAGCTCCAATCTTATGTTTTTACTAATAAATAAGATTCAAATATAAACACAGGAGGGAGTATTAATCCATTGATTTTATTATACAATCTTTTTGCTTTTGCAGCCTGCAATGTGGAAACAATTATACTTCAAGACATATATATATATATATATACTATAACAAACAAGGGAAAGCTGTGCTCACCACTAATTTTTAAAACCATTAGCAATAGAATTCTTAAGGAATCAGATGCAATTTGAGTGTAGGACTGGCCAGATATGGGATTACTTAGTTGGCCAGCTTAAATGTATTGAAATATATGTACAAACAATCCCTGTTTTTTTTTTAAAGGGTAAGGCATTTTTTAGTAGCTGTATTCACAAAATGTCTCAATATCTGAAATATATTGATAAAAGGTTGAGTGCAGAGGACCTGTCATGTTCGGCACCCTAAATCCAGAACCTATGCTAAGCACCCTGTTCTCCGCTCTTGCTTCTGCCTTTAACAGCCGCCTTTTACCTCGGGAGGAGCCCTTGGCTAATCGGATGCCGCCAGGTCTTATTAAGAGAGGTGCCAAGCAAAGGGTTCTGGACGAGCAAAGGGGCACGGTAAAGCAAAAGTCTTTTGGGCAGAAGATCACAGTAAAAGGCGTAGTCAGAAAGCGTCGTCAAATCTTGCCAGGTCGGGGCAGGCAGAGAACAAGCAGAGTCAGACAGGCAAGGGTCAAACCAGGAGATCAATCAGGAGGGTTACGGATAAAGAAGAGTCAGTTACCAGGCAGGGGTCAGGATTTCAAAAGTCAGGATTGTCAATAGCAGGCAGATCACAGAATACAGAAGCTTAAACAGCACAGAGGCACCAGGAACTCACAATGAAGAAAGCTATAATAGGCAATGGCAAAATACAAATTGTCCCTTTAAATATGTTATTCACGTTATTGCGCGCTGGCGTCATTATGCTAGCGCGACTGTGCCTATAAACTAGGAGGAGGCACGCCGCGCACGCCCTTAGGAACGGCGCATCAGAGGAAGAAGACCGGCCACCAGGGTGAGTAATCCTCACAGGACCTCTTGTATTTGTCTATATGAATTTTGTGGTTACAGCCTCATTGTACCCCCACCTAATGGTTTAAAAAATTAGTAGGTATAAGCAGACAAATGAAAACTCTGAAAATTATTTAAATGAGTACAGGATAATATAGATTGTTTCACAGATGGGAGATTGAAATGCTCTATTTATCTGGATTATAAACCATTTCTCTTTGATAACTTATCATTTATGAAAAACAAACAATATGAAGTCATTGCAACCATCTTCACTGAATGCTAAAACACAAAGAACAATCATAAACCTAGCACAATCCAACTTAACATGTGTATGTAAAAAGCATGCTGAAATATTAATAAACAAAAACCAGGTTGAAAGAAAAATTGCTTTGATTGTTTTGTCTTGTAAAGAAAGATGTGTAATGCAAAGGTTTGAAAGGGGTTTAATGGTAAATACCTATCTCCTGTTATGATGATGAACGCATTCGATTAGAATTTGGTCAGAGATTCCCAGAACTGCACATAGTCTACCAAGGTGATTGTCAAGGACACAAGAGTCAATTAGTATGCAGATCAGAGGCAAAGGTTCAAAGGTATTGTTCCAATTCAATCACATTAGCCAGACCAGTAATGAACAAATGACATGACCTTAATCATGGAGCCTGAGCCACTCTCTTAGAGTTGCCTATGTATTATATGCTTCTGAATTTATTCTCATAAATAACTTATTGCCCATATTTCCTCCCCACAGCAATGATTTAATTTATCTGGCATGCATTTCCTTCAATAAACTGTAATCTTTGGCTTTGTTTTCATAAGTAAAATGACTAGATTTATATTTAAATACATCATTATCTTTTATGAAGAGGGTAGGTACTGTAATTCAACTAAGAGAAGTTGAAAATACTGTGACCCAACTAAAATGGATATAGTTTATTCATTGTTTTGTTGTGCATTATACCTTAATCAAATCTACAATAAATAACAAACACCAGACACAATAAGGTGTGCTGCAATTTCTTTCCTTCTTTACAGTACAGGTATGGGACCTGTTATCCAAAATGCTCGGGACCTGGGTTTTCCAGATAATGGACATTTCCGTGGTTTGGATCTTCATACCTTAAGTCTACTAGAAAATCATGTAAACATTAAGGGGCAGATTTACTAAGATCGAGTGAATTTTCAAAGTTAAAAAAGTTTGAATTTCAAAGTAATTTTTGGGTACTTCGACCATTGAATAGGATACTACGACTTCGAATTTACTGCGACTTCGATTCGAAGTAAAAATCGTTTTGAATATTCGACCATTCGATAATCAAAGTACTGTCTCTTTGAAAAGAACTTCGACTTCATACTTCGCCAAATTAAAGCTACCGAAGTGCAATGTTAGCCTATGGGGACCTTCCACAGCGCTTTTCTAAGTTTTTTTGATCAAATAGAAATCCTTCGATCGATCGCTAAAAATTGCTCGAATAGTTTGATTCGAACTATCGTACGATTTCTATTAGAACGTTCGATCTTACTATACTACCTGAACACTTCCGTTTATATAGAACTCAGCTTGTATCTCTCTATACCAAAGGACATACTTGTAAAACCAATGAGGAGAAAGGACAGGAAGGACAGGAATTCTCTTTTCACCTGCATTTGCTGCCCATCTTACTCAACTAACAAAGATATCCCCTACATGCCAGCTCTCCAACTCTGGAGCTCAACTTGGAAGCTGTGTCTTATTCATCCATTTTCTTAGGTATTTAGGTATGGCAACTTGTGGGCAGACATCTGAAGAAATGTGTTATTTCTGACCCTATAAATTTCTTTTAAGCTGAATTCTTACAAACTTATAAAGTAAATACTGTCAACCTTAACATATTGAGTAACACATTTATGGTATATGATGGCATGAGAGATTTAGAAGGCCCCTTAATGAAGCACTGGGAATTAACTGCCTTCTGAGCTTAATGCATGGTAATATTAGGTGCAATGTGTACTCTATGTTTGTAATCCAATGCAAACAGCAAAGTTGTTGGGCAAATCTGACCCGTTTTGCTTTGCTTCACTACAAGTAAAAGTTACTTTCAGATTAGTTGCTATAGTGTTCTAATACTGAAACAAACTTTTCACTTAGGGGCAGATTTATCAAGGGTGAATTCGAGGGAATTTTCGAAGTGAAAAAATTCGAAATTCAAAGTCATTTTTTGGATACTTCGACCATCGAATAGGATACTACGACTTCGACTTCGAAAGTAAAATAGTTTGAATATTCGACCATTTGATAATAGAAGTACTGTCTCTTTAAAAAAACTTCGACTTCAATACTTCGCCAACTTAAACCTGCCGAAGTGCTATGTTAGCCTATGGGGACCTTCTACAGCAAGTTTTTTTTAAGTCAAAGTAAAATCGTTCAAGCGTATGATAAAATCGTTAGATAAAATCGTTCCAATCTTTTGATCCAAAGAATTTAATAGTTCGATCGAATGATTTTACTATGACCGCAGAATACCCAAAGTCAATGAAAAAAGTTTGCATTTGATATTCATATTCGAAGTATTTATATTGGATGGTCGAATTTCGAAGTATTTTGTACTTCGAAATTTGATCCTTGATAAATCTGCCCCTTATTATATAATTATGTTCTTGATGCAAACATTTAGACTGCGATTTAGGGGGTCATTTATTAAAAGGCACTAAGTTTGTCCAGGAGCAATAACCCATACCAACCACTCAGCAGGTAAGATTTACTTGTCAGCTGTTTAAAAGCAAAGATCTTATTGGTTGCTATGTGTTACTGGCTTACTGCTCCTGGGCAAACGTAGTGCCTTTTATTACATATAGGTTAAGGGTTTTATACCTGAAGCACACCAGGCTATTTGACCACAGCAGCCTTTTTCTTTTTTATTGGTGTCGCAGAGTTAAAGTTTTGGATTGGATTGGAAGTGTGCCTATACTCCTGGTTCCGTCTCTGATTATACACAAGAGTGATGAAGGGGTGAGTCGGTACAGGTACTTTTCTTAATTTTTGCTTTCTATAGAAGCAGCATTGAATAAAAATTGCACATCTTGAACTAGTAAAATCATTGTTTTTGCACCGATGAAACTGTCTTAAATGACAAAAATACAACATTTTTGGATATATGTGTTTTAACTATTATTCGTAGTCCTTCGTGCTTGTTTTAGCTGTTAATGTTGTCCTGAGAATGCATGATTTGAATTTTAATATTTTTGTACATAAAGTACTATACAACTACATAAAACCTGATTGCACAGAATTTTTAGCAAATAGATTGCACCAGCAAGAGTTTACATTAATAAATATAAACCATGTAATGGGATGCTTGCACAGTGGGGAGATGGGATTCACTATACATTTATTTCATTACTGATCTAATTATATTTTCTTGTTTATACCTTATTAACAAGATGTACTTATTTTCATTATACATTTTCATTATACACAGCCAACTACAAGATATCCTTGAATGCTATCCTCTGAATGATATCAAAAAGGCTAATTATGTTTTATTGAAATAGTAACTTCTGTATTATAATGAATAATGTGCCCCTACAAAATAGTTATAAATATTAGACATTTCCTCAGAGCTCCTTATTCTGTATAAAAACATTTGGCCTGCAGCCTTGTACTTTTTTATGTTTAAAGAGCCCTTCCTTGAGTTTCTATATTATTGGTAGAGGGTTAGGGATGTAGCGAACTGTTCGCTGGCGCCGCAAGTTCGCGAACGTCGCGCGACGTTTGCCAATAGGCGTTCGCGTCAAAGTCGTTCGACCATTCGACCATTCGATCGCTAAAATCGAACGATTTTCGTTCGAATCGAACGATCGAAGCCATTGGATTGAATGGAATGGCTTCGATCGTTCGATTCGAACGGAAATCGTTCGATCGAACAATTAAAATCCTTCGATCGTTCGAATCGAACGATTTTCGGGTGTTCGAAGTTCGCGAACTGTTCGCATTTTTTGCCGGTGTTCGCGAACAGCGTTCGCGAACACATTGTCGGCGGTTCGCTACATCCCTATAGAGGGTATTTTATCCAGTTAAATGCATAAAGACATTTTTTCTTACATTGAGTGCTAGACGTTTTAGTTCTTGGTTGTAATCTGCTAAATATATTAAAAGAAAAAAACTCGGTGGCAATGTCCAATAGCTCAAAGATACTGGACTAGGATCTATAATATGATTTTTTCAATTTTCAATATTTCCTAAACATCCTAGTACAGCCCTTTTGTGTAAAAAGCCAGATTCATTAACCAGTAGTCAATTTCAATTAGTTCTTTCCATAATGACTGCCGCGAAACAGACGATTGCAAAGTCATGGAAAACTAAACACATCTCCTTTGTTGCTACCAAAAACAAAATTGACTTTATTATGGGTCAAAAGAAACTATCCAGTATCTTATTGGACTCCCACCAAAATTTTTTACTGGTTTGGTCTCCTTGGCTAGAATATAGGTATGGGGCGGACTCTCCTGTAGCTCTTTTGAGTATTTAAGTACTACTTTACTGTGTCACTCCTCTAGTGTATGAACCTTATAGTTTCAATACTAGGTTTTGTCAATTTGTAAAAGTGAACGTTTCATTAATGTTTCAATAATGAAGCGTTTAGTGCTAACTGTTTATTGTAATACTAGGTTATGATGGGATCTGTATGGAAAATGATTTGTGAATTAATCTTCCCTGTGTGCTTCTTGTACTATCTGACCAATAACTGTATTGCACTGGATTTCTTTTTTTGTAAAACAATAAAAATATTGAAATATAAAAGAAAAAAACTCATAATTAGTGATGGGCTAATCTTGCTGAAAAATAGGTGAAAATATTTGAAGTCAATGGGCGTCAAAATAATTTTGACGCGCGTCAATTTTGCCCATAACTACTCAAAATGTAAAAATATTATCAACTATAAACAATATGGGCTATTATTTTGAATGCAACATTTAAACAGAAATAGGAGGAGCACTATAATAAATGTATAAATAGCAAACATGACAAAGATAGCAGTTTGCAAATGTATTTTTTGCATAAGAGGATTTATACTACTATATTGTAATGACACACAAGCATTTTGACTATTGCTGTCAACACCTCAGTCCACCTGTCACTACTGCTATTGCTACTCAATAAGAAGTGCCATGTGTGAAACACACGTAGTGGAAGCACACAGATCTTAAATGCTTTTGAGATGAGGTCCATCTGCCATCAGTCTGTATGCTTATTACACACCACTTCTCATTAAGTAATATTGCCAGCAGTGACACGATGATGGACAAGGTGATTCAACTGCTGCTGGTTTCTGCTAGATTGCAGTGGTTGTCAAAACAAGTCATGTGCCTTTGGCCTTGTCTATAGGACTTTCATTATTTATTATAGTGATATAGAGTGAATCTGACCCGTTTCAGCCAAATGCACTGGTCTATGGGCAACCATTTTGGATTCTAGGGGCGTCTTTTTGGTGGTGAAACCTGGAGAAAATATTTGCTCATCTATATAATCATTAGGAGGCCCATTTATCAAAGGTCAATTTTCGAATTCATGAGTTTTTTTTTAACTCTAATAAATTCAAATAATACTGCAAATTCTGGAAAAAAAATTGAATATCTAAACTTCGAATGAATATTACTGACCCCAAAACTCAAATCAAATTCAAATTGAATTAGACTAAACTTTAATCAAGTTTTTTCTCAAAACCCAAATGTCAGGAAGGATAATAACACTGGACCTCTCCCTTTGACTTATACATGAACTCGGCAGGTTGAAGGTGAATAGTCGAATTCAAATTATTCCTAGGGTATAGGTTTGATAAATCTTGAAATCAAAATTAAAATTAAAATCGATTTTTGATAATTCACAATTTGAATTTGAATGTTTTCACCAAAAATTTTTTTTTAATTCAAAGTTGCTATTCAAACCTTATTAAATACTGAGACCAGTGCCACTTACGAGCTATGCTATGTTGATGGGTTCTAACTCGGATTAGACCCTGGAGTGACGCTCTTCTAAAAAATTAAACTCCAGTAGTAAGGATTTGGAGAATCTGTTCTTATTCTTCATTTTACGTAAACCCTTAACCCAATTACCCATTGCTGAGAAATCAGCCTTAGGAGTTCACAAGTCTTGGTAGTGATGACTTTCTTCCAATACCAGTTACCAGAGCAGTAAACCACAAAATACTCATAAAGGATATCAGTAAAGATTTTGATTTGCATTATATTTAAATCATGTGATTTCAGTATTTTTAGAAAAATAGGAACACAAACTTCTTTATATAGAAAAGTGTCTACAACATTCTCCATGCCCAGCTGGCCTGGAAGTGGTGTGACCATTCTATGGAGAGGAATGCCAATATAAAGGCAATTGCACAACATACTGCTCGGAGTGATTAACAAAGCTTTCTCTCTGTTGGAAAACGTTTCCATACTTCACGCAACTACGTCAGATGACTACATGTATTCATTGAAATACATAATTTCATCTCAATGAAAGAATGCTGGTGTACTTTCATCAGCAAAGATTTCTTGGTGAAGATTTCTTAGTGAATTTTCGCTAGCGTTACTTTCTTCCTAGTGAAACTTTGTTACCTTATGCTTACATCAATTTAAATTCAGTGGGGGATATGTATAAAGGTGATGTATGTATTTATTAGTGATGCTGGTGAAATTGCTGGAAGTGGCCAGTTTTTACTAAAAATGTCCAAGAAAGCAAAATCAAGACAACAGAGAAATAGGCTATGAGCCAACCCTAAAACAAATATGGCATGAGCTTCAAATGTTAAAAAGAGTCAAAATAAGATATTTTTAACAGTTACAACTTGTAAATATAATCACATTTTAAATATTAAAAAATACAAGAGTACCGTATATGATGTTACTGACATAATAATGTTGAGGATGTAGCTTCATCTTCTTAATTTGCCAGTCACAACCTGGCAAAATAGACTTTGGTGAAAAGGGTTAATGAATAGAAAATTTTACATTTTGATAAATTAGCAAATTAATGAGCAATAATTCACCTAGCTAAATGGAGTTAAAGTTCTCTAGCTCTTAGGTGTTTTGCCAGCGAAGTGTCTTAATCACCTTTTAGTAAATTGGTGATGTTGCTGCGAATTGTCATTTTGCTGAGTTTTCGCCAAAAAAACACAATTTGCTCTTTCGTTAATGTGCCCCGTGTTTTGTATATAATTACGGATTCTTTTATTTTGTGAAACAAAAAATTTTTTTTTACTTTTTTTTTAATTATGGAAAAATATTCTTTTGTTTTTACCATTTAACACTTTTCACAATCATTCAGTGACTCACAGCAATATATACTGGAATCAGTGCAAATAAGCAACAAAGAATTTCTGAGTTATGATTTGTAAAGATTATCTAATCTTTTGAAAGCACAATAAATGAATACCACAATACCACCTAAATTACCATTGGTAGCATACAGATCTTCAGGTTCTTTGGAGCTACAGATTAGTCCACTTTTTACCCTTAAATAGCTAAATATTGCAGTTTTGGATAGTAGCTACAGTTTTATTGTATTACTGCATTTGAACTTTATTTTACCCTAATGCGCTTTCATTTTACAAAAAAAAAACCCTGTTAGATCCTTTGAGCTCATCAAGAGATTCAACCCTCAAGGCCCAGAGAGTTTGCATATATTTATTAAATAATGACTTGCTTTACAGCTGACTCTTGTGTTTTATGACTGAACTGCCTTAGAGGTCACTCCTGCAAACCTAGCATTTTGCTTTAAAAAAATATCTTCTTCTTCTAAGTGTTAATAGTCGGTTGTTGTTGTCTTGAAGGAGGTGCCCTTAACTGACACTGAAAAGTTGCAGTAAATATAATAGCAGTTTAATGATCTAGGATTTTAATGTATTTAAATGACAATTCTCTTCTATAAATAGCAAAAGAAACTGAATTGGATCATTATATTCAGAACAATATCGTTATACTGGAATGCAGTTTCAATTTCATTTCTAAAATTGTATTTTCCTTCAATTTTCTATCCATTTGGGCAAATCACTTCTAAAAATGTCTGAGTTAAAGCTAGTATTGTAGACAAGGCTTTTCTGCATGGGCTTCTGAATTTTAAAGGAGGAACAGTGTACCTATGTAATGTATTGAGACAATTCATCTTCATACATGATATCACGTAAATAGGGAATATTTTGCCAATTAAGGAGGATTATGTTTTAAGAAAACAAAATAAAAGGAGTCATTATTGTTTGACTGGAACAAAAGCAACACATACAATTTGTAAATATGGAAAGGCTGTTGCCACAAAATAGTTCTCCTGATACTTTGCTGTCAATTTTAATTTTAAAGTTAGAATTAACAGGACATTTCCTTAGGAATATGTTTAGAAAATTAAAACATATTTACATGCAACAACGTTATTATCACCTCTAAACGAACAATATGAATTTAACAACCTGTGATAGATAAAAATTAGTCTTGGGACTAATAAGAATTTGCCTAACTTGAATTATTTAAAATGTATGCCAGTGCAAAAATGTATGGGGTTAATGAAGCAGAAAAAAGGAATTTTGTGTCTACAACATCCACTGCCTGGATTTATTGGAGGTAACAAGCTCCTTTGTGTTATTTCCTAAACAATGGAAGAGAAGAATATTTTGTTTCAATAAAGTCTGGAAGTTCTAAGCAGTCAGAGATGAACTTCTTATTGTGTTATAAAAGTAAGTGCCTTTTTTCCTATAATAAAAGGTGTTCAAAAGGTTCACTACAGCTTTAAACAGAATTACAATTTAGTTCTTTCAAGTGTCCAGGCCATAAATTTCTCTCAATTCCCTCTCTCTCTCTCTCCTTGTCGGAATTAATGAGATCAGATTTGATCAGGGCAGTGATGTGTTCAGAGCCAAATCACACAACAGCGCTCGTGCTGTAATGGAATTTGCATCTAATGCATACATAAATCAAACATCTTTCTGGACATTTTCATATGCATAATGTCATTTCATCCAGTTCTGTCTGTGCAGAGGGGGAGATTTTTCTCTTAGAGAAAATGACTTTCTTTAATGCTTTCATTTTATTTTCGCTGACTACAATCGCAGAGAATGCGCTCGGTCGGAGAAGCTTTCGGGGTGAGGCTGACAGTTCCTTTTCCAAGAGGGGTGCTCCACATTTATTATACCATTTCCTCTAGGGCTTTGTTATGCAAATGTGGCTGAAATTGACGATTCCAAAGTGCTTCATTTCGATTCCTTGGCGGTTGGAGATGGTAGATAAAAAAGAACTGACAAGACATACTGATTGCCCTCAACGTTTGTAACTCTCTTGCTAACAAGCCTCGATATTGTTAAAAATTCCTATTGTTACCAGGGTGGCAGATCCATTATGCATCTCTTGCAAATCTCTGATTTGAATAGTAACCCTTTAATCACTGCTAAATCAATTTCCTTCACGTAGCTCACTAACACGCTCCATACGATTATGTCCTTATTACTGCCAGCAGCTGTGACGCCTCTTAAAAACATGCATCAATTATGCATGACTCATTATAAGTTTAATAATGTATTTTATATAAAAATCCAGATACATAGAGAGAACTGAGAAAAGGAAATGTTCAATAGCTCAATTGAAGCACATCTTTCCAATTAGCTGCTTGAGCCATTTATTAGTGTAATAATTTGACATATAATAAGCTGATCTTTTACATAATTATTTGATTAGTTTTATTTGAGTTATATCAAGTCACAGTAAATTGTTTGTAAACCCAGTTACTTTAAGTTGTTTTGCTAGTAATTTCTATATTTGTAATAGAAACAATAACAACATTTATCTAAATATATAAATTTATTTTCAGAACAAAATATTGCTATTTTGCAGTAAATTAAGCACTCTTTTATTTAACTCAGTTGGAAGTAAATTTGAACCTGAAGTGTTAGGAAAGCCTTTGGTAGGATCAGGACCTTTGTAAGACAAAGAAAAAATAGATTTGTGTCTTAAATTAAGAAGCCAGTTAAATATATTTGGGTGCCTTCTGCATGCATCATTGCTAATGCAAATAAACTAATCTGGTTAAAAGGGGGAGCCTTTTAATATGCTGAGAGCAGAGGATAAATCTAACTCCTGCAGATGAAGCCTTGCACCTCTCCTAATGTGTTTTCTAAATTGCAATTTTACTAATAAGGGAACATAGAACACACTTCTTTTAAAGGGAGATCCAGGGAAAAAGGATGTTTTCTGTCTACAAAGATTCGCTGAATTAAGAAGGTTATTGGCCTGATCTTGACATGGAATTAGTATCTTTTACAAAATCCTAATTTATCTGATTTTTTTAAATAAAAAAGTCCTACCAAACTAGAATCCATGATTTCACCTTATTTATTATTATTAAAAAAGCACAATTTAATCAGATCTGGGAAAAACTCAATGAAATCAAGTGAAAACTCGAATAGTATGATTCTTTTCTGATTTTTTCTGGCTTTTTACCAAAAAGGCTGAATTTTTGCGGATTTTTTGCCAAAAAAGCCTAAAATAGTTGTATTTTTGGGCTAATTCCAGTGCAGACCACAGAAACGTCCAAACAGAATACAGAACTCTCCCATCGACTTATATACAACCTTGGCAGGTCTAAGATGGCTGATTTTTGGATTCTGACTTTTTGCATCCTCGGGTATAATAAATCTAAATTTTTCCACTAAAAATTTGGATTTTATAGTAAAAAATTTAAAAAAAATCAGAATTGTCCCGGGCATATAAATTGTCGCGCGTCAAAATTATTTGGACACCCATTGACTTTAATGCATTTGGAGAAAATAGGCGTGCGTAAACCACTGTTCTATGGCACATTGCCTTGGGGACTGTTGTTGGAGAATAATCAAATCAACAGGAAAGAGCTTCTGTCTGGCTATTTTGATCCTCTAGTGAGTTTCCAAAAAATGAAAGTGGGAATCAAAATGCTTATGTTCTATTGGCCTTAAAGACTGAAGGTTAGATGAAGGTAACAATTTATAATAAATGAACAGCATCTAAAATTCAATGCTAACTGGGGTGCTAAATTACATCAGTGCAATCAATCAGATCTTTTCTTTCATCCTGTAACTGGTAGAAGACCAATCAAAGCAAATTGCAATTTTTTTTGCCATAAGCAACTGCACTTATGCTATTTAGCATGTACTGTATGTTCATAATTGAGCCTTTCCATTTTTTGGAGTAGAAGAATCTAACATTATATCCCTACCATATAAGAATATGTTCTGATTCCAAAAATAAACAATTCATTATCATTAATTATATATATCTTTCTCCAGGGTCCAGTGTATTTAGGTCATCTTTGTTAGTGTGTCTTTCTTTTGAGAAAATTATGAAGACAATCAACTATACCAACAACTTTGCACTCAAGGCTACAACTGAAGGGAATCTAGTGGAGAAAGAACTTTTAAAGGAATTGTTCAGTGTAAAAATAAAAACTGGGTAAATAGATACGCTATGCAAAATAAAAAATGTTTTTAATATAGTTAGTTAGCCAAAAATCTAATATATAAAGGCTGGAGTGACTGGGTGTGTAACATAATAGCCAGAACACTACTTCCTGCTTTTCAGCTGTCTTGGTTTACACTGATTGGTTACCCTGGTTACCAGGCAGTAACCAATCAGAGACTTGAGGGTGGGCCACATGGGTCATATCTGTTCCTTTTGAATTTGAGCTGCATGCTGAGGATCAATTACAAACTCACTGAACAGATATGTACCATGTGGCCCCCCTTCAAGTCGCTGACTAGCTCAGAGTTATAGAGCTGAAAAGCAGGAAGTAGTGTTCTGGCTATTATGTTAGACATCCAGTCGCTCCAGCTTTTATACATTACATTTTTGGCTAACTATATTAGAAACATTTTTTATTTTGCACAGTCTATCTATTTTTTATTTTCACACTGAACTGTTCCTTTAATATATTTATGGACCTGTAGGAAACTGAAAAAACAGCTTTACATTACCTTGATATTGTTCACTCAAAAATAACCAGGAGCTGATATAAATATTCGGAGGTCTAGAAATCTCCTGAAAGTCCAATATTTTGTTTAATGAAATGGAAACAGAAACATATATTAGTAGGATTGCCATTTTGATTTACACTAAAGGGCTCATTAATGAACATTGCGGTAGTTCAAAACAAAAATGTGCTTCCATTTTTCTGAAAAAGGTACAAGGTGCAACTTTTCAAGTTATGCATTTATGTTAGTAAATACGTTCTTAATTATTAAAACAGGTATTAGATGCATTTTACCCATTTTTATAGGGAGAGGGGAAAAAGCTCAATCATCATAGTAAGTGAGGGTTAAAATTTAAGGTTATATCCCTCCTGCTCTGAGGATTGGGTAGCAAAGAATTAATTGAGACCTATAGCAGATTACCAAAAGGAAGAGTTGAAGCCAATCATTTTAAAGGCCCAGTGGCAGCCATAGATTTTAATTTATATTATTTTTACCCTTGTCAAATTCATGGGATGAGGGTCTTTTGGATGGTTTGTTGACAAGTGATAAAAAACATTAATGTAAATAAAAGTGAAAGATATGGCAAAATCAACAGAAAAAAATAAAAAAAAGTCTAGGTTTCTTTAATTTCCTTTCCTATCTTCCCTAATAATATCTTCTTTATTTCTCCTTAAAACATTTCAGTATGAATAATGCATCAAAGTTAAGAGAATTTTTTAAAAAATATCACAATTTTAATTTTCAACACAATTTCTTATCTTTGTGTGTGGTAGATTGATGCCTGGCTTATTGGTATTTCCTTTACCGCTTGCCTTCGAGTGGAACGTTGGCAGATTCTACTTGAATCTGAGAGACAGGTTGTCATACTAAGAGTGTTCTGCCAACTGTTCAAACTGGGAGGCTTGGCAGATATGCAAACAGTAACCAGGTTTGAGTTGTTTTGATTACAATTTAAACAGAGAGTCTTCCGTGGGGCCAATAAAAATCTGCAGAGATTTTTTTTTTTGGGGGCTGACTGCACACAGGTATATCAGTAGATATTGCTTGGCTCTAATACATGAAAGTACAAAATGCTGGAGCAGCCAAGCAATTATATATAAATATGTTTCATGCCGTTTCAGTAATAAGATACATAGCACAACAGTGTGAGTGAAGTGGTTGCTGGATAACAGAACACTTGTTTCTGTTTCATTACCTTCTTACACCCTTTGTTGCTCCTCCACATTTCTTTTATCCTTTTAGCAAGGGCTGCAATGCACTCTGTAGCTACCTAGTACAATTATTTGAACACGGAGCACCAGCAGACTTTAAAATCCGTAATTTATTAGGTCTTCATTTAAAAATTAGAGCAGGACATACATTCCCAGGCACGCTTGACGCATTTCGTGGGCTAAGCCACTTTCTCAAAAGCTCTGTAGCTACCTGATATCACCTCTTGGACTGTGCGAAATACCACTTTGGGATTTTACTCATTCTGGCAGAAATTGGAGCAATCAAATTAGAAGGTTTATTATGTCATATTGCAATGTATATCCAGTTACACTTATAAGTAATACACTGCAGCTTTTGGTACACAATCATTCCAAAGCACAGAACCTATTGGCCCTAATTTCTACCCACCCACTTCTGAAAAACATGAAACCTCAAAATTCCCTTTGTTGCTTTTTTAAATTTGCTCTGTGTTTCTTCCATACACATTATTTTGCATGTACCTTTTTCTAATTTATAACTTAAATAAAAGTGGTTCTTTTCTGACAAATTATTTTTAACAATTTAGACATATTTATTTAGCAATATTCTTACCTTTGCAGTTATGACAGTGTTTGAAATCTTTTCTAAGTTACCGAGCTAGAGCAGAGACTGGAATCGTTATAATAAATTAATTTTTAAGCATATTTATCAATATAACAATGCTAAGAAGTGCATTTGTGTATTAAAACAGCAGTTTCCTTCTTTTCCACCTATTTTTGCAATTTACAAAAGTTTTGCTTTGGTAACTATGGGTCATTTTTTGATTGCGGTTCATTATTTTTTTATTCCTATGTTATTTAGACATGCAACCTTCATTTTGTTTGCATGATTTATGCTTCTAAAAGTGTTCTTTTGGAGGTGGCAATACTATTATATCTTGTTGGAAGTTCTTATATATAAAATAAATATTTTTTTTTACTTAATAGATCTCTGCTGGAAAGTTGCTTATAGTTTTGAAAATTTTTTGTGTATTACTGTTGGGCAAACTTGTATTAAAACAATAAATTGGAAGAAAGTAAACATTGCAAGGGGGTTAGATAAGAAATATATTAATGATGAGCTAAGTTTTTGGTCAGGTTTCACAGAGAAAAACTGGCCATGCACACCAATATATTGTGCTCTGAAAAAATCACTAAAAAATAAATGTAATGTGCTTTGCAAATGGGACAGATTCGCTCATATCTAATATTGATAATAATATCAAAATAGGATAACAGTATAAAAATATTGGTAACCTACTAGATTCTATTATATCCAGGATCTCAGTGATTTAAATTCTCAACATACGCTGGACTTCATGAAATGTTTTGGAGTGGAACTAAACATCAAACATAAAACTTATCATAAGTGACCTTTAATGATCAGTGAATTTTTTCGGTAGGGTTCTCAGCGAAAAAGAAGCCCATAGACTGCAATTGGTGAAAAAAAATGTTATACATCAAAAAAATTGTCACGTGTCAAAAAACAATTTGTCGTCCATAAACTTCATTGCATTTGGTGAATTTTTGGCTGTTTTGGGAATTTTAGGCGAGGCAAAATGGGTCCGATTTGCCCATCACTAGTGACTTTTAGCCTTCTGCTTCTTTGCATCCAATAATGGGACTTGGATTACAGTTTATGAAGCTTTGCACTAACAAAATATTTAATGTGTGAAATACAAATGGGTAAGAGTCAAATGTTTTTAGATGTAAAATATTTTCAAATGCTGAACTTTTGTAGGAACTATTTTGTTGTCATTTCTACAACTGCTGGCAGCTAAGCAGTGTGTTATATGAAATGTAGATCAACTCTTCCCAGCATAAGAGTAGATTAATATTGCATGTAACTTGTGTAAGCCAGGAAGGTGACATTTTGGATGGTTATGGGCAGGCTTTTTTCAGTTATTTGTAAACACTTTATAAATGCTTCCAATGCATGGTCCAAGATCCCTTGAAGTAACACCAGTTTGTCTCACATTACAGACCTATTCCACGTTCTTTGGTCAAAGCACAGGCCAAACAGAAGTGTTGGCAAATACTGGATACAGCTCCAACAACAGAACAATGGAACGTGAAGCCTTATGACTGATAAGATGACATTCAGCTTGTGCGTGACAAATATCATGCATAACAAAACATTATGGGAGGCAATTTTTAACTGCTTCTCTGCAGTATCCCTTATTTTGTTGTCATTGGCATCTATTGTAATATTGCAGTATTTTTATAAGCAAGCATGTTGTATCTATGATGTGGCACTGGAGAGTTAAGGTGCAATGATGAGAATTAGATTCCAAGAAAAACTGGGAAGCAAATGCCTAAATATAATGCCTCAGCACTCTAAGATATATATTGATATTAAGCAGAGTTTCAGGACACAAAACAGTTTTTAAATGGTGGAAAGCCATTTGATGAGTATTACAGAGGAAGACGTCAAATACATTTTGGGCATCATTTTCAAAATCTATCTATCTACGTATCTATCTATCTACGTATCTATCTATCTACGTATCTATCTATCTATCTATCTATCTATCTATCTATCTATCTATCTATCTATCTATCTATCTATCTATCTATCTATCTATCTATCTATCTATCTATCTCTTTCTTTCTTTCTCTCTATCATCTATTATCTATCTATCTCTCTCTTTCTTCCTCTCTTTCTCTCGCTCATCTATTATTATCAGGGATGGGCGAATTTGACCCGTTTCGTTTCGCCAAAAATTCGCCGCCGGCGAAATGTCGCAGACGCCCATTAAAGTCTATGGGCGTCAAAAAAAATTTGTCGTGCGGCTAAATTATTTTGTCGCGCGTCTTTTTTTTTTTTTGACGCACGTCTCCATACAAGTCTATGGGCGTCATTTTTCCGGCGAAACGAGGCAAAAAATTCGCCCATCCCTAATTATTATGTATTTATCAGTCTATCTGTTAAATATCTATCGATCTATCCATCATCTATCTGTCTGTCTGTCTATCTATCAAATACATTTTGGGCATCATTTTCAAAATCTATCTATCTATCTATCTATCTATCTATCTATCTATCTATCTATCTATCTATCTATCATCTATCTATCAATCTCTTTCTTTCTTTCTCTCTGTCACTCTCTCTATCATCTATTATCTATCTATCTCTCTCTTTCTTCCTCTCTTTCTCTCGCTCATCTATTATTATGTATTTATCAGTCTATCTGTTAAATATCTATCGATCTATCCATCATCTATCTATCTGTCTGTCTGTCTATCTATCAAATACATTTTGGGCATCATTTTCAAAATCTATCTACGTATCTACGTATCTACATATCTATCTATCTATCTATCTATCTATCTATCTATCTATCTATCTATCTATCTATCTATCTATCTATCTAATACTCCCTAATGGAATACAATGTAACTTTCTTATTAATAATGTAATTGACCTTTATAGTATATAGTGCTGCACTGTATACTCATTTATTTATAATTTTGTTTAAAAATCATTTTAAACTCATTATTCTTTGATCTCCTTTCCCTTTCTGTCTTTTTAAGTCTGTACTGTACAAAGGTGAAGTGTAAATGAAGTCATGAGGGGCCCAGACTAATATAAAAGGTACAGACTTTCATTAGGAATTACACATTCCAGGCTGAATTTTGCATAGGGCATACATCTTTAAATATAAGCAATATTTTTTAAATCTGGTGCACCAACAATTCAATTCAAAACCAGATGATATGAATTAATTTCCTGGTGTGAACTTTTATGATCCTATACCCAATTTCAAACTAAATTTAGGTTCCTCATTCCTAAAATAATATATGCGTTTTATAATCTTTCATAAGCATTTCAATTATGTTCATATATGCTAGCAAATATTTATATAGCTTATTGTATAGAAATACAAATACAAAACTATTTACAATATTCATTGCTTTAAAACACAAATGCAAAGTTTGTTTTGGGAAAAAAGTTTTCAAGCAATGGCTATAGAAATGTAAAATGTCCTATAGAATTTTTACATTTTAACAGCTGAATCTTTTATGTGTATATTGTGCACTCCCCTTTTTGTGTTGCTACAATACCTACTGTATAGATATAAAGGCATACTTTCCTCAACATACATATAGTGAAAGTTCATCCACTGTGAACAAATATTAGAAATTGCATTTTAAGATCTCTAATTAAAATAACCAATCTAGGTATATGTATTTATTTAGAGAATCACCAGAAATATGTGTTTAGCTTGTACCAAAGATATAAACAAATTGCTGTATCTCCTTTGATAAAAATTAGATCGCATTTGAAGGCAGTAAGAGATGTTTCTTCCTGAAGAACCGGAATATTCCAAGATTAATGCAAAAAAGGCAGTGCAAAACTACAAAGACTTAAGCTGGCCATAGACGCAAAGATCTGATCGTACGAATCGAGGATTCGTACGATTTTCGGAACGTGTGTGGAGAGTCCCGACATTTTTCGTCCGGCGGAGATCGGTCGTTTGGTCGATCGGACAGGTTAGAAAATTTCTGTCGGCTGCTGATAATATCTCTGCGTGTATTGCCGATCGTACGATTTTCAGTGGGAGACTGTCACTAGCTTTGGTTGGACATAGATATCGTACGATTGCTGTCAGGAGCAGAACATTGCTGATCTGTTATTTAACTAATCTGACTGGTAAGACTTTGATCTGAATGGTTAGTGGCGGGTCGGGAGATGGGAAAGTCCGATCGCACGATGATTCGTACGATCGGATCTTTGCATCTATGGCCAGCTTTAAGGAGGGGAAGAATGATGATATGCTTACATACACAAGGCTGCATCATTTGTAGACATGTAAGTTTTTAGTCATTTATTCTACTCAGAACTTCTAAACATCAGGAAAACTAGTTTGAGCAAAGCTAACAAATAAGCCTAAAAGTAGAAAGATGAATTCAAAGCACAGGCAATTTTACAACATTATATCTAATGCTATATTGATTCTGTTTTGTTAAAGAATGCTTACATTGCACAAACACAAATCTTATATTATCTATTCATAAATATTTTAATTGCATAGCTGTTCCTCACCAGGGGCTGTCCTTTAGCATTCTGCATTATTCCAATGTGTTTCATTTCTACTAAAATATAATGTTCCAGTCTTCCCAGCAAATGCATAGATATCATTTAAAACTTCCCTGGCCAAATTCAATTAGGGAGTAAATCAATTTATTAGTGGTAGCAGGTATAATACACCCCTATTTGGCACATTAATAATAAAAAAAGAGGCACAAGCTATTTCAGCACCTTTCTACTTAGTTCCCATTAAGGGATTATTCTTACTTCATACGATGAACAGTTAAAAAGTACTGCGCAAATCATTTTCTGTTTTGCAGAAAGCCTCATTGTTTGACAGAACAAATAAAATACATGCCTACTTGATACTCTATGTTAAGTTGTAGTGAAATAATGTGATTTTTATGCCACGTTAATCACAAATCAAATAGAGCAGTTTTTATTTCTGTATCTTGAACATAATGGATGTGCTTTGCCGAACTGTAAAAAGGTTTATTTCCCAGCTGGATGCGACAGCACAACTTATCAGAGTGCGCACTACAAGGTAGGCAGTGTTTTATTATGTAGATTTGTGTAATTTCCTGAAATATCCCACATATCAGGTTAATAGAGAGTAGGAGACATGGGGTATATTGTTTTGAAAGCAGATATTTGTGATTTCCTGCAGGGCTGAACATTCATTTACAATCAATATACAGTACTTGCAAGGGTTCCTGTGTACAGTAAATTTCTTGCACAAAATGAGAAAACGTTCTTATTTCATAACCACTGCATTGTCTTGGAAAAAAATACTGGTTACTGTTGTCCTAGTTAATAAAATGTTGGAAAAAAATGTATATGCCAAATAAAGAAGAATTTTTAGGCTGTTCTAATTATTGTAATTATCTACATAAACTATATATTTTCAAAAGCAATGAAAGTCATTTTTGCTTCTCGATGTCACCAATCTGCCTATTATAGATTTAATTTTAATTGCAGTAATTTCATTTTATATATATCATCAATTTCCCATAAACTCAAGCATATCAAATAATTTGGAAGTTTAAGGGCACATTTATTAAAGGTTGAATTTTTCTGTTGCAAAAAATACAAAAAAAGTAAAGGAAAACTAAACCTAAATTTGCAGGCATTGACCTCTCTCCCTCCCCACAATGTGCTTTAGTGTAAAAAACCCTTTAAAAAATGCAGAGAAGTGCAGTAGTATGAAGTCAAGGTACCAATACCGCACTGTCCACAGGAACACAAGATAAAAGGTTCATTTACCTGTAAATCAGACAACGTGGTATACCTAATAATGTGTTTGAAATGCCCCACTACAGGACTCTATGTGGGAGAAACAGGACAAACACTGCGCCAACAGATGAACTCCCACAGGCTTAACATCAAGCTGTTCCAGTGTCCCAGTGGCAGCACACTTCTGTAGCAATACCCATAGCATCAAAGATCTTCGGATCACAGTTTTAAAGGGTAACTTCAAGACACAACAGGAGCGGAAGGAGTGGGAATTCAAACTCATGAGAAAGTTTAATACCCTAAAATGTGGCCTGAACTGAGACAGGAGTTTCTTGTCCAGATATGACTAAGGGATATGACACCTAGAAAAAACGCAGCTAAGGACAATCTACAACTTAAAAGACACTTTCCTTAGGCTGACTTCACAACAAGGTGCTGACTGTACTAGTGTCTGCTTCCTTTACTAAAGCTAAAGTGATTACCCTAGTGGGGCTTATCAATATCTGGGCTGAGATATTGTATTATCTTTACAGGTCACAATGACTATTTGTAGTCTATTTATATGTACCTGTATCTTGTCCAATTCCTAATTTGCACTGTAGTGTTAACCTTACCCTATTCTGTCTTGGTCTAGTTCAAGCTATGTGACCTGATTGAATCCAGACTCCTGGACAATTTCAACCCACCCTGATTACTTTTATTATCTCTACAAGTTATATCTGTCTATCTGTAACTTTCTAATTTATTGCCCCTTTTCATTTATAAACCCCTTTTCAGTGATCTAACAGTATAAATATGATGTGCCTTTCCAGCCTTTCAATTGTAGTTGCCTAAAGAAAGGGGCCGGTGTGCTCCGAAAGCTTGCAATGGTTACTTATTCAGTTAACCAATAAAAGGTATCACCAAACTTTACATTTTTTTCGAACTTCAAGGTGTCAGTCTTTTTACTGAACTGGCAACTGCCTTTGAGAAGATTGGTAGACGTATATGTAAGTGTTATGTTAGTAGCAAATGGCATTGGTTTACTAAAATCCCTAGCACATTCAAAACTACTCACTACTCTCATATTTGTCTTTTTAAAGCTGATGCACAGCATATCACTAAACTGTCACTGCTGTATGGGCAAATAAACAAGCATCAACATTCATGATGACGTGATCAGTTTCTTTGAGATTCAGTTTGTGCTCTTTTTTTTAAAGGACAAGGAAAGTCTAAAATAGAATAAGGCTAGGAATGCTGTATTTTGTATACTAAATATAAGCATTAACTTACTGCACCACAAGCCTAATCAAACAAATGAAGCTGCTTGAATTCTGCATGGCTGGTAAGTAAGATGGGGGCTCCCCTTGCTGTTCATAAGTATGATTGTTTCCCTGCTCAGTAGTTAGGGACCATCTGACAATTCCTATCCACAGCAGTAAATGAAGGGAGAATTTCACTGCATACAGTCTGGTTTTTTATAAAAACTATACACATTTTTTTAATTAAAGTATTGGAGATAGTTTTCTTTTTCATTATAGAAAGTAAAAATTGGATTTTATTTTTTTGCCTTTCCTTGTCCTTTAAACTTTAATGCAATGGAATTTCATGCATGTCTCTAATTATCAATATACAAGTATCAAAGATAGGAAACGTGTTTTACATAGTCTTTTTTTTTAGTATGTGGATCTGACAGTCCATCATAAATATTTTGATGTGACCAAACTTGTGAGCTGACTTTTACATGCATGCCACTGGTGAGAGTTAATCATTTTACATTTTGAATAAATTGTCTTAATACAATATGCACATATTTGATTTTTATCATGGATTTGCATGGCATATATTGCTCATTGTTGATGCTGTTAAGCACTTCCACTCCATAGAATAGAGTTTGACTGCTCAAAGTTGTCAAACACATTTTGAAGGATTGAAACAGGTACTTGTATGGTGTAAATGGTGTAAAACAGGTTTAAAAATTGCATATTTATATAGTACAATTCTTTTACATGTGTCTGAATTTATAACATCTATTGCAATCTCAATGGATATAAGGTCATAGTCAGGAATCCATCATAATTTGCTGCTATTGTTGAATCCCCATTGTTGTATTGTTATATTATTGTTTGTCTGAGCAAATCCAATCTAATTGTAGGTTTGACCAATATCTGTCATTTGAGGTGTGTTTTAATTGTTCTTTGGATGTGAATGCCTCAAAATCATATAAAAACTCTGTCTATTGATATACAGTACAAAACTGAAATGTATAATGTATTTCTCTGTGATATTTGTCATTTAAATTACAAAGCAGACTTTAGTCCATTCCAATAAAAAAAATATATTGGCATTATGTGAAAGAATTATATTTTGTGGAAGGGTGCAGTATCAAAGAAAATCTACCATGTACAGTAGTTTAAGACTTTGGCTTACTGTTTTGGGTAGGTTCAGTAGTAAGAACCATATCTGTTGTATAGATACGATAGTTATGATTTGCTGAAAAAAAACATGTAATATTATTATTAACTTGTAGCAAACTGAAAACAGCACATTTTAAATAACAATGCTGTCCAAAGTAGCAAAACAACAACAAATTTCTATGGCTAGAACCCAACACTGGCTGGAAAGGTTATGGGCCAACTACAACAGCATAGAACATTGGACTCACAAACATTATATAATGCATGTTTTGGAGAACAAGCCTCCTTTCGTCATGAAAGGAGCAAAGCGACCAGTTTTGTAATTTGTGCATATAAATACACATAAGATCCATTGTCAAGCTATTTGCAATGAGTGTTAATAAGTAAGCTCCACTTTGAAATACAATGCATCGATCTATCTATCTATCTATCTATCTATCTATCTATCTATCTATCTATCTATCTATCTATCTATCATCATCTATCTTTCTAGCTATCTATCATCTATGTATCTATCATCTACCTATATTCTATCTTAATGCCCCTTAATGCATATAGTACCAATCTGAAACAGGTATGGGATCCATTACCCATTATCCAGAAAGCTCCGAATTACAGAAATTCTCCAATTTTCCAAATTTTTTAAAAATTATTTCCTGTTTCTCTGTAATAACGAAACAGTACCTTGTGCTTGATCCAAACCAAGATATAATGAATCCATATTGGAAGCAAAATCAGCCTATTGGGTTTATTTAATGTTTAAATTATTTTCTAGTAGACTTAAGGTATGAAGGTTCAAATTATCCAAAGATCCATTATCTGGAAACCCCCAGGTCCTGAGCATTCTGGATATCAGGTCCCATACCTGTATAAAAGCATAATTTAAATTGTATTTTTAATTGTTTTTTTTATCAATTTATCTGTTTATTCTCTCCACGTGTTTTGAGATAAATAACTATTCCATCCATTCCTTTAGTTGCTTTTATCTACTCCTGTATCTGTAGGAGAATAATGCTCACTAAATAAATGAGTAAAATGTCAAGTAACAGAACTTACATTATAATCAGTCTTCTAAATGAAGCCTGCTTCATTAAAGATACAATACATAAGCAGCACATGATACCTGTCATTGGCTGTCCAGTAATCTTTACTCATACTGTGGTTCATGAAGCTGAAAAAAATGATTTGCCTAAAAAATTAATAATGTTCATACTGCCTGCAAAACCTCTTAATTCTCGTCACATGTGCCAGATTATTATTACTGTGTGCTGTCAGATTCTAATGATGACAATTTCAATTTTTCTGCCTTTCCATGGTGTGTTTGAGAACCTATAGTTTGGAAATAATTCCCAAGCTAAATTTTACCTGACAGAATTAAACTGTTTTATTACATTCCATTCTACCTTCTCTTTTATTGCTTTTTATTAACACCATTTCTCTTAGACAAAACAAAATCTTTAATGAGGTTTGACATAAACCACATTAGATGCATTGGTGATCCTCATCTTGATTGGATTAAAATCTGCAAATCTGAAGGCCCAAAGAATCATGTGTCAAGATGAAGGGGATTAAGAAGCGAGCTAATTTATTTTTAAAGCATGGCAATACTTAAAAATAATTTGCCTATTTAAAAAAAAAAATGTGGATATGTTATGATTTGCAGAAAAATCTTGTCCATAACTTGACAGAATATAATAAGAAAATAAAAGCCATAACATAAAAATGATAAATTGTTTATAATTCATTCATTTTGTCTCAGACAAGTCATAAAAAGGAGCAGCGTATCATGTGCACAAAACAACCTTTCTTTGTATATTTGAAATATACCATATTTTTGTTAAATGGAACTACAGATATATAAAAATAGTAACTGTAACAACCATCACATTTTGATCTATTAAGGCAATACGACAGGACACCCTTACAAACTCAACCTATTAAAGGAGAATTCAATCGTAAACTTAAAAAAACCCTACCCTACATAGACCCCCTCCCTCCTACCCCCAGCCTAAGTGTTATCCCGGGCAAATGCCCCTAACATTTTACTTACCCCTTGGTGCAGATTCAAGCATCGGAGTTCACAGGCGCCATCTTCAGCCACTTCGGTAATCTTCGTAATGAGTCACAAATATGGAGCGCTCACTGCCCAAAACATCCACTTCAGATTCAAGCATCGGAGTTCACAGGCGCCATCTTCAGCCACTTCGGTAATCTTCGTAATGAGTCACAAATATGGAACGCTCACTGCCCAAAACATCCACTTCTGTTGTGTCAGATGCTGAACCGGAAGACCCAATCCTGTCCCAGGGTCACCTCAATCCATTGAAGAAATCACCAGCAGCACGCTGTTAAAATTGCAAAAGTGCTCAGATGCAAAATTTATTCAGCCCATAGCATACAATGGACAATGTTTTGGGCCTACCAGGTAGTCTTCGTAATGAGACCGGTGCTTCAGCAATTTTCGTGAGTTTTGGCGCATGAGCAGTTATCGCGAAACAGAAAATTGCTCCAAATTCGCATGCGCCTACATGCTGGACTCATTCCGAAGAAAATAAGATTTTGCTGTGAACTCCGATGCCTGCATTTGCACCAAGGGGTAAGTAAAATTTTAGGGGCATTTACCCAGGGTAACACGTGGCGGGGGAGGGAGGGGGCTCTATGTAGGGTAGGGGTTTTTTAAGTTTAGGATTGAATTCTCCATTAATAAATGGAAATATGGTGGCAGACTGTTATGGGTGTTCTTTCTTAATGTGGTCTGCTTCTTCAGTAGTAACATTTTTGCACATCTTTTCAGGTTTATTTTTTTATATATATCATCTGAATCCATGTAATGTAGCACTTGAATTTGATCCTAGTGACTATTTTGACATGATATATGAGACCCCAGCAACAAGGTAGCAGTTAGAAATCAGAATGGAAAAGAAACGTTATCAGGAGTCATTCAGTTTTGAATATGGTTAAAAATGGCATATTTTATAGACTGAACTTATTGTACCAGCCTAAAGTTTCAGAATGTCAATAACAGCAATAATCTAGGACTTGTCAAACAAACATGTCACAGAGGGTCACCATCTTGGAAAGTGTCTGTGACACTCACATGCTTAGTGGGCTCTGAGCAGCTGTTGAGAAGCCAAGCTTAGGGGTTGTCACAAATTATCAAGCAGAAAATGAGGTTTGTCTGTAATATACAGTAAGCTAATGCTACAGGGCTGATTGATACATTTTGATGCTAATTGCACTAGTCTCTGTGCTGCCATGTAGTAATTATTTGTATTAATTACTAATCCGCCTTATATTGTGACATTTCTATTCTGTATGTAAAGTTCATTGTGCGTTTAGCCCCCAAGCAGAATCGAAGATGGGGAGCTACTGGGGCATCTTCCCTGCTAAAGGACTGTGATTGATTTGAACCAAAAACATAATATATACTATTTCTAGCCTACTTCTTTAGTTAGGCTTTAGCTTTCCTTTAAGTCTATTTTTCCTTTAATTATAAAATTTTGCCTTGCTCCATGATGCATATGAGTGATTGCCTTTATAGGTGTCCCTTTTACTAAAACTGGGGGATAGGCTGCACATCTCCTGTAAAAATATTTACTTAGGAAAGGTTTGGAGTTTCTTTTTTAGTGGATGGGGTAGACAGAACTTTGGGAAAGCTTAAAGGAAAACTTTACCCCTAAAATTAATATTTAAGCAACAGGCAGTTCATATCATATTAAGTGACACATTAAAGAATCTTACCAAATTGGTATATACTGTATATTTACGTAAATATTGCCCTTTTAAATCTCTTGCCTTGAACCACTATTTCGTGATGGCCTCTTTGCTGCCTCAGTGATCACCTGACCAGAAATCATGCAACTCTAACTGTAATAGGAAGAAGTATGGAAGCACTAGGATATGAGTAAGTGCCCATCTCAGGCACAAAATACATCAGGCTTACATATGTCTTAATAAAGATTTTTTTACTTTTTGTAAAACTTTTTTGGCTACTGCTTCACTACAGGATGATCTCTTACTACATTTGGATTCTTTGGATTCTCCCTTGGAACTGGGGGTTACCCTGGTAAGAGATTCATCCTTTAATTCCATCTTCTTTAATTACATTTTTTCTTTTCTATTCTGGACTTTACCCCCAAAAAATTGAAGCTACACACAAGCACTATATGGCCTGCAACAATGGTTGCCATCAACATACAGTACAATGCTGCTTTGACATCCTTACCCTGGCCACTTCACAACAATTCACACTTCCAGTCATGTACATTGAAAGAATAACACTTGCCTCAATGAAAATCATGGTACCATTGTGACTGGATCACACTTTCACAAATCTGTGAGTTTCAGCCAACACCTTACTGAAGTTCAATGGAACCATTGTGATTAAATTAAATGCCGTGGAATTCCCTACCACTATTGTTGAACTGAAGAAGTCACTCGGATGAGTGATGAAACGTTTTTAAGAAAAACACTCATTGTCCAGTTGCTTTTGACTTAATTCTACTAGATACTGTCAAAAATGTATGTTAAATTTCAATATGTCAGTACACCTGTGTAATTACAGTGCTACGCAATATGTTGGCGCTATATAAATACATGTTAATAATAATAATACATAGAAATATCTAAAAAAAAAAATCTACTATTTTCTTTGATTTTCTTCAAGATAGTATTATTTTACTTATGCTCTATTCTGTAACTCTATTCTGTAAGCTTCAAGGCTAGATTGCATGATCTCTCAATGGCCCTTTCATACTGCCTTAAATACCTGAAATCATCAAATATTAGAAGATATTAAAATAAAAGTGCAATGTTTAGTAATTTACTTATGAAAATTGTCCTGGTAAATATTTTAACTGTGTGATCATGTTAGATCTTGTCATTCACTTAGCTTATCTAATATTGAAATAAAATATTGGATCCTGATTTCCATGTAAGTCATTAACAGATTGCCTGCAAAATTTATGTTATGCATGCCTAACAAATCAAGAATAAAAGCATATAAAAAGCTGTCGCCTGAGCCAAATCTCTCCCACGTTAAAAGCATTTAGCTTGAAACTGACCAAAGAATTTTAAATATCTCATTACATGTATATGTCATTGCTCAGAGTGTCCCTAAATGAGATTAAACAATGTTCACGTAAAGGTTTTGTACTCACCTTGATTTAAATTAGCCATAATGGTTCATCTTAAAAAAGATGCTGAAAGAAAAAAAAATGCTTGAGTGACATTCTAAGAGCAACAAATTCAATTCCTTATGGGAACTTTTAGGATTTAATTAGACATTTTTATTTTTCATATATATTTCATTTTTTTCATAAATACATTTACTAATATCAATTTAATTAATTTCTGGAAAGCAATAAGACACTTTGCATCTGATCTATAAAAGCGTTGCATCCCAGGACAAAAATATTTAAATTTATTAGACAACTTTTAGATTTATTACACAATTTTTTAAAATTTAACCTCATTAACATTGCACGCTGGGCTTAAGAAAAGATGTCTGTGTTGTGACATATGCTTCAAAAGACGATGTAGTAGGTGTTGTTGTTAAAGTGCCCAATGGTAGCTTTTTTAAAAAAAAGGTTAAAAAAAAAGATGGGATCCTTATATTTAAAAATGTAAGCGAATGATATAGAATAGGAGAATGTAAACTATCTACTGTACACATTTTAATATTACTTAAGAATTTCCAGAAAACAGTCAGTAGATTATGGGTCAAACAAATCAGATAACGGTTCTGGGACCAACATAATATCTCAAATATGGCATGAAACTAAGATTAGCCCCCAGTGGGAATGTATTTATTCAACTCGTGTATTATTTCCATTAAACAAATAGACAAAAAGAAATATTCAAAAAAAAAGACTTAGTGGGTTATTTATTTAAAGTCTGAATGCCAAAAACTCCAAAAATTAGATTTTTTTTTAAATCAGAATTTTTCGGGATTTATTATGCCCCGAGGCTGCTAAAAGTCTGAATCTGAAAATACTCCATCTCCAAGCTGTCAGGGTCCTGTAGAAGTCAATAGCAAGGGTCCCATTTCAAATTTGACGTTATCATGGTCTACGCTGAGTCCAAAAATCTGAAAAACAATTGGGGGTTTTGAGCGATTTTATGAAAAATTTGAGAGTTTTGTGCATAAGTCCCAGTTTTTTTTAGTTTTTTTCCAAACCAATTTTACCGAGTTTTTTTTCAATGATACATAGTCAAATTGTGGATTCTAGTTTTCTCTGACTTTTTTTTTTTTTTACTTAAAAAATCAGATTTTGATAAATAACCCCCATGGTGTTCCTTTAATAAAGACAATTTTGAAAAAGTACAAAAAGGAGGCTTTACTTAATACTTCTGTGGTGCACACACATTTCCATTAGACACTTCTACTTAATGATCCTATTAACATCAATATAAATTTGAGATTAAAGTGTTTTTGAAAGGTGATGTAATTTAAAATAAATTAGTTAGTTCTAACAGTATGCATTGAACTTAGTGAATCATAAACCTGGGAATTAATCAGTAATTCATTTCCCAAACTATTATCTAAAACAGAAAATGAATTTCCATAGTGATAGAAAGAATCAGATACTTTATTAACTCTCAGAGAGAGTAAAGGATTTTACTGATACCCTAACATATTGGAAAAAAACTGTTTACATTGCAAATATAAGATATTCAAAAGCTCAATTATTTTAACTTGTTAAAGGCTCAATGCCTCAGATGCGTGTCCTATAGGAAGAGGCAATGCACTTTAAAAAAAAAAAAAAAATCTAGTTTATTAATGCAGTAGTGAACCCATCTATCAGGGCCAAATGATCCTTTTATGCTCTGCTCTATGTGATTTATATTGTGACTTTCCCTTGTACACAAAAAACTTCCCCAATCCTACTTATAATCACCCCATTTTTTTACCGTTATTCCAAAAACTAAGTTTAAAGTTTAATGTTCCTATCTCTGGCCTTTGGGTCTGGCAGCTCAGTAATTCAGGTGCAGACTCTAAACTGTTACAATTTTGCAACATTTAGGAGTATATTTATCAAGGGTCGAATTTCAAATTGAAAAAAGACCAACCGAAATTAAGTTAAAGGTTTTTTTGGGTTGAATAGATCCATTTCCGATCGAATAGGTCTATATTCGACGGAATTTGAATCATTCAAATGGAATTAACAGTGCATTCAATCAAATTCACTTCAAAGTGTTTCCCAAAAAAACCTTAGATTTTTCAAAGTCCACCCATTGACTCCAAATATGTTGTAGGAGGTCCCCCATAGGTTAAAACAATTCTGCAGGTTTTTCATGGCGAATGGTCAAAGTTTAATTTTTAAAGAGAAATAAAATACATGATAAATTTTCAAATTTTCTAATTTTTTTTTTCAAATTCCAATTGAATTTGGACTATTCCCCAGTTGAAGTACACAAAAATAGCTTGAAATTCAAATTTTTTGCATTCAGAAATTCACCTCGACCTTTGATAAATCTGCCCTATGGTTGATACATTTCTCAGCAGCATCTCTGGAGCATTAGCAACTATTGTATCAATTCTCACAGCTGCCTTTAATGAAACCCAGGGATTCTGCTCAGAAGGAATGAAGTAAAGAAATGTATCAACTAAATGTATCAATTTAGAACAGTTTTGAGGTTTGGCGACCCCCCTCCGCCCGAACTGCTTTAGAAGGTGAAAAATTAGAATTTACACTTCAATATTAGAAGAAAGGTCACACATAGAAAATAAAAAGTAATTGGAAAAAGTCTTTATTTCTGGTGAACTATTTGAAACCGACTGAACTGAAAAAAGTGTTAGAAGGTGAACTACCCCTTTAATGTCCTCTTTGGTACAAAAAACAACTTATGCTGACTGTCAGTAAAATGTGTCAATGGCTGCAGAACTGAACTGACATATAGCATGTTAGATTAAAAAAAGTATGTTTATAGAGGAAGAAGACTTTTTTTTACAAACCATCCACACTTAGGGGCAGATTTACTAAAGGGCGAATTGTCGCCAGCAACAGCTTTGCATCCATTGCTACACTTCATCAGGCGCAAATGCGCGCAGACAACGCTAATTCACGTAAATGCAGAGTTTTGTTATGGGTGTTAAGAGGTAACGTTCAGTAAAATCCTCCTTTTAGTGAATTTGCAGAGTAACATCCATTTGACAGAGCGAAAAGTCGCCTGACGATACAGTGTGAATGAATGCTAGGGGTCAGTCTCTTTCACTAAAGAATTGGCACCTGCACCCGTTAGTAAACCTGTGATGTCCCTGCGGGTGGCAACACTGGTGAAAAGTCACTAGTGTTAGCCACTTCGCACTTTAGAAAAACTGCACCTTAATATTTACAGTTTTTTTCTTTAGATGGAATGCAAATACATGGGGGCAGATTTACTAAAGAGCGAAGTGGCTAACGATAGCAACAATTTGCTACCATTGCCACCCGCAGGGACATCATCAATCGCCAATTCGCTAGCTAACGAGACCGCTGCTAGTGCAATTTTGGACCCTACCGCCAGGCGTATTTTTGCTCAAATGTACTTGTATTGTACTGAACGTTACTTCTTTCAGCAGAGTTGGCTTCGCCACTTCGCTATATCTTCCTCAATCTTCTGTCACTCACATCATATCCTGCGTGCCGAAAACGCTGGTGACTTTGTTTTTCTGAAGCGGAATTGCCTGCAAAAGTCCTTACTTAAACTTTTGTTGGGTAAGCAGACATTTTATAACATATGGAACATTAATTTTACAATGGGCTCATGTGTAGGGCATTATATTAACTCTCTTGTCTTTATTAAGGTTCCCTGGACATGTATTTGAAAAAGTGGTTACGTCAAGCATTTGCACCAACATTTATAATAAAGACCTCCATAGAACTTTAAATTCCCTGCAGTATGCAAGATCAGTAGTGAATTTTCGCTAGGCACAAATGAAAAGTCACCAGGGTCAGGCGCCCAGGACGTAACTTGGCTTATTAGGGAATTAGCGTAGTGGTAGCGAATTTGCGTCTGGCGAAGTGGTGCGATATGATAAACTATTTGCAAGAACCACAGATCATTTTTTTATTATCTCACAACAAAAGGGTTAAAAGCCACCCTCTTTCTCTAAGAATACAATGTAAAACCCCTGTAATTGATATAAAAAAAAAAGCATTGTTTTAGAGTATTTTATAAATACACTTTAGCTGAGGCTATACTATTGTTTTATTAAAATTTGCTAATCTCCAGCAAAGGGCTGACACTACAAAAGCGATTATACGTAACAAGCAGAGTGAGACACCCTTTTTTTAAGGTTTCTTAGAAAGGATAATTTTGCTTTATGATTCCTTTTTTTTTCCTTGCTCCCGTGAAGCTCTGACAAACATGCGGAGACAGTCGGATGTGTGTATAACAGCACTCGAGAATTTAACTTAAATCTGTAATTTTTCTGCAGCATTTCCTCAGAGAAATTAGCTATTCTATTCACTGCATAAATTTTCAGGTTTTGCTAGCACGACACTGAGGGTGTTGAATTTTTTATGACAAAAATGCTGTAATAATTGTTGAACAGATGTAAGTGTTGGAGAGTGGGCTCTAACAGACCTTGTGAAGCCTCTATTAGTAATTTAACCCTGTCATCTCCATAACAACATATGGACAGGCTCCTGTCATGCAGCTTATTTTCTGAGAATTTCTTTTTACATTCTAAAGAAGCTTATAAGCCAAAATCAATCATCTTTATTTTATTCTTATGTCAAGGATCTATCTCGAACAGCTGACATTTTTCTTGAGCATTTTAATACTACATACTGGTAAGATATTCTTATAATTAGTGATGGGGGCGAATTTATTCGGCAGGCGCAAATTCGCTGTGAATTTCCACGTTTTGACGCCAGCGAATAAATTCACGAAATTCCAATGAAAATTCAGTTGCTGGTGACAATTAAACAAACGTCCATTGACATCAAATGTCGCTGGTGTTTCACAAATTTTTCGCCTATTTCATTAATTTAGTGGCGAAGCGAAATGGAGCACAGGTCTAGAAGATATCTTTAGGTTTAGAAGGGGAAGTTAAGATCTTCAACTCCACCATTTTATACACCTGTACGTTGCTGCCGCAAGGTCAAACACAAGTACAGCCTTTGAAATTTTAACACAAAAGGGACTCATTTCTAAGACATAGACTCCTTATTGAACCTCTAGCTGCATACCTATAACATACCTATATGAGTAAATGGAATAATGTACTTCAAGACAATTTGTCTTGTGTAGATTGGTCGGAAATATGGAAAAATGCTAGAACGAATGTTCACCTGTGTTAGACAGAAAAATTATATTTGTTAGATATTGATATTTTGGTATTACACTCCTGATTGGCTCCATAAGATTTTCCCTGATCAATCACTATTATACACATTTTTTGGGAATGTCCAATTATTTAGCAGATGTGGCAAGAGGCAAAAAATGTATTAGACCAGGTTCTGATACCCAGGTCCCCTTGGCTATACCTACCTTTCTTATGGGCAGACCATTTACTGGTATACCAAAATCCAACCAAAAATTGGCAAACCATATTTTAACAGCTGCACGAATAGTAATAGCGGCCAAATGGAAGACCCTCAACTGTTCAACCACTCAAAAACGAATTAATAGGGTGAACGCCAACAGAGTTTTTGAAACAAACATAGCCTTTTTACAAAATACAACTCCCCAACATCTAGATACTTGGTCTATCTGGGAATTGAGGGGGTATGTCTCAACCAATACTCCCCCAACTGATGGGTCAATAAAATAGGGCTAATTTTCACTCCTGATCCTGACTACCTATCAGATTAGTACTTGTACCCTCTCTGTGCTTAATAAGGGTACCTACATAACAACTAAGTACAAATAGCTATCAACTAATTATGATATTACTTTTTGTTGGGAACATAAAACAATTATGCTCAACTCTATTCCCATAACCATGTTAATAATTTGCCAAAATATAAATAAATTTATCTTTATGTTAGGCAATTAATAGAGATGTAATGACATTAAATTTAGAATGACAGCGGATCTCCAAGAGATACCATTTTTAGATATACTAGTTTCTCGTTTACAGGGTGACTTCTAAACCTGTATCCATACAAAGCCTACAGATTGGAATCAGTTACTTGTGTTTGATAGTTTCCATCCCTCTGTAGTTAAGAGATCAATACCCATAAGCCAATTTTTAAGGGTATGTAGGATAACTAATAACCTTGTGATTCTGGATAAGAATCTCAGGAGTATAGAAAATAAATTACTAGATAGGGGATATCCAAGCTATGTTGTTCAGAAAAATAAACAGATGGTACAAATGAGTCTGGGAAACAACATTGACAAAGTAAGGAGAATAATCATAAAGTGACCTTTGTTTCACATTATAATTCACATAGTAACAACTTTAAAACAGTTCTGTACAAACACTGGCATCTATTAAGAGATGCATATACTTCCATCCCAGATTTCCAACAATTTCCGATGATGTCATATGGTAGGTAAGTTGGTATGAGCAGAAGTGTGTCCATCCCCTTATGAGGGATACGTTCTTAGGACCTAAAAGGGAGGGCATGTATAGATGCAAGGGATGTGCCCTTTGTCAATATGTTCTTGTTGGTTCTGAATTAAGTAATCCTGAGACCAATGGAACATACTCAATTCGTGGCTACAATAAATGTGATACCAATTTGTGTACATGCTAATATGCTTTTGTAACTTGATCTATATTGGGGAGACCACGCAGAAGGTGATGTGAGAAGGTCATCTATTAATACTGGCTATAGAACTCTGCCAGTATCAAGACATTGCATAGATGTAGATGTAGACATACTTCAGAAGATTTGAAGTTTAGAGTAATCTAATGTGTCCCACCCTTAAAGAAGGGGCATGATTGTGTTTTAGCTGAAGTTCAATAGATAGATAGGTTAGATATGTTGGCCCCAAAATGGCTAAAGAGAGATCATGATTTACATTTGTTCTTAAAAAGTAAGATATATACTGTATGCTTTTGCAACCTGGTATGTATAATTGATCAATGTGACTTGTATACAGCCAAGTAAATAATTTTTTATGTACAATTGATTTAGCAGTTGCTATGGAACAAAGGATAGTTACAGGAGCTTAAAAGAATGTGTCCACTTCCATGTAGACGTGAGTCTGTGTGACTTGCGTCTCCATGGTAACCCGACACTTCACTTCCGCCTTCTTCTCTAGCATGATTTAAAATTGGAAATAAACAACAAAGACACGTTATGACAGACAGAGATAAGCTTGAAAATGGGAATGAGATGCTCCCGAAATGTCGCAACTAAATTAGACTCTGTGCATTCTCTGTGCATTTATATCACCAAGCAACATGCTTGGTGATATAAATGGATTTTGCTTTGATAATTTTTACCATGTTTCTAATAAATGCTATGTTTTAAACAAGTTAGTGCATCCCAGTTGGAGGATATATATATATATATATATATATATATATATATATATATATATATATATATATATATATATATATATTTACTGCCCAATTGTGTGACTCATGCAGCCATGTTTCAACATGTCATATTTTTTCTCCAGCACCAGTAACTCTAGGTCTACCATTTTACCAGTCTGTCCTCTCGCATTTGTAAATATACATGTTTTAGAGGTTTTTGAGTATCGTGGAATTTATTGAAAAATCTAAATATAAGAAGTATGAACAAAAAATAGCTCTGAACAATGCACTAAAAAATATGAATATGAAAATATGAAAACGAAATTCCTAGCAAAAACAAAATCAGAACACTTCTAAACGTCCGAATTGATTAAAAACAGTCCAATAGGACCAGTGCAGCTCCCATTGACTCATATAGGACCTTTTTTATTTGGCAAATTTTGTATTAGAGGTTTTTGTGGTTTTTACACTTATAAAATCTCTCATTTTTAGAGCTTTTAAGAAATATAGGAAACTACATTTTTTTTGAGATTTGTGGAAAAAAAGACAGTTCAATTGTAAGTAAATTGTACCAGCTTGAAAATTATGTAACTACAACTTGTGGCCCTCCATGCCATTATCGATAACCCAGCCAAATCTCCACCCATATTTTCCCTTACTACTCTCACAACCACATCTAACTTATATTTCACAGAATTCCTCACTGTTCTCTCCACCCCAAAATCTGCCAGTTCTCCAACCCAAAGCTCTCCTACCTACACCATTTGCTCAGACATGGGATTATCTCCCTAAGCGCCCACTGCCTTTTACCTTATTTTATAAAATAATACTTGAGGGCTTCCCCCAATTGCAAACTCTGTTATCGGCACCAAGGTGTATCAAGATGGTGGTTCTTAGCCAGCCCCTCACAACAATCTGTCTACTCATTCCACTGCCAAATCTCCAGCACCAGGCAAGCAACAGACAGTTCTGCATGTAGAGTTCTTGTGACAGATTACCCTATCCACATTCCTGATCCTGATAACTGAATCCCCTATAATTAACAGACCTTCATTCTTACCACTCCTCCACCTCCTATATTACAGATGCTGCCCTTAGGGTGCTCTGAGAGTCAGTCTGCTCCATTCTTGCTAGTTTAGAGCTGTCCTCCCCAGCACCTTCACCCAAAATGGTGTATTTGTTGCTTTGGACCAGCACCCTTGCCCTTTTGTCCTATTTTTGTCCTATTTTTCCCCTCTTAACTGTGACAAACCTGTCTCCCTCATAAGCTTCTAAGGTCCCTTCTCTGCCCACCCCCCCACATCACTGGGCCCTGTGAGCCTCCTAGCCTCCCACTCAGTGCTACCAATAGCTCCTTTCAGATTCCAAGACGAAAACTCACCTGAATGCTCCCTGGATTCACTGTTCCAAAATCACATACATGCAAGATTCACACTGAGTGACTTTGACAAACCCACTGGAACGCATCCTTGCACTGGTTACATACTATTGCCTCACAAGTGCAATTCATTGTTTACCGCCTATTTAGCTTATATTGCCTGCTAAGAACTTACTCACAGGCAACACTTGTGTGCATGGGTAACTTATTACATAGTGTAAAAAAAAAACCCTTTCTTTTAAAGGTGTGGGGTATTATAGAGAGCAAAATATAGTCAGCAGGCAAAGCTTTATATTACTTAGTTTAGGACATTCATTTTTAAGAGGTGAAATACAAATCCCAGGAATCTGTTTAGTAAGATAAAAATGTTTATTAAGTCAGATATGCAGAAAATAAATTATCTTATTGATAAAAAATTGTAATTACAAAAAGTGATGTAAAAGATGATCTGGAAAATGTGCCAATTCTATTGTTTCTCCTGTCGGAAGCAAACACACAATAGAAGGTTTTTAATTTGTGAACACAATGGTTCAAAAAAATAAATAAATAAATAAAAGATATTTGTTTTTAAATATGAATACTCTAACATAAATTACAGGCGAATACATGAAGATTATTATTTAATAACCTAACTAATTTACTAATTTACATAGACACATTTAGTTGCTTGCATCAGCCTCCCAACATCCAATAATTTTATTACTCGCATCCATTTGTATAATCTCTATATTCTCATAGACACAACATGCTGTGAACATTTTCACACATGCAATGGCATCATATTAATATTTAAAACCATTTTATAAATATATCCAGGCTGTCCAAATTCATTAGAGATGTTTATCAAAACTGACTTTCTAAAAATTCCCACTGGAGCTTTAGGTCTTACACCGTTCAACAGAAAAATGCCAGTGTGACACTTCTCAAAAAAAGGGCAAAAACTGTGACTGTGATCTGCTTATCTTCATAGATATTCTTATTTATGATCCTATCTGTTTTTTGAGCATTGATATACAGTAGCTAAATATGTTCATTATGGTCTATGCAAATGATGTTCAGCGGTGGAGTAACACTCTAAAGGACACTCAACGGGATCCCTTTCAGTAATTTTAGTTTTGTTTTCACATTTCAGTAAGTTTAAAACCAGATTACAAAATTAACAAAGTCTTAAAAATAGTCCCAAGGGTCCCACGGATAATGCTGCCTTGAGCAATATGATGCAATTTGTTTATTCAAGGCTGGCACGTTATCGCTGCATAGCAGGGGATGAACTTATATTTCTTTACTGTTTTTTTTACATTGTAGCACTTTATGGGGTATAGGTAGTATTACCTATTGTATACTGTATGAATATTAACGGTGTTGTATATATATAAATGTGCTTTAATGAGTTGTATCCTTGTTAAGCTACTTGGCTATGAGGTCTTTATTCAAATAAAGTTTGACTTGTAATCAGCTAGCCATAGGTGTGGTTCTTATTTATGGGAAGTGTATGTTTAGAATCCTAAATCATTATGAACACTTTACTGGAGCCCATGCTGACATTTATAAACTCTATTGGGTAGAATGTATTTATTATAAAATATACGTTTTAAACTGAATTTTCTTTCTTGCATTCACTCATTCATTCCATACTGTGGGAACGTGAATGTTCATAGTACCACTTACTACTTTTTTCCTGTATATACATAAGTAGGCACATGTACTGTATCTGTACTGATAAATGTATACATGTGTTTCTAGTAATACAATTGTTCTGTACATTTGCTACATGTGAACTGTAAGGAATCCTTGGATTTACCCAGTTCCAAGTAAATCAGCCAAACATGTCTTTTCAGTCAGCTAGAGAGGAAATTAATTAACTACTCAAGATGAAATTTCAGCAGGTAACAAGAATGAGCACATTAACAACTGAAGAAAGAGCATATCCTCTCCGTATTTATAAGTATACTTATTCAAGTCACAGGTGGTTACATAAAAACTGTGCCCATGTTTAACTGGTTACATAATTCACTGTTCAAACACAATGGAACAAGCAATGTCATTTTTAAAGGATCAAGTAACACCAAAAATGAAAGTATATTAAAGCAACAGAAATATATTGAAATGTTGCCCTGCATTTGTAAAACGGGTGTGTTTGCTGCAAAACCTCTACTAGTTAATATAAACAATCTGCTGTGTAGTAGGGATGTAGCGAACAGTTCGCCGGCGAACTAGTTCGCGCGAACTTCGACTGTTCGCGTCCGCCGAATGTTCGCGAACGTCGCGCGACGTTCGCCAATACGAGTTCGCGTTCGATTCGAACAAAAATTGTTCGACCATTCGACCATTCGATTCCTTCGACCGCTAAAATCGAAGGATTTTCGTTCGAATCGAACGATCGAAGCCATTGGATCGAATGAAATCATTCGATCGAATGGCTTTGATCGTTCGAGTCGAACGAAAATCCTTCGATCGAACGATTAAAATCCTTCGATCGTTCGAATCGAACGATTTTCGGATGTTCAAAGTTCGCGAACTGTTCGCGAACTGTCCGCATTTTTTGCCGGTGTTCGCGAACGGCGTTCGCGAACACATCGGCGGCGGTTCGCTACATCCCTACTGTGTAGTCATGGGGGCAGCCATTCAGTTTGAAAAAGGGAGAAAATGTCCAGGTTACATAGCAGATAACAGAAAAGTTCTGTAGAATAATATGGGATTCTATCTGCTTATCTGTTATCAGCCTGTGCCTTTACTCCTATTTCAGTAGGAATGACTGCACCCAAGGCCATACAGCAGCTTGTTTATATGAACTATAGTAGTAGCAAACATGCCATTTTTCCCAGTACAGTGCTTTATTTTCAAATTGTTGGTGTTACTGTTCCTTAAAGGGGAAGGAAACCTAGTTGGCGCAAAAAACCTCCCCCCCTCCCGTGTGTTGCCCACCCTCCCTCCTCCCCCTGGCCTACCTGTCCCGCTGGGCAAATGCCCCTAAATTGTTACTTACCCTTCTGCGCAGGTCCAGTCCAGGGAGTTCACAGGCGACATCTTCTTCCACGCGATCTTCTTCCTGCTTTGACCGGAGCATGCGCAGTAGGAGCATTTCGCCGGTACGATCTACTGCGCATGCGCCAGTAGATCTGTACAGGCGAAATGTTCCTACTGCGCATGTGCCAAAACGACGTTCAAAGCAGGAAGAAGATAGCGTGGAGGAAGATGTCATCTGTGAACTCCCTCGACTGGACCTGTGCAGAAGGGTAAGTAACAAGTTGGGGCATTTGCCCAGTGGGACGGGTAGGCCAGGGGGGAGGGTGGGCAACACATGGGAGGGGGGAGGGTTTTTGCGCCAACTTGTTTTCCTTCCCTTTTAAGGGCAAAGACACACACTCAGATTCAGGGAGATTAGTCGCCCAGCGACAAATCTTCTCTTCTTCAGGGCGACTAATCTCCCCGAACTAAGGAAACTTCGGGTGACTTTGGAAAACAAAGTGCTCTGAGTGCTATCCTGCCGATTAGTCGCACCGAAGAAGAGGAGAGGGCAGAGAGCATATATCTCTGTGACATGCCAACCAAATATGTGCAATTGTGCAAATGAAGTATGGCAATCATAATGATTAAAATACAAGGGGTGACCTGATTAATCGGCTGATGAATATGTAACTGTTGAAACATGCATGGAGCATTTGTGAGACAGATACCGTATATACTCGTGTATAAGCCGACCCGTGTATAAGCCGAGGTACCTAATTTTACCTACAAAAACTGGGAAAACTTATTGACTCGCGTATAAGCCTAGACACAACTACAGCCCTGTCTCCCAGCAGCGCACATTCTGCCAAAGCGACCCCCCAGCGATCAACCGGACTTCTTTGCAAAGCTGATGGTGACAGAGAATTGCCAAACGGATTACTGTGTGCATTGTCCCACTGTCCCACTACCATGTGCAGAGGGTGCTGTTTGATATTGCCATCACTGTTAATCTTTTGTATAACCAACAGAGGGCGCTGTGTGATATTGCAGTCACTGTTATTCTTTCATATAACCAACAGAGGGCACTGTGTGATATTGCAGTCACTGTTAATCTTTCATATAACCAACAGATGGCGCTGTGTGATATTGCAGTCACTGTTAATCTTTCATATAACCAACAGAGGGCGCTGTGTGATATTGCAGTCCCGGTTATTCTTTTATACAACCAACAGATGGCACTGTGTGATATTGCAGTCCCTGTTATTCTTTCATACAACCAACAGATGGTGCTGTGTGATATTGCAGTCTCTGTTATTCTTTCATACAACCAACAGATGGCACTGTGTGATATTGCAGTCCCTGTTATTCTTTCATACAACCAACAGATGGCGCTGTGTGATATTGCAGTCACTGTTAATCTTTCATATAACCAACAGAGGGCGCACTGTTATTCTTTCATATAACCAACAGAGGGCATTGTGGGATATTGCAGTCTCTCCCCAAGTGAACTGTTGGTATAGGAATGATTAAAAGTGACTGCAATCTCAGCTACTTGGAAAAAAATTGTGCAACAGATAATCTGAGAAAGATGTCAGTAATTGCACATAAAAGTATTACTCATTTACAGGTTCATAAAAGTTTACTCTTTTGTCCATTTCCCCATTAACTAATCAATTTGATTTGTTATTTTCTCATGTTGCTAAGCTTATATTTATGTGTGCAAGATGATAAGATTCTGTTTGTAAATAATTGCTCTTTTGTGAGAAAAATCATTGTTTACAAATCAGTGGTAAGAGTACTATCATATTGGCATGGTACTTATATTACTTTGGTTATTAAGCACTTTATTGGATTTGTGAGTGATTTATTCCCAGCAGAAATAAACTACACTGCTCACTATCTTCTTGTTATCTGAATTGAACAGTGATCAGAGAGGTGCATACTTGTCCTCTAATAATAAACTCAGTTTAGTGATTTCTTGGGCGTAATGTACATTCGCAGCATTTTATTGACTCACAAATCAAGAATTCCTAATGATAACTGCTTTGTGGTTTATTCATTTTATCTAATTGTTGACAACCAGGCCCTCCCATAAAATGTCCCACATTTGCAGTCTTGTAACAATAAAGTACTCACAGGCAAACAAATTAGTTAAATTGTTATAGCCCTTCTAGGTCAGGACCTTTTAATAAATGACAGTTCATAAACACATATAATTTCCCTGCTAATGTGCTCCTCTCTTCTTGTGAACTTGTAAGTGCATTGCAATCTTGTCAAGCATGTTAAACTGTATTAGCATTATGAAAAATGCAATGAAACTCACCGTAGCAATTTATTAATAATAGTACCAAAATAACACTATGAATAATAACTAATGTAAAGGTCATTTAATCTATCCAATTATTGCAAATATAGATGGCAGCTTATGCTGACTTTTGGCATGTGTATTCAATTAGGTTTATGAAAATCTATATTATTAGGTAGCGTTAAATCCCATCATTCAACAGAACTGTGACCCCACTTTGTGATGAATAGCAAACTAGCAGAGACCTACTTTCCTTTTTTCCTTTTGTTTTTACTGGAGGTTGCAACTGAAAAAGGATGGACAGAAATACAGACAGATATAGAAAATAGAGAGTCATATTATCTGACTCTCTATTTTCTATATCTGTCTGTATTTCGCTCTAGTCTAGACTGTCACTTTAGAGCTAGTTTTAAGTTAATGGAGGCATCATTAGATGGGAAAAACATGTGTAACCCCTTTTTGGCCACCCCCTGTGCCAAAGGTTATACATCACATATTTCTTACCAATGCAGGTCCCGAGTCCCCTTTGCTAACATGAAAGGGTACTGGGAATTACCTCTCATGGCAGTGCCTCCACCTAATGGGATCCGAGAATACACCTGCGGGTGGCTCCATTAGGAAAACATTCAAACACACAAATTGCTGTATAACAAATATAACTTTATGTATTATTAAATGCAAAGTAAAATACTGTATGCATTCACATCATATTAATGACCACTACCCTTTGAATATCTGCAGTACAATCCTGGCACCTCCTTGCCAGGCAAAGTCCCACTCATGGTGGACAAAGAGTCTTAGTCCCTTTCCCCCAAAGAGCTCTTAAGTTTCCCAGGTTGCGCTACCTGCCCAAATACCTTTCCCGCTGGACAGCAGTATTTGCTTCCACGTGGCAGGCACATGAAAAAAAGCCTGTTTCACAAACAGGAGACATGCTGGATCCTTTTTTTCTGCCCTCCCTTGGGTACAACTCACCCTGGGCATTCACTCAGATGGGTAGGCTCATCCAGAGCTGGAACAGGCATCCACAGCGATGAAATCCATTCAGTGAAGCACAAGCATCTTGCTTTAAATCTTTAGGGTACTGCTCCCAACACTATCAGCAGTGTAAGCATGACAAAGTCCCTTTATTCTTTACAGCACAGATCCCAGCATTCTCCATAATGTGAGCACACAAAGTGCTCCTCTGCTGAACTACAGCTCTCAGCACTCTCAGTGCAGCAGTTTCTGTCCACCCTCTCTCAGTGAAAGTGAAAGCTGCAATGGCTCTGTCTATATCAAAACAGTTATGCAGCAGCAACACCTTCTGGCACCCTCCAGTATCTGCCAGACATGCTGCACAAGGACAAGGGCTGCCCCTCCCAAGACTCTAGGTAGACCCTGTAGCTGGAGAAGCAGGGGATTTCCACCATGTGGTTTCAGACACATGGTTAAAATGCAAATGACATTATAATGGCAAAGACTGTTAGATAATTTTCAGCATGGGATCTTTTATTTGGAAACCTGTTTCCAGCTAGAAAATTACAGGAAGGCCATCTTCAATAGACTCCATTTTAATCAAATAAAGCAAATCTTTAAAAAGATTTCCCCTTTCTCTCTAATAATATAACAGTACCTTGTACATGTTCCTAACCAAACTATCATAATTAATCCTTTTTGGAAGCAAAACAATCCTGTTGGGTTTGATATTTTTAGTAGACTTAAGATATCCAAATTAAGGATAAACCCCTTATCTGAAAAACTCCAGGTCCGAGCATTCTGAATAATAGGTCCCACACCAGGTATATACATTGCTGATATCCAGTTTGCGAAAAGGCCTTAGGGAATCATAACACATAACATCTACTATAATTTCTGTAAAAATGCAAATTGAACATTAGAGAATCAGAAACTGGAAGAAAACTTCTAACTGAGACCTTGCATATGAGAAATGCAACATGTGTATCTCCAGGTATTGCTCAACTACTTCATAATGGGACACTATCTGCATAAACTAACCCCTTGCTGTCCCAGCCCCAGCCTGGGCTAATGAGGCAAGAAGCAACTATTTGGAAGGGTTGAAGCTGATGGTCTTTGGTATTTTTTCAACCTAATGTAACTATATTCATAGGGCTTCTTACAATGCATCTGACCACTAATTTGTTTTGATTGGGCTCATAAGGACATAAATTAGAATGTGACTTTACTTTCAGATTGTGTCCTGTTTAGTGCAAACAACATTAACAAAAAACATACATAATTCTATATTATAACAATAGACAAAAATTATGTTTAGCGTAAGCCCTATTCATTGAACTAATGCTGAAAAAGGGTTATGCAATGGCATCTTTAGAACTAAAAGAAAAGTGCTTTTTAATTTCTTAGCAGCCTTGTTGGACAACAAAGAGATGGTCCAATTAAAAGTTACAAGATGATGTGCCACAATAAAGAGAGAGTAGGGCAATCATAATAAACAGAGATAATAAGTACATAGCTTGTAAATTAACACTGCATAACAGCATAATGATATTGTGAGCTTAGATTTAATAAAATAAGAACATACACTCTACTGTAATACTGAGCTCTGTACGGTATATAATTATTATTGTTATCCTCTACATAGCACTAACATATTCTGCAATACTTTACAAGTTTACAATCACATTCACCTTTGGGTAACTATTATTAAGGACCAGATAACTGACCTGTATGTTTTTGGGATGTGGGATGTAGGCATGAGGAAAACATATAAACTCCTAGCAGATCATGCCCAAGGACAACCATGATGTTATTCCTTGGAGTTCTCTCTACCCCAGTTTTTATGTCAGCATAATTAGAATGTCTTTTAATTTTGTCATGTAAACATTACATTGGCACAAAACAAACTCTAAACTCTACGTCTATAACTTTTTTTTTCAAAACTCTCCAACTGATTTCTACTATACTTAGCAGATTGGTAGTTTAACAGAACCAGGACAACTGTACAGTATTTGCATGTTTTACATCACTAAACAAATGCCCTGTGTTGCATAGTAATTTGTAGGAGCATTGGTTATAGAAGACATCTAAAGAACACCAAGATTAATCCTTTATATAGTGTGACCTCCCAGGGGGGATAAATATCTTACAGTACATGAACGTTTCAAAGAGATCTAAAGGAAAGTTCTAGCAATGCACTTCCATAGATATATTCTTTACTATAGAAAATGCTTTTATTGAAATAAAAATACTCATAAAAGTGACTGTAGACAAATTATGCAACTTTATTCATCAAAGATATTGTTATGTCTACACAATAGGAAACATTTTGCAGGAAATAAAAATCGAATAAAAAATTGAGTAGATTGTGCTTCACTTGCTTCACAATAAGGACAGTGAGGTTGTTGAATGCCCTGCCAGATGTTGTTGTGATGGCTGATTCTGTTAACACCTTTAAGATGGTATTGGAAGATTTACTGGACAAGTATAATACCCGAGGCTATAGTATTCTTATAATTAAAACAGATATTGATATATATATAGTTTATGAGAGTATGGAGGGGTCAGCGTGAGTGGGAGTGTGTAAGTATGTGTGTAAGTATGTGCATTGGGTTTCATTTGAGGGGAAGAACTTGATGGACTTTGGTCTTTTTTCAACCTAACCCAATAATTTAGACACAAATGCAACATGCCTAGATTTAAATAAAAATAATTAGATGTATGCAAGAAGTGTGTATGCTCCCTCGGTGCTTGCATAGGTTTTCTGGGTACAATGGTTTCCCCCTACACTTCAAATGCATACTGGCAGCTAATAAAACTCACCATGATGTATGTGAAAGGAGTAATAAATTCAAAGATCCTGGGGGAAGGAACAACGAGAATAGTGCATAGTTTTTTTGTAAAGTCCTGCAATATATATCAGCACTATATAAATTAAGGATAATTATAGATGTATTTAGACACAAAGAACTGATTTACTAATACATCGATTTTTCTTTTTTTTTAAATGAATCATATTTCGTTTCTAAAAATTTGAGTTTTTTTATTTCTTTAGAAATTTAAGATTTTTTAATTGTAAAAAACCATCGAAAATTCTAATATAAAACTTCGACAAGTAAAAATAGTTGAGGTTGTATTGAAGTCAATACACTGATCCTATTGGGCCTTTTTTAATCATTCAAACTTTGAGGTTTTAAAAGTTAGAATAAAAACTCAAACTTACTGGTCATGTAGAAGACATTGGCAGATGTCCCATTTACATTTGAAAGATCTCCTGATCTGTGTTGGGTTTCATACAATAATCTAAAGATAATTGTACAATTCAGATTTTTTTACGATTGTATCAAGTCTTTTCCCGCACCAGATTTTTTTGTGGAAATTTATTGATATGTGTTAACAAAAAGTCAGCAAGGAGTAGGTTTAACAAAATAGTTTGAAATGTTTGGACTTTTGGGGGTAAATAACCCCCTTGGAGTCTTCCTCCGGAATTCCAAACATTTAGTAGCTTTTGCTACAAGAAATGCATCAATATGAACACAAATTAGTATATGTTATGGAAAATCCTGTGCAAGTTGCATCTCTCATTTTTCCTTGCTGTTTTTGGATGCCAACATGCTGCGTTATTATAAACATGACCTTCATTATATAAGACAATTGTGGCTATGTATGCAAACTTCTAAGGGTTCCCTTCATTGCAGCTATTCATGCAAACTGCTACAGGTTCTTTATGTGTGCCTACTGCAAGTTGTCAGGGAGTCTGTATAGACTTGATTAGCTTCCATATGCACTCAGATTTGCATAAGGGGCCCTACAGAATGGGATTTGTGATCAGTTAAAGGAACAGTAACACAAATAATAAAAATCGTTTAAATGAAGGACAATACAATGTACTGTTGCCCTGCACTAGTAGAACTGGTGTTTATGCTTCAGAAACACAACTACAGTTTGTATAATCAGGCTGCTGTATAGCCATGAGGGCAGTCATTCAAGCTGTAAAAAGGAGGCACAGGATACACAGCAGATAACAGATAAGCTCTGTAGTATACAATGGGATTCTTCAGGACTTATCCATTATCTACTGTGTATCCTGCACGTGAATGGCTGTCCCCATGGCTACACAGCAGCTTGTTTATATAAACTATAGTTGTGTTTCTGAAGAAAACATACCAGTTGTACTAGTGCAGGGCAACAGTACATTATATTGTTATTACTTTTATTTTTTGGTGTTACTGTTCCTTTAATAATTTGAGGGAACAAGCATGCACACCACAATGTTACTGCTGACATTTTGACAAGCTGATTCTAATTGCACCTGAATCACAAGCATCTGCATAATATGACAATGTGCCAGCAAAGTTCATGGTGAGTAATTAACAGTCCATCTGACATATTTACCTTACTTTAGCAGGCCTGTTGTTAAGTATGAAATGGTATCAGCATAACATCATTTGAATCCTAATAGGGGAGTGTAATAAAAGTTGCAAAGAGCAAAACAATTTGCACAAATTAGAATAAAAAATAGAAGAGGTCTCTAAGTGGTTTCCAGGTTCCAAAAGCTATATTAAATTTGCACAAATGAAAATTGAAAACTTTTTAAATTGAGATTATTTTTTCTCTTACCAACTTTTATCATGTTCCCCCATTAATTGTTACATTACTAGCCTTGAAAATATGGGAAAAATAAGGTTGCATAAAATGAAATAACTTTTTTTGTATCTCATCATTTCTTAACCATAACACTTTGATCCTCCCAAGCAGGTCATCCGAAATGGAATAATGGAAACTCAACAAATTTTAGCAGAGATGGTCTATGTGGGCACTATATACTTTAATAATAAATTGTAACACTAAAGTGGAGGTAATGCTATGTATGGTTCCTGCTGAGTCTAATCAACCTACAACCAAAATACAGCCACATTTCCATGTTGGGTTTTCAAGTATTAGAGAGCCAATCTTGGAAATCGCATGTAATCCCAGAAGAATGGAATGCTTACTGTATAAGGTTTATTAGTGATGAGTGAATAAATTCGCCTGGCATGAATTTGAGGCGAACTTCCACGTTTCGCCACCGGCAAATACATTTACGAAACTCCCGCGTCAATTTCCGATTTTTTGTGAAAACGTTCAAATTTCTCGATTTTTTTTGTGAAAACGTTTGAATTGCTCGATTTTAAAGTGAAAACGTTTGAATTGCTCAATTTTTTTAGTGAAAACGTTTGAATTGCTTGATTTTATAGTGAAAACGTTCGAATTGGTCACTTTTAGTGAAAACGTTTGAATTACTCGATATTTCTGTGAAAACTTTTGAATTGCTAGATTTTTTTAGTGAAAACATTCTAATTGCTCGATTTTTTCATGAACTTTCCGATTTCACGATTTTTCATGAATGTTTCCCAAGAAATTCGCCCATCACTAAACCTCATTCCACTGATGCACAAATCCCACTTCATTCCTTGCATGTATTATGTCAGCATTTATTTTCATGTCAGGAAGCTTGAGACTGGATTTCATTCTTTCATTTTTTTTCTCAGATTGTTCTCATTTTCACACAATGCCATTTGATTATATTCCACTATTACTGACTGGCTGAATAACCTGCTGTACTAATTTCAGTTTATAAAGAAAAGTATACATCCGCAAGCTGAAGAGTACTTAATCCAGGCATAATATAACTCACATGCAGTGTACATCCATTTATGCTTCTGCCATTGTTCCTGTGATTTGAAAATTGTTTTAGTAATTTGTAGCCATATGAAGCCCACCTTTCCTCTTGATAAATTAACTTGAATGTAGAAACCAACTGTTTAGCAATCACAACATCAGTGTTACTAGTTTTGATTCAGTTCAGAGTGTAAGGTCATTTTGTGATCATTTTACACCTGAAACCTGTATTTTCATTAAATGGAACATGTGCAGTATGATCTGTCGCAGAAGTGCAAAGCTGCAGAAATACAAGACTATATGCTCCCTGTATGCTGCTTTTTTTTGTATGCAGTGATGACACATAGACACTAACAACACTGACACGCATGGCCGGCACTGTATTCAGGAGTGGAAAGTGACTTCCTCAATCCCATCCTGTGGAAAATGTACTTACTGTAGGTTCGAATGTTGGAATGCTTCACCATACTTTCTACATCAGGTGTTCATTTGCTATGACTATTCATCAAAATGTGAAAATTTGTGTCGGCAAATGAACACTGGTGTATTTTTGCTAGAGAAAATTACAGGTCATACAGTATGTATGTGTTTATTAGTGATGGTGAATTTGCTGGAAGTGGCCACTGAAACAAAAGAAAGACAAAAGAGATCCTTTATTGCCCTAAAATGAGTCTACCTTAAAACAAATGTGGCATGAGCTTCAAATGGTTAAAAAAGTATAAATAATATACGGTATATATATATAAATATATATATATATATATATATATATATATATATATATACCGGATCTTATTTATACAAAAATGGAAACCCCAATGTTTTTCTCTACTTTTTTGAATACAGGATATGATGTCACTGACAAAGTAATTTTGAGGATGTAGCTTCATCTTAACAATTCGCCAGGTAGAACCAGGTGAAGTAGACTTTGGCAAAAAGGGTAACATTTTAAAGTTAACACTTTATAAATTTGCAGATTAACCATTGTTGGCCTGAGCGAAAATGCACCTGGTGAAACTGCTCTCAAACGCTGAGGTTTTTCCCTAGCGAAATGTCTTCTTCGTCTCTAGTAAATAGGCTATGTCATTGCAATTTGGCAAATTTTCACCAAATAAAAACGCCCTTTAGCAAATGTGCCTCTACCCCCATAATTCAAAGCTTTCTGGATAAGAGATGCCATCTGTTTGGAAAACTCATATAGGAAAGTCATTTTTGCCTTCTCTAGGTCCATAGTGGAACAAAGCCAGAGCAGAAAGGACCTTTTGTGTGATAAATTAATTCTTCAATAAAGCAACCTGAACAAAGCTGTGACACAGAATAAAGTCCAAAAATATATTATGACTTTAAGGGGGTTATTTATCAAAGTCTGATTTTTTCTGGTCAGACTTTTTAAGGGGAAAACACAATTTTTTGTAGAAAAAAACCCTAAATTTTTTTGATATTTATTAAACTCTGATGGTGTTAATAGTCAGAATAAAAAAGTACTCCAACTCAGACCTGCCTTGTTCATGTAGAAGTTAATGGCAGATGTCCGATTGATATCCTAATTTGTGCTGGTGTTCTTTCAATAATATGAAGATCTTTTGATTTTTGGACATCAAATTCAAAAAATGTCACAGTTTTCGGTGACAAATCTGAAAAATTCATACAATTCAGACTTGTTCACGGTTTTATCAAGTTTTTTCCTGCAGGAGAAATTTTCTGAAAAATATATTGATAAATAGGGGGGAAAAGTCTGAACAGATTTGGTCAGAAAATAGTGAGAAATTTTGCGATTTTGATAAATAACCCCATAAAATCTAAAACCTGTCAAAATCACGTATAAGTCTTTTTTTTCAATAATTTAATTTTTGGGGTGGCAAGTTGATATATTTGAATTGAAGCTCAATTTTGTCTAGTCTTTTTCTTGCATGGAAATTTTTAAAGAAGTTTTAAAAGTTTATAGTTTCCATGCAGGATGCTGCCACTTTGCAGAGTGATTTGTCTAAACGGGAAAACTGGGCAGCAAACTGGAAAATGAGGTTCAATGTTGATAAATGCAAGGTTATGCACTTTGGCAAAAATAATATAAATGCAAGTTATACACTAAATGGCAGTGTGTTGGAAGTTTCCTTAACTGAGAAGGATCTAGGGGTCTTTGTAGATAACAAGTTGTCTAATTCTGGGCAGTGTCATTCTGTGGCTGCTAAAGCAAATAAAGTTCTGTCTTGCATAAAAAAGGGCATTAACTCAAGGGATGAAAACATAATTATGCCTCTTTATAGGTCCCTGGTAATGCCTCATCTGGAGTATGCAGTGCAGTTTTGGACTCCAGTCCTTAAGAGGGATATAAATGAGCTGGAGAGAGTGCAGAGACTAAGTGCAACTAAATTGGTTAGAGGGACGGAAGACTTAAATTATGAGGGTAGACTGTCAAGGTTGGGGTTGTTTTCTCTGGAAAAAAGGCGCTTGCGAGGGGACATGATTACACTTTACAAGTACATTAGAGGACATTATAGACAAATGGCAGGGGACCTTTTTACCCATAAAGTGGATCACCGTACCAGAGGCCTCCCCTTCAGACTAGAAGAAAAGAACTTTCATTTGAAGCAACGTAGGGGGTTCTTCACAGTCAGTACAGTGAGGTTGTGGAATGCACTGCCGGGTGATGTTGTGATGGCTGATTCAGTTAATGCCTTTAGGAATGGCTTGGATGATTTTTTGGACAGACATAATATCAAAGGCTATTGTGATACTAAGCTCTATAGTTAGTATAGGTATGGGTATATAGAATTTAATTAAAAGTAGGGAGGGGTGTATGTACTGTATGGATGCTGGGTTTTCATTTGGAGGGGTTGAACTTGATGGACTTTGTCTTTTTTCAACCCAATTTAACTATGTAACTATGTAACTAACTATGTAACTATGTTTTATTAGTAAATTAAGAGGTTTCGGATTTGGGAGTTTGATCAACATTTTTTTTTCAAATCAAGTGAGAAAAGGTCAAGTTTTAGTAAATATCTCCCTAAATCTCATCTGGATCTATCTCCGCTTGTTCTAAGTAGAGGGAAACTCCTTATTAATTCTAAAACACCAGATCATAGTGTAACATAAGCAAAATTAACTTTCCAAGGTGTTAACACTGGGCTATGCTACAAATAATATCAATAGATGTCTAGTCTTGGGCTCTATAAACTAAAAAGACATTCAAGGAACTGTTTACCAGACATAGTGGCAAAGTAATTAGGAATTAAATATTTGGGAGGATTTTGAGGGGAAATGGGAGAAGTAATTCAATTTGATTTTGTTTACTATTTGTGCCTTAAAGAGGCACTTGAGTCCAAGACAAAAAGTGACATTCAATGAAAACCAGAAGACTGACCTGGGAAAAATATGTTGATGGTATAAATGAATAGCCTGATTAATAGCCTTAATATGTGCTTTAAATATAATTTATTGTAGTTGCTAGGTGCACAAATACTGTAACATGGACATTGATCAATCTGCGACTCCAGGGCTTATTCACTAACCCCCCTCTTGCTGTCAAAGAAGGCAGTAGTGCAACTCAATATGGATGTAGATTAATCCAAGTGCCTGGTCATAGAACAGTGCCACCAAAAAATTAAAGTGTCTTAAAGTAATGAAAATATAATGTACTGTTGTGTTGCACTGGTAAAACTGGTGTGTTTGCTTCAGTAACTATAGTTTATATAAAAAAGCTCCTGTGTAACCATGGGGGCAGCCATTCAAAGCTGAAAAGGAAAAAAGGCACAGGATGCACAGCAGGTAACAGATAAGCTCTCTGCATGCAGACAAATGCCTGGTGGGTCGTTCAAATGAGACCCTCCACTCGCTTCACTTAAAATCTAATTAATCTCCCGATTGCCACAACACATTTAGCAGACTCTCTTTAAGGCATATTCGTGGGAAGACACATATGACCTTTTTCTCATGGTGTTTGAAGATCTGACATTATATGAATGAAGGTCAATTTTTAAGGAACCATTTTACCAGTGCTGGTCCCAGTTTGGCACAAATTGTAGCAATACGCAATTATGCTCCTGATGTATGTACAGGTACAGTACATAGGTTAAATAGGAATTCCTGTTACGATTTACCATATTCTAATCATTCTTGAATATTAGGAATGAGTTTTATTTAACACTTAGCTATCCCACAAAACCTCTTAAAGCACATCATTTATTGTAGTTGTAACTCAATATATAGGCAAGATCATTACCTGTTACCATGTGGGCAGGGTTGCTTTTTACTCCCAGTCTTGCCCTGCTCTGGAGTATACACTGGAATGCTTCAAAACTTATCTGGTGTATCCTGTGCTTGAATGGCTGCCCCCATAGCTACACAGGTGCTTGTTTATATGAAGTAAGCACACCAGTTTTACCAGTGCAGGGCAACACTACATTATACTATTCCTTTAAAACACTTTTGTTTTTTTGTTGTTACTGTTCCTTTAAAATCACATTGCTTTTAGTCACATGAACAATGACATTCATTTTTTTAACCCTTCTTACATATGCAAATTTGGGTTTTGATTAAATCCAGGATTTGGCTGAATCCCAAAATAGTGTGTCACGATTGGCACCCTAAATCCAAAACAAATGCTAGGCTCCCTGGTCTCAGCTCCACTTCGCCTGTAGCAGCCGCCTTTCACTTTGGGAGGAGCCCTCCGCTAATTGGATGCCGTCAGGTCTTAATAAGAGAGGAGCCTAGCAAGCGTTCTGGACAGAACAGGGCAGAATTGTTAACTAAGGATTTAGGATGGTAGGCCAATACCAGCATAACAAGCAGGATTCACAAGGAATAAGCACCCAGGAACTAAACAAGTTAGACCTACAATGGGTCACAATTTCAATTCCAAAATCCCTTTAAATACCTTTTGAATTTCGCCAAGCGCGATGATGTCATCACCCCAATGCGTAAAACCCATAAGTGCGAGGCACAAGCGCCATAGAAAAAACGGCGTTGTAGACAGAAAGAAGCACGCGGCAGGTCCTCGCTGGCCATTAGATCTCCAGGGAAAACTATTGATACATAGGGGTTTTGGTAAATTCCTATTCAAATGCAAGTGACAAAAACAAAGGAAATACTTGATATGGGACTATCATAAAGTTGTAAAAAAATTACAAATATAAACTTGCTTGAATGCTGAATTTCCATAGACTTGTATGTTAGGTCATGGCATCATTTGATTTTTTTTCATGGTAAAAAAACACAATTGAGATTTGTCTATGGTTCACTCAAAATTAAGCCAAAAATTTAATGTAGGTTATGTTCACAATTCCAATCTTTTACCATAATGTGTTTAGATTTAGCAATAGAAAAAACTTTAAAAATTAAAAATCAGAATTTATCTGGTCATGCAAACAGACTACTTTAGGAACTACGTTACTGTAAGGAACTCATAAATATGAACATTCCCTACCTCTAGGCCTGGTATAGTTCGTTTTCATTATGGAATATTTGTTTATAGTTCTTTTTAAATCTGAAAGAAAAACTTCTTTGCAGATATTAGACTTTACATCTCTGTATATGAGTGCAGAGAAGTTATGCTTTTTGGAAATATGAAATGTGAAGTTTTCTTACTGCTTATTCTGCTATTTGTATTCTTTATTAAAACATTTGCTTATTTTCACCATTACATTTCTGTGTCTTTTAGGGTTTAAATGAGAAGGTTTCAGTAGTACATCAAGGAGACAAATAACAAGTGATAGCTATATATTTCTATATGGAGTCTGCTTTGGGATCTGCACAGTAGGATGCTATTTTCTGCTATATGACTGACAATTGTAATAATAGGGAAATATCACCAAATTATGGCTGCAGAAATAATATCATTGTGAATTAATAAATCCTCAAAGAGTCAATTTAAAATATCTTCAACACTGTAGTGTAGTGTACTTTGTGGAAATTAAAACCAGATATTGCAGGGATTACATTTACCTTTGTAATCATTCCTGGACGAAATTATACATTTTCTTATAACCCTTTTTGGATGTTTATGTGTAAGAAAACTTTCTCACTGTGAGTCTCTGCAATAAAAAGGACAGACCAATGTTAAAGTTCACCAGGCAGGTACAGGGTGCAGTGCCAAACTGAACAAAGTGGTCACATGTAGTGATGGGCAAATTTGGCCCGTTTTGCTTCACCGAAAAATTAGTGAATTTCCCGCAAAATTCGAAATGGCAAAAATTCATGAAATAGGAAAGTAACTGAAAAAATAGTGAAATTTGAACGTTTTCATGAAAAAATGTAAAATTCGGACGTTTTCACTCAAAAATCATGACATTCAAAGGTTTTCACAAAAAAATGGGAAATTTGGAGGATTTCACCCAATAATCGTGAAATTTGAAGATTTTCACAAAAAAATTGTGAAAATCAGACATTTTCACGAAAAAATCGTGAAAAACAGAAATTGACGCGGGCAAATTTTCACCGGTGAATTTTCACAGGGGATTCGCAAATTTATTTGCTGGTAGCGAAACGCTGGAATTCGCCGCAAATTCGTGCCAGGCTAATTTATTCGCCCATCACTAGTCACATGTACATCAAATTAAATAAGTAGCAGTAAAACAGTATATCATGTCTCTTTTGTCACATGGTGATTTGCCCCTAAAGTGAAATAGTATAAAATTATTGTACCACAAAGGGCAAGTCACTTTTATCAGGCTGTAACCAAATATAGAACAGTCTCATAAATAAAAAAAAAACATCCCAGGAAGATAGGGAATGTTGATTCCCAAGAGATTTGTAAATAAAAGGAAACAGCAACAACACTTCTTTAACAGGGGAATGTAATAAAAGTCGCAAAGAGCAAAACAATTCGCACCAATAAGACTAAAAATCCACATCTCGCAAAGTAATATTGTTCCTTAAACTGTTATTGCTTTGCGAATTTTAATTGCGCATTGCGAATTTTAATTGCGCACTCATAAGAAGTGCTTGAAGGTGTCGTAATCTTTTGGAGCAAACATAACGACTTTTTCAGTAAGAAGTTTTATTACATTGACTGCGCATTGGCGCAAACTATAAAATTCGCAAACGGTTTTTCACTGTCGGAAGTGGTCGCTAAAGAGTTTCCTGGCTCGCAAAAGCTATATTAAATTCGCACAAAGCAAAATTTGTTTGCGCAAAAGCATAACTTTTCGCATTGCGAATAGTTTTTCCGTTAGCGATTTTTATTACATTCCCCCGTAAGTCTCTAAGGAGCACTGTGTCCACTGTGTATATTCTCGCTATTCAGCAACTTAATTTTTTCTCATACCCCTTTCAAAGAACATAATCTGTCATTTTGTTGAAAATGTGGTAATGAATGTTCCATATGTTCCAGTGCTTAAGAACTGGCTGTTTAGATTTAGCAGATTTGGATAGTATGCCCGCTCGCACACCCTGGCCTTCAATTCTGGATGCCTGGTGCTCGGTGTTGGAGGGATCGGCACCCTCCCAATTAATCTCAGAGAAAAGTACAAGCTTGACAAAGGGATATAGCCCTGAAACGTTGCATTCCTGTGAATAAATACGCAAACTTTGCGTTCCTGTGAATAAATACGCAAACTTTGCGTTCCTGTGAATAAAAACGCAAGGGGTCCTCCCTGCTTGAATTGCCACGAGTGCCAGTGTACTTTTCTCTTCGATTTAGCAGATGCCAGTCTTGACTTGGTGGCTGCCCTGTGGTTGTTCATTCTTTTTTGTTGAGTTGTGGGTGCTTACCCACATAGTACTGGCACAAGTTCACATATTTATCTTTTTGGGGCTCCCAGATGTAGCTGGGCCATAAATAGAACTCCTAGTGAAGTAAACAGGGGCATAACTACAGAGGAAGCAGACCCTGCGGCGGCAGGGGGGCCCAGGAGGTACAGGGGGCCCCGTGAGGCTCTCGTTGATGAGCAATTTGAACATATATTGGTAAAACAGGACAAACACTGGATATGTTGGGGGCCTTAAAATTAATTTGCTGTGGGGCCAAGCAACATCTAGTTACGCCATTGGAAATAAAGGCTGCAGAAGCTGAACTTCAGTGAAGCTGTACTTCAGTGCAGCACTTACAAAAAATACATCTTTCATGACATGAGTAAAACAATAGACAAACGTGTATTCATTGTATGTTAAAAAAATGTTCCTTTGAATAAATCCATCTTTCAATGCAATTTTCCCAATGGATTTAATGGTTTATGCTATAGTACCTCTAGAGAAGAGAACACTTTGACACCATTGTATAATAAATGCAGCTATATAAATATACTGAATGCCACATATGGAATTTGTTGCCCAATCACTTTAAGGGGCAGTTTTATTAAGGTTTGAATTAAAAATTAGAATTTTTGACATTTTTTAATGGTCAAAACTCTCAAATTCGAATTGTGAGTTATCCAAACTCGATTTGAGTTTTAATTCAAATTTAGTGATTTATCTCACTCTGGCCCTTAAGAACTTGTACTCCACTATTCGCCACCTAAAAATTGCAGAGTTCATGTATAAGTCAATGGGAGTGGTCCAGGGACCAATTCGGACATGTTAGTAGCCTTCCTGACTGAAAAAAACTCTATTTGAGTCAGTAAAATTTGTGGAAGATATTTGATTTTTTTATTTAATATCCCCCCAATCTAATTGTGTGTATTCGAATTTAATAGATTTAAAAAAAAACTCACATGAATTTGAAATTCGACTCTAAGGGGCACATTTACTAATGGTCGAATATCGAGGGTTAATTAACCCTCGATATTCGACCCTCGAAGTTAAATCCTTTGACTTCGAATATCAAAGTTGAAGGATTTAGCAATATTTGTTCGATCATTCAATCGAAGGAATAATCGTTCGATCGAACAATTAAATCCTTTGAATCGAATGATTCAAGGATTTTAATCCATCGATCGAACGATTTTCCTTCGATCAAAAAAAGCTAGGAAAGCCTATGGGGACCTTCCCCATAGGCTAACATTGATGCTCGGTAGGTTTTAGGTGGCGAAGTAGGTGGTCAAAGTTTTTTTAAAAAGACAGTACTTCCGCTATCGAATGGTCGATTTTTAGTTCAAAACATTCGATTCGATGTCGAAGTCGTAGTCAAAGGTCGAAGTAGCCAAAAAAAACTTCAAAATTCAAAGTTTTTTTTATTGTAGTCCTTCACTCCAGCTTAGTAAATGTGCCCCTAAATGTTGCAGAAACTTAGAGGCCCATTCAAGTTCAAATGAAGGAATAGAGGGAAAAATACTCGAATTTCGAGTAGTTTTTTGTGCTCCTAGACGATCGAATTGGCATAAATTCGCCTGAGTAGAATGATTCAAATAGATTGAGCGCAAAAACGCTGGAATATTCGCCCATTCGATAGTCAAAGTACTGTCTCTTTTAAAAATACTTCGACTTCGCCTCCTAAAACCTACCGAATTGCTTTAAAAGCCTATGGGAAAGTTTTTGATCATTCAATCGAATGAAAATCCTTCGATCGAATATTAGATTGTGTGACTATCCGCCCATTCGACTATTCGCCAGCCCGTAAATTCACCTGAATTGCCTATTCGATTCTATTCCCCAGGCGAATTGCGAGGGATTTAACCCCTCGAAATTCGACCCTTGATACATCTGCCCCTTAGAGTGCCAACTATGCATTTCAAACTATGAGCTACCCAACAGACGTTGCTTGCTCACCAATTTATATGTGGTCTATTTCATGCTCAGACAACCACAAATCACCATCTCTGGAGCATTAATTACAGCTCACTTATAGTTAGATCCAATTGCTTGCTTCCATTGCTTCTTCCTCAATGGCAGGAAACAGTCTCAAATCTGTCTCAATGAGAAACAATAGTTGTCCATGTGTGTACATTCCTGCATTTTAACTAATAAATTGAATTTAAATGCTTCATTTACACTTATTTTATGGATAATTTAAGTGATCTCAGTACATGAAATTGTAATCTAATTCAATCCTTTCTGCTTCACCCATAATGTGGAACTTCCAAGAATTAGGGAAGACACATAAAGCTGTGGCTTAACCCCATTCCTCAACACACTGAAGCAGAGTGAATTTAATTGCTCACCTTTTCTAGTAGATAAACTATAAGTGCAAAGACAAGACTTAACCTATTATCAATATATTGAGACATTTTGTGCATTAAGCTTCCAAAAAAATGCTCTCCCCTTTAAACAAAAGGGTATTTGAGGGATCAGGGAAAAGGCACATAAAATATTCACATTTTACTTCATTTAATTCCCTGCACTGAAGTCTGTACTAACAAATGATTATTGATGCAAAAGTCATTGTGAATAACTACTCGTTTGCCCCATTTCCACCTTTGTTTGCCCATGTGTGCATATATTATACGTTGCTTTTGTGTTCTATTCATGGCAGCAACAAAAGATGAAATTGTAAGTACAGCTAACTGTATATTAGTGCTGGTACATGCCACAGATGCAGAAAGATGCACTTAATTCTAGTTTTGTGCATCTGAGGCAATTCGTGATGCATTTAGTTGTACTTAAACTCAGTTTATGGGTCTTAATAAGGTGAAATAAAATTAAGGTCACAAAAAGAGTAATGAATTGTTGCAACATCTCGCTGATTTTTTAACATAATATTTTTTTGCATTAAGAGTTGTACAATTTAACACAGAAAACATACATTTTTCTTGTGAGCATTTGGTATTTTGCAGTTTTACATATGAAAAAATTGTATATGTTTCATTAAAGCACACCCATTGTGTTAATTAGATTAAATTAAATAAGATTTATACAGGTGAATTTCACTAAATATCGACTTTTTAATTGTATGATCACATTGTTAACGTGAGGACAAATATATACTTACAGATTTGTCAATCTTTGATTTATAATAAATTGCAGGATTAATGACATGGCCGTCTTTAATTTTTTTATTCTTTTTTCAATTCAAAGTTAGGGGTACCTCACCCCCCCATTAAGTGCTTGAATAATAAATGCACATAATTATGCATGGTATTTAATTGTTAAACACAGGATCTACTATTTTTAAACTGCCCTGTCAATGAATGCAGCTCTCTGCATGATTAGAATTATGAAGGATCACACCATGCCGTGAGATATAGTAAGTAATATCTCAAGGTTACACCTTTTGGTCTTTAAACTCATCCAACACTCATCTTTTCCAGTACAGTGCTTTAAATACATCCCTCTTATTTATCTACAGATTTACTGAAATTATATTTACATATATGAGGTGTTTAATTGGATGAACAGATGGCTTTTCAGAATTGATTCTTCATCTTCATCAGTGACTTTTCTTATATATTTACATAGCGTTCACTTTTACTACTGTGACTAAAAAAAAAAAATCTCTAACAAGAATCATCTGAAAATAAAAAAAAAATCCCTCTGTGCTTTCATCATGCTTTAAATGACAGAAATATGGGGGATTTGTGTGATGTACATATGAAACACTGCTGGAGAGCTGAGATGGAAAATTCTGTGAGCTCTAAATGGAAAAATTTGAATGTGAATACAAGAGACTCATTCCCTTATCTATATGTTCTGCATTTTCTTCTTTTTAAAAGACACACTGATTCTGACAAGATATATAGTCATGCTTATACACTCCTGCTAGCTTGGTATCTATTTCCCTTCACTTGCACGTATTCTGGTGCATGCGTTGGGTAAGAGACATTTGAAAGAGGATACATTATCTGAGGGATATGTTTAAAATTACAGTGTTCATAATAAGAATGCTGCACCACTGAATACAAATTTGACGGAATTCTGAAAGGAGCCTGGTCATACATAACAAGGAGAAGATTTAGTTTTCTGGATGTGTACATATCTTATCATGGTTGTCTCCTGCTCCTTTAATGTCTTAAATAAGATGCATTGCTATGCACAAATTTTAAACTTTGCATTGTATTTTTAAAGCCAATGGCCATCTTAGCTGCATAGTACTTTAAGGTATAAATATTTCTTCAAATGCATCGTGTTTTCTCTCTCTTTTTAGACCAGTTTGTATCGAATACATAAAAATGCATATATATATATATATATGTTTTACATGGACATATAAGTATATTTATTGAATCTTTTTTTAAAATAACGTGAAATCTCTGATAAAATCAGAGACTTTTGTCTTCCTTTTCAGAAACGAAGTAGGCATTCAATATCATATTGATGCTTACACAGAGGAAGAATGATAATGGGGCTCATTTAAATAAGGGGTGCAACATGCAGACTATCTGGGCAGCTATGACTTTGTGAGGAAGTGAACAAAAGATATGCCCTGTTGCTTTTCTTCAGGCCACAAAAAGAACTGAAAGGAGTAAGCAACATGCTATTGCTGCTTAATGTAGGGTCTACAAACATCCTAACATCTTAAATATGCTGAAAAGATTTATAGGAGGCTGCTGCTTTACCCCAGAACTACATTAGGTACCACCATTATAATCTATAATTCCTAGTAGGAGCATTCGGACTGAGTCTCTAGCTCTCACTGTATGTTGTGTGCTCTTGCCTTGTCTTTTTCTAGACATAGGGGGTTATTTATGTAAGTCCGAATTTATCTCAATATTTTCTGCTACAAACTCCAATCAAATCCGCTCTGGTTTTTTTTTACGCTTAATTATTAAATTTTCGTGAAAATTTACTTTGAGAGAAAAAAATCAGACTTTCATGAATTTATTGGACTTTTCATCCTATTTTCACGATTTTCACGATTTTCACGATTTTTTTATCCCAAAACTCAGAAAACTTTGGGATATTGCCTGAAACCCAGCGCACATCAAAAAATCATTGGGACTTCTCCCATTAACTTATATACAACTTCGACAGGTCTGAGATGCCGGATTTTAAGTTAAAGACTTTTCCATCCTCTGGGCTTAATAAATTCCAAAAATTTAAAAGTCTGATTTTATATTAAAAAAAATTGCAAATTTTTGCATTTTTGCATTTGGAGTTTAGTAAATAACCCTTGTAGTGTCCTGAGAATCCTAGCATAACTATGCAGGAGCTAAAAAATATAATAATGCAGCATTATAGCAAGCATGATATTGACTTTGGGTCTTTATTATTGAGATTCCCAGTTTGGATTGTCCCTAGGTGTTGAAGGAGATGCATGTGCATTATCAAAAATCCAAACTAAATACAAAAGTTTGATGCTCAAGGAGATAGCAGAAATATTAACACAATAATCTGTCTAACACTAACTGGGGATAAATCAAGGCTCCATAACCTGAGGATTATTATTGCCATGTACTTATAAAGCACCACCATATTCCACAGTGATGCACAATAAATGGGTTTATTCCATGAACATTCAGAATTACATGCATAGGACCAATGACCGATACAATAGGTGAAGAGCATTCAAAAGAGCATTCAAAATAACACAACACAATCAGCCCTATGATATGACACTAACCCAGAAACATTCATGAGTAATATTAGATACACTGCATACCCAAAGCTGAATGAACAGCAGCCCTTTGAGAAATGAAAACCTTGGATGTAGTTGGCTAGCTTGAATATATTACAATAAATGGACTAGCAATCATTTTTTTCTTATCCAAATGAGATGGCATCTTAGCAGCTTTTGTGTTGCATATACAGCGTTTTTTAACACTAAACCTAATAGACAACCTTGCTGATTGTTATTTAAACCTTACATTTTTACTTCCCTGATTGTGTAAAGGAAACAGACTGGAATATACAAATTAAACCTTTGTTTCAAAGCTTTTATATTCAACCAATACTTTAAGAAGTACAGTACAGTACTTGCAAAAATCCTGGACAGCTACTGAGCCTAATGATATGCGTAACGATAACATGTGTAATTTATCTGCAATCAGAACTTAGCTGGATGACATCACTTATGTAATGAATATAGCTGAGCAGAATTTAGTTATTATGCTATAAATATTACTCCTGCATTACTCCTTTTTGCCCCAGACAACAAATTATCTAAAACAGTTTACTCACCTCTAGTGACAATAGCTTCTTTTAGCTTCCTGCTCCATAATAATGACACATTTGCATATATATATATATATATATATATATATATATATATATATATATATATATATATATATATATATATACACATATATATATATATATGTCTGTGTGTAAGTAGATGCCGGGGCACACAGGGAATTTTTCAAATAAATACTCTTTTATTATATCGACGTTTCGGTCCTCTGCCGGTTCCTTTCTCAAGATCTTATTCCTGAAGACGGCTCGACCTACAAAGTCGAAACGTCGATAAATAAATTTTGATTTTTTGACATAATATAAAGACCTGTTTGGTGCAGTTTTTCTTTGAGCTATTATACTATTTAGTATGAACCAGCACACGGGCACTGGATTTCCATTCGCCGTGTGCACCAGTTCCAAAAAAAAACAAAAAAATATATATATTTAATTGTCACTAAACTGTGTGTTAGATTCTGTACTTGAGCTTAGCCATCATTTCCTTTATAATATTCCAGTATACCTATCCCCATAATATCCTAATGACAATGAATAAATCACATCACAATGAGTTGTATTTATAAGGTTAATCCATTATATTTGTATTTGATACTTCTGCCATTATAGGATAAGTAATTGATGTTAATGGTACACAATGCAGATAGCTTTTAGAATTATTGCAGGGCATTAACTAAAATGTTTATCTTTTTAATTTATCTGCCTGAACCACTGAGACAAATACTATCTCTTGTTTCATGCAAATGCGCAGACAATTCCAACTTGTATTTCCAAGCGATTCTATTTTAGTCCCTAAGCCATTTGGTTCTGGAATCCTTGTTAACCTGAGCCTACTCCCTCTGCTCAGTATGAGGTTGTACTATTAGCTGATACAGATTGAGGTGGGAGTCCAGGGATTGAAGGCCAATAACATATGCAGATTGTGCCACTGAATGGAAAACAGAATGACAATGAGAAAAACACAGAAGATCCAGCTACGAAAGGTACAAGATTATATATCTGTTTGCCTGTGCAGGTTATTATTTTCTCAGGAGTATGTGTGATTGCATTGATTGCATATACTAAATATAAAACATATCTGCATTCAAAAAATGTTATAAGCAATACATTTTGGTTATGGTTGTGGTTGTAAGCCACATAAGGAAAAAGCATATTTAACACTAAGCAACTGTCCAATACACATACATTACAAATGTATTTTTAAATGTAACTTCTACTAAAAGCAGTATATGCTTACTGTGATTATGCACATTGCTTGCCCTGATTATCTATACTACTATTCAGCAGTAGTCAGCTTCCCCCAAGTCAATACTCCATTCCCTATAATGTCTTGCACATTTCTGTAATTCTCCTTCTTTACAACTGTTAGTCACAGATAGGGATGTAGCAAACTGCCGTTAATGTGTTCGCGAACACCGTTCGCGAACACCGGCAAAAAAGCGAACAGTTCGCGAACAGTTCGCGAACTTCGAACGCTCGATAAAATCGTTCGATCGAACGATCGAAGGATTTTATTCGTACGATCGAAGGATTTTCGTTCGAATCGAACGATCGAAGCTATTCGATCGAATGATTTTAATTCAATCGAATGCTTATAATCGTTCGAACGAATGGAAATCGTTCGATTTTAGCGATCGAATGGTCGAATGGTCGAACGAAATTTTACTTCGAATCGAACGTGAACACCAATTGGCGAACGTCGCGCGACGTTCGCGAACATTCGGCGGACGCGAACAGTCGAAGTTCGCGCGAACTAGTTCGCCGGCGAACAGTTCGCTACATCCCTGGTCACAGAACATATATGCAGTGATGCAACAAGAGTGCACCGGGTCCCTCTGCAAAAAAATGGGCAGAGGGACCCGGCACACTCCGATCCCCATCCTCCAACCCACTTCCCATCCCAACTCCGTCCCAATTTTGCCCACTCCCCTGCCCGACTCCATTCAGTGCTGACTTCAATCCCCCTTCCTTTTAGCAGGTAAGAGAGTGACTGTGGAGGAGGGGGTTTTCTATTAGCTATAGAGGAAGTAGACCAGCCCCCCTGTTCCCTGGGTCCCCCTGTGACTGCGGGGTCTGCTTCCTCTATAGGAATCTGTAAAAAGAGTCTGGTCTAGAGGGATTCTGGGTTGTTTTAATGACACATTTACTTGGGGGAAGATTTATCAAGGGTCAAAGTGAATTCGAGGGAATTTTCCAAGTAAAAAAATTTGAAATTTTGGATACTTTGACCATTGAATAGGATACTACGAATTTGAATTTACTTAAAAATCGTTCAACTATTCGACCATTCGATAATCAAAGTACTGTCTCTTTAAAAAAACTTCGACTTCAATACTTCGCCAACTTAAACCTGCCAAAGTGCTATGTTAGCCTATGGGGACCTGCCAGAGCATATTTCTAAGCTTTTGGGTTTCGAAGGAAAATTGTACGATCGTGCAATAAAATTGTTCGAATCGTACAATTCGAAGTACGATCAGAGGATAGATAGATGCTACTTTCAATAGCATTTATGAAGATCACATTAATATAAAGGTATGTGATTAAAACATTGGTTAGTATTCTTTCAATATACAACATTTTCTGTTTAGGTTTAGTATTATGTGAATACTTTGATCTAATGGATTTGTATAAGGTAAAAGCATCTATTGGTTTTACAGGTGTACCATACTTTTAGTGATTTTCATGTGAAGCAAGTCACTCTAGTTGTAATGCTTGCCAACTAAAGCCCACAAGTTGGCTGATGCCCTTCAAGGAATGTTTATGGTGTTCAGTCTGTCCAAGGAGCCCACACACGTCTGTGGAAGAAATAATCATTCAAAAGATGTAGAACATTGTTTAGAGCATCCAACAATCAACCCACTACAATAAAAGCTGGACAGCACTGCCCTAGAACATATCTGCTTCAATGTGTTAAAAAAAATTAAAACATAGGTAAGGTACACACCTAACATCTAAGATGATTTTTAACTGATTTTTAAACAGTTCTTCAGAGAAATTTGTTATACCTTGTACTAATACAAAATATGTTTGTTTGTTCCATGTAAATTATTAAAAACAAATGTTTGTTCAAAAATCTCAAAAAGAAATGTCTGAAGTTCATGTTCATCTGGAACGTCCAGTTGTGCCTGAGGTCAAATGCCTCCATTGGATGCTTCCAATAGTCAGTAGATGGCCTTAAAAAAAGATTTGAAATGTAATTTGTAAATGTATATGGAATAGTAATATCCACCTTTCATGTGATGGATGGATATTATTTCAATTTGGAACTATTTTCAACATAAAATAGAATACGTTTGATAAGTAATGCTACATCACTAGGTAAAGCATGTATTTATACTGACCCCATATCACTTAAATGAATCTCTGCTAAATGGGGAAAAAAGTAAACACATGAGAATGTAGTCAGTACAGGAATTTTAAAGAATGTTGGGAAACAGCAAGATTTTGACTGAAATGCATTAGTTAATGGGAAGATAAAATGACATTGTGTTCAAGGCATTTTTAGCTCTGCAATAGCATATACATTGCCCTACCTTGTTATATAACAGAAACATGCATCACTTGAAAATGCAGTTATAGACTAAATTGTTCAGGTTTACAATGATGAAAACCAATATAAATGATTCCAAGAAAAAATAAAATGTTTGGTTTTTAGTAGAATTAAGTCTAAAGCACTGGAATTTTCTGGAAAACATCTTAAACTTCTTCAGTGGTAGGGAATTCCCCTGCAGTGCACTTTGTTATTGGCCTGTCTGCAGAATAAATATTCCCCTTGCACTGTGTTACTGCCTTAGGTAATTTCACAAAGCATTTTTCTCTCTATCATTGGTGTTTTTGTTGTATTTGTATTCTTCCTGTCTCTCTGGGGTAATATATATAGTAATATAGTAATGTATGTAGACTACACATATTTGGTTCAGCTTTGAACGTCCTTGACTAAAGGGAATACTGTCAGGACTGCCAGAAGCACCCGACGGCGCTGCTCACCTTCCAGGCGGTCGCAATGAAAATCCAAGATGGCGGCGCCCATGTTGAACACATGGGTGCAGCGTTGCTGCATGATGACGTCATCACTGGTGCCCGGATTTTGTCATAAAAGGGCACCCTGGACACTGAAACCCTGCCCAATTATAGGTTTCTTGTGCTATAGAACCTGGGTGTGTTTTTGCTATTGCTATCCTGATTCTAATTCCTGCATGAAACTCTGACTTTGAACCTGATCTGCCTGCCTCCTGAAACTTTGCCTGGACTTTGACTATTCTCTTGATTAATCCCTCGGATACCACAATCTAGGACTCTTGATCCTGGCTTCCTCCTTGTTCCGGATTACTCCCTTTGGGAGCCACTAGGCCCCCTGACAAATACCAACTTTTTTTTGGTGCTGAGCATATCAGTGTATTTTTAGAGGACCAAAAATTAAAATTTGCCCTAGGCCCCAATGTTTTGTTGAGAAGGCCCAGACTGCTCCCCATTTCCAAAAAAACGTCATCAAAATATGGCCAAGATCCAGTCTATTTGTAATAAGAAAAAAAGGATGGATAATAAGATGAAGAAACACTATTCTTTTTGAAAAAAAAAGTTGCTCTTTTACTATTTTAAACATATTTCTAATATCGTAAAACCATTTTTACAAGTTTAACCATAACATTTTCAGTTAGCATCTTTATATTTTAATATATAAATGTGCTACAATCTTTCTTGTCAATTTGCACAATATTCAGCTGGAGATAGATTTCCCCTATCACTTCCATATAACAAGCAAAAAAAACTTTCTAATGTCTGTGGGTGACCTTCTGTACCCAACTTTCACCCTGGTCTGACATAACTGTCTAATTATCCCAGGGTATGGTAGCTCTCATCTGCATATATAGGCTTGCTGACTGTCTCTTTTTTAAAGACAGTGGACAGCAAATTGTCTCAGAGTAACTAGACTGCTTTTTTATTAAAGCAGTTGGTAACATTTTATTATAATACAAACTTAAACTGGTGCTTGAATTAGCTAATGTATTCAATGGAGGAAAAAGCTTTGCCAAAAAAACATGCACAGCAACAGACTTACCGTGCAATATAATGCAATGTGTGTGTGTTGATCAATTCAATGCAAGTGGAATTTTATGTCTATTTTTTTAGTAAAAGTGTAGCACTTTGAAAGTGGAGTCAAATTAAATCCTGCTGATCTCAGTGTATAAGTTAAGGCACTGGTACATGTGATCATGCTGGGTCTTTATAGAACAATGGAGGTAAAGGGTTTCTAAGCTAAATTATACATCTTGCAAACCATAGGGGCCAATGGTTCTTACAGGGGCAACAGATTTATTGATGAACAAAATAATGGAAAGACTGTACTTACTGTAACTTAATATACTTAATATCCAATAAATTTTACACAAAGGTTTATTTATACTGTACACATACATGTACTGTATATCAAGTACACACTGAAGGCATATGGCAGATTCCTTCAGGTTAATCTCACCACCAATGTATGGGATATCCAGTAAAATCTTAAACTGAAAGCAAGTTTGAGCCCCTACCTTGGCATATGTTGCCTGGGGAAGTAACTGCTTATACTAGCTACCCATACTATCTCATACTTCTGTAGTGTGCTGTGACAAGAGATAATCTGAAACTATCTAAAACCCTCATTCAAAGACCCCTATCCTCGACTTTCCTCCATACCACTGAGTCCAGGTTCCTCTGAAGGCTTGTTTTGTGCTCTCTCGCAGCAGTCTTTAGTAGAGTACAAAAAGGAAAAAAATGTGATCTCTTCTCTTTTATAGACTAGTAGTTAATAAAATAACACCCTAGGGACAATAGGGATACAAAAAAATGGACTTTAATAAATATCCCCCTACAGGTTCATTACTTTAAAACACTTTATTTTTTTGGTGTTCCTTTAAATAACCTTACCATAACCTAGCCATTGAATGGCACTTCATCTATGCGGCCTTTTGGCCAGCAGTCTATTCACAACAAATATTACATCCTACATGAGTTTTAATAATAACTTTGGAGTGTCATGCTTGAGTAGATTTACAGTTTAGTTCTGTGGCAATCTGTAATAGGCACACTGTGGCAGTTTTGAGCAAGATATAATTATTTATACTTTGCATACTGATATATTTGAAGGAGAATTGATAGGCAACTAATTGTTACCTGCGTTAATATTAGGATTTTAGATCACAAATAATAAACCTTTGGATACTCAATCATTTATCATGTTCTTTTGTGAAACAGTTAGTTGGTGTATCAGCTGAACCCAATAGAAAAAACAGGTATATAACATTGTACCTCCATATGAGTTTTTTGGTTTTGGTAACATACTGCATGGAGTGTTTTATGACAATAGTCTGCTTTTCATGACTTGACACCCTGTGAAACATATTGAAAGTGATAATTCACAAACACTCTACTTTCAAAATTCTATATCACAACAATAAGATATACAACTGAAAATCATTTGGAATATCGTGTTGTTGAGAAGACAATGCATTTTTCATAATGAATTCAAAACATTGAAGACAGAACTAAACATTTACAACTTACAAGTGCAATGTGTTTAAATCATGAAGCTGCACAGAAGACTTGAGCCCACTTGAGTCTTTACAGACCCCATCTTGTTAATGATGGCACTGAATATTGAACATGGCAAAGTGAGAAGGTTTTATTGCAAAAGAGAGAGGGCAATGGAAATGAAATAAAAAAAACGCACAACATATGATTAAAGAAAAATCTCACGTAGGTACAAATAGGTGAGAAATCTTTTGCAGCCTTATTTACCCGAGAATGGATTTCACTTTAAAGAGGCCTTTATGTTGTTTCAAGCAAAGCACCTGAGATATAACCAATTTCCTTTAAGAGCGCTACACATTTGTCTTTATAACAATTTGTATGTAAGAGCTTTTATGCAAATGACACTAAAGTAGCTGCTTTTTTTCTAAATTGGACATTTTTATGGTTCTAATTTTCTTCTGTAATAACAGAAAAAATGGCTGTCCCAATGGAGTTGTGCATTTCATCTTCAGCGATGTTTCATGAAGTTGGAATGACAAGTTTCTTTCATTTATGCAGTGGATGACAAAAAAAGTATTTTTTTCTCATTTTCATATGAGTTAGTTGAAGCAGTTAGTCTTTCAACTAGCACAGTCCCTTGACACTAACCTTTTTGTGCAATAAGGATTGTCTCATAAAATAATAATGAAACTTAAAGGAGCTAGAAATATTATAGTCTCCTCATTCTGTCTTAGAGTAAGGGACATAAATTACTTGTTAGTTTTAACAATTGTTAGGTCTTTGGCATTCAAACCTACTTTCCTTGCAGATGTCAGGCGGGTGACTTTTATAGACAATGGCTCCCTATTTAATTGAATATAACATTACACAATTTATATCTGCTATTTCACAAGAAAATCCCAAGACACCAGTATAATATATTAAATCCAGTATAATAAACTAAATATAATAGACAGGTTATTGTTGCTTAATCAAGCAAAAATTTCTTTGAAAGAATTGTTGTAAGCTTTAACATTGAGTTCTTTCATAGCATATCTTTTAAATATTCCTATTGGAAAATATTAAGCACTTTAACTTAAAGTCTGAAATAAACAGAGACGTATCATTTTTTGAAACCAATCTTAGAATTGTTGTTAGATGCTTTTGCTCATTTATCGTTTGGTCTGTGTTTCTTATCCTCTGGTATAGGCTAATTGCCATGTTGTTGTAATGAGCAGAATGTACATGCCTAATAATTAACTGAGATATTTCAGCTCTCGGAAAAAGTGTTTGAACAAATTATCTCTGACTGGTACAGAAACATAGTATTTGACAGCAGATTAAAGCCAATTGGCATATTTTATCTGTGTATTCTTCTGTCTACATTGGAGACGTATTCATCATCAGAACAAAAACATGCCATCCCAAAAATTTCTAAAACTTCTCTGGATTCACAGAACTTGGTGATGCGTGTTAAAATAGTAAAATCTTTTGTTGGTAGTTTGTGACTGAATGTGTGGTGTGTATTAGTTATCTTATAGAAGACAAGTGCAATGTATTGGTTATGTAACAGAGAACATTTTAGCTAATCACCCCTGGCAGAGTTCATATGATTGGCACATAACTAATTTAGATAGATGTATAATCTGTAATACTTTCATCTCCATTCTTCTTCCATATACATTACATTCATGTAAGGCTAGTGATCCTTAAAGGAACAGAACAACTGTGTAAAAACATTACTACAATGAAACACATATGTTTTAGTAGCAACCCACATTTATAAAAGAGAGTGATAGAAACATGCAACCAGTGTAATGCAGGCTTACTTAATTTTTTTTGATATTTAGTTTAATTGGTGTGCTTTCTCAACCCAACATTTTGTTGCTACTCCAAGCAACTCAACAACACAATTATGCTACTTGTCAGTAGTGCATTGCAAATTGCTATCTCATGCTAGAAGCAGCCAGCTAGAGCAGGTGAAATGCGTAACCAACTCATGGGAACTAAAAAATAAATGATTTATGTAAAGAATTGTAACAAAAATACTGTATATAGACTGTTTCTAAACCCTGCATTCACTGCAGGTTAGAGGACTTTTATAAAAGTGTAATATATATATATATATATATGAATATATATATATATATATATATATATATATATATATATATATATATATCTATATATCACTCTAAAATGAACTCCAGAGTGTTTTAAATAAGAAAAGTGTCATTCCGTGGATATCAAATATTATAGATGACATACCAATGGTTTCAGTAGTATAACTGTGAAATATAAACACAAGGAGGCACTTTAAGAACAACCACTTGTACATCGATAATGGCCAAATGTCCATCAATTGTACTGGTCTTTCTGAAAGGTTTGTACTACGTACTATGTCCTCTAATATGGGTACATTACAAACCCCCATATTTCAACAATTAAAATGAATCATATGTTTTAACAATTTAAACATTGTAAATGAATCATATGTTTTCATATACTCGAGTGCATCTCTCTGGTGCGTACAGTTCATATCAAGAGAGAGGAGCAGACTAGACAGGTGTAGGTGTAGATTGGGAGCAGGCTTTTAGATCTGGAGCAGGAGAATTGGATAGCAGGAGAATTGGATAGCAGGAGGACTGGATAGCAGGAGGACTGGATAACAGGAGGACTGGATAGCAGGCAATGATCAGGCTAGGCAGACAAGATACAGACAGGAGAAGGAAAGACAGGGCAAGGTGCAAGGTAAGGTCAAGGCAAGATCAAGGCAAGGTCAGGTTTGGAGCGAGGAGCAGAACAAGATTCAAAATAGCAAGGAAAGCGGGGCAGGGCAAGGTCAAGGCAAGGTAAGATCAAAGTCAAAGCTGGACTGGAACCGGATTAGGAACAGGCAAGGCAAGGTCTGGAGCAGGGGGAAGCCTGGGGAAGGCAAGGCAGATCAAGGTCAGAACAAGGCAAGGGAACCAAGGCAATGTTAAGGTAAGGCAGGACAAGGTAGAAAAAAGCTATACAAGGAATAAAGGCTAGAGCAGGAACCTTTAGCTAGGGGGGATGCCACAGTGCTACTGCATGTAGGAAACAATGCTCAGGCAAGGAGTTTGAGAAGGGCTGGCCTTAAATAGGGCAGAGTCAGCCCTAATTGCCTGACTCCAAACCAACAGTCTGCTGCCAGGCTAGGGCTGCAAAGGTCAGGTAATAGACAGTGAGCAATCCTGCAGGCTGCTCATCTGGCCTGATGGTTAAGGCATTGAGCCAGAAACCAAAACATCCTTACCAATTGGAAACTCCTCCATCAGCTGATTGGTTGGATAGTTGGGGATCCAATCATTTCAAAGCTGAAAACAGAGATATTAGGGAAGATGTAGGAAAAATACAGTGTCCTGCAAATCATGCTGGTGAAAATTGACACAGGCCTAGCCTGCTTTTAGAGGCACACTTAACAGATATACACTATGTTGGAAATGCAGAACTCACTACTGTGTGGATTGCACCAAAATAGATAGGAATCAGCCAGCAGCAAGGAGGAATAAAGAGACCAATAGCCTGGTAGAGCTTTACCAGTCAGCAATAAAGTCACAGGGGCAAGGAACCAATGCTTGATGCTACATATAACAGTACCGATTTGACACATGCTATATTCAGGGCTGGTCAACTGTGCATCAAAAGGGCTCCCTGAAAAAAAGGAGAGTCTCAGGAATGTGGAAAGAGGAAGACATTAAAGGAGCACTAAACCTAAAAATTAGCTATTGAGAAGAAAAGCTTTGGGGTCAAGAAGAAAATGAGGATAAGCTGTCATAAAAGTTAATGTTTCAAGGCTGATTATTAAAAAAAATGATGATGATGATCATTAGATTTATGCAGAATTCCCTGGTTTCTGAGCTGTCATATAATGAGAATCTGAGCTAATTACTAATCATCCTTGTATTGTTGCATATATACAGTATATTGTGAGTAGGTCCCTAACCTCAGTAACTGACAGCAGCACAGAGCATGTGCAGTGAATAAGCAGAACAGAAGATGGAGAGCTACTTAAGGGTTGTGGTTGCCTTTGGAAGAATCTCAATCTACTTCTTTGTTAAGCTGTAACCTATGCAACCTATGAACCACTGTATTGTTAAATTATAATATTGAGATTGAACAAATGAAGGGTTGGAATGAAGCTGCAAATAAAATCGGTTCTCCAGTTCATGTGCAAGACCTATCTTAACCTCCAGTTTATTTTTATATAAGATATATCCCCTGGTGACACCCTGTTACATGTATCGTGATAAAATGTATTCTGGATAGAAGTACGATTTTTACTGACTGCAAACCAAACATAATTTTAATATAATTAAACATAATTATCTGGTTCCTTATTTACATTTAAGCTGCCCGCTCTGCAGTCAATTGGAAATTTGAATGGGTTAAATCTGTGTAAAAGGATTCCGCTGAGTCTTACAGCTGTCTGATGGATTCCTTTTTTGTTTCATGCGTCTCAGATAACATAAAGAATATTGTCACATGTCCTTCGTTAGTATGAACAGATTGTTTTCTGCAGATCAACTAAATAGCAGATGGGTTTGATACAAGCAGGTATAGGTACATTGCTTCATTTTTATTTTAATTTGGTTTGGATGGAAGGGTGTAAAGGCACCTCAACCTTTAAGCCTATGACATTCACATAGTGGTAGGTGTCAGATGGGGTCTCAGCTCTGACAGATTTGCATCTCTTTGAATATGACGCTTGAAAAGCCAAGCCGCTAGATTAAATTTTTCCATGGAGAAAATGAGAAAGGCTTCCATCTCACAGGTCTGCTGGGAGGATCTTTATGGTTGATTTACCTTTTTTTCTTCTATTTTTTAAATAAATGTTTCTTTATGTGGTGACTTCAGTGCTCGGCCTACCCCTGTCATGTGAGATACAAGTTCTGTCAGTTAGCTGAGAGTATTCAGCTTGGCTCGTACAAGGTGAAAGAATATATTTTAATCTAGGCTGCATATCGCTCCCATGTTGCCCTGATTAAAATTTGCAAGTGAACCTTGGAATGCTGTATACCTGACAGTGTTTCTAAAATAATTTACACTCTGCGTCAACTTGGCCTGTGCAAGACTTCAGAGCTGCATTTTAAGTGTTGTAACAAAATAAAACCGTGTAAAGAATAGGAAGATTGCCTTACATTTCCCAATATTACACACCTTTTCATTATTTCTGAGTTAAAAATGAATATAAATATATTTTAATCATTAAAGCAGGTTTAAAAGGGACCCAGTGAGACCAAGGCCAGAACATGTAGTCAACAAGGGCAACAATATTATTCCTTGAAAAGGTGCAAATGCAATCAATTTTCCTATAGGCACTTTTCATAAAAGTCATAAGGGATAGTTTTGCTATTACGCCAGGGTCAGTTTTGGGTAAACTGATGCAAAAAGTGCTTGCATTTTTTTCATTAAATACACGACTGTGTGTTAGGTGGCACACTTTTTATTTTTAAAAAAAATCTTTATGAAGATTCATATAACTAATTCTAGCTTTTTCCCAGAGGAAAATAGATTTACCTCTGTCCTGTGTTCTTAAAGGGATACTGTTATGGGGAAAAAAATTTTTTTCAAAACACATCAGTTAATAGTGCTGCTCCAGCAGAATTCTGCACTGAAATCCATTTCTCAAAAGAGCAAACAGATTTTTTTTTATATTCAATTTTGAAATCTCACATGGGGCTAGACATTTTGTCAATTTCCCAGCTGCCCCTGGTCATGTGACTTGTGCCTGCACTTTAGGAGAAAAATGCTTTTTGGCAGGCTGCTGTTTTTCCTTCTCAATGTAACTGAATGTGTCTCCTTGGGACATGGGTTTTTACTATTGAGTGTTGTTCTTATATCTACCAGGCAGCTGTTATCTTGTGTTAGGGAGCTGTTATCTTTTGTTAGGGAGCTGCTATCTGGTTATCTTCCCATTGTTCTTTTGTTTGGCTGCTGGGGGAAAAGGGGAGGGGGTGATATCACTCCAACTTGCAGTACAGCAGTAAAGAGTGATTGAAGTTTATCAGAGCACAAGTCACATGACTTGGGGCAGCTGGGAAATTGACAAAATGTCTAGCCCCATGTCAGATTTCAAAATTGAATATAAAAAAATCTGTTTGCTCTTTTGAGAAATGGATTTCAGTGAAGAATTCTGCTGGAGCAGCACTATTAACTGATTCATTTTGAAAAAAAAATTTTTCCCATGACAGTATCCCTTTAACTAGGATATTTTTTTTCTATTGCCATTTTATTTTCTATTTTTTTTCTATTTACTATTGTTTGCAAAAATGTTTTCCTACACATGAATATGTTGGAGCTCTAAAATAGATGTTAATAATGTTGGTTTTGAGTATATTTTTCCAGGGGCAAAAAGAAAACTGCGTACTTAATGAGTCAAGATTTGAATTCAGTGGGAAACATGCTGCAATATACAGTAGGTGTACATAAAATGCTTTAGTAAACAGCTGAAAAGTCTTATTTAGGAAAAAATGTTGCTAGTACACAGTTCAGAAGCCCTGAGAGGGTTAATGTCTTGGCTTGAATAAAACATTTGATTTTTGCAATCATTCAATCATTGATATGGTCTGTTTTCCTCCCTGACCTGATGCATAGCGGTGCTTTTCTCCAGTACTTCCACTCTGGTATTTGTAATGCTTTACTCACACAGGAGGTCCACCTTGTGCTGCTCCCCATCTGCTGCTATTTATATTGTACCTGTTTTGTACATTTCTTGCATAGGAAACAGCTTGACCTTTAAAGAGGCTCACCATTCCATTAGTCTTTGTAAATAACCTGCACAAAGCTGGCTAAGATGTGCATTTAATGCCTGCACATAGATCACAACTAGACATGGGGGTCCGTTTACTAAAGCGCGATAAAAATATTCGCACAAAAAAATAGACACATTTGTCGCCAAATATGTTTTCGCCAGTTTACTAACCTGCGGTAAATATAAATTTGCGAATTTTCTTGCGCAAAAATATGTTTTCGCCAGTTATCACATTCGCTGAAAATAAACCTATGTACATATTAACGCCTGGTTTACTAAACAGTGCAAAAGACAAAGTTTACGCACGAATATTCGCAATATTTTACCGCCACCTATGTAGTGGCATAAAAGTATTTTTTCACTAGAATATTCTCAAGGGGCAGGAAATATCCCATAATACTATTTATTTTACCCATCATTCTTTGCTGATAGGAGAGAGATCTGTAGCTATTGCTAACAGATGTTTTGGCTTCTGCTTCTATCTGTTGCAACAGCAGCAGTTTCAGCTCAGAGTTGTATTATTGGCAGCGGGCATCACTTTTTTGGGTTCATTGTGATTGGCTACATTAAACTGTGCATTTCTATGAAGCAAAGAGATTGACTGGTATCATTTCTTGTTCCTATGATTCTATTGGCAGAAGGGTTTATATGATGCAGACATGTTTGATTGGTGTTACTCTGGTGATGTGCTGGATGGTCTAATCATCAGTCAATAAAGTTTATGAGTTTTGAAGATGCATTTCTGGCAATAAATGTCACAGTAAAAAATTGCCATAATAACCGTCATAAAACAAGACTATTTTATAGCATAAATATTCGCAAAAATGTAATTTGTTGCCAGAAAATTCGCTGTGAATATTCTGGCGTAAAAGTATCCTCAGCGATAACATGCGGAAACTTAAAGTCAGATTTACCGCACTTTAGTAAACGGACCCCCATGGTATTTAGAAGGAAAAATCTGTTCTCATTGCCCATATTGCTGCCTACTCATAGATTGACTGATCTTACCTAGCTTTCTGCTAGCCTTTGATATGCATTGTATTGTATAAATAAATATCAGTTATAGTACTTGCAATCAGGGTAGGACTGGAGCCTTGCAAATCGAAGGGCCCTTCTGGTAGTCCCTGGGACACCCTCCAAACCTCAGAACTCCCACTCCCCCGTTGAGTGCATTCGCGAAGACTGTGGCAAAACAGCTAATTTTTATCAGGCAGCCGGGCCCTCCTCCCCATTTTTTTTATTGATAGTTTCTCATTAGTTTCTCATTATGAATATAATTTTTTTTCTTCACACATCCACAAAAATCTATTTGGTCTTGATGTTGAACATACTGGGAAAGAGTGTTCACCCAATATTCCTCTGATGAGGTTGGTTGATGGGCTCCAGCCAAAGCACATTATAATGAATGGACTGTGTGTCAAGCATGTTTTTCACAGTACAGGTATGGAACCTGTTTTTCAGAATGTTTGGCACCTGGGGCATTCTGGATAATGGATCTTTCCATCATACCTTATGTCTACTAGAAAATCATGTAAACATTAAATAAACCCAATAGGCTGTTTCTGCTTCTAATACGGATTAATTATATCTTAGTTTGGGTCAAGTACAAGGTACAGCTTTATTATTACAGAGAAAAAAATGTAAACAATTTGGATAATTTGGATAAAGTGGAGTCTATGGGAGACTGCCTTCTGTGATTTGGATATTTTTTGCATGAAGGTTTTCCGGATTACTGATTCCATACCTGTTTTAGCAAATGACGGCTTATGCATAATCACCCATTCTGCGAATTGACATTTTTACTCACAGAATTACTCACCTGTATAGCAGGTGCCCACTGAGTAGTGTTTGTTGGACAGAAATGTACTGTACTCAAATTACTATCAATTTTGTGAAATTGGGAGCAAGTCAGGGCATAAATGTTCATATTGCATTTGTGGGCAAATGATGTCACTTCCTGCATGCAGCTTCAGTAATAGCATCAGCTTCCAATATACTTAGTGCAAGTAAGTATTGCAGTACTGTGAAAAGTGAAGTGAAAATCCTAATTAAAATTAAAAAAATTAAAATTTCAAGCTATTTTTGATCGAATACACTTCGATTCGTATTCGTACGAACGACAACAGCCTATTCACCAGGAAAAAAAACTTGGATTTTTTATTTGAATTTCGAAGTTATGGGAGTTCAAAAAAACTTACTTTGTAATTCGACCCTTGATAGATCTGCCCCATATTCATGCTGTACCTGTTTGATAAAAAAACTCCACTTTATCCCTTCCTCTTTCTTCTTTCTAACTGAACTGATTATCCAAAATAATGTCATTGTTTAGTTCTTCCACAGTAAGCTACAGGTTACATTACACTATCCCTACCATGCTGTGGAAGGCTTAAGGGCTCATTTACTAATCATGAGAGTGCAAGTGCAAGAACCCTAAGGGGTAGTGATGGGCGAATTTGCGCCGTTTCACTTTGCCGAAAAATTCGGGAAATCCATTTTTTTACGCTGGCGCCCTTTCTTTTGATGCCGGCGGACGGTTTTTTCGGGCAAATTTTCGCGGCATTTTGCGAATTTATTCGCTGGCGGCGAATCGTGAAAATTTGCCACGAATTCGCGCCGAAAATTCGCCCATCACTACTAAGGCGTGCATAATTGCAATGTGCTCTTCACATTATACCGGATTAAAAATCCAAAAACATGCAATATTTTTTGCAAGAATTAGGCATTGCTACTGGTTTAGCATTGAAAGAAAAAGCGGAATGAAGATAAAATCATTATATAGGCAACCCAACATAGGCTGGTGAAATAATGTGATGTTCATTGCTCAAAACACCTTCACTTCACAGGGCCGCTTAAGTGCTATGCAAATTAAACATGGTCTACTGGGTGTTTCAGTGTGCAACAAGACTCCTTCTGAACCCTTGAACCCTGTTTTATGTGGGGTACTGTACTCCTCCTTTCAGTCTGCATGCTGCCCGAATAACAGTAAACCAAGCATGACTCATTAGTTAGAAGGAACTTTTTTAAATTCAAGAAAACTGGAGGATAAAAATTACATGCTGATTGTAAAACACACATGTCCTCTGAAGGTCTGCTTTATTAATATTCATAAATTGCCCTAATAAAATTAATTTTACACTCAATTCAAGAAAGTGGTCTGCACTCTCACAGTTTTTTTTAACAGTTTCTTTACCAAAATCCTGTTTACAGATATAGCAAAATTCCACATACAATGCTAATGCCAGAAGAAAGGAGTCCAGCTGTTTATTATTATTGTTATTACTAATTACTGTGTTAATCACTGTTTTACTTATTTACAAGGCACATGCAAACCACACATTGTGATTCAATAGGATTAAAACCCAGGTATCTATAATAAACTCCCAGTGACGCTGGGGACTTTGCTCAGGAGAAGTTCCAATTTGAAGGAGCACTGGCTTCAAGCCAATTTCCTACTGAGAAAGGAAGAATAAAAGGAAAAGGAAAGCAAAAAAGAAAAGGACCTTTGAAACCACAATAAGTGATAGCTTGGCTCAGGTGCAATATACTTTGCAAAAATTAATATATCAAATAATGCTTTTTCAAGATAATCCAAGCAACAATTTGTTTATTTAAAAAAATAAACTTTTCTATTAAACTGACAAATATAATACAGAGTTTTTAAAAAAAAAAACATAATTGCCACAATTGAAAAATGCAAGAGATGGAAAAGGAAATTCAAAATAAGGAAGTAAGTGGTTAACTCTAATGGCCATACTTATGCACAATTACCTGAGATATATTTTCTCCCTTTACCTTCCCCACGGCACTATTTTATTTCATAAGGAAAATGCATGAAAATTGTTGAAACGCAAAGTACAAAGCTTTTTTTTTCCCAGATTTCCCCCAAAAAAGCAAAAATGTCAAAGCCTTCGAGTTCCCCTTTGACATTCATGCAGTGCTGAGAGTTAGCCAGGGTCTCAGCACTGACAAATTTGCATCTCTTTGAATGTGACGCTTGAAAAGCAGAGCCGCTAGATTAAATTTTTTTCTCCATCGAGAAAATGAGAAAAGCCTCTATCTATTTGAGTCTACTGGGAAGATCTTTTACTGATTCTTGTTAGAATTGTTTATCACCCTGACAGAGCAGACTCGGACGAGATAAAGGCTCTGCTCCATCATGGGGCCTGACAGTGGTAGGACATGCAGAAAAATGAAAGGAGCAGGGAAATATTATTAATAGATGCCGACTTGATTTGACTCTATTGCACGTCAAGAAGGGGGTGCCTCTGCTTGATTGCAGCCTATGAAGTTCTGTCCAAAAGGAAGCTATTTTTCATTAAGTGATAGAAGGTCTTTTTCATGTTTTTCTCCTGAGGAACTGATATCTTATGCAGTTTATTCTAACCCTGCTGATTTCTGTCAAGGGAATAGGGATAAGAAAACGCATGTAAGATGGGTCTAGCGATACAAGTCCTTAGCAAGAAAGCAGGTTGATGGCTCGAGTTCTATGTGGAGTTGCTGTGACTGAACCTTGATGTTATGGTTTCCAGCCTTGTAGAACTATTCTTCTTCTTAGTAGAGCTCATTGCATAAATGATAAGTTAATGGGAAGAAAAAAAATCTAAATTATTACTGGTAACAATGGAAATTGTATCAATGGACTAAATGATAATATCACTGGTAAATGTTTGTGCAACTTAATTCCTTCCCCAGTGAAAGATATTTGGCACAATTCGACCATCCAGCAAAGATTTCCATATAGAGACATGCATTTATATACCTTTAAAGTAATGTTTGAAACAGACATACATAATATTTCTTGGACTTTTAAAGGTGGCCATACACATAAAGATCCACTAGCGATCTCTCCCTGATATGCCCACATTGAGGTGGGCGATATGGGGCTGATCATAATGTATCCAAGACGGACGGTCGGATCGCCGGACCGCTTCAAAGAATAGATGTGGCCGCAATCCAACGGGATTTTTAATCCTGCCCGATCAACATCTGGCCAATTTTTGACCAGATATCATTTAGGAAAGCCCGTCAGAAGCCCCTACACATGGCCCAATAAGATACCGACTCGGGCTCTTGGCAGCTTTTATTGGCCCGTGTTTAGCCATCTTAAGTCATTTTTAGGGATTATGCACTTTAGGAAGTGAGATGTCAGGCAAGCGGGTGGCCTCAAGCCCCACTACCTGTATCTCCATATTTGCTGAATACTCTTAGTTGGAATGCAAACTCAATGATTTATTAAACTAGAAATTAAATTAGTATTAGTATGGTTTACAGTACATGCATTTCAGAAGAATTTATGTTATATATTTATGCTCTGCCCATAGTGTCAAACAGCTTTCTATTTCTGTCATATTTTCCTGCATGGCTCAACCTGCACATAACTAGGCCTTATTATCTGCTTCTACATACAGCCGCTGTCTTTCTCACTGATTTTATCACCATCACAAGCCTGTAGGCTTAGAGGTTATCTTTAATTCTCACCTTCAAGTCATACATCATGTTAGCACCCTGACTTAGTCTTCCTCACACTAGATTCTATGTGTATGCCCATTGTTAGCATTAACAAATTCTTTTATGGAAGGTAAGCCAAAGGTACAGCAAGGCTTTCACCCATTTATTGTTGTTACAGTCACATGTATATATATAAGTTGGATCTTTTTATTGGATAGCACATATTGTTTTAACCCTTTGTTGCACTCAATGGTAAAGAAAAAAAGAACAGGATGAACTTCAAACTCAGAGGGGCAAATTCACTAAGATGCAAAGTTGTGCCAGGCGCAACTTCGCCACACTTCGCAACACTTCGCCAGGCATATTTTCGCCAGCGCTCCGCAAATTCACTAAAATCCGAAGTTGCGCACAGGGGTAGTGTAAGTTTTCGAAGTTGCACTAGTGTTAATTCGCCAGGCAATATTCGCCAAAATACATTGAAGTCAAATAGGTGTCAAATGTTTTTGCCGTGCAATGTGGCATGTCAATTTTTTTGTCGTGCAACAATTTTTTTCACTCATTGAACTCTATGGGTATCATGTTTACGATGAAACTTGCCTACAAATTTAACTCATCACTATCCAGAAGCCATGCTGAACATCTTGCATAGTTCCATTACAGTCCCTTTTACTCTTAGATAAGCAAAATCATCTGATTTGCTGATTATAGTGGTTCCTTGTATATACTGCCCTGAAACATGAGACTGAATTTTCAATTAGTATGCTTGTAAGGTATAACGTATGGAAGGCTCAGTTTCTTAACCAGGAGTTTACTTATTACTATTAAATCAGCAGCAACAAAAGCTTTTTGGGTCCCACTTAGCCAATCTCTCGTCTAGTCAACTTCTTTCCCTGACTAGCACACTGCCTTAATGGAAACTGCCTCTTGACTTCCTCCTCAACTTATCTCCTCCTACTCCTAATTTTATTCACAATCACAACTCAACATTTCAAACAACATGTCCTGCAGCACACCCCAAAGTATATTTCACCTCTCTACATGCATACCTCCCAACATTTGAAAAATGGAAAGAGGGACAAATAGATCTGGTGGGCATATCACTGCAAATTCTTGACCAAGCTCATTTTGTGGCAACACCCGCAAAAACCAAATTTTTGGGGGGTTTTGGGCCATGTTTTATGTGTTATTTCAGTTTTTCTAATGAAGGTGAAATTGCCTTTTAAGATGGCTAGTCTCAGTTAATCAGGAGGACAGGGGTATATACATGCTGCTTCACTTTGACTTTTTAAGGACCATGGAACATTTGCACATCAATATAATTAAAGTTAAAAATTACAGAGCAAACTTAAAAAAGCAAAAATGCATTTTACATGTTTACATTTTGCCCAGTTTCACCAGTATAAACTGATGGATAGGTAGCAATTAACAGTCTCTGCAGGAAACAACTTTTGCTAGCTGAGAGCAGGCACAGAAGCGGCATGGCGACTGACTGAATCAGTAAGTATTAATTCAGCAGAAGGCCAAAGACAGTACAAACCAAAGTGCAGAATGGGCAGACGAGAAGCTGAATCCGAAAGTTCAAAATAAGTGTAAAAACCGTTAATGAACACAGAATATATTACATGTAACAGAAGCTGAAACAATATCACAGTTAGGAGCCTAGGATGGGGCTGGTGCATAAATAGATTAGGGACTTGAAATATGCTCTGGATCAGACTGGATCACTAACAGCTGTAAGTTAAACAGGCATCTATGCTTGGTGATACACGTGGTAGCAGATTTATGGATCTTCACTCAACTGGGTTTGGGCAAATGATTACGAAAACTCTTTCTAAGTTCCTGAACTTACTCTCAGTTTCTGAAATGATCTCCCAAACTCAGAGAAACAAAGATTATAAATCTGCCCCTGTATGGAGCCTCTTTAATTGAGAAAGAAATATGCATTACATTATGGGGGCAATTCACCAAGCTCAAGTGAAGGATTCGAAGTAAAAAAACTTTGAATTTCAAAGTGTTTTGTGGGCTACTTCGACCATCGAATGGGCTACTTCGACCTTCGACTACGACTTCGACTTCGAATCAAAGGATTCAAACTAAAAATCATTCGACTATTTGACCATTCGATAGTCGAAGTACTGTCTCTTTAAGAAAAAACTTTGACCCCCTAGTTCGCCACCTAAAAGCTACCGAACACAATGTTAGCCTATGGGGACCATAGGCTTGGCTAAGTTTTTTTGGTTGAAGGATAATCCTTCGATCGTTGGATTAAAATCCTTTGAATCGTTTGATTCGAAGGATTTAATCATTCGATCGATGGATTATTCCTTTGATCGTTCGATTGAACTTTTTGCGCAAAATCCTTTGACTTCGAAGTCGAAGGATTTTCATTCCCCAGTCAAATATCGAGGGTTAATTAACCCTCGATATTCGACCCTTGCTGCATCGGCCCCTTAGTGATGAGTGAAACTGCTCCATTTTGCTTTGCATCAAATGCATTCATTCAATCAAGTTTTTTTTCCCATGCAGAATCTTTTTATGACTAAACATATGGTGGAATTCTAATGCAGATTCACAAGTATTTTTGCCACTTGAGAAAACATGAATTTGTCAATCCCTAGTTATACTGGTTTTCAAACTCTCTTAATGAAATCTTGGAATTCTTGCCCAGGTAGCAATGTCAGAAAAAGCCTTTGGACTTTTGTTGTCATTGATCCTACTCGATACATTGAAGAACTGCACATAATGGACAAGTGTTTGTTTGTTTGTTTGTTTTTGAATTACCAATTTAAGTTTGATCAATTAAATTGCCACACACACAGATCAGTTCCATTGTGAATTAATTGAGCTGGTTTATAAATGAAATTTGCCATTCTGTGAATAACTAAAGTATGCTACAACTTATTTGGTGCTCAGACTAAATGATGGGAAGCTGTAAAAAGGTTAGGAAGACCAATGTGCTCTAAAAACTTGATTGATTAAAAATAAGGGGAAAAAACCTTGAATGAGCTAACTGACAATCATTTTCAATGGGTCTACACAAACAATAATTTGAAAAACTCGAATTACAAAATTTGCCTACATTTTTCCGTCAACTTCCAGTGACTTCTTTTAGATGCTGAACATTTTTTGTACCTATACATTAGAACAAAAAACTTGAATTGCAGTAGAATGTAAAATTCAAACGTTGATAAATTAGTCCTCAAATATCTAAATAATGTGCAAGCAAGGGGGAGTTACAGGACATACCCCCATTGTGCACCAACAGATTTTGTGCAAACCAAAGGAATCTTCAACAATTTTTAGCACTTTGCGTTTTTGCTCCAGGTTTGTTGGTTTATGTACTAATTTGTTTTATTAGTATGTATGTGCATTTAGTATATTATCATTAATGCGTTTTCTGCCTGCTCGTCATTGTCCCCTTATTCCAATTACCATGTTGCCAGTGGATAGAGATGGCAATCTGGGCAAGTATTTAAGTATATTATAAATATAAAGGCACACACAAAGATCTAGAAAAAAAGAAATGATGACAGGAACTACGAATATGAATAGAAGTCATGCTCAGTATAGATATAGAGATTTGATCCCTCTTGTTTACTGAGATCAGTGGAGGAACATAAAGGCTATTTTCTTTGTGATAACATTTGTTTAATAGATTTCCAGTTCTCCTGTTCACTTGGCATAAGTTGTGAGTTCTTCTAGGGCTTAAGCACTCTGCATATCTTATTTTTAGTGCACCGCATACTGCCCTGGGATCTAACCCACCCCCGCCTTAACAAACCATCTCTTGCTCAGACCCTTCATCTGTAACCTTTCTGCAAGCAAATGCTAATTGAAAAAAAGAGAACACCAACTAATCTTCGAATTTAAATGCATTTAACAAAACCAATCTCAATCTAAATTGTTGTTTCACCATTCCCTTTTCCCCAACAGATGTTGAGAAACTGCAATTCCTATTAAGAACACTTGACTGTTTACTCAGCAAGAGAACTACAGGCTGTATCAACTGAAATGTGCTTCAAGATGCCAGCCCAGTAAAATACACAGGATGTTATTTGGTTAGCTTTGAATATAATCTAAAACAGAAATGAATTATTGCACTATTCACTATAGCTGATTTAGCTCTCCTCTTTTGTAATGACTTTCATCGCAACTAAATGTCTTTGATTTTATGACTGATTGTTGCTTTTTGTTTACTTTCAGCAAAAATAAATAGACAGTGGAAGATGAAGCACCTTTGGATAAGTTGCAGCATCAAACACAAAAAAACAAAATCTACATAAGTTACTGTATTAATATTGTACAAAATGCACAGATGAGTGTAGTGATGGGCGAATTCGACTTGTTTTGCTTTGCCGAAAATTTTTCATGATGAAAGCAACATATACCAAATGCTCATGTGAGATCTTAAAAAGACAGTTCACATAAATTTTACCACAGTGTAGCAGTATTCAGTGACTAAAGTTTATCATGGCTGAAGTCACATGGCTGATGGCACTTGGGAAACTAAGAACATGTCTAGCCCCATGTCAAAATCAAATATTAAAGGGATCCTGTCATCGGAAAACATGTTTTTTTCAAAACGCATCAGTTAATAGTGCTACTTCAGCAGAGTTCTGCACTGAAATCCATTTCTCAAAAGAGCAAACAGATTTTTTTTATATTCAATTTTGAAATCTACCATGGGGCTAGATATTTTGTCAATTTCCCAGCTGTACCTGGTCATATGACTTGTGCCTGCAAATGCTTTCTGGCAGGCTGCTGTTTTTCCTTCTCAATGTAACTGAATTTGTCTCAGTGAGACATGGGTTTTTACTATTGAGTGTTGTTCTTAGATCTACCAGGCAGCTGTTATCTTGTGTTAAGGAGCTGTTATCTGGTTACCCTCCCATTGTTCTTATGTTTGGCTGCTGGGGGGGAAAAGGGAGGGGGGTGATATCACTCCAACTTGCAGTACAGCAGTAAAGACTGATTGAAGTTTATCAGAGCACAAGTCACATGACTTGGGGCAGCTGGGATATTGGCAATATGTCTAGCCCCATGTCAGATTTCAAAATTGAATATAAAAAAATCTGTTTGCTCTTTTGAGAAATGGATTTCAGTGCAGAATTCTGCTGGAACAGCACTATTAACTGATAAATTTTGATAAAAAGTTTTTTTCCCATGACAGTATCCCTTTAAAAATAATCACTTTTATCTTTTGAACAAAGGATTTTAATGCAGGATTTTGCTAGAGGAGTGCTATTAACTGGTGCATTTTGCAAAAGAACTGAAATGAAAATGAAATAGAAAACTATGAAATGAAATAGCAAACTATGAATCTATATAGCTGTAGATATGCATAGTAAAAGGTGTTGCATGCAATAAACCATTCCCTTATGCTTTGAGAACTATTCAAGAAATAATAAAAATAAGACACTGGTCTTCATTTATGGACTATTCAATAGCTCCCTTTATCGATTGTAATATGATATTTTAAACAAAGCTAAAGGTGCTAACTTGATGTACTTAATGTTGACTTTACTGCCCTTTAAGTCTTTATTGTACAAATTTTCAAGTAGCTAAATTACTGTGCCACATACTTACCACTGCTAAACACTGAACAGACAATACTTTTATTCTGGAGCTGCCGACAAATTAAGTGATTTCATGGCATGGATTAATCGGATAATTATTATTCTGTTTTTGAAAGTATAATTGAATTTCGGGGTTAAAGGAAAAAATAGATTGCAGGAAACACATGTGAAGAGAATTTCTTGGCCACATACTGTTTTCATGCTATTTAAACAACACCTTCCACATTATCATCATGGTGTTTCAGTGAAGTGCTTTTTAAATCCATATTAATGTGCAAATTAAAATGTGTAAACACTGTACAAAAGGGTTTGCTTTTTGTTGAAGGCTAACGTGGCTAGGTGGTATTTTCTTTAAACACAACATTCAATTAAAGATCCTTGGTTTAAACATAAATTTAATAAAATACAGATTACATATAATTACTGGAAAAATTATTTAATGAGCACAGTTGAACATCAATAGACTCTGCACCAACTCAGCCACACATTTGTTGAATGTGTTAATGAAGCTGGCCATGAACAGGGAGTTTTGGTTGCATGGTCATAACAGAGAATCTCCAAATGATTTATAGGCCAATATCATTATTAACAATTGCAAAATTATTCTCAAAAACAAAAATCAAAGTTAAAGTTGTTAAATTAATTCCCAATCAAGCTTCTTATCAGTTTATCAAGTTATAGGTATTTTGATGCTCTGTATTAGTTATCCTATTGTTTTAGCTGGTCCATTTGAGTTTTGTAAATCATTTATATCAATTTGGAAAAACAATTATCTTTTTTATACTAACCTTGAGAATATTCAGGAAATATTCATATTTAGCAATAGAATTTTTCACCCATTGGCGTCTATGGGTCGTCTTTTTCACTGCAAAACCTGGTGAAACCTGGCAAAAAATTTCGCTCATCAATATGCTTAAAATTTGCTATACCCCTCACTCTCATATTACCTTGCCACTTTCATACTCAGGAAGTACCGTTGCTGTTTTCAATAATCATCTTTTTTGGTTTAGAATGACTGGTGTTCAATCATTTTATAAACTATCATATTTCTAAGACTGCATTACCTTGCAAAGGTTCAGCTGAGATAGAGGATTGCAATGTTCTTCCTGGAGAGCAACTGGTATAAGGTATTACTGCCAAAAGAGGGTTACAAACACAGTAAACTTCAATTCAGTTTGAATATTCTGCATTCTTCCCCTCCCCCCAAATAAAACTTGCATATGAGTTCATAAGAAGAGCACTATGCATACATTTAGATTTTTAATTTATGTATTTTGGAAAAGTGTGGAACTCGGTTATACAGTATGTAAATCTGACGTGAATGGGCTGGTAATAAGGAATGTAGGATATTGTCTTTTTGAAAAACATATTTCATATATACAAATTTTTCATCCAAATTATACTGTTTGAAAAACTGTGCATGGGTGTTGGCTAGGGATGTAGCGAACTGTTCGCCGGCGAACTAGTTCGCGCGAACTTCGACTGTTCGCGTCCGCCGCAAGTTCGCGAACGTCGCGCGACGTTCGCCAATAGGCGTTCGCGTCAAAATCGTTCGATCGTTCGACCATTCGACCGCTAAAATCGAAGGATTTTCGTTCGAATCGAACGATCGAAGCATTCGATCGAATGAAATCATTATTATTTAGAATTTTGTTTAGCTGTTTTCCACTTTGCTATGGTCCAGTTTACTGTAGCAACCAGGCAGGGGTTTGAATGAGAGAATGGAACATAAATATGAAAGGGCCTGAATATAAAGATAAATAATACAAAGTAAAAATAACATAAATTGCTCACAAAGCAATAGGTTTTGTCTGCGAATATTGCTTAATGATCAATTATTTTCCTGAATGCTGGGGTCACGGCCCCCATTTTAAAGTTGTCAAGAGTCAGAAGACGAAGGCAATACATAAAAACTGATAAAAAATGAAGACCAACTAAAAATTTGCTAAGAACAAGATATTCTATAACATACTAAACTAACAGATATGAAAGTCGCCTTTATAAGTTGATTACTTCTATTACAATATAATTTATGGATCACAGTTACTGCTAGAAGTCCTATCTCTACTACTGTCTCATTTCAAAATACAAAAGATCCCTCAATGTCTACGATGGAAACAAGAAGGGCAATATTCTAATATGATCTATGGTTAGCTCTAGGGGTTTACTGCCCGATTCATTCTGGGGAGATACAATACAATTCATACCAGCAACACATGCACAGATTCTGATGAAAACACATGCATAAATTCACAATAAAATATAAAAATGGGGATTTTAAACTAGTATTTAGGGCTAATAGCTAATTTGGTCAGAAGCCTTTATAATGAATTCTTAAGTTCAAGCCTGCAGTGATTGGAATATGGGGAAAATTAATCAAATGTACAGTCTGATGTTTTAAACCTTACTTTTTTATTACAGACTGTGCTAAGTGACCCTAAACTGAGCCAAGCATTATATGAACTTGTATTTAAACAGAAAGTCCCATGAACCAAAATGTTTAGGGATTTTAAGTGATTTATCTTGAATTTTTTTCAAGATCTCCTCCCTCTTTCAGGTTCCCATGCATTCATGAACAGCAGATATTGTTGCTCACAGATCCATGACTTACTTTATCATTAGATGCACTCAACTTCCAGATGATACTTGTAGTTTAATTTATTCAAATTAAGGTACATTAATCTGTATAACATGGGTTTGTGGATCCTCAACAATGTTGATGTAAATTTCAGATCAACAGGATCATTGCAGAATAAGTAATTGTTTGCTTCAGAGGCCTTCTTCTGCACATTTGAACATGTATTAATAGAGATACAGTTAATAAAATAGAAAATAATAGAAGCTTTGCCCAAATCTCTGTCTTTATGAAAAACTTGATTTCTGTATAGAATTGTGTCACTGTTTATATTGTATAATAAAGATTAAATGCATGTTACCTCCACCAAATTGTGTAACAAGTTGTCCACAAATGTAGTCCACCAACGAGCATGTGATGGACATCAAATGCAACAAGCTCTTAAATAGTCAGAAGTACTGAACATTAGTAGTGATGGGCGAATTTGCGAAACAGCACCGGCGTCAAAAACGTTTTTGACGCCGACGCCCGTTTTTTGACGGCGATACCCGTTTTTGACGCCGACACCTTTTTTTCTCGCCGGCGTCCGTTTTTTTGGATGCCGGTGACAATTTTTTTTGACGCCGGCGACCTTTCACCAGCGAATTTTCGCGGCCGTTTTGCGAATTTATTCGCCTGCAGAGAATCACGCAAATTCGCCGCCAATTCGCGCCTAGCGAATAAATTCGCCCATCACTAAACATTAGTTTTGCTAAAATAGTGCTCAATACGTTTTACCAATTAAATCATGTAGCCCCACCTTGAAAGAAGTGAATACTGTTTTTAGGGGTTGTAACATAGTAGGTTAGGTTGAAAAAAGACACACATCCATCAAGTTCAACCTTTTAAGTCTATATACTGTATATAACCTGCCTAACCGCTAATTGATCCAGAGGAAGGCAAGAAAAACCCAATTTGAAGTCTCTCCAATTTGCCTCGGAGGGGGAAAACATTCCTTCCTGACTCCAATGGCAATCGGACCTGTCCCTGGATCAATTTGTTCCTTGAGCTATTTTCCATAACCCTGTATTCCCTGTCTTGCTAAAAAGCCATCCAACCCCTTCTTAAAGCTATCAACTAGAAATGATGCCCTGGTGAAACTATTTTTGTCCTGTAGAAAGAGAAACTGCCCCATGTAACATTAGACTTTTTACTGTGTAAAAATTAAGATTGCCAAGAAAAAAACCTAAAAACCATAAAAGCTGTGTAAAATAAATTAGGAATTTATCAGGGTGACAATATACCAGACCTTGCATCAATGAAAAAACAGAAGTATCAAGTAAGTTCCACCAGAAGTCGCTTTGTAAAATCCCATGATGGACTAACAATGTATTTTCCCATTTTTAAACAGAGGTACGTAGCCTCTGAAATTCAATACACAGCTTAGTAGCAGTGCCTGTAATAAGTGGTGTATTTGGTCACTGTTTTTTACACAGTTGGATAAACAGGCCCTTAGTGTATATAGATTGAGTAGAGAGTGTAGAACTTTTCTCAAACTTTAGGTTACAAGTCATTACACCACCCAAGCACCCTTGCTTTCCAACTGATGGCCTGATTGCTACCTGTGTTGCATTATAACACTGCAAGAACTGTAATAAAGATATAAATATATATATTTAAAAGATATAAGTAATAAAGATATAAAAAGATTAGTGATAAGCGAATTTGTCCCGTTTCGCTTCACCAAAAAATTAATGAAACGGCAAAAAATTCACGAAACGGCGCCAGCGTCTTTTTTTTTTTTTGACTCCAGCAAATTTTCGCGAACCGTGGGAATTGGGGATAACATATATATGTGTGTGTGTGTATACGCTAGTCTAGTTAAGTTTCATTATATTTTACATTCACCATAAAAAAATGCAGTGATCTCAATACCAATTCTAGCAGCAGGTCAACTCTACAGTGTGTAGTGACACTTTGCATTAAAAATACTCAGTGGAATACTTTAGTTTAAACTCACCATGTCAGTATTGCCAGAATCCATAGACTTTAACAGAGTGTATTCATAAATCATCAAACCTCTTTGAAAACTAGAAAAATCAAGGTAAATGGCCTATAAAAACAGGTATAAAACGGAAGTATTAACCCTAGACCCTAGATAATAGATCCATATATCAAAAAAGAAGCTTGCTTTTTTTGTAACATGTTGGATAGGTGGAATTTCTTTGTGCTGCTTGCATTGGTAATAAATTGTATCCGCAAATTACTGTGATGGAGGCAGGCTGACATCCTTTCTAGGATAAAATAACCATGTCAGTTCAGGACAAATATTTCTGGGCTTCCTGATAAAGATGCTGACAGCGTCATGACGTTTTGCGCCGAAACCTGGACGTGCGCCGGTGTAAACCAGTATGTGCTCCTTATTGTGGAAACCTGCTTCTCGACGCCCATAATGTCAGAATTGTCGGACAGAGCCGCATCGAGGATCCTACTCAGTAAGTTTTCTTACACAGGCCTAGGGTAGTATAAATTAAGACAACATGGGAAACATGCTTAATTATGGAGCACTAGGCACTTAATGCTCAAGTACAAGAAGGATGCACATGCGCACAATCCTGTAGGAGGAAGGACTGAACCAGATGACACTGGTCTCCAGGCACCTTCAGGGGAATCCAGCCCTGAGGACAAGGCATGGACAGAGTGAATTAACCAAAATGAGCAGCTTTGATACAGTACTATGAACATAATCTGTCAAGTTTCTATCTCTCCTTCTGTCCCAGTATGTGCTGAATTATCATACATAATCTGAACTGCTGACACTGCAGATTTACCTGACCTGAAACTACCTTTTATAGGTCTTGACTGGGTTTTGAGTTTCTTGCATAGTCAAACAAATATCACATAACTGTAACTACATTACTCATCCCATGCTACTAAATCAAAAATCTGCAGGGGTAAGAAGAAAACAAAGCAAGGAAGTGATGTCCTATTTATAAATTTATTGCAAACATGACATGTTATTAATAAATAGGTTCCTTAATATAAACCTGATGCACTCAATCACACTTCTTAATGTTTCAATAATAGTTGATGGATTTTTACATATAACAAACTGCAGCTGTCAAGTCTAAAACCCAATTAAAGTTAATTTCCGTTCGCTCTTGGACTGTTATTTTGGTATTTATTGTTTTTTTTACCTTTTGAGGCTGCTCACGCAGCTGCTTGAAAGTGTTGCTGAAATTAGGCTTCTGGGACAGTAGTAAGTTTAAGTGGAAATTCATTTTCCCTCAATCCCGTTAATTTTTTGATTAATGAATATATGGTAGGCTTTACATGAGTTACGCTTAATTCCATTTCTGTCTCCTAGGATGAAGGTTGTATTTACAAGGATGTAAGCTGTGCCTGGACATTGAACTCACATGAATAGTATTACCATCATGTACTTAGTTTTGAAATGTCCATTTGACAATTTTGTATAGTGTGCTAACATAGAAGAAAGGCCATCAAAAATGTGCTACTTCCTTCAGCAGATAAAAGGTGCTGCAGTTGCAGATGATGAAGCCAACAGCATAATAGGCTAAACAATGGCACACTAACCCAATGGTTGGAATATTGAATACAAGACCATGTGATTTTTGTATACACCATCAACATTATGCATAAACTGGTTAACAGACAGAATGCAAAACAAAAATATATTGTACACCAAATACCACAAATCATTTTTTGTCCCTTGAGAAATCTGAAACTTGCAGGATTCTGGAATTTACAGTAGTGATGGGCGAATTTATTCGCCAGGCGTGAATTCGCTGCAAATTTGCGCGATTCGCCGCCAGCGAATAAATTCGGCCGAAAAAATTTGCCGGCATCAAAAATGGCCACCGGCGTAAAAAAAACAGGCGCCGGCGTCAAAAACGGGCTCCGGCGGCAAAAACGACGGCGCAGTTTCGGAAATTTTTCGCAGTTCCACGAATTTCACGCTAAATTCGTGAATTTTCCAGCGAATCGAAACGGCGCAAATTCCCCATCACTAATATACAGTAGTTTATGTTTCACAATAGCAGTGCCACATAGTTTTTGTTCTTTAATTCTTATTGTTTAACACAGGAATAAGACTCTTTACTTTTGTATTTACTCCTCGATGAATATTTTTTATATTATGTTGTACTGGAACTAAGAGTTCTTCTTTACAATAAAACACTGGAACATGGTATTCATCATCAGTGTAATTCATGTAAATACAATTTGTGAATGGAGTGAGGATTTTAGAAAAAAATTAATTTTGGCTTCAGAACCTTGAAGAATCTGATTTCTGCAAATACAATATATATATATATATATATATATATATATATATATATATATATATATATACACACACACATACTTAATGAATACATTAAAAAATTGGTTCTAAACTCTATTTAATTTTTAAATATTAAGGAATGTAAAATAATCTTGGCTGCTCTGTCGGATTAATTGCAAACAAATGTCTTTTTAAATAGAAATAGGGTTGGTATAAAATGATGAAGGCAGATGTAGTCTGTTCCTTGAGATTAACTAATTCTTGTTAACCTGCTTACCTTGTGATAGAGAAAGTTTGGTATCTATCAGTGGTAAACTGAAGGACCACAAGCTGGCGTGTTGTGGAAAATAGCAACATTTTTTTAAAAATACAGCCTCTGACTCACATGGAAGCATGTTTTGAGTCACATTAGTTTCTTGGCATGTCTATTTCATCTATCAAAGTCTCAGGCACCAAAATTAGATGTAATTTTTGTGAGTCAGGAACACCATGTGCCTGAAATTATGTTTATCTACATTGGCAGTCATAACTAACATTTAAAATAATGTATTATTGACTGTTACTCATTCAGGACATCAGTAAGCAAAGCTGGTTTTAAGGAAGCTTGCATTTTAATAGCACAATTAAATAACACAAAACAGGAATTTTTATTATAAAGAAAATGCACATTAATTAGTCAAACAGAACAAATCAGCAAAGAATAAAACAAAACAACAAAAACCACAATAATCCAAATCACTTAAACCCACCCATAGAACTTCCTGCCAGAGAGTCCACCTTTCTGTTCATAGGCAACAATCCACAAAACCCCACCAAACCATCAATTTCAAAAGACCAAACTTGCAAAGACTTGTTTTTGTCCTTATAGCCTTTATGCCATGAATGAGGATCAAAGGAGAGCAGTATCAGAGTGTGGGAGACCATATCAATACAAGTCCAACAGTTTCCCCATACACCACATAACAAGAGGGCAAGTTTAAGAAGGAGGAAGGTGATAGTAGAGCAAAATAGGGTTAACCCTTTGCCTGCCAAGCACGTACGGCGTACGTGCTGGCAGGCCAATGCTCAGGCTGCCAAGAACGTACATTGTACGTTCTTTGGCAGCTGAGCTCTCTCTCTGCTTCGGCGGCTTTTGCCGCCTCCGCAGAGAGTGGGGACAGAAGACAGCCCCCTAGGCAACGTGGCTGGGGGGCTGTCAAGTCGGATCTGCGACTCGATTGTCGCAGATCCGACTTCAAAGTAGCAGACGCATCGCATGGAGCGTCTGCTACTACACTCACCCTTCTTCCTGCCTGCAGAGCCGCCCACGCACTTCCTGCTGCGCAGCAACTCTGCAGACACGCTGCCAGGACTCCTCCAAAGAAGACAGCGATTCTCCTGCTCCAAAAACGGTAAGTGCACGTTTTTTTTACACACTTACCTGCACCTACACATACTTACAGTACATTTATGCATTTTAGTAAAGATTGGAATTTTTTAAAAAATTTTTTTTTTAATTTTAGCACACTTGGTCCCTTTTGTACAGTTATTTACACTTATTTACACTTATTTACATGTATTTGCACACTCAGATAACTTTTATTAGTGCACAAATATGTATACAAAAACAGGTGGTTTTTTTTTTTTTACGAATTCATTATACTGTTATCTTTTGGTTTTTTTGCCTAAAAACGTGTTATTTTGGCAGCGTGACTATTGGATAATCGATTTCGGCCACTAATTACGCTGTCAGAACAATTATTTTGTTATTTCATTGATTTACGCTATTTTTGTGGTTTTATTGCAATTTTATCCCTGCATTATTGTTCCTTATGTATCTTTAGTATCGTTTTGCTGTTTGGTGCTTTGGTATAGAAAGATAGATTTTACTTAGTTTGATCCGCCAAAATATGTGCTTTCCAAAAATATATGGGTTTCTGGGGGTATTTTTACAGTTTGGGGGTCTTACGGCACATAACGTACAGTTAGGGTTCTCTTTTCTGCAGCTTAGTTGGCTAGCGTGAAAATTCATAGGCACGTTTTTCATTTGGGGTCCATACACAACACATACTTTGGTAAATCTATACATATTGGGCATCAAACTATTTATTAGACCTCTGACGTCCATATTTAGAGAGATTTTTCTTTGTACGTAAAACATTGTGTGTGATAAATGCGGCAAACTGCAACATTTTTAGGCGATTTTCAGAAATGTTGTAAAAACCTATATGTTTAGAAAAGCTTTGCAGTTTGGTAGTTTCGTGTAGAAAGACGTCGTTATCTTTGTTGGAATCGGCAGAATGTGTACTTTCCAAAAATGTATGGTTTTGGGGGGTCATTGCTGTTAGGAGGGTCTTGAGGCAAATAATATGAAGTCAAGGGTCTATGTTCACAGAAGGCGAATCGGCAGCGGAGAAAACTCATATTCACTATTTTTATTTGGGGTCCGCACATGCCAGCTGCCTTGGTATATCTATGCATATTGGGCATCAAACTGTTCAGTAGACCCTTGGCATCAATATTTATGGTGTTTTACAATTGTATGTAAGAAATTGGGTGAGATAAATGCGGCCAATTGCAATATTTTTAGGCGATTTTCAGAAATGTAAAAACAGTTGCTTTTATCGCCAAATTTAGGAAAGGCTTGCGACTTGGTACTTTGGAGTACAAAGACATGCATACCCAATTTGGATTCGCAGGAATGTGTACTTTCCAAAAATATATGGTTTTATGGGGTGAACGCACTTTTTTCTACCTTTGCCCCCCCCAAAACAATGTAAATGTGTTGATTTTGCAGTACCTGAAATGACAGACCATTTGAGGGTCTTTGTTTTGGGGCCCTATATGCCACGTGCTTGGGTACACCTATACATATTGGGCATCAAACTGTTCAGAGGACCCCAGGCTTTCATATTTGGGGTGATTTCTCTTGATACCTAAAAGTATGTGGGAACTACGATGCTAGAGGGTGAAAATTTTGAGGTGATTTTTGGAAATGTCCCCAAAATCACCAAATTTAGAAATGGTTTGCGGCTTGGTACTTTGGAGTACAAAGACATCCATACCCGATTTGGATTCGCAGGAATGTGTACTTTCCGAAAATATATGGTTTTATGGGGTGAACTTACTTTTTTCTACCTTTGCCCCCCCCAAAAACAATGTAAATGTGTTGATTTTGCAGTACCTGAAATGACAGACCATATGGGGGTCTTTCTTTTGGGGCCCCTGTATGCCACGTGCTTGGGTACACCTATACATATTGGGCATCAAACTGTTCAGGGGACCCTAGGCTTTCATATTTGGGGTGATTTCTCTTGATACCTAAAAGTATGTGGGTAATACGATGCTGCAGGGTAGATATTTTGAAGTCATTTTTGGAAATGTCCCCAAAATCCCCAAATTTAGGAATGGTTTGCGGCTTGGTTCTTTGGAGTACAAAGACATGCATACCCAATTTAGATCCGTGGGAATGTGTACTTTCCGAAAATATATGGTTTTCTGGGGTGAACTTACTTTTTTCTACCTTTGCCCCCCTCAAAACAATGTAAATGTGTTGATTTTGCAGTACCTGAAATGACAGACCATATGGGGGTCTTCGTTTTGGGTCCCCTATACGCCACGTGCTTGGGTACACCTATACATATTGGGCATCAAACTGTTCAGAGGACCCCAGGCTTTCATATTTGGGGTGATTTGTCTTGATACCTAAAAGTATGTGTGTAATACGATGCTGCAGGGTAGATATTTTGAGGTGATTTTTGGAAATATCACCTAAAGCACCAAATTTAGGAATGATTTGCGGCTTGGTACTTTGGCGTAGAAAGACATGCATACCCAATTTGGATTCGTTGGAATGTGTACTTTCCGAAAATATATGGTTTTCTGGGGTGAACTTACTGTTTTCTACTTTTGCCCCCCCAAAACAATGTAAATGTGTTGATTTTGCAGTACCTGAAATGACAGACCATATGGGGGTCTTTCTTTTGGGGCCCCTGTATGCCACGTGCTTGGGTACACCTATACATATTGGGCATCAAACTGTTCAGGGGACCCTAGGCTTTCATATTTGGGGTGATTTCTCTTGATACCTAAAAGTATGTGGGTAATACGATGCTGCAGGGTAGATATTTTGAAGTCATTTTTGGAAATGTCCCCAAAATCCCCAAATTTAGGAATGGTTTGCGGCTTGGTTCTTTGGAGTACAAAGACATGCATACCCAATTTAGATCCGTGGGAATGTGTACTTTCCGAAAATATATGGTTTTCTGGGGTGAACTTACTTTTTTCTACATTTGCCCCCCTCAAAACAATGTAAATGTGTTGATTTTGCAGTACCTGAAATGACAGACCATATGGGGGTCTTCGTTTTGGGGCCCCTATACGCCACGTGCTTGGGTACACCTATACATATTGGGCATCAAACTGTTCAGAGGACCCCAGGCTTTCATATTTGGGGTGATTTGTCTTGATACCTAAAAGTATGTGTGTAATACGATGCTGCAGGGTAGATATTTTGAGGTGATTTTTGGAAATATCACCTAAAGCACCAAATTTAGGAATGATTTGCGGCTTGGTACTTTGGCGTAGAAAGACATGCATACCCAATTTGGATTCGTTGGAATGTGTACTTTCCGAAAATATATGGTTTTCTGGGGTGAACTTACTTTTTTCTACATTTGCCCCCCTCAAAACAATGTAAATGTGTTGATTTTGCAGTACCTGAAATGACAGACCATATGGGGGTCTTCGTTTTGGGGCCCCTATACGCCACGTGCTTGGGTACACCTATACATATTGGGCATCAAACTGTTCAGAGGACCCCAGGCTTTCATATTTGGGGTGATTTGTCTTGATACCTAAAAGTATGTGTGTAATACGATGCTGCAGGGTAGATATTTTGAGGTGATTTTTGGAAATATCACCTAAAGCACCAAATTTAGGAATGATTTGCGGCTTGGTACTTTGGCGTAGAAAGACATGCATACCCAATTTGGATTCGTTGGAATGTGTACTTTCCGAAAATATATGGTTTTCTGGGGTGAACTTACTGTTTTCTACTTTTGCCCCCCCAAAACAATGTAAATGTGTTGATTTTGCAGTACCTGAAATGACAGACCATATGGGGGTCTTCGTTTTGGGGCCCCTATACGCCACGTGCTTGGGTACACCTATACATATTGGGCATCAAACTGTTCAGAGGACCCCAGGCTTTCATATTTGGGGTGATTTGTCTTGATACCTAAAAGTATGTGGGTAATACGATGCTGCAGGGTCGAAATTTTGAAGTCATTTTTGGAAATGTCCACAAAATCACCAAATTTAGGAATGGTTTGCGGCTTGGTACTTTGGATTACAAAGACATGCATACCCAATTTAGATCCATGGGAATGTGTAGTTTCCGAAAATATATGGTTTTCTGGGGTGAACTTACTTTTTTCTACATTTGCCCCCCTCAAAACAATGTAAATGTGTTGATTTTGCAGTACCTGAAATGACAGACCATATGGGGGTCTTCGTTTTGGGGCCGCTATACGCCACGTGCTTGGGTACACCTATACATATTGGGCATCAAACTGTTCAGAGGACCCCAGGCTTTCATATTTGGGGTGATTTGTCTTGATACCTAAAAGTATGTGGGTAATACGATGCTGCAGGGTCGAAATTTTGAAGTCATTTTTGGAAATGTCCCCAAAATCACCAAATTTAGGAATGGTTTGCGGCTTGGTACTTTGGAGTACAAAGACATGCATACCCAATTTAGATTCGTGGGAATGTGTACTTTCCGAAAATATATGGGTTTCTGGGGTGAACTTACTTTTTTCTACCTTTGCCCCCCCCAAAACGATGTAAATGTGTTGATTTTGCAGTACCTGAAATGACAGAACATACAAGGGGGGGTCTTCATTTTAGGGCCCCTATATGCCACATGCTTGGGTACACCTATACATATTGGGCATCAAACTGTTCAGAGGACCCTAGGCTTTCATATTTGGGGTGATTTGTCTTGATACCTAAAAGTATGTGTGTAATACGATGCTGCAGGGTAGATATTTTGAGGTGATTTTTGGAAATATCACCTAAAGCACCAAATTTAGGAATGATTTGCGGCTTGGTACTTTGGCGTAGAAAGACATGCATACCCAATTTGGATTCGTTGGAATGTGTACTTTCCATAAATATATGGTTTTCTGGGGTGAACTTACTGTTTTCTACTTTTGCCCCCCCAAAACAATGTAAATGTGTTGATTTTGCAGTACCTGAAATGTCAGACTATATGGGGGTCTTCCTTTTAGGGCCTCTATATGCCACATGCTTGGGTACACCTATACATATTGGGCATCAAACTGTTCAGAGGACCCCAGGCTTTCATATTTGGGGTGATTTGTCTTGATACCTAAAAGTATGTGTGTAATACGATGCTGCAGGGTAGATATTTTGAGGTGATTTTTGGAAATATCACCTAAAGCACCAAATTTAGGAATGATTTGCGGCTTGGTACTTTGGCGTAGAAAGACATGCATACCCAATTTGGATTCGTTGGAATGTGTACTTTCCGAAAATATATGGTTTTCTGGGGTGAACTTACTGTTTTCTACTTTTGCCCCCCCAAAACAATGTAAATGTGTTGATTTTGCAGTACCTGAAATGACAGACCATATGGGGGTCTTTCTTTTGGGGCCCCTGTATGCCACGTGCTTGGGTACACCTATACATATTGGGCATCAAACTGTTCAGGGGACCCTAGGCTTTCATATTTGGGGTGATTTCTCTTGATACCTAAAAGTATGTGGGTAATACGATGCTGCAGGGTAGATATTTTGAAGTCATTTTTGGAAATGTCCCCAAAATCCCCAAATTTAGGAATGGTTTGCGGCTTGGTTCTTTGGAGTACAAAGACATGCATACCCAATTTAGATCCGTGGGAATGTGTACTTTCCGAAAATATATGGTTTTCTGGGGTGAACTTACTTTTTTCTACATTTGCCCCCCTCAAAACAATGTAAATGTGTTGATTTTGCAGTACCTGAAATGACAGACCATATGGGGGTCTTCGTTTTGGGGCCCCTATACGCCACGTGCTTGGGTACACCTATACATATTGGGCATCAAACTGTTCAGAGGACCCCAGGCTTTCATATTTGGGGTGATTTGTCTTGATACCTAAAAGTATGTGTGTAATACGATGCTGCAGGGTAGATATTTTGAGGTGATTTTTGGAAATATCACCTAAAGCACCAAATTTAGGAATGATTTGCGGCTTGGTACTTTGGCGTAGAAAGACATGCATACCCAATTTGGATTCGTTGGAATGTGTACTTTCCGAAAATATATGGTTTTCTGGGGTGAACTTACTTTTTTCTACATTTGCCCCCCTCAAAACAATGTAAATGTGTTGATTTTGCAGTACCTGAAATGACAGACCATATGGGGGTCTTCGTTTTGGGGCCCCTATACGCCACGTGCTTGGGTACACCTATACATATTGGGCATCAAACTGTTCAGAGGACCCCAGGCTTTCATATTTGGGGTGATTTGTCTTGATACCTAAAAGTATGTGTGTAATACGATGCTGCAGGGTAGATATTTTGAGGTGATTTTTGGAAATATCACCTAAAGCACCAAATTTAGGAATGATTTGCGGCTTGGTACTTTGGCGTAGAAAGACATGCATACCCAATTTGGATTCGTTGGAATGTGTACTTTCCGAAAATATATGGTTTTCTGGGGTGAACTTACTGTTTTCTACTTTTGCCCCCCCAAAACAATGTAAATGTGTTGATTTTGCAGTACCTGAAATGACAGACCATATGGGGGTCTTCGTTTTGGGGCCCCTATACGCCACGTGCTTGGGTACACCTATACATATTGGGCATCAAACTGTTCAGAGGACCCCAGGCTTTCATATTTGGGGTGATTTGTCTTGATACCTAAAAGTATGTGGGTAATACGATGCTGCAGGGTCGAAATTTTGAAGTCATTTTTGGAAATGTCCACAAAATCACCAAATTTAGGAATGGTTTGCGGCTTGGTACTTTGGATTACAAAGACATGCATACCCAATTTAGATCCATGGGAATGTGTAGTTTCCGAAAATATATGGTTTTCTGGGGTGAACTTACTTTTTTCTACATTTGCCCCCCTCAAAACAATGTAAATGTGTTGATTTTGCAGTACCTGAAATGACAGACCATATGGGGGTCTTCGTTTTGGGGCCGCTATACGCCACGTGCTTGGGTACACCTATACATATTGGGCATCAAACTGTTCAGAGGACCCCAGGCTTTCATATTTGGGGTGATTTGTCTTGATACCTAAAAGTATGTGGGTAATACGATGCTGCAGGGTCGAAATTTTGAAGTCATTTTTGGAAATGTCCCCAAAATCACCAAATTTAGGAATGGTTTGCGGCTTGGTACTTTGGAGTACAAAGACATGCATACCCAATTTAGATTCGTGGGAATGTGTACTTTCCGAAAATATATGGGTTTCTGGGGTGAACTTACTTTTTTCTACCTTTGCCCCCCCCAAAACGATGTAAATGTGTTGATTTTGCAGTACCTGAAATGACAGAACATACAAGGGGGGGTCTTCATTTTAGGGCCCCTATATGCCACATGCTTGGGTACACCTATACATATTGGGCATCAAACTGTTCAGAGGACCCTAGGCTTTCATATTTGGGGTGATTTGTCTTGATACCTAAAAGTATGTGTGTAATACGATGCTGCAGGGTAGATATTTTGAGGTGATTTTTGGAAATATCACCTAAAGCACCAAATTTAGGAATGATTTGCGGCTTGGTACTTTGGCGTAGAAAGACATGCATACCCAATTTGGATTCGTTGGAATGTGTACTTTCCATAAATATATGGTTTTCTGGGGTGAACTTACTGTTTTCTACTTTTGCCCCCCCAAAACAATGTAAATGTGTTGATTTTGCAGTACCTGAAATGTCAGACTATATGGGGGTCTTCCTTTTAGGGCCTCTATATGCCACATGCTTGGGTACACCTATACATATTGGGCATCAAACTGTTCAGAGGACCCTAGGCTTTCATATTTGGGGTGATTTGTCTTGATACCTAAAAGTATGTGTGTAATACGATGCTGCAGGGTAGATATTTTGAGGTGATTTTTGGAAATATCACCTAAAGCACCAAATTTAGGAATGATTTGCGGCTTGGTACTTTGGCGTAGAAAGACATGCATACCCAATTTGGATTCGTTGGAATGTGTACTTTCCGAAAATATATGGTTTTCTGGGGTGAACTTACTGTTTTCTACTTTTGCCCCCCCAAAACAATGTAAATGTGTTGATTTTGCAGTACCTGAAATGACAGACCATATGGGGGTCTTTCTTTTGGGGCCCCTGTATGCCACGTGCTTGGGTACACCTATACATATTGGGCATCAAACTGTTCAGGGGACCCTAGGCTTTCATATTTGGGGTGATTTCTCTTGATACCTAAAAGTATGTGGGTAATACGATGCTGCAGGGTAGATATTTTGAGGTGATTTTTGGAAATATCACCTAAAGCACCAAATTTAGGAATGATTTGCGGCTTGGTACTTTGGCGTAGAAAGACATGCATACCCAATTTGGATTCGTTGGAATGTGTACTTTCCGAAAATATATGGTTTTCTGGGGTGAACTTACTGTTTTCTACTTTTGCCCCCCCAAAACAATGTAAATGTGTTGATTTTGCAGTACCTGAAATGTCAGACTATATGGGGGTCTTCCTTTTAGGGCCTCTATATGCCACATGCTTGGGTACACCTATACATATTGGGCATCAAACTGTTCAGAGGACCCTAGGCTTTCATATTTGGGGTGATTTGTCTTGATACCTAAAAGTATGTGTGTAATACGATGCTGCAGGGTAGATATTTTGAGGTGATTTTTGGAAATATCACCTAAAGCACCAAATTTAGGAATGATTTGCGGCTTGGTACTTTGGCGTAGAAAGACATGCATACCCAATTTGGATTCGTTGGAATGTGTACTTTCCGAAAATATATGGTTTTCTGGGGTGAACTTACTGTTTTCTACTTTTGCCCCCCCAAAACAATGTAAATGTGTTGATTTTGCAGTACCTGAAATGTCAGACTATATGGGGGTCTTCCTTTTAGGGCCTCTATATGCCACATGCTTGGGTACACCTATACATATTGGGCATCAAACTGTTCAGAGGACCCTAGGCTTTCATATTTGGGGTGATTTGTCTTGATACCTAAAAGTATGTGGGTAATACGATGCTGCAGAGTAGATATTTTGAGGTGATTTTTGGAAATGTCACCTAAATCACCAAATTTAGGAATGATTTGCGGCTTGGTACTTTGGCGTAGAAAGACATGCATACCCAATTTGGATTCGTTGGAATGTGTACTTTCCGAAAATATATGGTTTTCTGGGGTGAACTTACTGTTTTCTACTTTTGCCCCCCCCAAAACGATGTAAATGTGTTGATTTTGCAGTACCTGAAATGACAGACTATATGGGGGTCTTCCTTTTGGGGCCCCTGTATGCCACGTGCTTGGGTACACCTATACATATTGGGCATCAAACTGTTCAGAGGACCCTAGGCTTTCATATTTGGGGTGATTTCTCTTGATACCTAAAAGTATGTGGGTAAATGATGCTGCAGGGTAGATATTTTGAGGTGATTTTTGGAAAATTCACCTAAATCACCAAATTTAGGAATGATTTGCGGCTTGGTACTTTGGCGTAGAAAGACATGCATACCCAATTTGAATTCGTGGGAATGTGTACTTTCCGAAAATATATGGTTTTCTGGGGTGAACTTACTGTTTTCTACTTTTGCCCCCCCAAAACAATGTAAATGTGTTGATTTTGCAGTACCTGAAATGTCAGACTATATGGGGGTCTTCCTTTTAGGGCCTCTATATGCCACATGCTTGGGTACACCTATACATATTGGGCATCAAACTGTTCAGAGGACCCTAGGCTTTCATATTTGGGGTGATTTGTCTTGATACCTAAAAGTATGTGGGTAATACGATGCTGCAGAGTAGATATTTTGAGGTGATTTTTGGAAATGTCACCTAAATCACCAAATTTAGGAATGATTTGCGGCTTGGTACTTTGGCGTAGAAAGACATGCATACCCAATTTGGATTCGTTGGAATGTGTACTTTCCGAAAATATATGGTTTTCTGGGGTGAACTTACTGTTTTCTACTTTTGCCCCCCCCCCAAAACAATGTAAATGTGTTGATTTTGCAGTACCTGAAATGACAGACTATATGGGGGTCTTCCTTTTAGGGCCTCTATATGCCACATGCTTGGGTACACCTATACATATTGGGCATCAAACTGTTCAGAGGACCCTAGGCTTTCATATTTGGGGTGATTTGTCTTGATACCTAAAAGTATGTGTGTAATACGATGCTGCAGGGTAGATATTTTGAGGTGATTTTTGGAAATATCACCTAAAGCACCAAATTTAGGAATGATTTGCGGCTTGGTACTTTGGCGTAGAAAGACATGCATACCCAATTTGGATTCGTTGGAATGTGTACTTTCCGAAAATATATGGTTTTCTGGGGTGAACTTACTGTTTTCTACTTTTGCCCCCCCAAAACAATGTAAATGTGTTGATTTTGCAGTACCTGAAATGTCAGACTATATGGGGGTCTTCCTTTTAGGGCCTCTATATGCCACATGCTTGGGTACACCTATACATATTGGGCATCAAACTGTTCAGAGGACCCTAGGCTTTCATATTTGGGGTGATTTGTCTTGATACCTAAAAGTATGTGGGTAATACGATGCTGCAGAGTAGATATTTTGAGGTGATTTTTGGAAATGTCACCTAAATCACCAAATTTAGGAATGATTTGCGGCTTGGTACTTTGGCGTAGAAAGACATGCATACCCAATTTGGATTCGTTGGAATGTGTACTTTCCGAAAATATATGGTTTTCTGGGGTGAACTTACTGTTTTCTACTTTTGCCCCCCCCAAAACGATGTAAATGTGTTGATTTTGCAGTACCTGAAATGACAGACTATATGGGGGTCTTCCTTTTGGGGCCCCTGTATGCCACGTGCTTGGGTACACCTATACATATTGGGCATCAAACTGTTCAGAGGACCCTAGGCTTTCATATTTGGGGTGATTTCTCTTGATACCTAAAAGTATGTGGGTAAATGATGCTGCAGGGTAGATATTTTGAGGTGATTTTTGGAAAATTCACCTAAATCACCAAATTTAGGAATGATTTGCGGCTTGGTACTTTGGCGTAGAAAGACATGCATACCCAATTTGAATTCGTGGGAATGTGTACTTTCCGAAAATATATGGTTTTCTGGGGTGAACTTACTGTTTTCTACTTTTGCCCCCCCAAAACAATGTAAATGTGTTGATTTTGCAGTACCTGAAATGTCAGACTATATGGGGGTCTTCCTTTTAGGGCCTCTATATGCCACATGCTTGGGTACACCTATACATATTGGGCATCAAACTGTTCAGAGGACCCTAGGCTTTCATATTTGGGGTGATTTGTCTTGATACCTAAAAGTATGTGGGTAATACGATGCTGCAGAGTAGATATTTTGAGGTGATTTTTGGAAATGTCACCTAAATCACCAAATTTAGGAATGATTTGCGGCTTGGTACTTTGGCGTAGAAAGACATGCATACCCAATTTGGATTCGTTGGAATGTGTACTTTCCGAAAATATATGGTTTTCTGGGGTGAACTTACTGTTTTCTACTTTTGCCCCCCCCCCAAAACAATGTAAATGTGTTGATTTTGCAGTACCTGAAATGACAGACTATATGGGGGTCTTCCTTTTGGGGCCCCTGTATGCCACGTGCTTGGGTACACCTATACATATCGGGCATCAAACTGTTCAGAGGACCCTAGGCTTTCATATTTGGGGTGATTTCTCTTGATACCTAAAAGTATGTGGGTAATACGATGCTGCAGGGTAGATATTTTGAGGTGATTTTTGGAAATGTCACCAAAATCACCAAATTTAGGAATGATTTGCGGCTTGGTACTTTGGTGTAGAAAGACATGCATACCCAAATTGGATTCAGGGGAATGTGTACTTTCCGAAAATATATGGTTTTCTGGGGTGAACGTACTTTTTTCTACCTTTGCCGCCCCCCAAAACGATGTAAATGTGTTGATTTTGCAGTATCTGAAATGACAGAACAAACGGGGGGTCTTCCTTTTGGGGCCTCCTATGCCACGTGCTTGGGTACATCTATTCGAATATATTGGGCATCAAACTGTTCATTTGACCCAGGATTTTATATTGGGGGTGTTTTACATTGATACCTAATGATGTGTGGGAGATATGTTGCTGTAGAGTGGAAGCTTTGAGGTCATTTTTCAAAAAATTCACCAATTTCTATAAAACATTATAACTTTAGGAAACAATTGCAACTTAGTGGTTTGGAGTACAAAGATATTTCTACCCATTTTTGATTCACCAGAATCTGTTCTTTCTAGTAATGGGTAGTTTTCTAGGGTAAACCTACTGTTAGCGGAATGTTTGGCCTTGAAATCAAAAGTATGCCGTTTGGGGAGTGTTGCTTTGGAAATTTGGTTGTGTACTGCTTGTAGATTTTGAGCTATACAAGTGAGAAATCTCCATAAAACGATATATATTTGGTATTGTCGCGTTCAGGAGACATAGACCTTTCTAAATCGGCTGTGTTCTCGTACATAAAATGAATGATGTTTCTGATATATGTGATTGTTCTTCGTGCAACATGATTTTTTTCATTTTATTTGACACTTAGAATCCAATATTTTTTTATAGAAGTAGAATTACACCAAAATTCTTGCATATTGTGAATGTTCAGGTTGTCCTGAAAAAAACAATATATTGTTTTCCTGGGTTAACTAAAAGACCACCCCAGGAAAGGCCCTTAAAGTGAAAGAGTGCAAAATATCTAAAAACTGCTTGGCAGTAGATGTTCGCATCTAGGACAAAACGGCTGGCAGGGAAAGGGTTAAACTGACTGTGGGGTAGAAAAGAACTCATATTCTTATTTTCTCTCAGTGTTTGGAATGTAAAAAATTATGCAGAAAATACTATTAATATATTTAATAAATTATCAATATTAACATTAACAATAACATAATAAAAAGAACATGATGTCACCTTATTGTTTGCCCTAGTCTTTAAAAAAACAATATAGAGAGAGAGAGAGAGAGCGAGAGAGAGAGAGAGAGATATTGATATGCAAGAGGATGAACATGCAAAATAGGTAAAACAAGTAATATACAAAAAAAAGTGCTCATTCACCCATCGCTACACTTGGCCAGGCAAAAATCTGCTCAGACAACGCTAATTTACTAAAATGTGAAGTTGCGTCCAGGGCAATGAATGCTGGCGCATTTTTGCTAGGGGTATTTTGGCAAACAAAGCGAAGATGCGCTAGCATTCAAGTATGCCTGGAGCAACTTCGTTAGAGGTCTTAGCTCAGGCTAATTTGCATATGGTGGGAAATTATAAAGTTGAATGGACGTATTTGTTGCAGCAAATACATTACATTACACAAGTCCAGGGAACCTTAATATTAAAAAAAAAAACTTGTTATAATGCCCTACACATGAGCCCACTGTATAGTTCATATTCCATATGTTAGAAAATGTATGGGGGAACCCGGTTGCCAAAAAAAAGGACTTTTGCAGGCTAAAAATATGATGTAAGTGACAGAAGAATGAGGAAGATATATGCACTCCAGTGCACTTCGCCTGATCTAAGCTGGCGAAAACAAGACTGGCGAAAGAGGTAATGTTCAGTAAAATCCGCATCTTGCCTGGCGATAGAGTGCGAATTACTGCTAGCGTCTGTCTCTTTTGCTAGCAAACTTACGCCTGCACCCATTAGTAAATCACCAAAGTGCCTGAAAGCAGTAACATTGGCGAATTGTCGCCAACGTTACTCACTTTGCCCCCAGGTACTGTTTCTTTCAGTTGTGTGGTCTGAATCTGAGAAATATTTTGGCAGCATTGTTACAGACCTGAATTTTAAACGAATACAAAGGTAAATTCTACCTATATCCAGTAAGAGTTCTTGAAGAGAAATGCATATATTGTAGATATTGTGTAGTAAACTGTATATTTGCAATACAGAAAAATTAGTTCTTCAATTATGCAATCTTTTTTCATATAGTACTATTTCATCTTTCATTTTGTTGTTATTCATTACTATTTTATAAGTGGGATGTCAGTTTCCCACTAGCCATTGTATTTTATACAATAAAATAATACAGTTTTTCTCAAAAAATTGTCATTCTGTTGCTTTTGCTGCTTGATCACTGCAATAAAATTGTCTCTTCTTTACCTTCTTCATATGTTTTGCAAATGGTATGGGTGATCGGTTACACACAGAGAGGCTCTCTCTCTCGCTCTCAGCCCCACAGCAGGCAAAAGTAATTTTGCATGATTGTCAGGAAATAAAAGAAATGAGCCAAGCTCATATTGTCCAAGGTAGTCTGAAAACGACTACTTCCTTTGCAAAGATGGAACAATAAACCTCTCCAGGGTGTACATTGTTGGTCTATAATCGCATGCCTCAGGTATGTTGTGAGAGAACAATGGCTGTAGCTACAACCACCGCTAAAGAGTGCTTAGAACTGAGAAATTATCACCTGGAGTGTCTTATTGTGATTATATAAAATTGAACCTTGTTAAAAAGTTTCATAGATAACACCAAGATCTTTTTTTTTTCTTTATAAATCATTGCATGTTTTTCCCCTAATCTTCTTTCCTGATGTGGCTTACAATGTAAAATCTATTGGTTAGAATTGTTATGGTTTGGAAATGCTATTCATGGAATATTACTTGATGTACAAATAATGGCTAATGACATTTTTACCTGCAGCACTTTGTGTGAAAACCTCAGATACATTTTAGATTGCATGGTACTTAACAAAGACATTGCATTCTGACCTAATCTTCTAGGCCATGTTCTCCCAGTTGATCCAACATTATATTGTGAGGGTGTGATTATGTTACCTGGACCAACACAGAAAAATACGTTCAGAACCCCTTGGAGGGAAGGGTAAGAAGTTTCCCTTTTTTAGTTTTAATTATATTGACCTTAAAAACCTGAAGTGGTCAGTTTTCCAGCATATGTAAAAGTGAAGTAAAAAAAGATTTATAATCATAAATATATTAATAGCATATAATATTATTGATATATCTATCCGGAAAACTGTGCTCACCACTAAACTATTTGAAACCATTAGGCAGGGGTGCAATGGGGCTGTAACCACACAATAAAAAGACCTCTGCACTCATCTTTTATCAATATATTAAGGCTAATGACATTTTTACCTGCAGCACTTTGTGTGAAAACCTCAGATACATTTTAGATTGCACGGTACTTAACAAAGACCTAATCTTCTAGGCCATGTTCTCCCAGTTGAGCCAACATTATATTGTGAGGGTGTAATTACGTTACCTGGACCAACACAGAAAAATACGTTCAGAACCCCTTGGAGGGAAGGGTGAGAAGTTTTCCTTTTTTAGTTTTAATTATATTGACCTTAAAAACCTGAAGTGGTCAGTTTTCCAGCATATGTAAAAGTGAAGTAAAAAAAGATTTATAATCATAAATATATTAATATCATATAATATTATTGATATATCTATCTGGAAAACTGTGCTCACCACTAAACTATTTGAAACCATTAGGCAGGGGTGCAATGGGGCTGTAACCACACAATAAAAAGACCTTTGCACTCATCTTTTATCAATATATTAAGGACATTAACACATTTCATGCATTACACTACCAAAAAATGCACTGCCCTTTAAACAAAACAGGCATTGTTCATCCATATATTACATTTCATTCAAGTTGGCCAATTATGTCTGATCTGGTCTACTGGTCTGGCCAGTTCTACACTGACTTTAACAGATTCATTAACAATTCTACTACTTCCTTATACATTTTTCACAGGGACTAAGTTTTACTTGCAACTTGCTTGTTAAAACTCCAAAATGATTCACATAACTGTTGCTGGGAATAATGGAAGCTATAGCATGAAGCTGGCCACTGCTCCTGTACAAACTATAGTTTATATTTCCAATAATATACACACTTTTTCAAATTCAATTCCAATTTGGACTATTCCCTAGTCAAAGTACACTAAAAATAGCTCAAAATTCTAATTTAAAAATTAAACTTTTCACTTCGACCCTTGATAAATCTGCCCCTTAATAACTGTATAGCACTATGGTCTGTGCAGGTGTACTCTATTGTACTCAAATAAATGTATAAAAATGATTTTCTCTCTCTATTAAAACTCTCTATGAAAAGGGTACTCCTTATGGTGTCTCCCCTGACCCTCTTAATTTTCATTGAGGGAGAACGAAAATGTAAAGTCACTGGTGCTGTTATTAGAAACTTTACAATTATTCTACTTAGTTACTTCAGAGGACTGGTTTACTTGTTGGTGGAGCACCACACCACCATATTTTTCAGACCTATAAGGTATACCCTGGCCGCCAGAGTGAGTGCATGGGCAGTACAGACATTTTCTCAGTTTTCTCTACTTTTAATTACATTTTCAAGGACTAATAATGTGCCAGGCTTCCATATGCATCATGGTACTCTACTAGTGATGGGCGAATTTATTCGGCAGGTGTGAATTTCCACATTTCGCCGCCAGCAAATACATTTGCGAAATTGCAGCGAAAATTCTGATGCCTCCGACAATTCTAGGTGCCCATTGACTTTAATGGGCATCAGAATTGTCGTCGGCAACAGAATTGTCGCTGGCATCAAAAATATTTTGACGCCGGCGTCAAAATTCATTTTTCGCAAATTTTTTGCTGTTTTGCAAATTTCGCTGTAAATTCGCTAATTTTTCAGTGAAACTGAAGACCTTCGCCCATCACTATATGCTACATGCTCAAAGCATAGGTGGAAAGCAATGCATAAACAATGTCTGCTCTTTGTATGAATGATGTGGTCACATTCTCATTGCAAATTTTTATTGTTTTAAAATGTTTGCAGTAGGCACACGCCTTTTGCTTTTTAAAATGCACTGGCTTCTTAGCTAACATGTAGAGGGTTATTTATCAAAGGTCACATTTCGAATTTATGTGAATTTTTTGTTTAGTCTAATAAATTTGAATGTAATCACAACTTGAAAGGGAGGGTATTTATAACAAAACTTGAACGTCTTATATTCAATTGAATAGCCCAACCGGAAAATACGAATCAAATTTGAACTGAGTTTTCCTCCAAAAAAAACCTTTAATGTCAGAAAGGCAATTAACATATTCAAATGGTTCAACTGACCACTGCCATTGATTTGTAATTAAGCATCATGTCTACAGTTTATGAGACTTATATCCTATGAAGACATGTATGCATTCAGTGCTGGATTTGGGGCGGGATGCGATTAGATGGAATCCCGCTACTTTTCCCCCCCATAAATTCCCTCTGGCAGGATGCCACATTTAGAATACTCTTGAATCATGTTTGTATTACATTAACTCCCCAAGCTGAAGGTCTGGGGCTTGAGCACCTGGACCCCCTGTCAGTATTACTAAGTCTATCTTACTGCTCACAATATTGGAAACTATTCTCCCTTTCCCTTTATTTACCCTTTTTATATTGTGGCTTTTTTTTTTTCTGAGCTTTTTTTTCCCTGCATAGAGCTTTTTTTTGCCTGTGAGCTGCAAACTTGCAAACTTTTCCTGTGGAAACAGAGCTGCCCCCAGCCAATGGTTGCTGTTCTCAGGACTAGTGATGGGCGAATTTATTCGGCAGGTGCGAATTCTCAGCGAATTTGCGTGATTCGCCGCTTGCGAAACTGGCGCAAAAATTTGCTGAAGGAAGTTCGTCGGCGTCAAAAAACAAATTTTTAGCCATTTCGTGAATTTTCCAGTGAAGCGAAACGGCGCAAATTCGCCCATCACTACTCAGGACAAAGGAGGAAGTGAGGGAGTGATCTTCTGTCCCCCAAATCCTCCCTCCTCCCAGGACCTCCAATCAGGCCCAGACTGACAATATGTGGGTTCTGGCAAATGCCAGAGGGGCTGCTATAATATGCCATAGAAAGTGACTATTTAGTGGGCTGGTAGGGAGCTGATTTGGCCTCTTTGTACTGGTGATGTCAGGGCCTATTTTTACTCCCAGTTCAGACCTGCCTCCAATCATCTCTTTCTCAGGGAGCTCTGGTAGGACAGAGTGTGCTGTCCAGGGAACTGATGGATAGCACGCACCAGATTGATTTTCCCACTTCACTGGGTCCAAGGGGAGGAAACAAATTATGTTGATGGCTGTGGCAGTGTGCTGAATTGGCAGGCTGACAGTTCCCCATATCCTTTCCCCTGCCCAAACTGTGAGTGCAGAGAGACAATGCTGGTAATAACTACTACAGCTTTATCATTCTTTGGTCTGTTTTCTCAGTTTCCACAGTGACATATTTAACTCTTTATTAGCTGTAATTACACGAAATTGCCACTGTGCCATCCTGCTATAATAACTATAATAACTACTACAGCTTTGAGGTCTGTGGGTGTTATACATGAAATTGCCTCTGTGCCAACCTTCTATTAGTTCTGAGGGTGTTTATACATTAAATAGAGTTTTGGGGGTATTATACATGAAATTACCTTTGCACCAGCCTGCTATTTGTTATGGGGGTATTATACATGAAATTACCTCTGTGCCAACCTGCTATGAGTTCTGGAGGGTATTATACAGGAAATTGCCTCTGTGCCATCCAGCTATGAGTTATGGGGTTATTATATATGAAATTGCCTCTGCTATGAGTTCTGGGGGGTATTATACCTGATATTGCCTAGGTGCCATCCTGCTATGAGTCCTGTGGGGCTTAGTTGGTTGCATGTCCACAAAAGAGGGCATGGCCTCTAAAAAATGTGGTGCTGCGCACACCACCAATCTGTGGGTTTGGCTTGTATCTATGGACGGGGCTACAAACTCCACACACAGCATACCTTCACCTTTTTGGTCCCAATTCAAGCACTGTATGCATGTAATCTACATTGTGCCAATATACTAAAATATGGATATCATGATGCTTGTGAGAAAAAAATGCATTCGTTTTTGTATATTTAATGTGTGCTGATGATGGCAATTTTTAATTTAAGCTCTCCCATTAAGTTTTACTTGGTTTATGAAGACTGTTTCCATATGTGTCTGTGGCATTTCTCAATAAACAAATTAAAATGTATTCTTCGGCCTTCTCTGTCTAGTTCGTTCAATTGGAGAAGTCCAATGAATCAGGACAGTATTTCCAGTAAACTATTTTAAAGTGTATGTTTTATTTCTATCCAAATGTATAATTGGACCCAAATGTAAAATAAATCCATGTGAAGATGTGGCTTTTAATGAAGGGCCAAATTTAGCAACGTTTTAATGGGCCTTTTAGAGTTTAGATCTTCAACAAGAGCAGAATGTCAGTGCATCTCCAACAGAAGTAGGTGATAAAAAAAATAAAAAACATTATGTCTTGTCAGTGAACATGAAGGTTTTGTGTATTTCCTTACTGTCATGGGAAAAAAAAAATTTTTCAAAATGAATCGGTTAATAGTGCTTCTCCAGCAGAATTTTGCACTGAAATCCATTTCTCAAAAGAGCAAACAGATTTTTTTATATTCAATTTTGAAATCTGACATGGGGCTAGACATTTTGTCAATTTCCCAGCTGCCCCTGGTCACGTGACTGGAGAAGCACTATTAACCAATTCATTTTTTTTTAAAAAAAATTTTTCTCATGACAGTATCCCTTTAAGAATGTTATCACAAAAGAAATACAAGGTATAGTGGCTCTAGTTAAAGGTTGAATACTGAGATAATTAGTTACATGTATGTAAATGCTTCTGAAAATACGAATTTTCAAGATTTGGGGAAAAACACAATTCAATTGTTAGTAAATGTTGAAGCTTATAATTTATTCGTTTTGTATGTTTTTTTTGTAAATATCCAGATCTGTTAACATATTATTCCCAATATATAATAAAAGGTAGTAACTTTGCCCAGGGCGGGGCAGTAACCCTTAGCAACCTTTAAGATGTTTGCTTTTAAACAGGTGACCAGTAAATACTTTCGCTTACTATACCTGTCCAAAATTAGTGTCTTTTATTATATGATTCCATAAATCTTTCACTACTGCCTCTCATAATAAATAATAATTGCTCTCAAGGTGCCCTCTTTTATTTTATTTTTTTGCCTGTTCTCCTGTCATCTTCAGTCACTTATATAGGGACACTGTAGCTGCTATTCTGCCTTGAATGCTATCATACAACAATCAGCTGATTGTTGTGTTGCTCAGCTTGCTCTGTCTGAAGGGTTATGTAAGGTACTTACCCAGGGGATGGCAGGGACACCTGCCACCCCCTCGACGGGGACGACCGTCTCGCACCTCCTCCGCCGATGCGGCTAGGCCCCAGGCGCCAGCTCCTATGGAGCGCGCGGCGCGCATGCGCCAGAATTAAAGGGGCAGGCATGCTGGCGTGTTTGCTCAGGCGCTGATTCGCCAGCGTCCAATGGCACCAAATTCAAGTGTTTAAATGGCCATCAGTCCTTTTGTGCCTTGCCCAATGTAGTTTCTGTATATTGTTCCTGGGTGCGATTATTCTGTGATTCTTGTTGTGACCTTTGGCTATCCCTGATTCCTGTTTGACTTCCGCCTGCCCTGACCCTTTGGCTTGTCCCTGACTACTCTTTGGATTCCGTTCTGTACTTCGACCCTGTTAGTTGCTGACCTGGCCTGTGACCTTGAATACTCTGCTGCTTACCGATTTTGTACTGCATTCCCGATTGGTTTCGACTCGGCCCGTTCCTGGACTTTGATAACCTTTACGTTAAGTTCCCTTGCTCGCCCAGAGTTCTTCCCTCAGTCTCCTCACTATTAAGTCCTGGCGGCATCCGAGTAGTGGAGGGCCCCACCCGACGTGAAAGGCGGCGGTTATAGGCCGAAGCGTGAGCCGAGCCCGGGACATTGGGGTTTACTCTGGGTTGTGGGATACTGAACGTTACAGGTTATCTCAACACCAAACATTAACCCGCATATTTAATAAAAGGCATTAAGTTTGCCCAGGAGCAGTAACCCAGCAAACAATAAGATGTTTGCTTTTAAACAGGTGATTAGTAAATTTTACCTGCTGATTAGTCACTATGGGTTACTGCTCCTGGGCAAATTCGGTGCCTTTTGTTACATAACTTTATTCTATGGATAGAATCAGAAGGTGATAATGACAGCCATATGCAGATGGGGCCTATTAGAACATGGGCCCACCAAGAGAGTAATCTGGCACCAGGTTGGATATTATTCTCAGAAACATCTAAATTACTTATTTCAGAGATGACTCTCCCTTGCGTGTTTGATGATTTGCACAAAACCTCTAATGGTTGCTAGACCATTCTAAGGTCATCTGATGATTGCTGGGTTATATAATCATCATGAAGACACCATCAAGCCACTGAAGTAAATTGAAATTAACGATGTGAAGACAATTTAATAATTAAGGGCATATTTATCAAGGGTCGAATTTCGAATTGAAAAAACTTCGAAGTTCGAAATGAAAAAGACCAACCAAAATGAAGTCAAACTTTTTTTTTGGTCAAATAGGTCCGTATTTAATCGAATAGGTCCGTATTTTTTTAAAAACAAAATAGTGCCTGCAATGAAATGCTAACCTTTTATTATAGAATAGTCAAATATATATGCATTTGGGAAATTACAATAATAATAGTATTCTTTAATGTATGTGCATTTTTAGCTGACACTCGAGGGTTAATTAACCCTCGATATTCGACTGGGAATTAAAATCCTTCGACTTCGAATATCGAAGTTGAAGGATTTTAGCGCAAATAGTTCGATCGAACAATTAAATCCTTCGAATGGAACGATTCGAAGGATTTTAATCCAATGATCGAAGGATTATCCTTCGACCAAAAAAACTTAGGCAAGCCTATGGGGACCTTCCCCATAGGCTAACATTGGGTTTGGTAGGTTTTAGGTGGCGAACTAGGGGGTCGAAGTTTTTTCTTAAAGAGACAGTACTTGGACTATCGAATAGTTGAATAGTCGAACGATTTTTAGTTTGAATCCTTTGATACGAAGTCGTAGTTGAAGGTCTAAGTAGCCCATTCGATGGTCGAAGTAGCCCAAAAAACACTTTGAAATTCAAAGTTTTGTTACTTTGAATCCTTCACTCGAGCTTGGTGAATTGGCCCCTTAGCTAGGGAATTTCCATAAATAAAGATGAATCTCTCACACAGTAATTACTTTGAATCTATTTTGGCATCAAAAAAAATTAGATCATTTTTGTTTGTTCCTGTCCAGATCTATAACAATCATGAAGAGCTTATGGCCATAAAACATTTAGCATTGTAGTTGCAACACTCTATCCAGTCTTTTCCTCTATCCAGTGAATGAATGGTAATGTGAACAGTGAGTTTTTCCTGGAAATTAATTTATTTCCTTTGACCTTTGTTAGATACTTAAAAACTGGAAAGTCCAAGGGGCAGTTTCCCTAAAGGACAAAGTGGCTAATGCTAGCGTCAATTTGCTTGTGTTACAGCCCGCAGGGACTTCGTAGATTTTCTAATGGATGCAGGTGTCACTTCGCTAGCGAAGGAGATAGACGCTAGCGTTGCTTCACACTCAAACGCAAGGTGAATTTTTGCTCTGGTGAATGGACATAACTCCACAAATTCACTAAGATGCAGATTTTACTGAACGTTAACTCATTCGCCAGACTTGCCTTCGCCAGCTCAGAACTGAAGAAGTTCAATGGAGTGCATAAGACTGCCTAAATTTTTAGTGCAAAAATGAGGCAATACTAACGCATCTTCGCTTTGATTGCCGAAGTAACGCTAGCGTAAATTTGCCAGCATTCCGCACCCTGGATGCAATGGCTGTGAAGCCACCGCTGGCGAATTTTTGATGGTTAGGGAATTTGCCCCCAAGAGGTTTGTGGAAAAGTTCACTTTACTTCCATATTTTTACTCTACAGGGAAAATATGGAATTTACAGAAGACACAGAAAAATAGAGAATGTTATGGTAACTTTTTACCAGTGGTTTAAAATGGTGTAGTAAACGCCTCCAATTTTCTGGGCCTCCAAATCAGGATTGTTTTGGTTAAATAGTACCAATAAGAATGTATGAACAGCATGTCATAAACCCATCTGCTCCCATCAATTATTCCTTTGCCAAAGAGATCACGTTCTAGATCAAACTGTATTCTAGATTCAGAAACACAGATAAATAGAACTCAGCATACACAATCAATTCAATGGTTTTAAAGTTATTTATAAAAGTAGTTGTAGGTGCAAACAGTGTGTAAATCCCTTTCCATTATCTGGGTCTCAAACTTCAAACTAAGTAACAGGAGTCAGTTCTTCGTTCGAATCAGATTTTATCAGCTGCACAGAAAATGTGAACCATTAGACAAGATATGGCTTTCAATAACAATTACATATACAAATAACTTTAAACCCAATGTAAATTTGTAATTTTTGGAAAGGTGCATAGAATCACATTTTCTATCACTGGTCTTTGGGCACTGGTTGGTTGAAAACTGTTTCCATTTTTTGTATTGCCTTAAATCTCCCTCCTGTTTCTCCTATATATGGATTGCGCTTGTGCTAACACAGCCGTGCATTAGCTCATGACTTTAGGTTTCAGTCATGTGTAAATGCTTTACTAAATGACATTAATTCTGTAATGCTCTGACACTGCAGAGAGGTACTCAGGAGGTAATAGTTAAGATTGGAAGCCTGGCATATACCCATAAATGGCAGGAGATAATAACACAGTTTAATAAAGAATAAACTTACAGAACAGGCAGAGATGAAGAAAACAGCAACAGGAATTGTAGTCAGAAACAGGCCAAGCTCAGAACTGGGGAATCTGCAGCAATACAGAATTGAGTGGCGAGGGAATAGTCAAGGTCACAGTCTGATTTCAAACACACCAAAACACAGTACAAAAGCAGGATTCAAAGAAAAGTCAATACGCGGCCAAATGTCAATACCAGTAAATCCACAAAGGTAGGGATCATGACACAGGAATACTGGAATCAGGAACAAGGAACTTGGAGCAAGAAACACATGAGCTTGGAATACAGGAGCTTAGGGATACAGGCACTTGGAACAAGGATGGCAAGTCTTGCAGGGAAAACACAATGACCAAGCGCCAAGCAAGGGTTAGGGCTGGGCTTATAACGGGGACATAAATGGAAATGGGAAACACATGAGGGTAATGAGATGGGAGGAGACCAGGGAAGAGACATACGGGCAACCGGCAGAGTCAGAAACATATATCAACAGTTCAGAACCAGCCCCAAGAGCCACCAGTGGCTCACAAGGTAAGTGCAACACACACAAGAGTTCAAGTCCAGGCTGGTCCTGACAAATTCCATTCTAGTTATCCTTAACCAAGGTCTTGCTTGAGTGCTAACAGCTAAATGTGTAATCTTACCTCATACACAAAGTACTACAACATTACTTTACATGACTTTAAGTATCACTGATGTGTAAAAATCCTTGATTGTGAGTCAAAATTTTGCCAAGACTCTTATTCTTCACCACTTTGTCCAGAGAGTTCTAAATGAGAACATTACAGTTGTTTATGTTTTACTACCCCCTTCATCTACTGAAACATTTAGTGATAAAGCTTTCTTTGCAACAGATACTCTATGGTGCCAGCTTCTATAGGTCATTTTCTGCCCATTAAAAAATGATGCTAAGACATTTTATTGTTATAAGAAATGACATTGTTTTCTTCTGTCATTTACTAAAAGTGAGATTTTCATTTTTCCCCAACTGCTGAGCACAGGAGAATACACTGTTTTGGCACTTTTGAAGGCTATTTTTTGTGACAGATAATTAAATATAGAATTAGAGGAACAGAAAAAAATATCTTTAAATTAACATGCTGTTTGCTCATTGCATCTTTTACATAGATAAAATAAAGCAAGCCCATAAATGATTTAGCGTTGTGCACCATTAGCAGTTTATAAAGCAGGGTGCCCCTGTTTGTTTATCCCTAGGAATTGGCCCTACATTTATTTTGCCCAGAGCAAATTATAGTTTCAGTGTTTTTAATGCCTCGGAAGATTCTAGAAATTATTAATTGATGTTTTTCCCTGCTGGATATCATTACTCTTGACCGAAAAAAAAAAGCTAAAGAAAGAAAGGAATAAGTAAAAATTTGCTAAGCCGGCCAGTCACCAACTGAGAAATTAGTCTCCCTGGTGCCAAGAAATATTCCTCTGTTCACACGGCAACAATTGAACAAGTTTCTTAATATTTAACTGTATTCGTTTTAAATCAGAAATGTTCTACGGTTCATTCTCTCAAGGGAACTCATACCTTCTTGTCAACATATATACATGCGTAATGGACACATAAACCTTTCTCTGTTAATTATTTGTACTTTGCCATTGAAGCAGGGAAGAATTACCAGTTTTGAAGTCACACACACTACCTGTGAGGGAAATATAACCCCCTTCATATTGTCTTTTATCTTGTCTCCGATTTGTGTGCATGTGTGCAGCAATCTGACCTTGGAATTGATAACCTTGGCTGTCCTCATTTATGGTGACCTTGGCGTTTCTTTTCCGGAGAGCTGAGATGTAGAATACATGCAGGTAAATCTGAATACTTCAGGGCATTTAATCACCCTCCCTGTTGCCTTTAAAATCACTTTCCCTGCATTATGCAAGTCAGCATTTCCATGCACTTTAATATACATGAAGTTGAGGGAGGAATATTTTTCACTGAAGACTTCTTTGGCCATTACTGCTGTGATATTTTTTTTTCATCTGTCACTCTCTTTTCCAAAAGTAAGCAAAGATAGTGGCTGTTTTTAATCAGGGAAACACAAGTATAGGATATTTGCTTCCCTATCTTAGTCTCCCACATTTCAGCCTCAGATTGGAAACTGTTTTATTGTAGAGGCCTTCCCAATATAAGTGTTTATTCGTAGGTCTTTCATATATAATATAGCAATAAGAACTGTTTGCACAGTATAGGTAGGACATTGCCATCAACATATGCATTTAAGAAGACATTAGAGGGACTTAGAAAAGGAAACAAAGATTCCAGTCCAACTCTGCTTGCTGTCTATACTTTCTGCTCTCTTGGGCTTTTGACTAAAATCCTCTGACTAGTTGAAAAAATACTTCCATTCATCTATGCTCTTGGCTCTTAATACCGGCACAGGCCAATGTGAAAAAGAAATCATTGTAAAACAGTGTCGAAAAATACATGCAAAAATGCATAAAGAGGAGCAGCATTTAGAATCCTTGCTGACCAAATAGATTAACATTAAAGGGATACTGTCATGGGAAAATTTTTTTTTTTTCAAAATGAATCAGTTAATAGTGCTACTCCAGCAGAATTCTGCACTGAAATCCATTTCTCAAAAGAGCAAACAGATTTTTTTATATTCAATTTTGAAATCTGACATGGGGCTAGACATATTGTCAATTTCCCAGCTGCCCCAAGTCATGTGACTTGTGCTCTGATAAACTTCAATCACTCTTTACTGCTGTACTGCAAGTTAGAGTGATATCACCCCCCTACCTTTTTCCCCCCAGCAGCCAAACAAAAGAACATTGGGAAGGTAACCAGATAGCTGCGCAGCTCCCTAACACAAGATAACAGCTGCCTGGTAGATCTAAGAACAACACTCAATAGTAAAAACCCATGTCCCACTGAGACACATTCAGTTACATTGAGAAGGAAAAACAGCAGCCTGCCAGAAAGCATTTCTCTCCTAAAGTGCAGGCACAAGTCACATGACTGGGGGCAGCTGGGAAATTGACAAAATGTCTAGCCCCATGTCAGATTTCAAAATTGAATTTAAAAAAATCTGTTTGCTCTTTTGAGAAATGGATTTCAGTGCAGAATTCTGCTGGAGTAGCACTACTAACTGATGCATTTTGAAAAAAACATGTTTTCCGATGACAGTATCCCTTTAATGCCCTGCACTGAATGTTTGCAATAAGAAATGATCCATTTGTAATGTAATTGCAATTGTCATTGTAATTGTGATTATGGCTAAACAATAACAACAACAATAATACCAATAATAATAATAACAATAATAATATGGTACTTTTTTATATATTTTTTCAAGGAATAGAATTAGATTAGAGTAACTGATTCCAGATTTACCTGCCTTAAAGATGTGCTCCTGCTGCTTCATTGGCATACAATGCATAATTAGCCCATTCTTTTTTTTTTTTAATTAGAAGTTATTGAGTACTGACAGGTGCAGGACACAAAGGGCCATGTGCTTACCATTTGCCCATGGCAGGGGTTTGGACAGGGCTGCCTTGCACCTGCCACCATTGCACTTCATGCAGGATTATTAAGCCTTTTTAAAGTGCAGAGGGCTGTATGACCCCAGATGCAAGTGGTTTTTGAATGAGAACTAATGGGCATGATTTTGTATCTCCTTAGTTCTCCAGTACTTGGGTCTGTGGTCATAGTAAATGATGCTAAAAAAAACTGCATTCAGTGAGAGTAGTGGAACCAAATCTTGCATTCAATGTGATTACAATGCATACATTGAGTTATATCTCCTTGCAGTTCAGATGTGTTAATGATTTTGCAACTACTATTCATATTTTTGCCTTGAATCTTTTAGAGGAGGTTTTTCCAAGCTACCTGCTATGCTGATTTTGTGAATACTTAGAAATACACATACAGTATATATATATATATATAAAGAGATAGATATATATAGATATTATATGTACACCATACAAACCCTGAGTGAGTAATACTGAATGAACAATGAAAACATTTTTCCTATTGACAAAACTGTATCACATTTGAGTCCTGGGTTCTCTTTGCAGGGCAGTAACAGAGGTATTTTATTTAGGGTATGAAATAATAGATAGTCATGGTATGAACCTGACAATGCTGTGCTTCAGGATTCATTATTTCTATCACAGTATGTCACAGTCTACCATTTCTACTCATGTTGATGGCATCTTATGTAAATAGAATTCACCCTCAAATACATAGAAAAATAAATAATGCCAGCATAAATAGAAGATATCAAGACACCTAATTCTGTCAAGCCCTAAAACTGAAGCCATTTCCTGTTTTGCCCAATTGCGTAATAGATACATACAGCAGTTTGGCCTACATCATTTGAGGTTAACCATCAGGGAGATCATGGGAAGTGATATAAGGTTCTCTTTTTTTGCCTTTAGAAGGCAAAAATAAAGAATATCCTGCCTTTACCAGACTCTACATGTTTTAACCCTTTTCAAAGGAGATGTTATAAAAACATACTTTCCGTGGTTTCCGTAATATAGGACACAGTTAGACCCCCAACATCACCACTAACAATGGCAGTTACCAGACCACGTGCACACTACCTTAACAAGTTTTCTCATCGCAAGCCAGTCACTTCATATTTGTTTTGTGAAAAAGTTTTTTAACTGTATTATCTATCAGTTGCCATATGTTTAGCATAAATGTGTGTGTGTTGTTGTTTAACCCCATAAATAACGGCATCAAACTGTTTTTTAAGGGGAATATTTATTATGCTGTGTAAAAAACAAAGAGGTAATACATCACCAGGCTCCACCATGTAAAAAACGGCACAAGTTTGTTAGGCGTTTTTTCTTAGAATTAAATGTAATGTGATGTGAAGTGCTCACATGTCGTAAAATTACATCTTGATTTATTATACACAGCTTTTTCGGCAAATGTTGTTTTACACAGCACACTAAATATGCCCTTTAAAGTACAGGTATGTGATCTGTAATACGGAAAACCCATTACGCAGAAAGAATTATGGGAAGGCCATCTCCGATAGACTACATTATAATCAAATAATTCAACTTTTTAAAAATGATTACCTTTTTCTCTGTAATAATAAAACAGTAGCTTGTACTTGAGCCAAACTAAGATATAATTAATCCTTATTGGAAGCAAAACCAGCCTATTGGGTTTAATTAATGTTTAAATTATTTTTTAGCAGACTTAAGGTATGGAAATCCAAATTAAGAAAAGACCCTTTATCCGGAAAACCCTAGGTCCCGAACCTCCTGGATAAAAGGGTACAGAAATTTTAATTCTATCATTATTTTATAGCATTCAATGACATCTTTTTGTGGCTAATGCCCAGCTATGCGAGTGTACAAACTTTTACCCCCAAACAAGGCCCCCATACAGATAAAAGCTGCCGACAGACCGAGTCGGCAGCTTATTGGTCCATGTGTGGGCCATCCGACGGGCGTCCCCGATCGATATCTGGGCAAAAGTCGGCCAGATGTCAATCATGCAGGTTAAAAAATCCCATTGGATCGCGGGCGCATCTCTTCGTTGATGTGGTTCCGCAATCCGAACCCCTCCATTCTGATCCGATCATTGGGCCCTAGTGCCCACGATCGGATCAGCCCGATATCACCCACCCCAATGTGGCAATATAGGGGAGAGATCCGCTCATTTGGCAACAAGTTGCCAAACAAATGGATCTCCCTGTGCATGGCCAATTTTAGGCTCTGCATCTATGGATGCTTATACAGAGGTGCAGCTTTATGCTTTTCCTTTTACAGAAAAGTGATAATTGTACTTAATAATTTTCATACAAGATTGCTCCCTGTTTGTAACACTAGGCAAAGAATCATTTTTGTGTGCTGGCCTGCATAAATAAAGGCCATGTGGCAACCCAACCCGTTGAAGCATACACCATCAGTGAATACAAATCAAAAGTGATCAAAATCTGCCTTTTCTGCTGGTATCTGTTTGTGTGGGCACAGTCACACCAGGAAGAAGGGAATCAATTAACACCTGCATTGCCATGAGGGGGAAAGCATAAGCTGCACCATATGACAGAAGCATGCTAAAGCGCCCTTGGGCAGAGAGCCTAAAGCACCCTTTTAATTGATCAAATATGTTTTACTTTATGGGCATGATTTAGTTTTGCTTTAACTATGGAATATTTTTACAGATATCTATTATATATGTATAATCGATTGAAAAAAAAGAATGAAAAAAAAAAAAAGAAACTGCATATTTTAAAGCATGTCCTTGATTTAAAGCTACATGCTGCTTTTAATTGCTGAGTGCCAGAGGGTAGTGCAATCTTTACTTATTCATGTTACACTTACTAAGTACAGTACATGTATTTTCAAGTATCAGAAACATGAATGCTTATTTAAAAGAACTCGCGTGAACATTCAAAGGTTTCTGCTTAAAAGTTGCTATACCTAATGTGTGATTGAGCATGTGCTTTTCCTTGGGAAGCCGAGGGGGAAATACGTTTGAACTTCTGACTCTGTAGTAGTGTAACTCTGTAGTAGTTTAACTTTGTAGCACTGTAGTAGTGCAAAGGAAAATGGATCCCTTTGGTTTGCTGAGGAACAGTATAGGCATGAGAATATTTTGTTTCCCATGCCCAATGTCTTTGGAAATGACCCTATGTATGAACTCGCAAACTGTCTCTTTCAAAGACTTATCTGAATACTTATCCTTGTCTGAAATTGCTTATTTTCCAAACCATAGTCCAGGAAATAAACAAAGAAAGTGCATGAAATGAACAGGATCATGACCAAAGCAGAACATGTCACATGGACAATGGATTCAGTTGCACTCATGTTCTGACATTGTTCCACTGCTATATGCTGAAACTTTCTAAACATAAAGAGAGTATACCTGATTCGTTAGCCACATAACAAAATAGAGAAAATGACACCTGGTGGGTCATTTATGAATATTTACAGTAGGGACCACTTGCAGGGGCTGAGGTACTAAAAAGCATATTTATTAGTACCTGTGAGTAATATTCAGACAATAAGCTTAGGAGCATATTTATCAAGGGTCGAATTTCGAACTGAAAAAACGTTGAAATTCGAATTGAAAAAGACCAACCGAAATTAAGTTGAAGGTTTTTTTTTTTTTTTGGTCAAATAGATCCGTTTTCAATCGAATAGGTCCGTATTTGGCCAAATAGGAATTGTACGAATCGAAGGAATAGCGCATTCGATCAAATTCGATTCAAAGTTTTTTCCAAACTTCGATTTTTAGAAATCCACCAATTGACTTCAATTAGGTTCTAGGAGGTCCCCCATGGGCTAAAACAGCAATTCAGCAGGTTTTAGATGGCAAATGGTCGAAGTTGAATCTTTAAAAAGACAGTACATGATACATTTTCGATATTCTAATTTTCGAATTTTTTAAAATTCAAATTGAATTTGGAAAATCCCTAGTCGAAGTACACAAAAAATAGCTTGAAATTCACCTCAACCTTTGATAAATCTGCCCCTTAGTGTTCCAGAGCTGCCATTGGTATTCAGCAAGATGCCAAGTACAGGGCACAATGCGGACAGGCATCAGGAATCTTAAAAAACCTGCCATAAGCAATCTAGGGGGTGTCCAGGACTCCAGTGCTGTAAAATGCAACTAACTGAACCACCTGTATGAGACTTGTAACGCCTTTTTGGACCAATCCACAAGTCTTTAACTTGAACAGAAGGGCAACTTTTGGGCCCCACTAGCCCAGGATTGCATCCTGCTTGGAACTAGGGCAGGTGATTAATTTGCGGTAGCTGAGGATGGGTGTTAGATGGGGTGGGAGGATCTCAGGGGTAGGAGGGATTCATGATGGAGATAGGTGGGACTCTTGGTGGGTCCAGGACACAAGTTCTAATTTACAGTTATGAAGCTCTAGCAGCTGATATTCAGCCTAACCTGGGAACCCTAAGTGGCATTCTGAGGAATATCGAATATAGCCTTTAGTGCAGTGTCTACAACTCAGTAAAATGCTGCATAGAATCTTAACAAGCAAAAGTGTTAATAATGGTTTTGTATGCGTGAGCAAGAATAAGACAGGCAACAGGGTAAAAGAAAGCCTATAAATGTAGCCTTGTTTATGTATCTAGCTTTCTTATAGAGTACTGCAGTAGTAACAAGTGTAGTGACCCTTCCTCAGAGCTCTGTGCCAAAGTACTAGATATTCTCCTTGCAGGCTCCATTTAAGGGCCTCTTCAACAAACACCTTATTTTATCCACAATGGACCTATGTCATCTTATTCAGTGTCTACTGCGCTTTACTGGGGATATATTCACTGAGAAAAAGGAGAAGTATCTTATACTACCATACCACTACAGAATGCCAGATGAATGACTGCTTACCATCTTAGAATATATTCCACAAAATGTTTACTGCAATTTCTACTCATACATGATTGGGATAATAATGACTCTAGGCAGTCTAAAACAAGAAAAATTATCCAAGGCACATTATTCTAACATAACATACTATAGGCAAGTTCATATAACATCTTTTCACTCACCTACAAAAATGCAATTAGCAAGACTGACCTAATTACATTTAATTTAAATGCAATCTATGTGTACCCCTGCTGTCCCACAAATTGCATATTTAAGAAGTGGCCATGATTATTCAGACAATCTGTTCACCTTATAATGTTTATAACCCTAATTTCCAGTGTTAATAAAATGTTCCACTTGATTTAATTATTGAATTGTTCAAAAGTTGGAATAGTGGGAACATGTGCATTGGTTATAAACTAGGAGTTCTGTACTGCATTGCATGTTCAGGTTTTGTATTTTATCAGTGTACATGTATCAATAGTTTGTGGATGTGGTGTGGCCCATATGACTAAATTAAATAAGTAACCATGAAACATGAAAAATATCACATATTAATAGGAAGCTGTAAAGTATCTACCACTATTGATGTTTTAGAAAGGCAGTTTTGTAAAGACAGTTTGCTCAGAAATCATGTCTGTTCTAAATTATTTCCTACAGGGACCAGAGTCTCCAGGGCACCAGGAGAATACCAGGTGGGCCAACCCTCATGGTCCCCACTGATCCAGGCAGTGGCAAAGTTTTAGAAGGAGAAGGAAGAAGTACAAGGTATGGAGGGGGCTGTCAGGTGGTGCATTGGGCTTGGGCAGGTGGACATACATAGAGGTTTTTGCCTTATAAGTAAAGTCGCAGCACCATCCATGGTATCTTGGTTCAGCTTTTAGACAAAGAACAACGTTTCAGGCCTGAAACTGCCTTTTTTCAAGTTACTGAATTACACATGGTCACACAAATTTATACTTACATCTACAATGCCACCTATGGGCATATAGCAGAAACAAATTAAGGAAATAGTGGAAGCACCAAGGCTACATTTATAGATACAGTTTCCTTCTGGTTGCATTTATCCAGACATCTTTTAATGGCATGACATAGTATCTGTAAAAACAATACAATTGACCACATTTTTGAAAAAACAATGATCACAATAAATGTAAAAACAAATATAGGGTGTAGATCATATTCCCAATTAAGGCCATAGGGCTCCAAAGTCTCAAGGTGGCGTTTCCACATAGCTTCCTTTTTAAGCAACATTTTTCCGCTGTCACCACCATGAAGAAGTTTGGGTACACTATCTACCACTTGAAACTTTGATTGTTGAACCCCATGGCCCTTTTCAGCAAAATAACATGACACTGTCTGATCTATTTTTTTTTTTCGATTTAACTGCCTATTTTTGTTCACACACCCTCTCTTTTATTGCACGAGTTATCTGACCCACGTATAATCATCCACACTGGCATTTAATCACATACAGATGCAGCCACTTTGGTTTGTCTGTTTGACACAGAATAACTAAACACAGATATCCCATTTATCTCATTTAACACAGAAAACTGCGTCACAACATCCCATCTAATTAAAGCATTCACCATTGTGAACAATGGATCTTTGGTATGCTAATGAAAAGGTTAAATGCATTAAATGAGTTAAGATGACTTAAGATAACACAGTTTCTTCAATTACCCCTGAGTCATGACGCATTTAACTCACAAATCCAAGTGGCTTCATCTGTATATTACAAATGTAGAATTGAATGTATAGAAACCATTTATCTTAATAGGGGTACCCTTGCGTAGATGCTAAACTATGGAACATTAGAAAAACAGTTGCAGGATAAGTAAGGAGATGTCCCATTATGCCTTGGACACAACACTCGCTCCTCCCTTAATGATCCCCCAAATCAGACTTCACCAGTAATGATCGGATTGTTTGGTTTCTTTTTTATGACATTAGGGGCATATTTTGGAAAGACTCCGCCTCGGGTACCCCATTCCTCAATAGTATCCAATGCTTGTGTATACAGGTATGGGACCTGTTATCCAGAATGCTCGGGACCTGGGGTTTTCTGGATAACGGATCTTTACATAATTTGGGTCTTCGTGCCTTAAGTCTGCTAGAAATTCATTTGAACATTAAATAAACCCAATAGGCTGGTTTTGCTTCCAGTGAGGATTATTTATATCTTAGTTGGGATCAAGTGCAAGCTACTGTTTTATTATTGCAGAGAAAAAGGAAATCATTTTTAAAAATTTGGATTATTTGGATAAAATGGAGTCTATGGAAGCCATTCCGTTATTCGGAGCTTTCTGGATATCGGGTTTCTGGATAAGGGATCCTATACCTGTAATTGTAACCACTTCCTGACTACGTAACTGTACTGCATCTGGAAACATAAGGAATGCTTGTGTTGGCTAGAAGAACCTCCCCTGGATTCATAAACTCAGAACAGTCAGCTGATGGTTCATCACTGATGATTTAGCTGCAGAGTTTCAATTATCTTACTAGCTGCAGGACATTTTTTTTAACATTTGAGTTCACACTAATGATGCAGACAGCAACATTTATAGCAACATGCTGAAACTTTTATTCCAAGCAAGACTGGTTGTTGCAATTTTGCCATATCTTATATTTATATCATTATAGCTTATATCATTGGAACTGCGCTAAAAACCTGGCTAAGATTTTAGGGGCCATTAAAGACCTAAGCAATCAATTGTACAACAACTGGGGCAACCACAACAACAATAATAATAATAATTGTGCTTGCATTAAACAAATTAATCCTATTATGTTCTTTGTTTTCTGGTTCAGCTCACCCTGGATAATTTTACAGCATTTTTTTTCAAATGAAAATGTATTATTATGGTTATTTATTGTTATTAAAATTGCCTGAAGCTGCATTATAGAATATTACCAGGCAATTATTTTGCGGGCATAGGGCATTTAATGTGATGAGAAAAATAAGGTCTACAGAAAAGGAACTGAATTAGGAGATACGTTTGTCGCCTCAAACTGAATTTGTCAGCAAATAAAAATGTAAAGTTAACCGAATGTGTTTGTATGTGTATGTGTGGGAATACCATATTTTCCTATAAATCATCTCATTCATATTAGCATATCACAAAATATCAAGTGTCACAAAAATGGGAAGATAGGAACAGTTTTCATTGCCATAGTGGGTGCCAGAAATTATAAAATCTGTCTTTAGTTCCCACGAGGTTAATAAGTGAAATCATCCAACTGAGAGCCTCCATTTCAAAGGCAGAAGAAAAAGTAAATACCATAGCAAAATGTTACTTTTGGAGAGGGAAAAAAAATATCTCTCACCAGGGAGCCATTTGACAATTAAGAGTGTCATCAAATTAACAGGCGTGACATCTAAAAGTCTAACTGTAAATAAGGATCCATGTGATGGAACAGGCAGTATGGAAGTTATTCCAGCAGATGCTGATCCAATAGCCTTAGGTTATGAATCTCTTTGCTATGTCACAATCTGACACATTTCTTATGCTATCTCTCTTTGTAGGTAGAAATAGCAGTCACATTTTAGGTGTAACTATGAGGACTGAAAAGAACTAAAGCTCTAGAGAGTAATAAAACTCCCTTTACTTCGATGTAGGGCTGGCAGCAGAAAAAAATAAACTGGATCTGCACTTTAAAACAATTTGGAACAGTCAGGATAGAAAAAAATACACATTTTATTGCCAAAATAACAGCAAGTGCAGGCATCATACATTTGTGATACCATGTGGTAACGTTATCTCCTTTCACATACCATTATTTGTGCCTGTGACCTTTATTCTGGAATCTAGAACATCTGCAGTGTTAAAAATGTAGGGGCTTATTAGAACATATTTTTAAGGCTACATAAAAGGCATTGCAAGCAAGGCATCTTTCTTCTTTTAATGTACACTACCTTTTATTTGTACATATGTATTTTTATATATAATGTACTGTATTTGGCACAGCCATTCTTTTTCCCATTTAAATAAATATATGCTGCATACACCATAGGCAAGAGATTTCTGCTTTTTCTTGCCTGGTTCTTACATGCATACTGTAGATCTGACATTACGTGCATCATTATATAATAAGTAAAATCATAATTGGCTTTTGTAGGCATCATATACTTTAATGGTTTTTAAATCTCACCTTTCATTTATAAAAGGATTCCAAACATTCCATAGTGTAACCAGGTCCATTGTCACCCCAAACACAACTTATAGGGGGTTATTTACTAAACTCTGAATGCAAAAATCACAAAAATTGGACTTTTAAAAAATCTAATAAACCCCGAGGATGGGAAAAGTCCAAATCTGAAAATCCTGTCGAGGTTTCATATAAGTCAATGGGAGTCAATGGGAGAAGTCCCAATGATTTTTATGATGTGTGCTGTGTGTTTTCGGGTGAAAAATCATGTTTTTCAAGATTTTTTCAGATTTTTTCATCATCATCATCATCATTTATTTATATAGCGCTGTCAAGATACGCAGTGCTTTGATTTTTTCCCTTAAACAACATTTTCTGGAAAGTGTAATAATAAATAAGCCCAAAAAACCAGTGCAGATTTGGTCAGAGTTTTTTTCAGAAAATATTGAGATAAATTCGACTTTGATAAATAACCCCCGTAGAGTATTTGTTGGTCTTTTAGGTTGAATATAAAGTACAATATAATGTTTACTTGTATTTACATTTTGATACCTGTGCATATTATAATTTCACCAATTCCAGAGAGCATGAGTGCAGAGACCCTTGTGAAATGAGGTCTTTTAATATAAAGTATTTTCCAGATCATGTGATAGTATGAAATTGGTTCAACCCTAATAATTAAAGAAAACCCAATAATGTATCTGGGTTAAATATATACTGTAAATATCTCTGTCACTTGCCCCAAACCTGTAACAATTCAGATTGAAGCAAAGTGAAGAAAAGTATAAAACCAATGAGGCTGAAAAAAACAATTTTAAAATACAGCTAATGTGGTACTATATACATTTAAACAAAACATTGCCCAGTGCTAAGTGCAAATTAGGTTGCTAGTAGTGAAGAGCTAAAAAGTTAATGAAAAGGGCAACAAATTAGGGAAATGCATTGAAGTTAATAGGCACCAAAATTCTGATTAGGTGCCACTTTTTTTTTAAGAATGTGACTTTTTTTTCTCACTCCAAATGCATTAAAGTCAATGGTTGTTTTTTCTTGTGGCGATTTTTTTGTCTCACCTACTTTTTGTCTAAATGCGTATTTGTCTAATGTCAATGAATATTTTTTCTTATGGCGACTCTTTTGCTAGCAAAATTTTTAGCTGCAAATTTTTGCCACCGTTTCACAAAAAAATCTGCAGCTGGCAAAATGTGGAGTTCCGTTGTGAATCCACATTTGGCGAAAACATTAGCTTACCCATAGTTGCTAACTCATCGCTTTAATTACTGACCCAATATTCAAAATTGCTTAGAAAACAATACCAACCTATACTGGTTCAGGGCTTAGTAGAATCAGTTTGTAGTCCTGAGAGTTGGACTTTACTATACCTAATGGTGATTCCATTCTTAAGAGCTTTTTTAAAGTTCCCCTGCGCCAATTCCCATTGCTCCGGTCCAGATGATGAAAATTTGCATGAATAAAGGGGAGGGGACAGGGGCGACAAACCGCAGTGGGCCTAGGGGCGCCTACTATGCAAATCTGGCCTTGAACCTAGCGCACATACATTCACACACACATTGACACCTGATGAAGGACATGTCTGTCCGAAACATGTTGTGTTTGAATAAAGTACACTGAATCTAATTTGGCTCTCCAGAGTGAACTTTGCTTATACCTTGGACATTGACACCTCCATACACTCACATAAACTATACTATATACCAATATCTATATTAATTGTAGGTTTTAGTATCACTATAAACTTGGATATTGTGCTTGACCAAGAGAACATTCAAGCCCCTCTTAAAGGCATTAACATAATCAGCCATCACAACCTCATCCGGCAGTGCATTTCACAACCTCTTTATCCTCACTGTGAAGAACAACCTACGCTGAATCAAATGAAAGTTCTGTTCCTCTAGTTTATAGGGGTGGCCTCTGGTGTGGTGATTTCAATCCATTTGGTGAATTTTTGGCAAAGCAAAATGGGTCAGATTAAACAAGCACTAGCTGTGTATGCAAAATACCAGGACTAAATGATTATTGCAACTTCAGTTCTTTTTCTAGGTTTTTTTTCCTTGCTTTATTTGGTGTCATCTTCACATCCTTTTCAACTGAAATAGCAATGAAAATGGTGAGAACTGCAGATACCACATTATATCTATTATTATAGTATTCCTCTGTGAGGCTTGGCTTACTGAAAGAAAGTACTGCACAATATTTGCAGAATTAGAAGAAAATGGCTCTTGAATGCGGCTGGGCTCCAGTGCACCAGCCTGGCTGCACCAATGGTGTAAACCTCTTAAGCAATCTGAAACAGCACAGCACTATAAAAGCATTTGTAAATAGTGATGAGCGAATCTGTCCTGTTTCCCTTCTCTGAAAAATTCAGGAAAAATTTGTGAAATGCTTTAAAATCAATGGGCATCCAATTTTGTTCTTCCTGCTCCAGAATTTTTTCTCGCTCCAAATGCATTAAAGTCAATAGACGTTTTTTGTTATGGTGACCTTTAGGGATGGGCGAATTTCTGGCGTAACAAAACGCGTCAAATTCGCCCATCCCTACCTTTTATCCCAGCAACAACTTTGTCTTAGCGACTTTTTTGTCTCGGTGACTTATTTGTCCAAATGCATTAAAATCAAAGGGTACTTTTATTCTTATGACAACTTTTTTGTCTGGGCTACAATTTTGTTGCAGTGAAATTTTCTACCGTAAATTTTTGCTGCTGTTTCATAAAAAAATTGCAGGGTGGCAAAGTGCAGAATTTTGCCGCAAATCAATGCCTGCCAAATAAATTTGCTCATCATTATTTGTAAAACATTAAATAGAATGGTCAATAAAGGGGCATAATTATGAGACAAGAATGCTGTATACCTTTAAATGGATACGGCAATCTCATCCCTGCCAGATTCCAGGATTCAAAAACAAGAAAAATATGGGGATACATGCAGTGCGTTATGAATACTCTGCAACTTTTCACCAGCTGGACTAGATTGTGAGCTCTCTGGGGCAGATTCATCACTATTTCTTATTATAAAATATTGGTGACCTTCGTTGTGTTTTTCCACTCTCATTTGTTGCATGTTAGAATATGCTACTGCTGAAAGATAAAATATTGCAAGAAGTAATAATGCTTATCTTCTATTTAAAACACATAAATATCACTGTATTCATGTGTGCAAAATATTCCAATATAAGTAGGCAGGCTTTTGCTCAGCAGTTTTGGTAATGCACAGTATACATATCATGGAACACATTAATCATGAAGGTATTTTGGATTCCCCCACTAGAATGACGCTACGTAATGAACTGCCTACAACACGATGGGTAACACATATTTATTATCTTGCTTACTGGCAGAAAGTCTGCTGCTCCTTCCAGCAGTCCTTGTAACCATGTTTTTTGGATTTCCCCACTGGGGCCTATTATTTTGACATGTCACATGTTTTGTACGTCATGTCGTATTTTACTATTTGGTGTGATTGACAAACCCCCAATGAAGAGAAAAATAATGCAATGAATCATCCAGGAGATAGAAAAAAACTGCTTTGTTGCTTTATTTTCCTCTTGTGCTGTGCATTACATGTAATTTGAGATTTTCAATACAGTACAGTTCAGCATCATTCCATTATTATTATTATCCTTACAAGATCTGAATAAAAGGTTAGAAACAAACCACAGCCTTCTTCAAAAAGATGAAGTATTTTTTCCCATCTTTAGACATAATTGGCACTGGCTTCAGGCTGGGTTTTTTGACTTCTGGATCACATATATGATATGATAAGATATGAAGATATGAATATATGATATTATTTTTTAAGCTTTATTTGTCACAGGAGCAGTATAGTACTGCATAGGACATTTTAGAAGGAGGAGAAAGCAAGTTCTCTCCTGTGATTGCACGGTGGTTTGATTGATACAGATGCTACTACTGCTTGTACTAGTTCCTATCATCGAGACACTGCAGATTCAGGACTGACAGCAGGGCTACTGAACTTATCTCATGGTGAGAGATGCAGCTCCTGCTGATAGCACAGTTTTGGGTCATCCTCTGTATAGGTAGAGGCAGCCTAGTACTCATTGTTGTATATAATGGCATAGTGCTGATCTCAAGTCTTCAGTGAGGAATGGCAGAGCATAATAGCAATCTCTTAATGGAATGCCCCCTTGCAGGCACCTTTTATACAGAGAAAACAGCCCAAAACTTGATAGTCTTTCATCATAGTTGAATCATTACATTTCTTTTACCAGTTTATCTGAGGCTTTTGAGCTACCCATACACCGAGGGCCACATTTACTAAGGGTCGAACTTCAAAGTGCTAAAACTTTGAAATTCCACCATCGAATTGAAAAAAATTTATAGTCGAAGGGGTTTTTTTTAATTAAATTTAGCAGTTTTCGGTCAAATTAAAATCGTTCAATCGATCATAGAAATCATTCGAATTGAACGCTTCGAACGATTTAATCGAACGATTTTAAAAAAAAACTTTGACTTCTAAAAACTAGGAGGTCCCCATAGGCTAACATAGCAATTTGGCAGGTTTCAGGTGGTGAAGTGTCGAAGTCGAAGTTTTTTAAAGAGACAGTACTTCGATTTTCGAATGGTTGAGAATTCAAAGTTTTTTCAATTCGAATTGAAGTCGAATTTGGCCTATTCGATGGTCGAAATACCCAAAAATGTCTTCGAAATTCAAAGTTTTTAAATTTGAAAATTCACTTAGAATTCACTTCAACCCTTAGTAAATGTGCATCTGCATGACAAAGAAGCCACACAAGTGAATCTTTTTCTGATTTGATCACCATGGTGGTTTGCTAAATCAGACCAATCCAATTATTTAGTCTCCAGCATTGCCCCTCTCCTGCTGGATTTGCCTGGGTGGGTTAAGAAAGGGTCCAAAACCATAGTACCCATTGGTACCAGAAATGTAACCTGGAAAGTACAGAGATCACAAGGAAAGCTGTTTGCTGGCACCACAATTATTCAACAAACACATACAGTTCCACTTCAGTTTGAGCACAATACATTTAATTCCTTCAAAACCTCTGCAGATTCATATTTTTAGGCTGTAATGGGAGCACATTTTCTACATTATTGGAGTTTTGATTCTCATTTAAAAACCATTTACCACCATAGGTTAAAGGAAATTTTTTTGCAGAACCAGTCTGAAATAAACATTCTTTAGCTGGTTTGTCCCTCCCTATACTGCTAATAAATAAATAAATATATATATATATATATATATATAGGGATGTAGCGAACTGCCGTTTTGGTGTTCGCGAACACCGGCAAAAATGCGAACAGTTCGCGAACAGTTCGCGAACTTCGAACACCCGCAAAATCGTTCGATTCGAACGATCGAAGGATTTTAATCGTTCGATCGAAGGATTTTCGTTCGGATCGAACGATCAAAGCCATTCGATCGAATGCTTTTCATTCGATCGAATGCTTACAATCGTTCGAACGAATGGAAATCGTTCGATTTTAGCGGTCAAAGGAATCGAATGGTCGAATGGTCGAACGATTTTTATTCGAATCGAACGCGAACTCAAATTGGCGAACGTCGCGCGACGTTCGCGAACATTCGGCGGACGCGAACAGTCGAAGTTCGCGCGAACTAGTTCGCCTGCGAACAGTTCGCTACATCCCTATATATATATATATATATATATATATATATATATATATATATATATATATATGCAATCAGGGCCGCCATTAGAAATCACGGGGCCCCGTACAACAAAATTTTTGGGGCCCCCTGGGCCACGCCCACACTGACGACCAAGCTCCACCCCATTTCCCGCCCACTCCACATCGCAGTTAAAAGACCACACAGACATCAGCGCTAAAAAAGTAACCCCCCCCACACAAGTTGTAAAAAGCTATTGATGGTCAGGGCCCCCTTATAAAAAATTGGGGCCCCAAAAAAAAAAATTAAATTTTTAAAAAAAAAAAAAAAAAAACATTGGTGGCAGGGGCCCCCTTATAAGTTAAAAAAAACTTGGGGCCCCAACAAAAAAAATGTAAAAAAAAATAAACAAACATTGGTGGCAGGGGCCCCCTTATAAGTTAAAAACAAATTGGGGCCCCAAAAAAAAATTTAAAAAAAAAAAAAAAATTTTTTGAAAAAAAAAAAAAAAACATTGGCGTCAGGGGCCCCCTTATAAGTTAAAAACAAATTGGGGCCCCAAAAAAAAATTTAAAAAAAAAAAAAAATTTTTTGAAAAAAAAAAAAAACATTGGCGGCAGGGGCCCCCTTATAAGTTAAAAACAAATTGGGGCCCCAAAAAAAAATTTGAAAAAAAAAAAAAAATTTTTTTGAAAAAAAAAAAAAAACATTGGCGGCAGGGGCCCCCTTATAAGTTAAAAACAAATTGGGGCCCCGAAAAAAAAAAAATTTTTTTTTTGATCAAAAAAAAAACAAAAACATTGGCGGCAGGGGCCCCCTTACAAGTTAAAAACAAATTGGGGCCCCAAAAAAAAAAAAAAATTTTTTTGAAAAAAAAAAAAAACATTGGCGTCAGGGGCCCCTTACGAGTTAAAAAAAAAATTGGGGCCCCAAAAAAACATGTTTTAAAAAAAAAGATTGGTTGCAGGGGCCTATAGAATATTAAAATAATACATTGGTGGCCAGGAGATTAAAAAAAAAAAAATACACAAACTGGTGTTCAGTAGAATTGAACTCACGGCTTCAGTACTTCAACTTCACCTCCTTTCGTGACTTCGGGTCTTTTCACTGCTTCAGGACTTCGGCTTCGGCTGTTTTCGTGACTTCGGCTTTTTCCGTGACTTCGGGTCTTTTCGGCGCATCGGCTTCGGCTTTTCGGCACTTCCGCATTCGGCAGCACAGAGGCAAGACGTACGGCTCGGGCGCTCGTAAGGGGGGCCCGGATCTTCAAAAAATGCAGCGCTGCCGGGCCCCCCTTCATGCCCGGGCCCGGTACGCTTGTCCCCCCTGTCCCCCCCTGATGGCGGCCCTGTTTGCAATACAATAAACACCTGAAAAGTATGAAGTGCAGGTTAGGCACAAAAGTGCAATATGATTGCAATATAATAATCGGACAGTAGGGGGGAATAAAAGATTTCTCTTCTATACAGTACAGTCTCGAGGCATGTTTTCCTTGCTAGCATGTATAGAAAATAACTAATTACTTAATACTCTTGTTTTCAGATATTTTGTGTTCTTGCACCATTCAATAGGCTTCCCCTGTAATGGTACAGCTGGTTTATTTTTGTAAGCAGTGAGTGCTTAGGGAGATTAAAACCAAAGTGCTCATGCACCTGTTCATGCTTCCGACACAGAGGTTCTGCAAGGGCTACAATGTATTAAATTGATAATACATGATTCGAAATACTTCATAATTAAACAACAGAATGAAAACAATAAGAAGTATTTGCAAAAGCTACAAAGTATCCAAGCAGCAAATAATACATTTTTCCTCTAGAAGTTACCTTTACTTGGTGAAAAGATCTGCGTTATCTATTCTTCTACCCATATTGAGGTGCCCTAGCAACTGAAAGCAAGTTTATAGGTTATTGTATATTAAATATGCAATTAAATATTAAATACAAAGATAAGATGTTTTACTACATAAATATATATATATTTTTTTCTTTATTTCAGATTTATTTTTATAGAAATCAGCCAAACAAATCTGCTGCAACCACTTCCACTGTGCATCTGCTGAACTGTGGGTCCTAATCGCTGCTGTGTTGTTTCCAAATTAGTTTGTTATGCTTTGTGAACTCATCTGTGAGTCACACCTCAACACTATCTGAGCTGCAGATTCTTATTATTACAGAAGCAGTCAGCCAAAAGAGTCTGGTATAGAACCGAGGACAAATATGTAAGTGCGAAAAGCTGAATTCACTACAAATTCCTATAAAGACTGATCCTGCTGTATGTTAGATCAGTTCTCTTTCTCTCTAATTCCTGACCTGCTCTAATCATTTTTACATTGCATAGAGCTGCCATCCTTACAAATGGTACAGGTGCAAGTGGTAAAGCACTAAGGTGTGCAAACTTTCAACACACACAATGAGGACTTGAACCTGCACCTTGCACAAAAAAAAACATTCAGCATGGTGCACAAAGTGCAATGCTGTCATGTATATTTCCAGACTCTCATTAGCTTACATTTTCTGAATGATACACAAGCCTGCCATCTCCCTCCCCTATGTAAAACACTACTAATGTAGGCAATGCTACAGAGGCTGAACTGTAACTGTACAGCAAATTGAGACAATTAACATAATTAATAGTAATTGGGACAAGGTCCATACAGTTTATAAAAAAAATAAAATATTGGTGCTTTTACTCTAATTTAGCACTTTGCATCTTGCACCATTTTGATTAATGAGTAGGGATGTAGCGAACTGTTCGCCGGCGAACTAGTTCGCGCGAACTTCGACTGTTCGCGTCCGCCGAATGTTCGCGAACGTCGCGCGACGTTCGCCAATTGGTGTTCGCGTTCGATTCGAAGTAAAATTTCGTTCGACCATTCGACCATTCGACCATTCGATCGCTAAAATCGAACGATTTCCATTCGTTCGAACGATTATAAGCATTCGATTGAATTAAAATCATTCGATCGAATAGCTTTGATCGTTCGATTCGAACGAAAATCCTTCGATCGTACGAATAAAATCCTTCGATCCTTCGATCGAACGATTTTATCGAGCGTTCGAAGTTCGCGAACTGTTCGCGAACTGTTCGCTTTTTTGCCGGTGTTCGCGAACGGCGTTCGCGAACACATTAACGGCAGTTCGCTACATCCCTATTAATGAGACCTAAATCCTTGGCCACTATTGTGAAATGAGATATGTAAGCCCTACGGGGTAGGGTCCTCTAGCCTTTTGTTTGCTTGACACTGAGCACTTAATCTGTATTGTAATTATATTTTATATTTATGTGAATTGTATTCTAATAATGCACTTATTGTTACTTTTTATTCCAATGACCCGTTGTTTGTTACTACTAATTTATTGTTTTGCTTTAAAGTGCTTTGCCCTCAAGGAGCGCTTTACAAATAAAAACATACATACAAAAAAAAATATACATGTTGTACTGCACAAATCCTTATTTGCCTGGCACAAATTTGCGTCAATTTCCGATTTTCACGATTTTTTTTGTGAAAGCATTCAAATTTCATGATTTTTTTGTGAAACCGTTCGAATTGCACAGTTTTTTTGTGAACAGGTTTGAATTTCAAGATTTTTTCATGAAAACATTCGAATCTAACGATTTTTTCACAGACTTTACAATTTCACGATTTTTCAGGAATTTTCACCATTTCATGAATTTTATGGGAAATTCATAATATTTTCAGCGAAGAGAAATGGGAGACATTCATCCATCACTAAAGGACAGAAAAAAGATCAGAGGTTTCCCTGCTCCAGAGTCAAATCCATGAAAACACAAGTGGACATACAAATGTATCCCCCCCCTACCTGTTCCATATTATTGAAAACACCTCTGTGCCTCTCCAAAAGCCAACAAGGGAACACTATTTTTTAAGTTTCATAATTTTCATAATTATTGAAGACAGAAAGAAGGAAAGTCTAAAAGCTTTATAGAAAGTCTAATTACTTACTTGATACCCTGGGCCAATGCTCCTGTTAGAAGAATACTACACATGGGGGGTGAAAACCATGGAGTGTTCCTCTTATTTTGCTTCTTCTTTCTTGAAAGGTCCCCTGTCCAATGCATGTGCAGTAGAGTGAAAAAGCAGAAAGAACATACTGTAGCTACATTGAGCTCGCTGAGAAGAACTCAGGGAAGGGGTATCAGGTCATTACAGTAACCGGGGTGCATAATATTTGGCACCCACCAGTGATTTAGACTTTCCTTCTCCTTTAAGTGTTAGGTCCCATAGGTTAAATTCACAGATTTCATATTGTTGTATTACAATATTAACTAGGTCCAGTCAGCAGGCATTTACAAAGGGATTATAGAATAACAACATTATAAGACAGTGAATTATTTTCAACGTTTTTTTATCTAAAACCCTAAAAAAACTTTGAAAAGGACAAATCCCACCTGTGACCTCCAGTTAGACAGCTCTATACTCCATGTCCATCATATAATCATACCTATGTAATGCTTGTGTTTCTTTTAACGTGGTAACCTAGTCTATTTTGTAAGAACAAATTTAAAGATCAGTAATTCTTATTCTTTTTAATGTACTTAATTATAAAATTATTTTATAGACTTAAGATGATCTGATATTCTTATGAAATGCTCTGTAAATAATTAGCAAGGACCATGAAAAGTCTGAGAATAACATGTGACTTGCACAAGGTTTAGGAAGAATGTGAATGTTTTATGAAAACATTGTTTTCAATATGCTAAATTGATATTCTGATACATGAAAGAGATCAAGAGTTCAGCCTGTTCATTGCATTTTGCAGTGCATTATTTCCAGTTGTCGTGGTTATAAATAGTGTAACACAGTTTAGCACAAACAGATTAAGCCAACTATACAGTACAAACACAGTAGCTAAAAAAGCAGAAATACCATCTGCCTGAACATTCCAATCATCAGACTGGTTGTTTTTTATTGAAATGTGGCAAATAAAATGTCCCAAGGATTTCCATTATCTGAGTTATTATTAATATTGAAATGTACAGGATGCATTTAATCCCAGGTTAACCCAAAGATTATACGATACGATACCATTTTCAATTTACAATACCAATTTCCCAGAACCACCTTAAACCCAATTTACTATCCAGCAAGATTTACTCTCCATTTATCTAACATCCACAATCAGTAACCTACCCAATCCCTTCCCTAAAAGGTTCTCTAGTCTGTATTAATCTACCAGGTTTCACAGTTTACCCCTCCATCTGAACACTGCAGCTTCAGATGCCTCTATATATGGACTATTACAATATTATCTCTCAGCCTCACATCTCAACCTAAAAGTAATTTAGCTTTATTAAGGCCTTGACACATTTTGTACCTTAAAGTGAGACTGTCATGGGAAAAACATTTTTTTTCAAAATGAATCCGTTAATAGTGCTGCTCCAGCAGAATTCTGCACTGAAATCCATTTCTCAAAAGAGCAAACAGATTTTTTTATATTCAATTTTGAAATCTGACATGGGGCTAGACATATTGTCAATTTCCAGCTGCCCCAAGTCATGTGACTTGTGCTCTGATAAACTTCAATCACTCTTTACTGCTGTACTGCAAGTTGGAGTGATATCACCCCCCCCCACCCTTTTCCCCTCAGCATCCTAACAACAGAACAATGGGAAGGTAACCAGATAACAGCTCCCTAACACAAGATAACAGCTGCCTGGTAGATCTAAGAACAATACTCAATAGTAAAAACCCATGTCTCATTGAGACACATTCAGTTACATTGAGAAGGAAAAACAGCAGCCTGCCAGAAACAAGTCACATGACCAGGGGCAGCTGGGAAATTGACAAAATGTCTAGCCCCATGTCAGATTTCAAAGTTGAATATAAAGAAATCTGTTTGCTCTTTTGAGAAATGGATTTCAGTGCAGAATTCTGCTGGAGTAGCACTATTAACTGATGTTTTGAAAAAAAAAAAAATCCCATGACAGTATCCCTTTAAGCTACTAAAAATGCCTTACCCTTTAAACAAAACAGGGATTGTTTGTCCATATATTGCAATATATTTAAGCTGGCCAACTACAGTAGAAGTCAACCCTGGTGTGGCCAGTTCCTACACTCAGCTGTTTTCTTTAGAGCAGATGACTTGTTGGCAGGTTAGTGTCAGTGTTAGTGTCTTTTGTTTTAAGAGTATTAAATAACAATAGGTGCAGATAATACATATGAAAGATGCTAAAAGTCCAGTCAATATTACAAAATTATGGTACACATGCCATGATTTTAAGTGTATTCACATGAATGCATAGATGATACTCAATCTATAACCCAATCATTCAATCCTTATCAAATTACAAATATGTATTTATGCATAAAAATAAACCCAAACTACATATTAAAAAAAATATAGGCCAAAGCATTCAGGGGATGACAAATTATTTTCAAAACTAAATGTTTTGGTGGTCACCCAAACTTCCAGCCCTGACCAGCTTGTACATGTTGCTGCATAAATGTGTATGAGGATGCACACCGTGACACAGCTTACCAAGCCTCGGAGCTTGAATGTTTAAGTAGCAGTACTGCCAATAATATCTGCCATTTGGAACCAAAAAAAGTGTTAGTCCTGGTAAATGAGATATTGATATACTGTAGGTGCTTGTTGTTCGTTTAATTTCAAATCTATCCATTTGAATAGTCAATGGCCCAATGGCAAATGAAACAAAGTTGACCCAAAAGTTTCAAGATTTACGCAGGCTTCCTGTTTAATCCAATTGATACTTGCAGCATAAAACACCTATTTCAGTACATAAATCTTGACACAGGGGTGCTGAATGGGTCAGACATTTCTATCATGATGTGTCAAGACTGTACTACTGTGTAAAAAAGGTCACTCATCCCTACTTCTCAGGCACTATCACCAGTAAATGTTTCTGGTCTAATTAACTTCATGGATCTTCTTGCAATGCTTTCACATTGGTCCTTTATATGTACTGCTACAGTATATACATTATGAATCAATTCAAATATCACAAATCATAACTGGCTTACTCTTGCTTACACTTAAAATTCCTCTATGCTGCTGCCCAATACTGTATCTGTAATTGACAGGAATACATTTCTGGCTCCATCGCCATTTAGCCCTTGTTACTTATCATTCACTCGTGCAATTTAGATGGTGGTTAGATTATCCTATAAGTGAAGACAAAGGCTGTTTTTAAGACCTAAATACATGCAGATTATTTTAGTCTTTAAAAATTTCAATTCTTCTATATTGGATTTTGAAAAGTAGATGGTTAAAAGGAGGTTAATATCTTGTACCCACCTGTTTTAAGTAAATTGCACACTTTTGAGTAAATCCATCTATTGTTACATCTTTGGTTATTGTATGTCCAATTTAATGTAAATGAGGTACTATAAAACACAATGTTATAAAAGTAAATTCATAATAATAATAATAATACAGCAGTTTCTCAGCTACTCCCACTGGTATGGAAGTGGGTGTATGCAGTGCAATTGTCCTTTTTACTGACAGATTAATACCTAATCCTTTTTAATCTGTTGCTGATCTCTTTGACAGCAAGAGAGATAAACAGTACAGCATGAAAATACTGCAGAGATCCAGGATTAAAGACTAACTAATACATCTACATAAATATGTTAGTAGACCATGATGTTAAAAAAAGACAAAAAATAACAGGTCCTGATAAAAGCCATGTTGTCTTTCTATAATATTTAAAAAGTTTCATTGTGCATTTATAGGATGGCAGCAAATTGAACACTGTGATGTTTGACACCACTCGGTGTGATATTTAACTTTAATTTACACTGGGTTCACACACACTTCACGCTCTGAACACTGCAGTGTAAGCAAAAATAATACTTGCAATATACAGCAACTTGTAGGTACTCACTTTGTCCATGCCTCCCCACACTAATACCTAATGAGATTATTCATGAGGATCTGGCCATCAGCCAGAGAGGACCAGTACTTTCTCCAGTTTTCACCATTTTTATTAAGAAGGAATATTTTAAGCTCAAGGCGGTTATTTGTAATTCTATCTACATAGTTAAGCCAGGGTGCAGGTTTCATTCATCACCTAATGTAACCCTTAAAGACAGATGAGAAAAATAATCCAAAGAATTTTATTATCAATACCTTGTCTACTTAAATGATATTATTAAGACTGCATGGGTTGACATTTTCACTTAGAAGAAAAAAGTGGTGACAAAATGCCACACATCCCATTTCCCAAAATATATTGTAAGATACAGTTTGCAATTATAGTTGTGCAATTATCAAAAAATTATTTGCTGAGACAGACGCTGCACAGGTCACTTAGGGGCAGATTTATCAAGGGTCGAATTGAATTGGAGGGAATTAAAAAAAATGTGAAATTCGAAGTCATTTTTTGGAAACTCCGACCATCGAATAGGATACTACGACTTCGATTCAAAGTAAAATAGTTTGAATATTCGATAATCGAAGTACTGTCTCTTTAAAAAAACTTTGACTTCCATAATTCGCCAAATTAAACCTGCCGAAGTGCTATGTTAGGCTATGGGGACCTTCTAATGCATTTTTCTAAGTCTTTACATATCAAAGTAAAATCGTTCGATCGTACGCTAAAATCGTTTGAATTGTTCGATTCTAATGATTTAATCGTTGGATTGAACGATTTTACTTTGATCATTCGATGGCCAAATTCGGTGAAAAATCCTTCGACTTCGATATTCGAAGCCAAAGTATTTTAATTCGATGGTCGAATTTCAAAGTATTTTTTACTTCGAAATTCGACCCTTGATAAATCTGCCCGCGACGTCCAAAAAACGGATGCTGCCGTCCAAAAAAGGAGACGCCGGCGCTGTTTTGTGAATTTTTTGCCATTTCACTAATTTTTCGGAGAAGCAAAACCCCCCAAATTTGCCCATCACTAATTAGAGCTTATGCCGACTTTTTTGTTTCTACCAAGCAAATTTTTGTCTTCTCCATTAAATTTTGTCGCACACAAGACATTTTTGTCACACGCGAAACTCACCACATGGCAAATTTTTGGAGCCATCCCGCAGAACTTTTCACTGGAAGAAAAACTCAGAAATTTGCAGCAAAGCCATACATGTCAAAAAAAATTTGCTCATCACTAGTATTGACTTCTACTGCAGCTCAAAAGTTACATACCAAGGTTTCTAAACAAATGCCATTTAAAATCACACTGGAGTCTCTGGAAAATGTTATGGGTAATGTAATAGGTTACACTTGGGCTAAAAGCCAGAATAATCTAACCTTGGTGTTGGTAAACCTTGAGAGATTTAATAAATCTAAAGTGTATGTATAGACTTCTTTTGTTTGACTAAAATAAAGCAAAAATAAATCCTTAAAACAATTACAAAGCATTTATATCAACTCTATGCAAAAAAAAAATCTTTGTATTCATAGACCAGCATTTCCTAGAATGTAAGCAAAAGTAAAGGTATGCTTCACCATATTGCATTTAATAAACCAATTTATTTTATGTGCTAATTCCCCTTAACGGTAATAGCTAAAAGCACACTGCAGTTTTAACTGATATATCATTATGCAATTATTCATGCCTCTAACTCTGATCACTTATCTGGATAATTAGGCTGTATCAGTAAGCAACCAGATACTAGAATTTTGATATTAATCCATCCCTCTTAATAGCAACAGAAAACCACTGATGTGTGGAAAACAGTCCAGCCATGTTAATCCTCTAGCAACATTTAACATCAACAGATCTCATTTATTTTCAAAAGTGGCTTGAGACAAACTATCAATGTCCTAAACCTAATTTAGACTTTAAATCAAAGTATATGATAAATCTAGACTAGGAAGATTATGGAGAACTCCTCTGGGGATATTTCACATCTGAGATGCAATATTCATGCTAGGTTGAAGCACATATAAAGAGTTCATGATGTATTGTACATGCTGTAAAAAATATTTAGCACACACAACAGTCTTGCTTTGCAGTATGTCATTGATTGAAAAGAATATTCAAATACTAAAATATTCCCAAAACATTAGAAAACAGTTAAGATTTAACCATTTAGCAAATGATTTCATGTGACTAATAGATCACAGCAGAAATACCCTTTCTTACAGAATGGCTGTACAAACTTCTTAATACAATTTCTTAATGGAAAAAATGTGTAATATGAACAAATTTTAATTTGCCTCATTTATCTGTGTGTGTGTATAGTAATAAAGCTCTTATAACAAATTCTTCTAGGAGGTAGGAACCCTTAAAGTATGCAAATAAATGCAAATCTGTCTCATCCTTAAAGAATGTAATAAGAATTGCAAAGTTTGCACCAAATCAGTACAATCGGAAGTAGCATTTACTCTATACATTTGATTGATGGCTATTGGTTTTTGGACCTGCTAGACTTATTAACACATACGTTCAATAGCCAAATAATATGATTTTAAACTGTATCTGCTTTCCTACATTTTATATTTTTATTTTTTTTCCATACAAATGCCATTGCTTTCATAGGAAGTCAAAGATTAGGATTATTTTTAGTGTTTTATAATGACACATAGGGGCATATCTATCAAGGGTCAAATTTCGAGGGTTAAAAAACCCTCAAATTCGACCATCGAAGTAAAATCCTTCGAATTTGAATATCAAATTCGAAGGATTTTACCGCAAAAGCTTTGATCGAATGATTAAATAAAAATAGTTCGATCGAACGATGAAATCGTATGAATCGAACGGTTCGAACGATTTTAATCAAACGTTCGAAGGATTTTTATTCTACCACAAAAAACTTAGAAAAGTGCTGGGGAAGGTCCCCGTAGGCTAACATTGCACCTCGACAGGTTTAAAGTGGCGAAGTATGAAGTCGAGGTATTTTTTAAAGAGACAGTACTTCGACTATCGAATGGTCGAATAGTCAAACGATTTTTACTTTGAATAGTTCGAATCATTCGATTCGATCAAATTCGATCAAATTTGACCAATTCGATGGTTGAAGTACCCAAAAAAATACTTTGAAATTTGAATTTTTTTCCATTCAAATTATTCACTCGAGCTTAGTAAATCTGCCCCATAATTATTTTTGTATTGGAGTAGTTGCCACCTGTGTTAATTGTGAAGGAGGACATATCTTGCTTAAAGCTGATTTTGATCTTCATTTATTTATCATTAGCAGGAAAAAGTTTGGCCTGTACAAGGCCATAATTTATGGTGGGCACCAAAAATGCCTTATCTGCCTACAATATATATATTTTGCAAAAAAATTTTGTTGAATCTGTAAAGAGACAAGTAACCTCCACAGCATTTCTACCAATTTAAAGAATGTGTATGATCTTGCCGTATCTGTATGGGATTTAGTTAGATATGGACTTTAGATTGTAGCCTCCACTCGGACGGTGACTGATGTGAAAGAAGGCCATTAAGGACTGCAAGGACATAGAGGGAAAGGACAATGACAGGGCTGGGGAAATTGGCCCGGAAGTTGGAGCTAGCAAAGGGTTGTGGGAGTGTAGTTCGGCAGGTGATTGGCTAGAGGGTGCAGGAGGGATAAGAGGGAAAAGCAGTTAGGATTGGCGCCATTTTATCTATCTAGGGGAAGGGTGAGCTGTTAGTTGCAACTACAGAAGTAGGAAGGTAGTAGTGTGGAGTCAGCAAACTGGAGTCATGCAGGAGGTTGGCTTGGTTTGAGGCTAGGGATTGCGGAGATTAGCCACTGTTAAAGGGGAGGAACAAAGACAAAGCGACTAGCCTCAGGATGTTGATACACTGGTTAGCAGGGGATCTCCATGGGAGCAGTGGCTAGTGGCTAGTGGTGGAGATTCTGCTGGTTAGTATAATGGAAAGTTATATGATTGTTTATTTATGTATTTTTTTATTTGAAGGTTATTTCTTTATTTGTTATCACTATACCCGTTTTTTACTGCATTGTTTAGGCCCACTGAGTCAATTTCACTTAAGGCAAACTAACCTTTGGTAATTAATACACAACAAGATTCAACATTTGTCTGCTCTTTACTAAGCTGGTAACAGTAAAGTAGCAAAATTTTAGCTAAATATATTTTCTCCTATTTCCATAAAAAATTATCTTCTATTGAAAGACGTTGCCATTTGGCATTCAGTATCCTTGTTGTTGCTTTTGTTCATTAGAAACAATTTTTCGCTTCACTGAACCGAGTTCCTGTGTGTGATGAAACTTTTGATATTTAGATCTTGCATATGAATTGCGCTTTTTAGTTTAGCAAATAGTTGTCCTCACCAGCAGTATTTTTCTATACAGCTATTTCATTACTAAACTCTTTCTGTATTACAATCGCATTGCATTTTATGGCTGCTGACATATTTTACAGGGTTTAGTTACAAAATCATTGTCCTTATTACTAACAAGACTGTGTTTGCTCAGAGGTTTATTTATAGGTTTAATCAACATTCAAAACATCAGCCATTGTACTTTAACAGACAGGATTTCCAAGTCGCCCACATTCTTTTACATATGCAATGAACCTGAGTGAAGATCAGTCTATTCATAGGATTTGTGCTTAGTAAAAAATGCTTTCTAAGCATGGCCTGAAATAAGAACAGTTTATGAAAACACAATTTAGTCCAGCTAGATGAAAAACATATATATCATCACATTATTCTGAGAAGACTGAAAAGACAAGCCCATAGCAAACAGGCCTTTTTTTGTTATAGATAGTTTTACCAATGCAGTTTAATATTATGTACACACATATAAACACACACATATACAGATGCAGCCACATTGGTTTGTCTGTTTGACACAGAATAACTAAACACAGATATCCCATTTATCTCATTTAACACAGAAAACTGCGTCACAACATCCCATCTAATTAAAGCATTGACCATTGTGAACAATGGTGCTTTGGTATGCTAATGAAAAGGTTAAATGCATTAAATGAGTTAAGATGACTGTAGATAGCACAGTTTCTTCAATTAACCCTCAGTCACGACGCATTTAACTCACAAATCTAAGTGGCTTCATCTGTACATGCAGAATGCAGATTTATGGAAGGTGGTAACCAGGGCCGCAACTAGGGGTGAGCACCTAGGCATGTGCCTAGGGTGCAAAGCTGGGGGGGGAGGGCGCCAGGCACGTACTTTCTCCGTCGCCTACCCCAAGTCCAGTCCCCTCTCTCCCCGACTGTTGCTGCTTTCTCTGCCTCTATTGTGCTCCTGCGCATGCACACAATCAATTTTTGCGCATGCGCGCATCAATGCCAATTGGCACATGCACGCGCTCAGCCGGCTTTGCGTCAGGCCAGGTTGCCTAGGGTGCCTGGTTGGCCTGGCCCGGCTCTGGTGGTAAAATGTAATTGCAGAGGTGATCTGTATTCTGTGATAGTCTCATCCAAACATAAATACTGTATATATGTGTGTGCCTGTGTGTGTATATTTTTTTTGCAATTTGTATAATAGCATTTTTGCAAAAAATAAAAAGGTTTTAAAAATAAGGAGATTTTTATTTTTTGAAAAACAAGGTCTGTAGAAAAAAAATCCTGCACAAGGAAAGAAAAAAACATGCAAGACAACATCAGCAAATTAAATAATTCACTCGCATAAATGGTAATAGATCAGCGCCCTTTCTTTTATGCATTTGTTGCATTAAATAAAGTTTGCACTAAAATGAAAAACTGTAAAATTGCATTTCCTTTTCTCATGATGAAAAACATAGTATCGGTGGACATTAACATAAATGTTTTTATCAGAAACACTTAACAATACACTCTTATTATTATTATATCATAAATTATAACTACCATTTTGACATACATAAGTATATTATGTAGAGCAGACTCCACCTCCAAGAGCTTGCGACTTAAAACATATGTCATAACTAGAAGAAAAGTAGAAAACTAGACCATTTTTTTGGACACTAGTGCATTTTCAGAGGCGAATGTGCGCCGGCGTAAAAAAATGGACGCCGGCATCAAAAACGATACACCGGGCGACGTTTCGTGAATTTTTCACCATTTCATGAATTTCGCCGAAAAATTCACAAATTTTTCGGCGAATCGAAACGCCCCAAATTCGCCCATCACTAAATGTAAGTAAATGTAATGCATGTCACGCTTACAGTGAGGTATTTTTCTTGAATATGAAGTGAAACCACTGGCACAACCACTAACAATGATAACATTGCCTTAATATGAAACCAAGATCTCACAGGTTAGAAGGGTGTTAGTAGGGTAAAATTATGGTTTAGGCAAGCAAAAAAAAGCATAGATTAATTCTGGGCCAGATTAAGAAAAGAAAAATAAACAGGGAAACAAAGGGATGATAGATGGGCAGGAAGACATTATTAAGAACAAATCAATCTCAGAAAACCATCACTGTTTTATCATGTTAAACCAATTTGATAACTTCTAATCTCAAATAATGAGTGAACTAGGTCTGGACAATCCAGAAGATGTGGTTCCTTTGGGTTTTTGCCACCCAATCCCATAGTTTAATTAATAGTTTTGGATACTTGATTAGGTAAACTGTTTTTAAATACTTTAATCAGTAGCATTATAAATAGGAAGATGTAGCTCAGGGATAGACCATTTTGAAGGAAGAGAATTTGTTACACTTATTGAATCAGTAGTTTACAGGTTGCTCTTTTAGTGCAATGATTAAATCTCTGTGTTTAGGTATTTTCATTGTTCTTTGCTTTTGGAAATTTCATAATAACCTGTTTATATCTTTGAGTACTTTACATTATTTAATTTCTATAATGCATTTTTTACACGTTTTGGAATGGAATGAAACTGCTGTAGCCCCTGTATTCACAACTTGATTTCCAATATTCAGAAATCTACATGGTTGCTCCAAAAGTTAGCTGGGTTCAGGAAAAAGCAATGGGAGTTTGTTTCACAGATCACTGCTGGACTAATAAATATAGATATAGAACAAGAAGTGTGGTCAACAGCTTTATTTAACCAAACAATCCTCCTAACGCATTTTGTGTGATCCTACATGTACTCATAGGCTGAATTTTATGTTATAACATGGCAGGGTTTGAGCATTTCCTAGTTGGTGCATTGGGAGATTTGAAATGTTTTATGATATGATGGTGGGAATACCCAAAAGCCGTCAGATTCTGTATAGAAGTAGATGCTTTAATATACAACGTTAGTGGTCTCATTAAAAAAGTACCCAGTGGAGACCCTTTTAAATAAGCACATTACTGGAGGGAACAAATACTTATGGAAATGAATTACCTACGTTTTATCATCAGCAAACCAAACAATAGCAAAAGTATGGAAAACTCCTACCCTGGATATACAGTTAGTTAAAGCTTGACCAGATAAACCACAAACCACTGCACACTGAAATGGAAACAATAAGGTCTGGAATTCAAAGTATACAAAATTATTAACCCATTTAGAGTATAATCCTTCTTTATAAGTTTGCATATATATTAATTACCTCCACTATATGGTAGACGTAAAAAATATTGGTCTTTTTTTTCTTATGATCGTTGGTCATTGTTTTGACCTTAATTATTATGCTTGCTCATAAAACACAGGAATATATTGTTTATCCAAAAAAACATGTTTTTGCCCTTGCAGGCTGGAAAATGTCCAGCGACCTCATTCTCCTGTAATGTGCACCATTGGAAAATGAGAATAGAAATTGAAAAATAGCATGGTCCTATTAAACATTCAGCAACAGAGACAAGCCCCAAACTCTCATTAATAAATTAATGCATATCGAAAATATGGTCCCTAATGCTGTTAGGAAAGCAACTTACACCATGAAGGATTAGAAACCCAGCTGTGGTCCTTAATCAGCATTGTTTGGATGAAAGAAAATCTAAGCATGCTGAAAGTAGCTTCTCTATATATTAATTCTATATCCTTCTAATTAAATCTGATATATAGGAACCCTGAAACTCCAATCTAAATGCAGCAACTATTGACAGCTTGTTGGCAACTTCAAGTTATTTGAGGATTTGCAAAGAGCTTTTGAGGACAGCATGATAAGTAGTAATGTGTGGTATTTAGCGGAACAGTCTACTCAAAAAAAAAAATTCTTTCTAAGAAATAGTGAGTAAGATTCTGGACTGTTGCTTTGAAGTAGGCATGGTCTACTCAGATTTTAACAATGCTTTGATACAGTGCCAGATAAATACATTTGCTGCTTCTGGGATTATTGTGCAAAATGTATATTCTGTTGATTAAATATTGGCTGTGGGAAAGAGGATGGTGAATCTACTAACCATATTAGGGTTAGAAATCAGAGCCACAGCATACTGTATTAGGGATCAATTTTTCTTAAGCTTTCTAACCACTTGAAAGCAGCAATTAAAAAATGTATTTGCGACACAAATGCATGTCAGTTTGAAAAATTTAAAATCTAAGTACAGGTATGGGACCTATTATCCAGAATGCCCGGGACCTGGGGTTTGCCGGGTATTAGAGCTTTCCATAATTTGGATCTTCATACCTTAAGTTTACTGGAAAATAAGGATTAATTATATTTTAGTTTGGATCAAATACAAGGTACTATTTAATTATTACAGAGAAAAAAAATCATTTTGAAAAATTTGGAGTCTATAAAAAAATGGAGTCTATAGGGACAGCCTTTCCGTAATTTGGAGCTTTCTGGATAACGGGTTTCCATATAATGGATCCCATACCTGTAGTATAATATTAAAGATAAATGTAATGGGTTTGCAGATTATTTTACCTTTAAATATGTGTTATACTTATAGCCTTAATGAAAGGCATATTTATCAAAATCCAACATTTTGTCACTATAAACCACTCCAAACAAATCAGCACTAACTTTCCCCCTATTTATCAATAAATTTTCACGAAAATTTATTGTGCGGGAAAAGACTCTATAAAATCATGAAAAAATCTTAATCGTACACATTTTTCAGATTTGTTGCCTAATGCTGTGAATTTTTGGATTTGACGCCCCAAAACCACAAAATATTGAACGGAAACCCAGCGCAGATCATGATATCTTCCAATTGTAAACGGGACATCTGCCATTGACTTCTACATGAATTTGGCAGGTCTGAGATAGAGTACTTTTTTATTCTGACTTTTAACACCATCAGGGTTTAAATCACGAAAAATTCAAGTTTTCCTACTACGAAAAATTGGTGGTTTCCCCTATAAAAGTCTGACCAGAAAAAATTAGACTTTAGTAATTAACCCCCTTTAAATTAAGGTAACAGGAAAAAGCATCCGTTCCTATCCCTAAATGCCGAGATTAAGTTATTTTCATTTGGCATGGCAAGGCTATGTTAAGGAAGAAGTGATGCCCAATTATAACAGTTCCTTTATGTACTATATGGTGACCGGACACCTGCACACCCACAGAATTTGGCCTTGCATGTATAAAGATGTCAGATCAGTATAAATGTAGGGCCATGATCTTAATAGACCCCTTAGATAAAGGCAGCAGAATATACCAATACTGCTTTGTGCTTAGCCAAAGAGATTTTTTTTTCTTGTTTAGCTACCTTTTTCCAAAGGCTATATTGAAATGTATATATGTTCTGCAAAATAATAATAATAATAATAATAATGTTTTATTATCTAAGCTCTGCATTTAAACCTTAAAATGGTTTGAAAGGTTTTTGGGTTGAAAGGCTTCTTGTCCTGCCTTTTAGAAATAAGGGTCTGTATTTCTACTTTATATACATTAACAAACAAAATCCCATGATGATTATTTTTGGTCACTTATTTACAAACTTTGCTACTTATGACTACTGCTACTTATGACTACTGTACGTTTATACAGCTGTGAAATCAAATGATTTAAAAAACGAAGCCCTGCCTGGTCCATTCACTAACTTGGAGTGAAGGATTCGAAATAAAAAAACTTCGAATTTGGAAGTGTTTTTTGGGCTACTTCGACCATCGAATGGGCTACTTCGACATTCGACTATGACTACGACTTCGAATCGAAGGATTTGAACTAAAAATCGTTCGACTATTCGACCATTCGATAGTGGAAGTACTGTCTCTACTTCGACCCCCTAGTTCGCCATCTAAAACCTACCGAACTCAATGTTAGCCTATGGGGAAGGTCCCCATAGGCTTTCCTACGTTTTTTTGATCGAAGGATATTCCTTCTATCGTTGGATTAAAATCCTTGGAATCATTCGATTAGAAGGATTTAATCGCTCGATCGAAGGAATAATCCTTCGATCGTTCGATCAAACTATTTGCGCTAAAATCCTTCGACTTCGATATTCAAAGTCGAAGGATTTTAATTCCCAGTTGAATATCGAGGGTTAATTAACCCTCGATATACGACCCTTGGTGAATCGGCCCCAAATTGTTTGTAAAAAGTCCGCAGAGATACTTGGGGGACCACTGCAAGCATTGTAGTTAGGAGTAGGTAGGGCCACACCAAATGACTTACACAATCAAGTCACTCAAGACTAAAGTAATTTTTTTAGCATGGTCTAATACAATAATATATCTGAATTATAATGCATTAACGTAACTAAAACTACAGTATTAGAAGCAGCATGTACCTAATTCATATACCAATTAAGATACTGTTATTTTTATTATTTTATCAATATACAATTCTACTTATATTGATCTATAGAGTTTTCTAACTATGATGATGGGCTAATAAAAAAGGACTAATTAATAAAATAGAACAAAGAAACCTCACAATATGTTCATGCTGCTTTTCCAATTTGAAAGGCCAAATGCATCTAATGGCTACCTTTTAACAGAAGCTAAAAGGCCAATTTCTCACACAGAAATAAATCATAATGTATTTTCAATTAGTTTGCACTTTCGCTTGCTTCTGTCCTGAATAATTAGAAAAACAATTCACATTCTACTATGAGCCAATATGAAGTGATATTCCTGTGATAATTATCTTGCTGTAGTTCACTTTTCCCTGCTCCCACCAGGTCATCAGAGCACAAAAGAGGACACCAAGAGAGCATTAATGAGCTCTCATTGAAGATGTTAAAAAGCTTGCATTGATCTGTTTGTCCAAGGAGGAGATATTTAAGCCTTATTGCTAAGGGCAGAAGAGACAGAGATTCATATCACAAAGCCTTTTATCCAACCCCTTCTGTTTCTAGCTTCAATATTGCCAATTCTCAGCAGCATGTTGAGTTCCGGAGGTCATACTTTTAAACTTTAAAAATTATAAAAACAAATACAGTGTAAGGTTTACTATAGGGACTTAAACCTTAGCAGCTTCTCGTAACAGACTACAAGTGAGTTCCCAACAAGCCTACAATTCCCATTAATTTACCTTAAAGTGCACTCAATTATCACCTGCTAAAAGCTAGTAAGATTTTTTCTTTGCAAAAGGATAAATAATTTAAGGTGTTGGGCAAACCCACTAATATATTCCAACTCAGAATCTACAGTGGTTACTCAAGTCCCAAGGCAACAAACAATCATGGGTTTCTTTCTTAAATGCAGTGTATGAATTCAGCCGCATACCTGTACTGTCCACTTCCACTGCAATGGGGGTGCTGGTCATCCGTAGGCTCGGCCAGGTCCCCTAGTAACATATTTATTTTTTAAATATAAACTATACAATTATATTCCACATTTCAAGTATTCCTTTGTTCACTGCAACCCTTAACTCAAAATGTATTGTTACTAATAATTAAGTTTTTGTGTAAAAGTTTAATAACATATGAAAATTAAAACATATTTCTACAATATGAAGAGCTTTACAATTTTAAGAGTCTTTGTCAAGCTGACTTCTAGTAGAAATGTATTAAAAAGGTGCCACAAGGTAATATCAAAAGTGGAGCTTTATATCAAGATTTATTCTGAACAATGCCTGCAGAAAGCAATTAGGTCCTTTGGTAGTTACTGGCAACTAGTGATGGATGAATCTGACCTGTTTCCCTTTGGCAAAAATTTGCGAAACTGCAAAAATTCTCCGTAATTCATAGAATTCTATGGGCAACAATTTTTTCATCATTTTCACAGCGAAACTTGGCAAAAAAATTTTGCTCATCACTACTGGCAACTACAGAGCTTTAACTCCTGTAATGATAGGTTGAATTTATCTTGTGAAAACCCTAGATTATTTATTTTAGATCCCTAAGGGGGTTATTTACTAAACTCTGAATTCAAAAATCCCCAAAATTTGTAGTATAAAATCACATTTTTTTTCGGAATCTATTATATCCAACAAGGATGGAAAAGTCCAAATCAGAAAATCCACCTTCTCAGTCCTGTCAAAGTTTCATATAAGTCAATGGAAGAAGTCCCAATGATTTTGATGTGCGCTGTGTTTCATGCAATATCTTGAAGATTTCCGAGTTTTCGGGAAAAAAGAATACATACTGTACATTCGGGTGAAAAACCTGAAAAAAATTGTGAAATTCAGATTTTTTCTCGCACAGTGCTATGCTGAAAAAACCTGCGCAGATTAGATCGGAGTTTGTGGCTGGAAATGTTGAGATAAATTTGTACTTTAATAAATAACCTCCCAAATGTGATGTTGTTTTTAACTTATAGGCTGCATAATGTAGACCCAATACTTCATGAAATTCCCCTTACAAGGCCAGTAAGCCATAGGCTTACTGTCAGGTTATAACAAAAGTAAACAAATTGGCCTGAAAACAGAGCATGTAATTATCTAAAGAAGTCTTTTATGGCTTACTGTTTGAATTAGAATTCATTTTAATTTGTGCAGGCTCAGAAGGACCATGTTCATTAGAAACTTGAATGAGACACCAAGCAAAATCAAGCATGATGGTCTGTAAATTATTGAAGTATAAGGAAGTTAGCAGGGTTTTAGAGGCTTGTGGCATGTTTGTTTATAACAGTGCCTAACCTAGCATCAGTCCTGTGACTTTTTGCACCCAGTCTTGCATTAACTGAATTATAGAATAATCAATATTTTAATTCTAAACAAGAGTAAAGTGGCTATAATTTGCATTCAGGGACTGTAAATTTACACCTAGTTGTCTCATAAAGTCCCACACTTGGGACTTTGTGCTTCTGTTCAATATTTTGAATATTGAATATTCATGTTTCAAAAAACATGTTCTAATAATGCATTTGTAATTATTGGTTGTATATATTGGTGTTTAATTCATGTATACCTCTTAAATTAAGATCAGCAAGCAGGAGTTTAGATGAAGATATTCTAGTTGTATCCAGTATATATTCTAAGCTTGCAAAACATTTTGATAAATGATGGGTTCTTCGTGGGAAGGATGATTTACATATTTTTACTCTTCTTAAAGAAACTCATTCAGCAGTTGTATAGGCGGAACTGTTTTCACATGTTGCCTTTGTTTATTAAGGAACAATCGAAATAAAACATTTGTAGACAAAATAAATTTTTCTGACCTTTGACGTATTTGTTTCCCTGACAACAGACTACTTAAAAGAAACTCGAACCAGACCTTTGACCTCAGAACAATGCAAAGGTCATATTTTCTGTGTGAGCATTCCATTGACTGCTTCCTAGGTAATTTGCCTCTTTCTCACTTGTCTGGTCAATGCTTGACCTTATAGTCCAATGATAAAAACAAAGAATGGATTTCTGGATAATGTGAATCATAAAATATTTTTGTGTTAAAGTATAATTATTAATCATTTATAAGCTGGCTCTACCAATTAGATCAATTGGTTTTAAAGCACAATTATTTTTAGATAGATAGATACATTTTTTCATCACATACAAAGCTATACAAGTATATACTAGTATGATAGTGAAAATAGTAATGTGCTCATATACCCATGTACATACTTTACACTATTTTAATACTTAAAATGTAGTACTTGATACCCTTATATACAGTACACATAATCACATGGCAATATGTATCTGCTACAGATGCAGCCACTTTGGTTTGTCTGTTTGACACAGAATAACTAAACACAGATATCCCATTTATCTCATTTAACACAGAAAACTGTGTCACAACATCCCATCTAATTAAAGCATTCACCATTGTGAACAATGGAGCTTTGGTATGCTAATGAAAAGGTTAAATGCATTAAATGAGTTAAGATGACTTAAGATAACACAGTTTCTTCAATTAACCCTGAGTCATGACGCATTTAACTCACAAATCCAAGTGGCTTCATCTGTACATCCACTAAGTAAATTGTACTAGTCTGTCCTCTCATTTTCCTAACCTTTACTTAATTTTTATTGCTGTATTTTTACTAAACTTTGATCAAAATCATTTTTAATTGGAAATACTATCTAGGAAATGTATACATAATCTTTGAAGGAAATTAATTTATTTTATTTTTTTTGCTCTAATATTCATTCTGTAAGTAATAAAAACAATCTAATAAAAATGTATATATTTAAAAAATACATATAGCTTGATAAACCTTGAAGATTTCCTAAGGGATTGCTAATAGATGTGACTTTTGTACAAATACTGTAACTAATGAAAGCTTACTTAAAATGCATGTGTATTTTTAGTCTTTTGGTCTCATTCTGTCATCATTTAATTGTAATTGCTGCTTTAATGTCCTACAGAGTATTAATACCTACAATAGTGTCAGCCTTCATTATTGTATTTTTAACCCGTGCTTTAGCATAGTTTGGAAAGTTTAATACCTACTGATTACAGTGGTCTTAATTGGTTGGTTTTTACTGCGAATGGAGCCTAATATTTTGTTTATACCTCATATTTATCAACAAATATTAGGTTTCAGGCTTGTAAGTACTCAAATGGTTCCTTGTGGTGAAAAGCCCTTGGTTTATACACTTCAAGATACATACAGTACAGTATAAAGATAATTACTAAAGCTAAAATTATGCGTTAAAAATAAAGAAGATTTATGGTTATAATTCATACCTGCATAAAGTTGGAAAACTTGGCTGCCGCATAAAGGCATAATAACTAATACCAACAGTGATGGACAAATGTGTCTCATTTAGCTCTTCCAAAACATTTGTGGTGAAAATTCACAAAATGAAGTCAAGGGGTGATTTTATGCACCAACTTTTTGTAAACCTTGCAATTTATTTTTTTTGTACGCAAAGTGAAGCCTTCTGAAATCAGAAGGTATTTACTTGTCTCATACCATACACACAGCACTGCCTAGATACCAAAATAAGAGTTTTGATTCTCCCACAAGGCATCATGGGGAGAGACATGCAAATCACTCCATTATTGCCCTTTGGCCAGCTATGCATCCAGATATTCGAAGTGGAAGGATTTTAATTCCCAGTCAAATATCGAGGGTTAATTAACCCTCGATATTCGACCCTTAATGTTTTTTTTCCATAAATGTGTATTAATGGGGAATGTTAGAAAAAGTTAAGGGGAAAAATATATGCAATGTGAACATTTGAACATTTGTGTGAACAATTTTTCCTTTGTGCATATTTTATAGTTTTGCGTAAAACCTGTAAATTTATTTAGCGTCTCATTAGATAGCAGAAAAAAAGATTGTGCATTTTTTAGTTTGCACAAGTGTGCATTGTATATAGTAGTAACATTTCTCACAGCAAGTCTTTAAAAAATGTGCAACGTGGAATTAATATTCATGATGTAATGTCTAATACATATTATATTGCAGTTTGCAAATTGTTCATATTCATTTTGCTTTGTTTCTTTTTATTAGCAACTTTACCCCGTACGTTGGGTCATTCTTCTATTCGAATATTTGTCAAAAATGCTATCCACAGGGATAATTCATTTACATGCATAGAGGACAATTTGCTACTGAAAGAGAGCATCACTAATGATGCCAAATTTTCACTCAGGGGAATGAATGTTACTCCGCAAATTCACTAAAATACCAATTTTCCATTACGTTACCCCTTTCACCAGAGTTTCCTTCACCAGTGTATACCTGGCAAACTGCATCCTCCTCAATCTTATGTCAATGACATCATATCCTGTATGCCGAAAAAGTCATAAAAATTTTAAAAAAAAACCTCTGTAGTTTTTTCATTTTTAAAAGTGGGATTGCGTTTAAAAGTTGTAACTGTTAAATATTATTTTTTAATATTTTTTTAACCAATTGAGGGGCATGCTACATTAGGGTGGGCTTATGTCTAGGACTAGTGATGGGCGACTTTGGGGCATTTCGCTTTGCCAAAAAATTTGCGAATTTCCAGCAAAATGGCTAAAAATTCGTGAAACGGCGCCGGCGTCTCCTTTTTGACTCCGGTGTCCATTTTTTGACATCAGCGAAGTTTTGCTGGTGAAATTTTGCGGCATTTTCGCTAATTTATTCACCGGCGGCGAATCGCGCAAATTCGCGCCTGGCGAATAAAGTCACCCATCACTATCTAGGACATTAGAGGATCTCTTATGTCTTTATTCTGCTTCCTTGGACATTTTTAATAATAAGTGGATACTTCAAGCAATTTCCCCAACATCACTAATAAAGACATACATATGACCTATATGTACCCGCCCTATTCAAATTGACCTAAGCGTTAGAGTATTAACGAAGTTTCGCTAGGCAGAAATGAACGTTAGTGAAAGTTCGCTATGAAATGCTTGCGCTGACAAATTTATATTAGTGAAACTTCACCAGCGTTCGGCTGCCTAGACATAACTTCACATTTTGATGAATCAGCGTATGTGCTGCAAATTAACGTCTGACGAAGTGACGCGACGTGTGGTGAAGCCTTCTGAGGTGAAAATGTGTCCTTTAGTGAAATTGCCCCTTATAGGGGAATGTAATAAAAGTCGCAAAGAGCAAAACAATTCGCACCAATAAGTCTAAAAATCCACATCTCGCAATGTAATATTGTTCCTTAAACTGTTATTGCATTGTGAATTTTAATTGCGCATTGCGAATTTTAATTGCGCACTCATAAGAAGTGCTTGAAGGTGTCATAATCTTTTGGAGCAAACATAACAACTTTTTCAGTAAGAAGTTTTATTACATTGACTGCGCATTGGCGCAAACTATAAAATTCGCAAACGGTCTTTCACTGTCGGAAGTGGTCGCTAAACAGTTTCCGGGCTCGCAAAAGCTATATTAAATTCGCACAAAGCAAAATTTGTTTGCGCAAAGGCATAACTTTTCGCATTTCGAATATTTGTTCCGTTAGCGATTTTTATTACATTCCCCGTTAGTGTTTTATGACCCTCTTGGTTTGTGTGTCCTGAATAATGTACATGTGTTTCTACTGTGGTGATATGGTGTTACATCGTTAGTGCTCTCTCTGTACTGGAAGAACAGAAATTCTGAACCAGGAACATTTTTTTATGAACTTTCCTCATAGCAGGAGGGCCCCTGAGTCCCACAATAAATCACAACAAGATGTGTGAAATGCCCAGAGATTGTCAGAGACACATTGCAGTAGCAGTACAGAGCCAGAAAGAAGGCTTTACTGAATTTCAGAAGCCTCATAGAGTTAGCTGACAAACATGGAAAAAAAATGAACATCAAAGCTGTACTTTACACAAAACAACAATTGGTACCATCCAGAAAAAAACTCCATGCTCATATGGATATAGTGTTATGGCGTTAAAATTGTTTCTTAACATAAACAGGGCCGGATTTCTGTCTGCGTCGCCCCAAGGTCTCACGGTTCTATGTATGGGAATGTAATAAAAGTTGGTAACGGGAAAGAAAAATTGCAATGCGAAAAGTTATGCCTGTGTGTGAACAAATTTTCCTTTTCGTAAATTTAATATAGCTTTTACGTACCCAGAAACTGTTTAGCGACCACCTCAGAAGAAGGTTTGCGAATGTTATAGTTTGCGCCAGTGTGCAGTGAATGTAATAAAACTTCTTACTGAAAAAATTGTTATGTTTGCTCCAAAAGATTATGTGCAAGGAAAATCCGCAATGCGCAATTAAAATTTGCGATGCAATAACAGTTTAAGGAAGAATATTACATTGCGATATGCAATTTTTTATTTTTATTTGTGAAAATTGTTTTTCTCTTTGCAACCTGTATTACATTCCCCCATAAGGGGGTTATTTATCAAAATCCCAAAATATCTCATTTTCTGAAATCTACTCCAACCAAATCCGCATGGGTTATTTCCCCTTATTTATCAATACATTTTCTTGAAAATTTCTTGTGCGAGAAAAAAACTCGATAACATCAGGAACAATTTGAATTGTATATATTTTTCAGATTTTTGCCTGAAAACCACAAGATCTTTGGATTATTGCACGAAACCCACCGCAGATCATGATATCTTCGGGACTTCTACCATTGATTTATATACAACCTCGGCAGGTAGGAGATGCCGGATTTTTGAATTCTGACTTTTTCCATCCTCGGGTTATAATAAATCCCAAAAAATTAGGGTTTTTTTAACTAAATTTTTTTTTGAGTTTTTGGCATTCGGACTTTAATAAATAACCCCCTAAGAAATGCTGTAGAAAATGTCATAATAAAATATGGAATTAATGAACAGTATTTATACAAGTGAAAAATCATACTGTGATTTTAAAAAAGAGTTTGTGTATTTGTGTATATGCTCATGCCCCCACCTGCATGCTTAGTTGACAATTAGCATCTCAGTGTTCAAGACAGACATTATTGTAGTATGTAATGCAAATCATTTAATAATTAATTACAGCCTTCTTATGCCTAACATATAGCCACGGTAGATCCTGAGAGCCAAACCATGCCTTAATTTCCTTGCCCAGAGTATTCTCCCAGATGCACAATGAACATGCAGATAATTATGCCCTTTCCAATAAAGTAGGCTTTATTAAAAAAGAACCTTTTGTTTATTTCATGTGGCATGAATATGCATGAACTACTTTCATATTTGTCACTGGCACACGTGTCATTGTTTACTATATATGTTGACAATTAAAAAACTGAGCTTCAATTATCTTCCAAATTCCCTTTCCATCGAATAATGAAGGTGTTCCAAGGCTCACATAATTTAACCTTTAACTTCTGAGGGTATAATATAAGGCAATCATAGAATGGGAAAAACATTGTGTGAATAAGCACAACTGAATTGATTTTGTCTGTCTGGTGCAGAAGCACAGCAAAACAAAAGGATATTTTTCTCATCCTCAACCTCATGTAGGCCAAAGGCATAACAGGCTCAATTAATAGGAATTTGAGGCCCTTAATTTTATGGTTTATATGCTGTCCACTTGTGTAGGACCTCTATACCGTGAGAAAAAGCAAACATTCATCATTAGCAGATGTCCGCCAGACCCAGGTGACTGCAAATTAAATAGACAGTGTATTTTGCAATGGATCGAATACTAATTGGAAGGCTTGCGAGATTAGAGAAGCCCCAAAGCTATTTTCTATCTACACAAGTTCCTCATATAATAACAGGAGTCACTAGACAATTTTTGCTTTCCTTAACATAGAATTATAGTAGAGAATTGGTACATGAAATACAAAGAAATGCCTTACTTAACTGGAGTCTGTTCAAGAGCAAGAGATAATCAGACAAAATGTCATATTCACTAGACAAAATCGATAGAAATGCACTGTTTGTATTATTGTGGTGCTGTAATGTCCAGTTTTTGTCTGTGAGCAATGAGACGGACTCCTCACAATTTCTGTCTAAAGGGGTCCCCAATATTTTCCATAGAAATTCACCTGTTTGGCCTGAGTATTAATCACATGATTGCCTATACTTTCTTACTGTTTTATGTAATAGGTAATTATTAAAAAAAAATCCTCCAGCTAAAATCTAATTTCAGCTTTTGATATCCAAAGATGCAGTTTACAATTAGTTTTTTGCAAATAATTCACTCTACCAAAATAAAATCTTTTTTTTTTGCCGGCAAAAAAAGTGGCGGGTCAAAAATGTTGGGCCCGCGTCAGAATAGTCACGCACATAAAAATGATCGCATATTGAGTTTAATGCATTTGGACAAAATAGGCATGCATATAACAATTGTCGCAGCCATCGAAATTTTGACGCCCATTAACTTCAATGCGTTTCACTAATTTTTCGATGTTTTACGGGAAATTCAAGAATTTTTCGCGAAACGAAATGGGACAAATTCACCCATCAGTAACCTTCACCCGTCCCAAATAATGTAAAAATAATGTGGCAGTAAATATTGTAAATATTGTATTTCAAAGTAAAACTGGCTGATGTGCTTTTATCCTTTTGGTACTTGAAGAAAAAGTTGGTTTAACAAATTTCTTTGATTTTACATTATTCTGGATTTTGCATAGTTTTTCCTGGTCCCCTGAAAAGCATAAAATGGGGGTTCTACTGAAATGGATGTACATGGAAGCCTTGTTTTGTGCATTACCCTTCTATTATATTACTAATAACTGGGGAAAGATTTATCAAAGGCCAAGTGATGGAGTTTTTTTTACCTCATATGAATTCAAATGACCTTGAAACTCGAATGGTATCTTATTTAAGAAAAAATGTACCCACTGATCCGTGTTGGGAACCCCCTATTCCTTCTCTCTCTTTCTTCTCCCTCTTTTTTCTTTCCTGGCTCTAACCAGGTTTCATACATAGTAGACGCAAGGATGTTTTCCTTTTTTTTTTCTTTTGAAGATGGGGGAATTGTGATTTAACTATACATCCTGGATTCACTCTGAAGGGCCGTAGCTGCCCCTTGAAACCGTTACTTCAGGAACCTAAAATTCCTTACCGTGTATACCACTGAGGGTTCCATCAGCACTCCCCTATTCCTACTATTGACTATAGACTATTATGCTTTTATTTTTTATTATGTCATTGTGTACTACTGTGCTGTTGTTTTATATGCTGAAAAATTTCTCAATAAAAAGATAAATTGAAAAAAAAAAGAGAAAAAATGTAAACGTCTAAAATTTGAACAAATATTACTAGTGATGGGTGAATTTATTTGGCAGGCGCGAATTCGCTGCAAAATTGCGTGATTCGCCGCCAGCGAGTGAATTCGGGAAATGCCTGCGAAAATTTGCGGCAAAAATTCGCCGGCGTAAAAAAAAAAAAAATTGCCGGCGTCGGAAACGGGCGACGGCATCAAAAACAAGACGCCTGCGCCGTTTTGCTAATTTTTCACCGTTTCACGAATTTTGAGCAAAATTCACGAATTTTTCAGCGAAGCAAAACGGCGCAAATTCGCCCATCAATAAATATTACCAACCTGAAAAAACTTGAATGTCAGGAGGCCTAACTTGAATTTGTGAATTTTGACCAAAAATTCAAATTGAAAATTCGAACCTTAATGAATCTGCCCCCTACTGTATGTATGTATGTATATATAAGTATGGGACCTATTATCTAGGTTGCTTGGGGGCCTGAGGTTTTCCTGATAACTAAATAAACCCAATAGGCTGGTTTTGATTCCAATAAGGGTTAATTATATCTTAGTTGGGATCAAGTACAAGGTACTGTTTTATTATTACAGAGAAAAAGGAAATCATTTTTCAAAATTTGGATTATTTGAATATAATGGTGCCTATGGGAGATGGCCTTTCTGTAATTCAGAGCTTTCTGGATAACGGGTTTCCAAATAATGTGTGTGTGTGTATATATATATATATATATATATATACAATTCTCAAAAGTGCACACCGTTAACATTTTTTTGTTTTTTCTTATACTGAAAGTTCCGTGAGTGACGCTATTTCCTTATTTTGTATATTTTGCATCTGACAAGAGTTGTGATTGAAAGTTTAAAATAGCATTCAATGTTTAAAGTTTTCATAATAATAAAATTCTGTATGTGGAAACTCATACAGTTGGTACACATCTTGATAGACCAGTTTTCATTCTTCTTTTTATCCTTCAGATCTCAATTTGTTGCAGCTCCCATTATACAGTCAAACAGTCATTTGATCAAATTAAGAACTGTTTTGCAATCTATGGTCTAAATTCAGTAATAATCCACTTTCTCCATGACTGTCACATAGAGAATCCCTTGATCTTCCTTAAACCATATGTGTTTTATCAGTCTGTAATCAGCTTAATCAAACTTAAAATTGAGCAATAATTACATTCTAATTTGCCTTTGATTTACTCTTAAATATTTGAACAGAGTTTCAGAATGGTTTCTGCCATTTATAAAATGCAATCATTTGCTTCATTTGGTATTATTTATTGTTTTCTTTCTCATTAATTGCATAACTATAATAACTAGTTTATTGTACTATTGCAAGGTAGAGAACTCTCTAAAAAAGAATTTTGCCAAAAATAATAGTATTTTGCTAGTTTGAACAATAGGAGGTGACAGCAAGTAATGATATTCCCAAGACGTTAATTACTCCTCACAAGCAAATATTTCTTCTTTTCTTACAACAATGGATACATACAGGATATGTATGACCCGTACATAAGCACTGATATATTTGTCCAAAGGTTTTTATTATTAAATGTATAAACCTACTGACCTTATTTATATGAGATGGCATGTGCAATAATGTAGGAATATAAGAGATTTAGCTTCACCTTCGTACATATCCTGCTGGTATCATCACTTTCTACATAAGCTACTCTAGAAAAGTAATTTTTTGGGGGATTCTTGGAGTGTAAAATTGATAAAATTGCTTTGAATATGGATTTGAATATAGTATTAAATTGTTCTGTTGCCAGTGTACCATGAAAACAACACTGACCACTAACAATGTTTAATCTATACTATGTTCATATAGAGGCCCATTTACTTAGCTCGAGTGAAGGAATAGAGGAAAAAAACTTCGAATTTCGAATGTTTTTTTCTGGCTACTTCGGCCATCGAATGGGCTGCTTCGACCTTCGACTTTGAATCGAATGATTCGAACTAAAATTTGTTCGACTATTCGACCATTCGATAGTCAAAGTACTGTCTCGTTAAGAAAAAACTTCGGCCCCCTAGTTCACCACCTAAAAGCTACCGAAGTCAATGTTAGCCTATGGGGAAGGTCCCCATAGGCTTTGCTAGCTTTTTTTGGTCAAACAAAAATCGTTTGATCGATGGATTAAAATCCTTCGAATTGAACTAATCGATCGCTAAATCCTTCGACTTCGATATTCGAAGTCGAAGGATTTAACTTTGACTTTAATTAACCCTCGATATTCGACCTTAAGTAAATTTGCCCCATAGTGTATACAGGAAATTGGGAAAACCCATTCCAGTTACCCATTATGTTAATCCATCATGAAATGGACTCGTTTCAAGTCAGACAAATATGGGTTTCAGATATATTATTATAGACATTTCCACTTGTCCATAAACATTTTGTTGGTTCTATGGCTATGTATGCTTATCATTATACAGTATATTATAAAATGTCATTATGTATATATCATAAAGCAGATATTTCCAAATGTTTTCAAAAAAAGGAATACTATGTAATATAATTAAAGAATTTTCCTAAATTAGGAAAAACACATCTACAGGCAAAAATGGAAAATGCTATAATGGGGATACTTTTAAAGGAGAAGGAAAGCTCCAAGACAGTTTATTGCCAATAGAATAGCCACAATAGTGCAAGCTAGAACGCTATATTTATTCTGCAGAATGCTTTACCATACCGGAGTAAACAGCTCTAGACACTGTCTCTGTTTGTTTAGGATAGAAGCTGCCATATATGCTTGGTGTGACATCACTTCCTGCCTGAGTCTCTCCCTGCTTACTAACAGCTCTGAGCTCAGATTACAGTAGGGATGGGAGGAGGGAGGGGGAGAGGAGCAAACTGAGCATGCTCAAGGCCGTGCCCTGGAGGTTTATGCTGAAAACAGGAAGTCTGATACAGAAGCCCATGTGTACACAATAAAAGCAAAGAAATGTGGTGTTTCTTTTGACAGAGGACTCAGAGCAGCATTACTTTGAGGGTTTACTGGTGTATTTATATAGACCTTTCTGATAAAGCTTACTTAATTTTAGCCTTTCCTTCTCCTTTAAATGAAAAGTGTCACTAGCAGTAGTGGTGGGCGACTCCGACCCATTTTGCTTCGCTGAAAATTTGTGAAATGGCGAAAATTTGCATTAGAGTCTATGAAAGGAATTCACTAAAGGTTGAATTTTCACCAGAGAATGCTCCACCACATTTTGCGCCACTTTGCAAGGTATAAATTTGTTACCACTACGCTAATTCACTAAAATGTGAAGTTGCATCTCAGCAGCAGAACGCTGGCGAAGATTTGTCATTGTTAATTTATCAGCGCAAGCATTTCTTAGTGATCTGTCACTAGTGTTCAATTCTCCCTAGCAAAACTGGTGGGTACATATAGGTTGTATAGACATCTTTATTTGAGATAAATACTTCCAAGGAAGCAAAATAAAGATTAAAGAGATCCTCTAATGCCCTAGACATGAGCCCACCCTAAAAATGCCCCTCAAATTGGTTAAAAAAAAATTAACACAAAAATCTTTAATAGAACTTTTGAAGGCAATCCAGCTTTTAAAAATTTAAAAAAATATATAACATTTTTAAAAAAAAATGTATGACTGTCTGACATACAGGATGATGACAAAAGATTGAGTAGGATGTAACTTCGTTTGCCTTGTCTAAGGTAGTGAAGGAAACTCTGGCGAAAGAGGTAATGTTCTGTAAAATTCGCTGGCGGAAAATTCTTCCGACGCTGGCGGAAGAATTTTTTGACGCCGGCAAATTTTTTCGGCCAAATTTTCGCAGGCGTTTTGCAAATTTATTTGCTGGTGGCAAATCACGCAAATTCACCGCAAATTCACACCTGGAGAATAAATTTGCCCATCACTAGTAACGAAAATGCGCCTGGTGATAGGGTGCAAAACTGTGCTATCGACAGTCTCTTTCACTAGCGAATTGTCATCTATACCTGTTAGTAAATTGGTGATGTCCCTGTGAGTGACATTTCTGGTGAATTTTCGTTAGCGACGGCCACTTCGCCCTTTAGTAAATCTGCCCTCATGGGCAACAATTTTTTTGACAAGTTTTGCTCATCACTAACTAGCAGATATGAACTTCTAGCAGATATACAGTATGTTTTTTTTTACAGCAGGTTTTCCACAAGATGGCAATTTTAAGTTTTTACAATAGCCTCCTCCTTCCTGGACACAGCTCAACCCAAGCCCCACCCAGTTTTCATAGGCAGTAATACCTATGTAACCTTGTATTCTCTGGAAGGGAGTAAAAATAAACTTGTTATTTCTAGGGGACAGAGACTAAGCTAAATGGCATAATGCTGCAATAAAATTGCCCAAAAACAGAGCTAATATAAGGGGGGAAAAAACAGAAACATAAATACCATATTTGTCAATTTTGCACTTTACATTTTTTTGACAGGAATAGGTGTTATGAAATTACAGGTGGCATTAGTGTTAGGCTGGGTGTAGTGGCATGGCCTAAACAGCAATTAAATCATTATGTGTGTCTGGTATGATGTATTCAGTAGCAAACCTTACTAATTGGAAAATACATCAAGAGGTTCAGTTATAATATCTGATCTCACAAGTGAAAGAACAAGTTAAACATAATTTACAGTAAGTTCTAATTTAAATAATAATTTATTATAACTTTTAATAAGCCAATTAGAAGGTACCATTATTTGGGAAATATGTGATAAATAAAAAAAATCCCAATGTAATATGAAAAAGAGAGAAGAATAAGCAGGTGGGGCTCTAGTTATTCCTTGTAAGGAGGGCGTTGAGTTCTTCTGTAACCACTCCTTCTCTTCACTTGTATTTGCATAAATTATAACAAATTCAAACTCGGCGTCACACTGAGCAAGCAATTGAGTGTGAACAAGATGGGAATACCATTAGTAACATTTCATGCCAATTATGTGGCTTTTTTATGCTTGCAGCTTTTTCTACAACCTGATAAAAGCCCCCTCTGTGTGCAGCTTATACATTATCACTCAAGCCAGACAATGAAAGTTAAATGAATAAGGAAGGTTTGGTGGTATAATTTTTGTGGTTTTTAAACCTTTACAATCTGAAATATGTTTAACCTATTCAAATTTTAGCTCAAGTGTTATTTTTCATGAAATATGTGAAATAGGATGCTAATAAAAAAATGTGTTTTGTGACTTCTGGAGTACAAATCATGTAAATTCTGTACAGGTTAAAATTTAAAAAAACAGTAGTTCAGTTTTGGTGATGCATGGATATACCATAGTACAAGTATGGGATCTATTAACCATAATACTTGGGGTCCCAGAGATCTTTCCATAATTTAGATCACCATCTAGTCTACTAAAATGTATTATTACATCATTAAATAAACCCAATAGGTTTTATTTACCACCAATATGGATTCATGCAGTGATACATAGGATATTGTTTCATTATTACAGTGAAAAGGAGATTAAAAAATACAATGAAAATAGAATATGAATTGAATTATATGTTTAAAATGGGAGGTGGCCTTTCCGTAATTCTGATATTTTTGAATATTGTGTTTTCCAGATGAGGAATCCCATACCTGAACAAGAAGCACCATTTTAATTGTTTTTATTAGTTAGTTTAATTATTTAAATGTAAAGGATCAGAAAATAAGAAAAATATTTGCACTAAGACTATGGTATTGGAGGTGAAATGAAGCAAAGGAGAGATAGATAATGAAGATTTTAAAAACTGTCTGGGTAATCTACTATGAGACTTCTTTGCCAGAACAAGTTCTATAGCTGTGCTTGGACCATGTATCCAAATTTAATATTTCTGCTTTATGTCTACACAGAAGATAAAATGTATCCAGAGAATGGAACTGAACACAAACAGTAGAACATATTTGTACCTCTATCCTCCCTATGATGATATGCTCACACAATATCATGGCTAAGATGACAATAGAAGCACAATGTACTGAATAATTTTACACCAACTTATGTAATCAAAGTGATCTGTCTGCTGTAATATTTGCATCAGGTGGGAGCTAATATTGCAATAGTTAAATGTGTCTGGGTTTCATATGCAAGGACATAAAAAAAGAGAAATCATCTGTATTACAAACTGAATTAAAAATAGCGCTAATGTGATATGGGAAACTAATATCAAAATCATATTTTGTCATATTTTGGTAGTACAGCCTCTTGGTAAAATGAGCCCCACTGTATTTTACTTAAATATACATAAAGTCTTTTAATTGTAACATTCAGAAAACAACAAACGATATATAATCAACAAGTTTTCATTAGTTTGGTGCAGGTCCATTTAACAATTTAGAAACCATTATATCAAAACAAATGTTGACATTTCTGTTTTCATTAAAAACCCAAATTAGCAACAATGTTCATGTGTCCCTAAAACGAACAAATACAGACCAACAGATTGCAAAACCCCTCACAAACAAATAGAATCTGTCATCCAGAAACACAGTGTTCCTTGCATGGATACAAACAATCTCGATTTTTATCCATGGACTTTTTTTTGTCTATTAGTGACTGAACATATGTTTCATCTCATTATGCTGTGTGAAATATTTCATCATTCCCAGGACTGAAAAGGACCATGAGGCAGATGCTCAGCCCTACACCATTATCATTATTCCAGACGAGCTGCAATTATGGCCAGTTAGACACCTTGATCTTAACCGGACCACTCAGAAATATTACTAATTATCTTGCTGGAACAAACTCAGCTCCCAGATGACTCATGCACCATGCTGCTATGTGAACAAATAAATTGGAATTAATTATATTGTTATATCAAGTATTGTTAAAAATAATATTTCAGCATAAAATGAACTGATTAACTAACTAACACCCTACCCTCTCAGTCTAATGGAAATATTAATGAAGTAATACCTTTATAGGGAAAATTCCTGAAAATATGATTCTAACATTGCTTGTAAGAACGTGTCCCTACACACAGAGGTATCATGCCCCTACTTCTGAATTCCATGCCCATCTGTGATGCCACATAGCCTGGTAATTGGATAAGGAGCAAGCTGGTTGGCTAGGTGTATGGACAATTTCCTGGAGTAAACTGGGACTTCCAAGGCACTGCTGGGGGTTTGCCCCTGAAATGAAAGGAGAACCACCAGAAGCCAAAAGAGACTCTTTGCAGTTAACTACAGAAAAAAACATCTGCACAGGAGAAGTAATGGATGGGTACTGTCTCTGCTCTGCTGAGCTATGCTATGCTGAGCTGCCTGTGAACTTCTGTGAGTCCTCCATGTGGAAATGGTGTTACAAACATATGCCTCTGTGGGAACAAAATGTTCATAGCAACTTCTTTATATTTGTTATAGTATTTTCTCATATAGTGGAGGAATTTAGTTATTAATTACTAGGTTTCCCAGTCTCTCACACCAATATCACAGAGGGTCCCCAGGTCTGCCTGTTTACCAGCAAGTAGGCTATACTGAGGGGGTTATTTGCTAAAACTCGAATTTGTTTATTAAAACAAACTCAACCTAACTTCCATCCACTAATTTGGCTAATTTACTAATAATTTAGGTTCAAAAAATTGGATTGAGAGAAAACTCTACAAAATCAAGTGTCAATTAGAATCGTGCTACTTTTTCAAATTGTTGTAATAAAAAACAGCTCTAGAAGCCCAAAGCATTCGAGAACCATGAAGAAAGTGTTCCAGAAGGTAAAAGGGACCATCTGCCATTGACTTTCATGATTTCAATAGGTTTTAGCTGGAGTATTTACTGATTTGAATTGTTAGCAGCTTCCGAATTTAATAAATATCGTACAATTCAAATTTTTTTCTCTAAAAAACCCATGTTTTTTCCCCTTAAAAACTCGACTAGAAAAAATGTGAGTTTTAGTTAACAACCCCAAGCGTGATTATAGAGTGGTGTGTCTGAAAAGTGACACATATGTATGCCTTTATTATAGCACTACTTGTCTACTCAGGACCTTACTTTTTGTTATTGTATCATTTATTATTACAGAGTAAAGTACCTGTAAAGTAAGAGTTCAAACAGAGAGGTCAATCATTACAATAATGCTCTGTGCTAAGAGGCACAAGAGGATGGGGGGCTCCAGATATGGGCCAAGCCAACTGGGCACCCTAGGCAACCCAGCTACCCATCACATTCCCCAGGGGTGTGCACGAACATGCATGCACCATACTAGAGGGGAGAGTAACGGAGGGGAGGGAGGGGAGATGGCAGAGGGGAGCAAATGGGTAGGCAGAAGACCCTTTAACAGGTACCTGCCTATCACCCCTCTATAATTGTGCCCTAGGTAGGTGCCTCTTCTGCCTACTCCTGGTTATAACCCTGGAGGGCCCTGTGATGTAATGCCTACATTATAGCTTGTGGACTTTTATACTAAATAAACATAAACAGTGTTGCTTTTTTGAACTACAATCTTATTTTGCTCATCCCAAATACCTCATGTCATTATTAAATGTATGTTATTATAAAAGCATATTTGTATGGCTCACTGGTGTGGCTTAGTTACAGGAGCAAGATTGGAGAATGTTCAAACATACCCAAGGACACATCCAAAACCATAGAAAAATGATAGTGGACTGCAGAAGAAAAGAAAAATATTTACAGCATGTGAATCACCTATACAAGCAGCATTGAGCAATAAAATGGTTAAGAATACCTCATACTGTTAAACTGAACTCTTTTGAAATGATAGAGTATTATACAAGCTATGGAGATTTCACATAAATCTTGTTCAGCCAATACATTTCATCCAGTAATATCCTGCTGATAGCTGTACAAACCTGGTGCTGCATTCATTTCTCATTCATTGCAATGTGCATTCGTATATATTGTACAAGTCTATTTTTACCTCTCCTCCGGAAATCTTTTTATTAGTTAAGAGGTAAAAAAATACAATACCATAATTACAGTATAACACGTGTTAAATAAATGTTGGTGTAGCAGCAAAAAAAGTGAGAAATATCCATTTGTTATTTACTCAGTAACCAAAGAGAATAGGTTTTCTGTTTATATAGATCAAGCAGCAGCTCCACACTTCATTAAAAAAGTTCTATTTTCAGGGGCAACTGTCCTTAACTGTTGACAATATTATGAGGTCACGCCTGTACTCATAAGGTTCTACCTATTCCTAACAGTTCTGGTTTCCTCTTTGGCCTTTCTTTGCTAACCCAGGTGTCAGGCTGTGTCTGGAAAGCCTGGGATCAATAAGGCTCAGTAAAACTGTTCTGTACTAGAGGCACAACCCCTCTACTGATAGTCGGGGTAATGTTTGTTATAGAAATAGCTTTTTGATCTTGTATATTCTAGGAAAGTGAGATAAGGGCTAGAAAGAGCCTGCACTGCAGAAAGAATTGATAGCTGGTGGTAACTGTCCCCTGGGCTGTGCTAATCTAAAGGTGGCCATACACGGGCTGATAAAAGCTGCCGACAGAGTGAGTCGGCAGCTTATTGGCCAATGTAGGGGGGCCTCCAACAGACTTCCCTGATCGATATCTGGCCAAAAATCGGGCAGATGTCGTTCGGGCAGGGCTAAAAATCCATTAAAATCATGATCCGCATCTGTTCATTGATGCAGTCCTGTGATCCGACCGCCCGTATTGCTGCATTATGATCTGATCGTTGGGCCTTAGGGCCCATGATCGGATCAGTCCGATATCCCCCACCTCAAAGTGGGCATATCGCGGAGAGAATTGTCCATTTGGCAACATTGCCAAATGAGTGGATCTCTCTTTTTGTTTGGCCACCTTAAGTGAAGGGATGTAGTGAAGAGTGATTCAGGCTATATTTACTTTACCTTATCCATTTCCGCTGTAGGGGATCTGGACCTCGAATTGCTTAGAAACCCTGGAGAGGAACCTTAAACCTACCAGGCCAGCTCCACAGTGGTGTCACAGAACCTTGCCTCTGCCTTTGACTATACCTGACGATCCTGGCTAATCCTGACCAATACTTTGTCAAAGTGTTCTGTTCTGTTTACAAGGACCACTGGCATCCTCTGTCTTTGTTTTTACGCAGCAATAATGTAGTGTAGAAAGTAATCTAGTTGCACAATACTTAGTTTTACCTTCACTTTTTCACTTTAGCAAAGTTCCACTCTGGATGAGAGAGTCCCATACTACCCATGTTCTATAATAACTAGCTAGATAATGCCTTTTTATCCAAGATAGGGTTACAGTTGTACAGCAAGTTATTCCTTTATTTGGCATAGCAGTGGCATACTTGATGAAACTCAGTATTTCATGGCTTTTCTCGGGTAGAATGGATTTAGAGGGCTTATTTGTTTAAAAAAAATATGGTTTGTACAGTAAGTTAATACTTAGTTATTGCTGTATCAGTATCTTAAACTGTAATTAAAGCTGTGGCATTTTCAGTCCCAAGTCATTATTGTGTCTCTGGGGAAGGGAGTAAAAAGGCAATATAGGTACAAGGTTTATTAAGCCATAATGTTTTTGGGTAGTCTTCGTGCTGCCCTTGTCTTGCTATTATATCTAGCAAATATTTTTTTCGTTAAAGGGTGGTCAAATATTTATTTTTGTTAAAGGGTGGTTCACCTTTACATTAACATTTAATGTTATAGAATGGCTAGTTTTAAGCAACTTTTCAATTGGCCTTAATTTTTTATTTTTCATAGTTTTTTAATTATTTGCCTTCTTCTTCTGACACTTTCCAGCTTTCAAAGGGTCACTGACCCCATCTAAAAAACAAATGCTCTGTAAGGCTATGCACACTTCTATTTAGGCCTCTTCTATGCATATTCCAGTCCCTTATTCAAATCAATGCATGATTGCTAGAATAATGTGGACCCTAGCAACCATATTTCTGAAATTGTTGGAGAGCTGCTGAATAGTAAGCTAAATAACTCAAAAACCACAAATAATAAAAAAATTAAAGCAAATTGTCTTAGAATATCACTCTCTACATCATACAGCAACGTTAATTTAAAGGTAAAAACCCCTTTAAGTTATTTATACGACATTCTTTTGTTGATTACATTTCTTCAACCTTTATCATCAAAAAATCCCATTCATTAAAGTGGACCTGTCATCCAGACACAAAAATCTGTATAATAAAAGTCCTTTTCAAATTAAACATGAAATCCAATTTCTATTGTTTATTAAAACATTCATTGCTGTTGTAAGCTCATTTAAAAATCTCAGCTGTCAATCAAATATTGTCTGCCCCTCCTCTATGCCAGTAGCATAGAGGCGGGGCAGACAATTATTTTCACTTTCCATTCAGCACTTCCTAGATGTCACAGCTCTCCACACATTCCCCTGTTCTCTTTACCGTTTAATTGTGTAGCCAGGACATGCACAAACAAGATTCTGAGATGATGCAAGACTTGCCTTAATAACAGTGTCCACAAAATGGCTCCTGTCTGCTTGCTATAATTATGAATTCCCAGACTGAAGGAAACAAGATTCAAATAATTTATATAGTGTAATTAAAGTTCATTTTGCTTGACTAATGTGATAAAATAGGATTTGGAATGTTTTTTTTGGGGTGACGGGTCCCCTTTAAAGGAACTTGCATCAAAGGTCACTCTTACGTACAGATGCAGCCACTTTGGTTTGTCTGTTTGACACAGAATAGCTAAACACAGATATCCCATTTATCTCATTTAACACAGAAAACTGCGTCACAACATCCCATCTAATTAAAGCTTTCACCATTGTGAACAATGGAGCTTTGGTATGCTAATGAAAAGGTTAAATGCATTAAATGAGTTAAGATGACTTAAGATAACACAGTTTCTTCAATTACCCCTGAGTCATGACGCATTTAACTCACAAATCCAAGTGGCTTCATCTGTATAGCTGCAGTCTGCACTGTTCAGTCCTTCCTGCCTCCTGTTTGAATCAAGCAAGTTGCACCTATAGACAAAGAGGAACCCAGTCACCTCTATACCAGGTTGCAGCACCATATGTTCTGCATACATTTTTGGAACTGTTGTCTAATAAGTAAACTTTCAGAGCAATTGCAAATGTGATGCGCAAACACAATTATGTTAATTTTGACCCATGAGTCATAATTGAGTGAGGTCCCCCTTGCGACCACAACAATACTGGAATTCATTACTGAAATACATTATTTAAAAACTGATGCCCTATGGGAAAAACACGGTGAGTCCACTGGAAATTGCACTTTGCTCACAGCACTTGTGGACGTAAATGAGGCCTACTAGCTCTTGGTCTTGATCATTTCTGCATTACTGGTTATAACAACTGAAACAATACGGCAAAAGGTAGCTAATATGTCATTTTTGTATGTACAGTATATCTTCTTCAGCTAAACTGTTGATTTAATGGCTTTTTAATAATACCGCTGTACTGTACTTGAATTAAATGCCTGCATACATACAAATTTTAAAACAGTTATCCCTGTCTGCATTTTCAGGACTTTTGGAATTCAAACACAACAAACTAATACAATATAAAAATAGCATTCAAACTATATTTCAGGAATAATAAGCCATTACAAGTATCAAATGAGAATCATGCCCTTTGTTACTCTGAACAAATGTTATAAGAATAATACAATTAAAATATTTGTCCGACAAACACAATTCTTAAAGGAAAGTCTTGACACAGCAAAGATATTCATTCTGGGTGTACATATTTCAGTACTCTTTGCTGAGAAATCTGCATTTAGATTGAAGTATTTTACAGAAAATGGAACCTGTATTTTATAAGTATCTTATTTTTGTCTAGATAGTTGTAGTGGGGTTTTTTTTTGTGTATAAGCTCCAGTAAATATTCTAGCATGTTAAATAGATTGGAAAATGCATTTATCCTTTTTACAACACAAATAAAGTGAACTGGCTCCTTTGATCCAAATACTTGATATGTGATGAGTTTTTAAAAAGCCATTCAGCGCAGCTCTGCAAGTAATCTGAAGTATTTCTACTTTCAATCACTTTGGGCTTTGTCTGCTGAAACATAATATTGCTGGTAGATTATTTAATACATCACCATGCATATTTCTGTTAACATGGCACACATACACAGGCAGAAACGTACAATGCCAGAGCTCCGTATTTGTCAAATTGAAAAATCAGCTGAAGTAAATACTGTCCGAGTAAAGATTATTGTAAATGAAACCATATGATAATATGCATTTTAAGCACCTGAATGATGGGAGCAATTTACTACCACACTCAAGCTGAAATAGGGGTAAGTGTACTGTAGGTTCAAGAAAGAAGTTGTACCAAAGCATATTGTTAATGTATTTTACTTACTTGGGATCTTAACTAATGTCATAAACATTGTGGCTAATCAAACAGAGGGAAAAGTATACAGTACTGTATATGAAAGGTTTTAAATTCTGTGTTACGTCGAAAATCCCTACACACCAGTTTCTTATTTGTATTTCCCTACAATAATCATTAGATTAAGGGGCAGATTTATCAAGGGTCGGATTTTGAAGTGTAAAATACTTCGAAATTCAAAATACTTCGAATATCGAAGTATTTTTCACCGAATTTGGACATCCTGCGATCGAAGTAAAATCGTGCTATCGAGCGATTAAATAGTTTGAATCTAATGATTTGAGCGATTTTAGCGTACGATCGAACGATTTTACTTTGATGTGTAAAGACTTAGAAAATGGTTGTAGAAGGTCCCCATAGGCTAACATAGGCAGGTTTAATTTGGCGAAGTATTGAAGTCGAAGTTTTTTTTAAAGAGACAGTACTTCGGTTATCGAATGGTCGAATATTCAAACTATTTTGACTTTGAATCAAATTCGAAGTAAATTCGAAGTCGTAGTATCCTATTCGATGGTCGAAGTATCCAAAAAATTACTTTGAATTTCGAATTTTTTTACTTCGTATTCACTTGACCCTTGATAAATCTGCCCCTAAGAGATTGTGCCTATAAAGTATGTGCCCCCTTGTATGTAGCACCGATGCACAGTTTCAGCCTGCCCTGAGAAAATGCAAACAGTTTCACACAAGGTACAAAGTACAGGGCACATGGATGCAAAGGAGCGCTGGAAACAAAGTTCCTTCTAGTGACTCAAACAGTGAAACTGTTATTGATGTGGTGCACATTGGTGAGCTGTGCCACAACTTAATGTGATTTACCAAAGCAGATGCCAGTTTCCTGGAATTCTTTAAAAAATACTGCATCATTAATATGATAAAAATATATTTAATTGCATCTATTTTAGAGTTTTGCACATTTCCATGAATGAGTTTTAGCAGGTAGCTTTTCCTATGTTTATTCCCATCTTGATTGACTATACCATATCCGTGCTTTGCTTTTGTTCTCAGTCTCATAACACTACTGGAGGAAAGTGGTGAGTCCTGTTTGTGGAATGAGTTTGCTTTCACTTCAACACTCACCAACTCTTCTTTAATCTTGGCTATTTAGAATTATGAGGATCACTTCAAATGCAAGGTAGACATTCACTACAGCTTTGGTTCAACTTTTCCTGACAAAGGTCATTTCTTGGTTTCTATTGGTATAGCTATTAGACCTCTAACTGCATACTATCCTCTGTGTTAATATCCTGGGCACAAAAAAGAAAAAATCCCTAGGTCTCTGCGCTCCACTTGTAGACCAATGATGCAGAAGGACCCTTTATTATATACTGTATGTGTAAATATATGTATGTCTGCATTTATGTATACTGTTTGTCCATTTGTTCATGTCCCATTATGTGCCACAAAGTTGGAGAGCACATGCTAAAAAATTTTTAATGATTAGTGGCGTATAGAAATATATGCAAAAAGTTGCACATAAATGTCAGTGGTGAACAGAAGCAGCCTTCTAGTCATGTAAAGCAAATCCCATAAATGTTATGATGAGAATAGTGTGTAAAATAAAATATGTATAAACTACTTAAATATTCTGTCACTGCATTTTTGGGCCCTGTCTTCCCTAATACACCATTTGTTGTACCTTATCTACAACTGCATCAACCTCAGCCTAAAGAAAAATGCAGTATTCTAGTCTAGGGGCATACTCAACTCACTAATGGCAAGGCTAATGGTTTTGCAGTTAATTACCCCAGCAACCAGACAGTTGGAAGTCATTGCGGAAGATAATTAAGAGAGGGTTTGAAGAGAAATGCAAGCTATACAAAAATAACTATAATAATAACACTCTAGGCTTCACTGTAGTGAATCTGTTTTTTGGGTTGCCAGGGTCAGTGACTGACAACCAGATTGCATTTTCAGTTGCAGGTCAGCAAGAGGCAAAATAGCAAGTTTATTTATATCCTACTAAAAGTTTATTTCAAGCTGAGCTTTCCCGTTTCATGAAGATGACAAGGACGCTCTTGATTTGAATTAAAATATCTGAGTTCAATTGCAGAGCTCGGAAATTAATTCAGAATGCATTTATTTTATAATCTTATTAAAAATCAGATATTAGATTGTTTTCATATTCTTCATCTTCTAGAAGGTAGGAATAAAGCAAGTACACAATGACAGAAAGAAAGACTGTCATCTAAATACGCAGTGCTGATAAAATAATCCTAGAAGGGACTCAAATGCATTTTTTTACCATTTGCATTACATTAATAAATAAACCCATGCTCAGCTATACTAGATTTATGCAAACAATGATGCAGCAGCCAGGCAGTTGGGTTACACGACAAATACATGGGGCTAGAAAAACTCCATTACTTTGAAACATAATATTTTGTGTTGTTGCAAAATTTATTTTGATTATTATAATGTATTATTATAATTTGGTTGTTTAATGCATTTAACATTTCATCTACTACTTATTCCCTGAGCCTGGCTCTTTATCTTCTTTCTTACTGTTAGTAAACTCCAACTACCATCATCCTTAGCCAACATCTTTAGTCTAAAGAAAACAGGGAAAATATACAAAAGTTTGCTGAAGTGAAAAGTCTGGCAAAGGCATGAGATCAACTATAGGAAGTCTTTGGAGGGAAAATAATAGATATGATAATGACGGTTATTTATTTGACTATTTTTTTCCATAGCTTTTTCCCAACCCTACAAGAAATTATGAGCTACCTTTATTAACTTATTGGAGCTATGGATAACGAATATTTCTCTAGCACTTTATTTTGTTTTATATAAACCTGCAGACCTTAAATAAACTGTAATGGCAGAAAAAAAAGTGAAAAACAAATTAAAAAGGGCTGGTAGTAAACTCAGCACATTACAAAGAGGTCATTGTGTAAGACATACCTGTAACCTGAAGCTCAAGGTCTAAAGGGTGATATGTATAGCATGTAGAAACAGAGATGGCCAATATCGACATAATCAAGCAATTTTACTCCCTGTGGTTTATTAGAGCTCCGTAAAGTGTTTTTGTTCAGATTAAATGCTTTTCCGAGATGAGGAAATTCAACACGTTTTTCTGTGTGTAAGCAGTCTGTTAGCAATTATATTACTGGGTGGGAGTAAATCTCTTCCCATTGATACTTATTTTAGCTCACAGGCTAAATTTGAGCAGATCAGATTTAAGAAAAATATATGGATTTGTAAGAGCGTTGGCAAATGGTTAGTACACAGCACAGATGGGGTTAAGCAGGTTTCACGAACTTGTCTCTGGAGGATGAATGTTGTTTACAGTGTATGTTTAAAATAATATTCCTGACTAGTCAGACTGTCCTCCAGGATGGTGCAATTACAAAAGTAACTAAGGATTAATTAAAGTTTGTCCCACAGGTAGGGCTAGAGATCTTGGATCAGCTAAGGGGGGGGGGGGTGTGGGGGTGCATTACTGGCTCAGCACAGAGGTGAACAGACCAAATCTGTTCACAATAATTAGTAAGGCACCAGGGCAACGTTGAACATTTTCCCTCATTTATCTGATTTTGATTAATATTTTAATTTCTTTGTTTTATGCAGGGGTGGCTCACTGGTTCCCATTTAAGTATGAGAAATGAATCGGCGAGACTAGGTTTCATAGGCCAGAAATCAATAGAGAGTGAATTTATTCCAGGCGAATGTCAAGGTTGGCAACCCTTTATTAAAATCTGGTAACACGCCGTATGCTTACGGATCCATATGTAACTCAGCTCTTTCATCTAGGACATTGAAACAAAATGAATACTTCACTTTTTTATTTTGGGAACTGGTAAATTATTAATTCACTTTTGTGTTTGTTTAAATTGATTTAATACATCAATAATACATTTTTTTTATTATAATAGGGCTGAATTGTAATTTGACCAGAACAAATACTATTACTTGAATTATTTTATACTAATGTAAGGGTTCAGTATATTATAGATTTCAGTATATACTCGATCTTTTTGCCTTGTATATTTTCTCTGCTACAAAAAAACAAATAAAATACAATTCGATTTATCACTTCCAAAAAGTCAGGGTCATCTTATATTATTGTATATTATTGTTGTATGGAGATGAGAATAGCATTTTTGTATAAGCAAAAAACAAATATATCACATTATGAATGTATTCACAAAGAACAAATTATTTTTCAAGACAACTTCCTGTAGAGTTAAATTAATGAAAGACAATATAGGGCTTATTAAACATTGACATGGCACAGGCTCTAGAGCTATAGAGCATAATGGGCACAACATTGGACCCATACAAGAAGCACCTGTGTCAGTTGTAGTGATGTAGCGAACTGCCGATTTGATGTTCGCGAACGCCGTTCGCGAACACCGGCAAAAAAGCGAACAGTTCGCGAACAGTTCGCGAACTTCGAACGCTCGATAAAATCGTTCGATCGAACGATCGAAGGATTTTATTCGTACGATCGAACGATTTTCGTTCGAATCGAACGATCGAAGCTATTCGATCGAATGATTTTAATTCAATCGAATGCTTATAATCGTTCGAACGAATGGAAATCGTTCGATTTTAGCGATCGAACGGTCGAATGGTCGAATGGTCGAACGAAATTTTACTTCGAATCGAACGCGAACACCAATTGGCGAACGTCGCGCGACGTTCGCGAACATTCGGCGGACGCGAACAGTCGAAGTTCGCGCGAACTAGTTCGCCGGCGAACAGTTCGCTACATCCCTAGTCAGTTGGTGCTGGCTGTGATATGCACCTGATTATGTCCAAAATCCAATGCTGTTAGGTGTAATTGAGCCCTGTAGTTAACATATACAGGATTCCCCGGTGCTTAAAAGGAAAAAGGAAATGTATCATCCCTGGGATGGTGCATTGTTTTGCACATCTTCAATTGCTAAGCAGAGAACTGGAACAGGGAAACAAAGCTTTCTGCAAAGTGTACACCAGGCTGGTTCATTTTAAAAAAAAAGGAACACTAGACTGGGGATTCTGCATAGTTATTATAATCATTGGGGATCGCCTAACAATTTGGCACCCCCCGTGCAGGGGCCAGTGATACCTTTTAAAGTTTACACATGGTAAGCAGACACAGCATGTGGGAGCCACAGAAGGGGGGCACCAGTTGGACAGCCCTGTGTCAGATGATGAGGGCAGTGAGGTTGTGGAATACCCTGCTGGATGATACTGTGATGGCTGATTCTGTTAATGCCTTTAAGAGTGGCTTACATGTTTCTCGGACAAGCATAATAACAAAGGCTATTGTTATAATAAAATCTACAATAGAGATAGAGATATTGGTAAATATAATTTCTATACATGTATGTGAGTGTATAATTAGGTTGGTATACATATGTGTATATATGTGCACTGGGGTTCATTTGGAGGGGTTTAACTTGATGGACTTTAGACTTTTTTTCAAACCGACTTAAAGGGCACCAATCATGACCAAAATCATTTACTAAGTAAATACACTATGTGGAAGTTCAAGAAATCCGATTTTTAAAACAGTTAGAATTGTTTGTATAATGTAAATGATCAGCTCACTATTCCTTCTGCAAGATCTCCCCTATCTCCACTGCAGTTCTAGCTGAGACAGCCATCTTGGATTTCACTGGCTCCTCCTACCTATATCTTCCCAGCCAACTGTAGCTCTGAAATCTCGCACATGCTCAGTTGAAATTCCTTGTTGCTTATCAACCCTTCTAAGCTATTTTCAAATCAGCCAAACCTGTGTGTTAGCTGCTGTATAGTAGTGCTGCCACCTGCTGGAAGTTAGTGTGTGCCCTTCATTTGCATAATAACATCACCAGCAGGGGACAAGATAGGAAAATCTCCTGATACTTCTAGTGGAGGAGTTTACTTAAACAAGGCATTCTGGGTAGAATACTCAAAGCAGTGTTACAATCTGAGCATGCTCCTGAAATTTGCATATTAGAGTCTCTGTTACAGTCACAGTATGGCCTCCCTCAATGAAAGAACCCATTTGACAAAGTAAGGGATTTTTTTTAAAACCTGCAGTTTTTTCAAAAAGCTATATATGTAGTTTGATTAAACGTGTTTAGCTTGTACTGGTCAGATTGTTAATATGTGTTTGATTTTGGCTGTGATAGGTGCCCTTTAACTATGGAATGAACACTTAACTGTTTAGATGAGCACATACTCTAAGATATTTCTTTTGGCCGCTCTTTTAAGTGTCCTCATCTTTGCTTAATTTGTCCACTCAAGAGGTGTATCCGACTGAGCTGGATTTATCATTTAGCTCTTAAGACAATGATTGGGTCCAACTGAGGGCTTATGAAGGTACTTGGCTAATGAGATTTTCCAACATTCCTTTTCAGATATCTGAACTCCCAGACAAATGATATTTTCTTAGTGTGATCAAGTCAGCAAATGCTTTTTGGCTTTCATATGTCAAAGCTTTTACAAGATCAGTTCAATATGAGTGCAATGAGAATATGGATTCTGCCAAACACACTTAGATTGAGAGTATATAACCCCCATCCTTCCACCTTTGTAGTGACTATGAAGGAACAAACATGGAGTAGATTAAATTTCCCTGCTGGCCCTGTTTAGCTCAACAAATATAAATATATAAAAAATAAAATAAAAAAAACATAGATAGAACTGGCCTATTGCCTTATCTTTAGGTTCAGATATCCACATTTGTGTTACTGGAAGAGCTCAAGAACATGGGCCTCATGGGAAAAACAAGATAAAAATAATAAATAGTGTAGCTTTCTTAGAAATAACACATTCTGTGTCAAAACACACTTTCACACAGTATCAGAATAAAGTGTTTCAATCCAATTGAAGATACCCAAACAGTGAAATGCACATTATACGTATATGTATGTGCCACATACTCATCACATATTGTAAAATGTCATTGCAGTAAGAGATGAAGTTAGATAATAATGAGGACTAGCCCATTCCAGTCCTCTCTTTAGCATTTAACTTATATCTTTAGGGAATATAAGATAATCACTCTATCTCCAATGATGGCCACACAATTGAATATGAATTGAAATGGAAATGCTAACTCACCTAACTGGAGCATTATTTAAGTTGAGGCAATCCCAGAATGGGGGTGATATTTACTTGACAAGGACAAAATATTTTTCTCATTTTTTTGGTACGACACTGTGGTTAAGCTGCATCAAAAGTTATTTAAGGTGATTCAGACATAAAACACATATTTTGGAATAATCCTTTTATGCATACTTTCATGCTTTACCAGAACACCTCACTAATATAGATTTACACAAATACATGGTTGCTCTAATGTTAAGTTAACATTCCAGAAAAGCACCTTGTACCATAACCTTCCAGAAAGGTAACCATGTATTCAATAACACTTGGTTATAAAGGGTAAACACAAGGAAGACCATTAGATATATCGAGCTCTGGTTGCAGGAAAAGTGAAAAAGTGTTTCCCCAGTTTCTACCTTTCGGTCTCCTTGGGAAATTGGGACCAAATCTAATCTAAATCTAACCTATGGGAAAGAGAAAATTATCCAGTGTATGGTTTGCCTTTAAAAATAATTATTACAAAAATTAAGGGTTAGTACCACACTTTGGCCAAAATATGTAAGCTCATGTGCCACATCAAGGCCCCTTATTGTACGTGAGTCCTACACTGTTTGTGAGCATTACAAGTTTGTTGTGGATTTAAAATCAAGTCCCCCAGCAACCAGTATGACTGAGTAATAAGACCACTGTGCACTAACCCCCAGCTCAGGAGGCCAAGTGGGAAAGCAGGGAGCTCCTAAGCCACAGCCAACAAACATACACCTGTGAATAATTACCACCCTACACTATCTATTAGCATTTTAAGTTTGTAGTGCATTTAAAATCAAGTCCCCCAGTAAACAATGTGACTGAGTAATAAGACCATGGTGTACTTCCCCTTAACTCAGTGGTATAGTGAAAAAGCAAGGAGCTTTTTAGCCCCAGCCAATTAACATACATACTGTATATAAGTAATTTCCTGTTTTAAAGGCTAAATGGCAGCCATAGGCAATTTTCGGCTACAATCTGTACACGAAACACAGAAAGAAATCTGCAGTGCTTGGTCTAACTCATGCTGTGGCATTGACCAGCTGCTGTAGACACCATTGTCTCAGCGCTCTGGAGTTGATCAATGAGGGGCCTTGACATGGCAAGTGAGCTTACATATTTTGGCCAAAGTGTGGTACTCACACCTAATTTTTCGTAATAAATATTTTTAAAGGCAACCTGTGCGCTTGCAAGTTTTCTCTTTCTCTTTGTGTACAAATATTGGCTTTTTATAGTTTACAGCAGCTGGTCAACTGCAGAGTGTGGGTTAGACCAAACGCTGGGACAGTGTGTCTATGGGCAGCTAGTCAACACCACAGCGTGAGTTAGACCAAGAGCTGACAATTTCTTTCTGTGTTTCTAGATCTAACCTATATAAGACTCAAGTACGGTTTCTCTCCGTCCAACTACTCTACAAATATTCCTGAAGGTGGCTCCACTCAAACTTTTCCTTCCTGTCTACTTTTTCCCTTCAGTTGATGTTAAGCAGTTTAACCTACGTAATCCTTAACATTTTAACTTCCAGTGAGATAAAATTCTACATAACATGTAAATATTAACAGCAACATGGATTCGGTGTTTCCAGGTTCCTTTCATATGAATTGAAAAAAAAAATTATTTGCTAGGCAACATGCTGTTCCAGATTGGCTTGGTTTCTGGCAGTTAAAGATGCACATCCTAGAAAAAGTCTACTTTTGTTTATATAGTTATAAAGTACCTACATATTAGATATCAAATACCTATTTTAGATCTGTATTTTCCTTAGCTATCTACATTCATTTATGTCCATTGTTCTCAGCTTGCATTTTTAAAAATCCTAAAATAAAACTCTAAAACTCAAAAAAATAAGAGTGGCCATGTCATAAATCTTTTTATGGGTACCTTTACAATTTAGAGCAGGCGACCCCAACCTTTTATACCGGTGAGCCACATTCAAAAATAAAAGTTCTTGGGGTGCCAAATAAGAACTGCATTGGCTTTTTGGCAGCCACTATGTGGACTGCCATCATATAGGAGGCTCTGTTTGGCAGTACACCTTGTTTTTATGCAACTAGAGCATTCCTCTGAGCCAGGAATTAAGAAATGAGCCATTGCTTTGAAGCCACTCTTTGAGACCCTTTGAATGTTGCTCATGAGCCACTGGTTGAGAATTAGGGATGTAGCGAACGTCGGAAAAAAAGTTCGCGAACATATTCGCGAACTTGCGCAAAAATGCGAGCGGTTCGCGAACCGTTCGCGAACCCCATAGACTTCAATGGGAAGGCGAACTTTAACATCTAAAAAAGACATTTCTGGCCAGAAAAATGATTTTAAAGTTGTTTAAAGGGTGCAACGACCTGGACAGTGGCATGCTAGAGGGGGATCAAGGGCAAAAATGTATCTGAAAAATCTGCCTGTGTGTGCTTGGAAGAGATAGTGTAGGGGGAGAGCTGTTAGTGATTTCAGGGACAGATGATAGTAAGTTTGCTGGCTAGTAATCTGCTTGATACTGCTCTGTATTGGAGGGACAGAAGTCTGCAGGGATTTGAGGGACATTTTAGCTTAGGTAGCTTTGCTGGCTAGTAATCTACTGTTCTCTTTAAACAACTGCCATACGTTGACCTTGTAGGCATTGTTTGCCCAGTTTTTTTGGACGCAGCCACTGAAGCACAGTTGCCAGAAAAAATATGCCATATAAATGCTGAAAATAGTAATTTTTCGCCATACGTTGACCTTGTAGACATTGTTTGCCCAGTTTATTTTGGACGCAGCCACTGAAGCACAGTTGCCAGAAAAAATATGCCATATAAATGCTGAAAATAGTAATTTTTCGCCATACGTTGACCTTGTAGACATTGTTTGCCCAGTTTTTTTGGACGTAGCCACTGAAGCACAGTTGCCAGAAAAAAATATGCCATATAAATGCTGAAAATAGTCATTTTTTGCCATACGTTGACCTTGTAGGCATTGTTTGCCCAGTTTTTTTGGTCGCAGCCACTGAAGCACAGTTGCCAGAAAAAATATGCCATATAAATGCTGAAAATAGTCATTTTTTGCCATATACGTTGAGTCAACGTATGGCAAAAAATGACTATTTTCAGCATTTATATGGCATATTTTTTCTGGCCTCTGTGCTTCAGTGGCTGCGGCCAAAAAAACTGGGCAAACAATGCCTACAAGGTCAACGACGTTGACCTTGTAGGCATTGTTTGCCCAGTTTTTTTGGCCGCAGCCACTGAAGCACAGAGGCCAGAAAAAATATGCCATATAAATGCTGAAAATAGTCATTTTTTTGGTCGCAGCCACTGAAGCACAGTTGCCAGAAAAATTATGCCATATAAATGCTGAAAATATAAATTTTTTTGGTTGCAGCCACTGAAGCACAGAGGCCAGAAAAATTATGCCATATAAATGCAGAAAATATGCATTTTTTTGGTCGCAGCCACTGAAGCACAGTTGACAGAAAAATTATGCCATATAAATGCTGAAAATATAAATTTTTTTGGTTGCAGCCACTGAAGCACAGAGGCCAGAAAAATTATGCCATATAAATGCAGAAAATATGCATTTTTTTGGTCGCAGCCACTGAAGCACAGTTGACAAAAAAATTATGCCATATAAATGCTGAAAATATAAATTTTTTTGGTTGCAGCCACTGAAGCACAGAGGCCAGAAAAATTATGCCATATAAATGCAGAAAATATGCATTTTTTTGGTCGCAGCCACTGAAGCACAGTTGACAGAAAAATTATGCCATATAAATGCTGAAAATATAAATTTTTTTGGTTGCAGCCACTGAAGCACAGAGGCCAGAAAAATTATGCCATATAAATGCAGAAAATATGCATTTTTTTGGACGCAGCCACTGAAGCACAGTTGCCAGAAAAAATATGCCATATAAATGCTGAAAATAGTCATTTTTCGCCATACGTTGACCTTGTAGACATTGTTTGCCCCGTTTTTTTGGTTGCAGCCACTGAAGCACAGAGGCCAGAAAAAATTAAACCAGTACGGTTTGCACCCTAGTTTGTAACGGTGGCGGAGGGAGGAGGACGCTAAAGGACAGCTGTGTGTGGAGTCATGAGGCTTGAAGAGAAGGACAGCTGCATAGAAGTCAGAACAAGTCTTCCGGCGTGCAGTAACCCTCCGAGATCCACCCCTCATTCATTTTAATAAAGGTCAGGTAATCGACACTTTTGTGACCTAGGCGAGTTCTCTTCTCAGTTACAATCCCTCCTGCTGCACTGAAGGTCCTTTCTGAGAGCACACTTGAGGCTGGGCAAGACAAGAGGTTCATGGCAAATTGTGACAGCTCTGGCCACAGATCAAGCCTGCGCACCCAGTAGTCCAGGGGTTCATCGCTCCTCAGAGTGTCGATATCTGCAGTTAATGCCAGGTAGTCCGCTACCTGCCGGTCGAGGCGTTCTTTGAGGGTGGATCCAGAAGGGTTGTGGCGCTGCCTTGGACAGAAAAACATTTGCATGTCTGATGTTACAGACCGGCCAAAGGGCTTTGTCCTTGCAGGTGTGCTCGTGGCAGGATTACTGGCACCTCTGCCCCTGGAATGTTGATGAGTTCCTGAAGTGACATCACCCTTAAAAGCATTGTACAACATGTTTTGCAGGCTGGTTTGTAAATGCCGCATCTTTTCGGACTTGTGGTATGTTGGTAACATTTCTGACACTTTATGCTTGTACCGAGGGTCTAGTAGCGTTGCGACCCAGTACAGGTCCTTCTCCTTAAGCCTCTTGATACGGGGGTCCTTCAACAGGCATGACAGCATGAAAGACCCCATTCTCACAAGGTTGGATGCAGAGCTATCCATCTCCGCTTCCTCATTATCAAGGACTGCATCATCCACGGTCTCCTCCCCCCAGCCACGTACAAGACCAGGGGTCCCCAAAAGGTCACCACTAGCCCCCTGGGAAGCCTGCTCCTGTTGGTCCTCCTCCTCCTCCTCCACAAAGCCACCTTCCTCCTCTGACTCCACTTCTGGCACCTCTCCCTGCGTTGCAGCAGGTGCCTGGGTTCGTTCTGGTGATTCCGACCATAAATCGTGCGCTTCCAGCTCCTCGTCACGCTGGTCTACAGCCTCATCTGTCACTCGTCGCACGGCACGCTCCAGGAAGAAAGCGAAGGGTATTAGGTCGCTGATGGTGCCTTCGGTGCGACTGACCATATTTGTCACCTCTTCAAAAGGTCGCATGAGCCTGCAGGCATCGCGCATAAGCACCCAGTAACGGGGGAAAAAAATCCCCAGCTCTGCAGATCCAGTCCTAACACCCAGTTCAAAAAGGTACTCGTTGACGGCCCTTTGTTGTTGCAGCAGACGTTCCAACATAAGGAGCGTTGAATTCCAGCGAGTCTGGCTGTCAGAAATCAAACGCCTGACTGGCATGTTGTAGCGCTGCTGAATGTCAGCAAGGCGTGCCATGGCTGTGTAGGAACGTCTGAAATGGGCCGACACCTTTCTGGACTGGGTGAGAACGTCCTGGAATCCTGGGTACTTGGAGACAAAACGTTGGACTATTAAATTTAACACATGTGCCATGCAGGGCACATGTGTTAAATTGCCCAGTCTCAACGCTGCCAACAGATTGCTTCCATTGTCACACACCACTTTTCCGATCTGCAGTTGGTGTGGGGTCAGCCACCGATCGGCCTGTGACTGCAGAGATGACAGGAGTACAGATCCGGTATGGTTTTTGCTTTCCAGGCACGTCATCCCCAAGACAGCGTGACAACGGCGTACCTGGCACGTCGAATAGCCTAGGGGGAGCTGGGGGTGCACAGGTGTGGAGGAGGAGAAGGAGGACCCAGCAGCAGAGTAAGAAGAAGAAGAGGAAGAAGACGAGGTAGAGAGCGATGGAGGAGTAGAGGTGGTGGCAGAACCGCGTGCAATCCATGGCGGTGACACCAACTGCACTGTTGTTGTTGTTGAGCTACCCATTCCCTGCTTCCCAGCCATTACCAAGTTCACCCAGTGGGCAGTGTAGGTGACATACCTGCCCTGACCATGCTTGGAGGACCATGCGTCAGTAGTCATATGGACCTTTGGCCCAACACTAAGTGACAGAGATGCGGTAACTTGGCTCTGCACATGTTGGTACAGGTGTGGTATTCCCTTTTTAGAAAAAAAATTGCGGCTGGGTACCTTCCACTGCGGTGTCCCAATTGCTACAAATTTGCGGAAGGCCTCAGAGTCCACCAGCTGGTATGGTAAAAGCTGGCGGGCTAAGAGTGCAGACAAGCCAGCTGTCAGACGCCGGGCAAGGGGGTGACAGTCAGACATTGGCTTCTTACGCTCAAACATGGCCTTCACAGAAACTTGGCTGGTGGCAGATGACTGGGAATGGGAACAGGTGGTCAAGGTGGAAGGCGGAGTGGAGGGTGGTTCAGACGGGTCAAGGAGAGCAGAGGTAGAGCAGTAAGATGCTGGACCAGAAGGAGTGTGGCTTTTAGTTTGCCTGTTGCCTTTGAGGTGTTGCTCCCAAAGTGCTTTGTGCTTGCCGCTCATGTGCCTTCGCATAGAAGTTGTACCTATGTGGCTGTTGGGCTTACCAAGGCTCAGTTTCTGACTGCACTCATTGCAAATTACAATGCTTTTGTCAGAGGCACACACATTAAAAAAATCCCACACTGCTGACTTTTTGGAAGTGTGCGATCTGGCGGTAACAGTAGAAGTTGGCGGCATTGGCGGCAATGGCGGGTGCGTTGGCCGGCTGAACACAGGTGCCGATACATGTTGTTGCCCTACTGATCCCTGCGGGCTGTCCTCCCTGCTTCTTCTAAGTCTTATTCTCCTACTGCCTCTCTGACTCTCCGTCTCTCCATCTGAACTACCCTCCTCTTGCTCTCTTCTACTAGGCACCCACAAAACATCAATCTCCTCATCATCATTCTCCTCAGATGCATCAATTTCTTCTGACACATCACAGAAGGAAGCAGCAGCAGGGACCTCCTCCTCATCACTCATCATTATGTCCATCTCTGTCGTGTTCTCTGCCAGAATTAAATCTGGTGTAACGTCCTCATCTCCTTCATCTTCTTCTGGCAATAATGGTTGCGCATTACTCAGTTCAAGAAACTCATGGGAAAATAACTCCTCTGACTCCAGTGAAGAAGGGGCACCGGTGGTGGAGGAAGTGTTACGTGGGGTGGCCATAGCAGTGGAGGATGAGGAGGATGTTGTGGTAAAGTTAGAAACGGTAGAGGATGGGGTGTGCTGTGTAAGCCAGTCAACTACCTCTTCAGCATTTTGGGAGTTCAGGGTCATTGGCTTTTTAAAACTGGGCAATTTGCTAGGGCCACAGGATTGCATAGCAGCACGGCCTCTGCGTGGCGGCCTGCCTTTGCCTGGCATTATTTTTAAAAAAACAACAACAACAAAAACTCAGTTGGTTTTTCTGGAAACGATAATACACACAGCTAGATGGCGGTTTGAAGAAAACAGTGTGCAAATAATGCCTACAAGGTCAACGTATACACAGCGGTGGATACGGATTACGTAAAATATATGAATGCTGCTTGAAAAAAAATAACTCAAGTGGTTTTTCTAGAGACGATAATATTATCAATATTTAGACAAAATGTGAACAAGCTCACACAGCTAGATGGCGGTTTGAAGAAAACAGTGTGCAAATAATGCCCACAAGGTCAACGTATACACAGCGGTGGATACGGATTACGTAAAATATATGAATGCTGCTTGAAAAAAAGTAACTCAAGTGGTTTTTCTAGAGACGATAATATTATCAATATTTAGACAAAATGTGAACAAGCTCACACAGCTAGATGGCGGTTTGAAGAAAACAGTGTGCAAATAATGCCTACAAGGTCAACGTATACACAGCGGTGGATACGGATTACGTAAAATATATGAATGCTGCTTGAAAAAAAGTAACTCAAGTGGTTTTTCTAGAGACGATAATATTATCAATATTTAGACAAAATGTGAACAAGCTCACACAGCTAGATGGCGGTTTGAAGAAAACAGTGTGCAAATAATGCCCACAAGGTCAACGTATACACAGCGGTGGATACAGATTACGTAAAATATATGAATGCTGCTTGAAAAAAAGTAACTCAAGTGGTTTTTCTAGAGACGATAATATTATCAATATTTAGACAAAATGTGAACAAGCTCACACAGCTAGATGGCGGTTTGAAGAAAACAGTGTGCAAATAATGCCTACAAGGTCAACGTATACACAGCGGTGGATACGGATTACGTAAAATATATGAATGCTGCTTGAAAAAAAGTAACTCAAGTGGTTTTTCTAGAGACCATAATATTATCAATATTTAGACAAAATGTGAACAAGCTCACACAGCTAGATGGCGGTTTGAAGAAAACAGTGTGCAAATAATGCCCACAAGGTCAACGTATACACAGCGGTGGATACGGATTACGTAAAATATATGAATGCTGCTTGAAAAAAAGTAACTCAAGTGGTTTTTCTAGAGACGATAATATTATCAATATTTAGACAAAATGTGAACAAGCTCACACAGCTAGATGGCGGTTTGAAGAAAACACTGTGCAAATACTGCCCACAAGATCAACGTATACACTACTACAGCGGTGGATACGGATCTCGTAAAATTTATTATGGCTGCTTGAAAAAAGTCACTCCGGTGTTTTTTCTGGAGACGGTAATATTATGGATATTTAGACAGAATGTGAACAAGGTCACACAGCTAGATGGCAGTTGGTTGAATAACACACTGGGCAAAAAATGCCTACAGGGCAAATAATGCCTAAAAGGTCAATTTATACACTACTACAGCGATGGATACGGATCTCGTAAAATTTATTATGGCTGCTTGAAAAAAGTCACTCCGGTGTTTTTTCTGGAGACGGTAATATTATGGATATTTAGACAGAATGTGAACAAGGTCACACAGCTAGATGGCAGTTGGTTGAATAACACACTGGGCAAAAAATGCCTACAGGGCAAATAATGCCTAAAAGGTCAATTTATACACTACTACAGCGATGGATACGGATCTCGTAAAATTTATTATGGCTGCTTGAAAAAAGTCACTCCGGTGTTTTTTCTGGAGACGGTAATATTATGGATATTTAGACAGAATGTGAACAAGGTCACACAGCTAGATGGCAGTTGGTTGAATAACACACTGGGCAAAAAATGCCTACAGGGCAAATAATGCCTAAAAGGTCAACTTATACACTACTACAGCGGTAGTAAAATAAAAAAAAGTAAAATAAAAAAAAAATGAATATTAAAAAAAAAAAAATTAAAGTTGGTGCTGCTGAACTACTAGGAGCAGCAGATTAGCACACCAGTCCCACTCCCCAACACTGCTAGACTAATAGCACTGGGCTCTTATAGTAGTAGTAGTAGTAGTAGTAGTAGTAAAACAACAAAAAAATAAATAAAAGCAGTCCTTACAAGGACTACTGTTATTGCAGCAGTCAGCAGATGAGATCAGAAGCAGGACAGCTGCCCACTGCAGCTACATACAGAGCACTGCAGTAGAAGGTAGATTACTAGCCAGCAAAGCTACCTAAGCTTAAATGTCCCTCAAACCCCTGCAGACTTCTGTCCCTCCAATAACAGAGCAGTATCAAAACGATTACTAGCCAGCAAACTTTCAACTGTCCCTGAAATCACTAACAGGCAGCAGCTCTCTCCCTACACTATCTCTTCAGCACACACAGGCAGAGTGAAAAAACGCTGCAGGGCTTCGGTTTTTATAGGGAAGGGGAGTGGTCCAGGGGAGAGCTTCCTGATTGGCTGCCATGTACCTGCTGGTCTGGGGTGAGAGGGCAAAAAAAAGCGCCAACAATGGCGAACCCAAAATGGCGAACGTCGCGCGACGTTCGCGAACTTCCGGCGAGCGCGAACACCCGATGTTCGCGCGAACAAGTTCGCGCCATCCCTATTGAGAATCACTGTTTTAGAGTATGAAATGTAGGTTTGTGTAATGTAGTTGGTATTTGTTGAATCATACGCATGAAAAAGGGAGCTTATGATAGTATTGACAGTGTTTAACCAGTTTATATAACCCTTAGCAGCCATCAGGTAAAGGTGGCTATACACAGTACAATAACAATCTTTCCTGCTACTACAGGTTAAAATTCTCTTCTATATTGTCAGATATACAGGAAGAAACAAATGAATTCTACCTGTATCTGATGATTCATCATTTGCTATCCTGTCCAACTGATGAGACAACTAATATGCAAGAGTTTTGCTGATATTGATTGCCTCCTCTCCCAACACGCACCAAATATCGTTTTAAATTTTCGTACAATAGTATAGGTACTTTTATGACCACCTTAACTGGTTGGTTGCTATCTATAAATTACTGGATTTTACATCTGTTGCTAAATTGCCCTGATAGCCTTTATGTTAATGAGTGTTAGATTTGTAAAGGGATGGGTCACCTGTAGACATTCTCTAGTAACAGAGATTTCAGGTCATTTCAGTTCAAGGAACAGCAAATTCTATAATAAGTGGTCTCTATTAGCTGTAATAAAATAACATTCATCAAATAAGTTTAATCTAAAAAAAATTACATTTTACACTGGGTATGTTTTACACTTGACAGAAAATATGCGTTTTCTAATTTCAAACCATTTCTGGCAGAAGAATAACAGAACAGAGCTGAACTGGATTTTGTGTCACTATCAATGTGTATATCTGACACAGTGCTTAGTTCTATTGCTCTGTTACAATCAGGATCTTCTTTTCTGCAACTAGCAGAATTTTTTTTTCAGTAGGTCATCTTTGTTTCTTGCCATGTACCTGTAATGTTTGTAAGAATGTAATACACTCTTATCAGTTAATTCTAACATTGCTTAATTCTTGCACACAGCAATGACATTAGCACATGATGTAACACAGAGATGTCAAAACTCACAGTCACTAAAGTTCATGGCATCTGGATGCTGATGTGGGTGGTGGGAGTTTAGTTGCCAAAAATTCAAGGGCAAGGTAATGTGCCATTCCAATAGAGAACTTTTAATAGCTTTAATTTATTTATGTAGTATAAAACCATCTCTTTTTTTAAAAGCCAACTTTAATGTGCATACACGTCTTTGAAAATGGAAACACTTTTATTTCAGAATTTTTAGTAATGAGAATGAAAGTCCAGGACCCTTTTCCATCTTTCACACATTGAGAAAGTGCCATATAGCTAAATTAAAATCACATGCCCTTCTATCTATAGTTAAAGTGATATGTTTTCTTGTTTCATCCAACAATGTTTTAAACATATCTGTTGTAAAATACTTTCCACCTAAAAAGAAAATGAATAACATTTAAAGGGTTTACCAATTATATGCCTAGCTGGGCATGTTTATTTAAAGGTTATAATATGGACTGCCATAGAGGAATTCCACAACTCTTTACTCCTTTGTATTATAGATTTAGGGGAATATTTACCCTTTGGTAAATCTATCATATAAAAATTAATCAAGAGCTGTGAACTTCTCCTCTAGTGAGAAACTCTATTTCATAAAAATGCCCCATTTATTGTGTGTGTTCATATTATAAGAACAGTGTAGTCAAGTTTCTCAGCAGAGGATGCCCTAAATACACTTAATTCACTTAAATATGAAAAAAGGTCACTAAGCAAAAATATACTAAAAAATATTATACATTTTCTATATGTGTGCATGTATGTATATATATCTATTATCTATAAGAATTGTTACTGCAGTTGTTATTGTCCTTTAGTAGGGATGTAGCGAACTGTTCTGCTGCGAACTAGTTCACGCGAACTTCGACGGTTCGCGTCCGCCGAATGTTCGCGAACGTTTGGGAACGTTCGCATTTTGAGTTCGCATTCGATTCGAATAAAAATCGTTCGACCATTCGACCATTCGAATTCCTTCGACCGCTAAAAATCGAACGATTTCCATTCGTTCGAACGATTGTAAGCAATCGATCGAATGATTTTCATTCAATCGAACGCTAAAAATCGTTCTAATCGAACGATTTTAAAATGTTCGATCGAATGATTTTTCATTCGTTCGAATGCTTAAAACGTTCGATCGTTCGATTCGAATGATTTTAGCATTCGATCGAATGAAAATTCTTCGATCGAATGATTAAAATCCTTCGATCGTTCGAATCAAACGATTTTAGAGGGTGTTCGAAGTTCGCGAACTGTCCGCGAACGTTCGCATTTTTTGCCGGTGTTCGCAAACGGCGTTCGCGAACACCAAATCGGCAGTTCGCTACATCCCTATCCTTTAGTTATAACAAATTGTGCCTCTGTTTACAGAGATTGTACATCATACAAAATACCCCTAATTGCCACAAGCTCATTCAGTTAGGATTAAATAGAAAATGTGCATTAATGCTATCTGAACTTTTATGAAATAAGTCTAAGGGGCAGATTTACATAGGGTCGAATATCGAGGGTTAATTAACCCTCGATATTCGACTGCCGAATGTAAATCCTTTGAATTCGAATATCGAAGTCGAAGGATTTATTGCAAATAGTTTGATCGAATGATTAAATCCTTCAAATTGTTAGATTTGAAGGATTTTAATCGATCGATCGAACGATTATTCTTCGACCTAAAAATTGTTACAAAGCCTATGGGGACCTACCACATAGGCTAACATGGCACCTCGGTAGGTTTTAGGTTGCAAACTAGGGGGTCGATTTTTTTTGAGACCTACATTGTTTGGGCATATAGTGTTCTTTTAAATTATGACTGAAACAAATTTTTTTTATACAACACACAGTCCTAAAATATATTTTCCAGCTCCCTTGAAAGCCTTCTTTTATGAGTAGATAACTGACTGCAGGCTGGATATCCCTCTCTATAATCATGCACCCAGATGCTTTAAAACAACTTAGACCATAGTGAAACTGGTCTGACAGATCAATAAGTTTAAAAAAGGGGTCAAATGACTATTGGATTTTCCTTTTTATGATATAACAAAGAGCTTTAATTTAATTTTCATTTACAGCAGTATTTAGTTTTAGTAAAAGTAAATCTTGGCATGGCTGCTGAATAGTAGTAAAATAAAGGCTCTGTACTCTGCAAGCCAATACAAATATTCTTTTTTTTTTTTTAAACATCTTTTCCTTAATTAATGTGCATCTATCCATCATTTAATGCATGATAAGGAGCAATAAAACAATACTATGAATAGGGAGCAATGTTCTGTCTACATTTGAGGGCAGAGACTAAAGAGCGAATTGTGTTTTGTTTTTTTTTAATAAAAATTCACAGAAACATCACTAATTTATTACTTCGCTATCAAAAAGCACTAGAGAATTTATACGCCATTTTGCCAGACAAATTTTTGCTCAGGCAACAATCGTTATCTTCTTATTTATCAAAATCTTAACGTTTCTATTCGTAACCGTTTTAGCCAAAGTCTGTTTTGCCAAGGTTCTGACTGGTGAATTAATAAGATGAAGCTACATCCTCAACATTATTATGTCAGTGACATCATATCTTGTATTCCAAAAAAGTCATTAAAAAAAGTCAAAACACTTTTTTTGTTTTTTCATATTTTTTCATATTTAAAGGGATTGTGTTTAAAAGTAGTGATGGGCAAATTAATTCGGCAGGCATGAATTTGCGGGGAATTTCCGTGAAAATTCACTGGCAAAAAATCCGCTGTGTCAAAAAAATGTTGACGCATATTAGAATGTGCTAATGAATCTTCACTGGCGAAAGAACACCAAAATTCTTTTGATGAGACAATATTACTTATTTTGATAAATACACAGATTTATCACAAAATAACGTTTGATGTAGTTGCGCATAGTATGGCGAAGATTTCTGAGGTAAAAATTTGCATGTAAGTAAATCTGCCCCTTTGTGTACTAGCACAGGAAGGCTGTGTTGGATAAGCACATGGTAGAGCCAATACTTGACCCTAATTCTCCCATAACAACTCTGACCTTGACTCATCCACAGTGCACATGATTTTTTATTAACATTAACCTAATCTGAATTAACTAGGGGCATCACAAAGTATGATGAGGGAGGTGCAAAAAGGTATGAGAAAGGGCCATTTTCACTGTAGTATTTCAGTACAGGATGGATCTACTAGCCATCTTAAAGGGATACTGTCATGGGAAAAAAAAAGTTTTCCCGAGTTTTCCCAAGTTTTCTGAAATCCATTTCTCAAAAAAGCAAACTGATTTTTTTATATTCAATTTTGAAATCTGACATGGGGCTAGACATATTGTCAATTTCCCAGCTGCCCCAAGTCATGTGACTTGTGCTCTGATAAACTTCAATCACTCATTATTGCTGTACTGCAAGTTGCAGTGATATCACCCCCCCCCCCCCAGCAGCCAAACAAAAGAGCAATGGGAAGGTAACCAGATAACAGCTCCCTAACACAAGATAACAGCTGCCTGGTAGATCTAAGAACAACACTCAATAGTAAAAACCCATGTCCCACTGAGACACATTCAGTTACATTGAGAAGGAAAAACAGCAGCCTGCCAGAAAGCATTTCTCTCCTAAAGTGCAGGCATAAGTCACATTACATGGGGCAGCTGGGAAATTGACAAAATGTCTAGCCCCATGTCAGATTTCAAAATTGAATATAAAAAAATCTGTTTGCTCTTTTGAGAAATGGATTTCAGTGCAGAAGTCTGCTGGAGAGCACTATTAACTGGTGCATTTTGAAAAAAAAAAAAAAGCATGTTTTCCGATGACAGGATCCCTTTAACCAGGACAGCTAAGATTCACTTATAACCTGAGCTTGGCGTTTACTGTGCCTGTATTTTAGACTGGACCTTTGATGAACTGGCCTGGCAATCCAGAAATATTAGAAGAAAAAAGGAAGGTCTAAAAATGCTGGTAGGGCAGTAATGGATCAAATGGAAACTGAAAATTTTAAGGTACAGTAAGAATAAAGTAGAACAGGGCTACAATAACCTACGGTAGGGGGGTTAAAATATTTAAATTTTGGGCAGTGGCTAGTATGTAAGTCAGTTGTTCAACCATTTTTTCAAATGATATGATGTATTTTTAAATAACTTATATTGCTAATATTCTGATTAAAGCACCAACATTAGCTAAAAAGCCTTTCTTTCTTTTTTTCTTTTCTTCTAGCATTTGGAATTAGCGGGAAATGAGGGCACTGGTGATATTGTGATATACTTTTTCATTACTAATATTATTATATTTTCATTGCTACCAGTAAGTTATTATGCAATAGTTCAAGAAAGAAGCATTCATGACACCAATTCCTTGTTCCTGACAAGTGACTTGTTCTGTGTATTAGATAAAAACATTCCTTATCATAATGTTTTATCTCCTCATTATCTCAGCATGTAATATTCACAAGTCTTGCCACTTACACTCCAAGTGAATGTTTCATTAATGCCATTCATATAAGCTTTCTTTCTCTGATGTCTTTTAACAGTTTGTCTGTGCTATAAAAATAATCTAACCAAATGACTGAGCTGCAAACAGATCTGCTAATAGGAAAAGAAAGTCTTTCTTGTACCTCTGCCAACCTAGAAGGGCTACTAGGGATACTTAAATGGAGAAATTAAACCTTGAAGTGGAAATGTAATAAAAGTCATAAATGGACAAGTCACATAAAAAAGAACAGAAACTTGCATTTTGCAATGTAATACCTGCTTAAAGGTGGTGTTTATATGTAAAAATAAAAATTATTTTGCTAAGATGTATCATTACATATACAGCAAGGTAAGCAGCTTTGCCATCTGATTTCAATTACTTTTTTGTATTTATTTCTTAAATCTTTACCTGTCTCCAGGTACTAACTGGCTGCACTTGACACTCATTAGAAGGTAGCTTAATTGGTAGGACAGCATTTTATTCTATTTTCTGTAAAGGCTTCATTCTGTTCTGTCATGTTGATGAAACTACAAATGCCTCAATTCTAAAGTGTCAGAAAGCAGTGTTAGTTGTGGTGTGTTTGCTTACACCACTGCTTTTCATCCTTAAGTTGGATACTCAATACTTCAAAGTACTATTCAAAAGCCTTATATTTTTGCTAAACTATCTTTTTGTAGCTGTGGTTAACTTTCCCAAAATGTTCAGAATGTCCCCTGTAACTTACGCCCTGTAGCAAAGAAGTATTCCTCATTCACCCAAGGGTAGTTTTCCAGTTCCTGGTTCCCTAGTGTTTAAAAAGTGAGAGAATATGGTTCATGTCTCTTTCTGGACTCCACCACAAAAGGAGAAGCAGTACCTAGGTTCCTGAGGGGAATCCAAAAACAAGATGTCAGACTCTAAGCTAGCCATTCCTCAGTGAAACCAGAATAGTAGGGACCCAGCAGCAAGTAACACACTAGCATTCTTTCATAGTATATCTCAGAGGTGTAAGGTAGTCAGTCGAATGGGCAGGAACAGTTCTGTGCTCCACTAAGGAAGAACAGCAAGGTTAGTATTTCCAAAGCCACTTGTGCCAGAGTAGAGACTTCAGGGTGGGGTATGGCTTAAGGCAGATTATAGTTCCTTGGAGCACCTGTGAATGTTCGTTATGCTAGGACCGATTCCTATGGCAAGATCAACCATTGATGTTTTATGAATATTAATAAATCTATTGACAACATTTTGCGTGTACAAATAAAGCACATTTCTGCCAGTGTTTTAGAACCACTGGCAGATTTTACTTGTACTGTTGCAGCATCTAAGTTGTAGTACAACTACATCACCGTTCTGCAACATTAAAGCAAGGGCTGAGCTGAATGAGATGGTTGAAATGTAACAATCCCCTACTATTCAGCAGCTGTGTTCTTTAAGATATTTCATGTAAGACTCCACCTCCACATGAAAAAAAAAATCTAGGCGGGCAGTGTTAAGCTATTATTTAGATCCTATTTATAGGCAATACAAATCTTGGAAACCACAAGGCAAAATATGTGTAGGAACAGTAAAGGACTGAAGCTGGTTGATATTATCCTACCAGGGAAGTTTTACAATAGTAGGGAATGATGGATCTCTGCAAGTGGCTCCCCTGAAAATACCTTTACAGAAAGTATCTCAGCTGTCTCTAGTCTAAAATGTAATCAAACCATTTCATTCAGCAGTACAGTACTTCGAGGTTGGATATAATGTTATTTGCAAATAACATGAACTGACAACAAGGATGCTTAAATGGATAATGCTATGTTTTATGAACATTTAAGGATACTGTGAGACTTTCTTCAAGTGATAACACAGATCTGAGATAGCTAGCCTTATTAACATTTAACTGTGTGTATGGACTGTATGAGGACATTCTGCAAGGCTGGTATGCAATTGTATTAAATATTGAGTGGGATAGATTGGCACTGCTTATGTTGCTTTGTGTTCTACTCTAGGATCATATATATATATATATATATATATATATATAGATGTTCATGGTGATGCTTTCTTTGAGTCCATGTGTACTCAGAGCATTCATCATAAAAATTCTTTCACCTTCTTTTGTGAGAAGCGGTGACCCCCAATGGAACTGGCCCCAGGCAATGACAGCTATGTAGTTATTTAGATCAGACTAGCTAAAGAGATGAGAGCGGCAATTGTGTAAGGTTCCCGCATTTGTTTAGTAAAGACAAATGCGAATCAATAGCAGCGTCACAAGAACTATGAATCAGAGGTAACATTACAATGACTTGAACCCTCTCAATCCTACGCATTAGCTTATAGTCGCTACACTATTGAGCTTTCCTCCCTTATTTTATTTTTCCTTTTTGTTTATATATTTGGTTCACACACACCATTTTATTTTGGATATTAAAAATTATATTTTAACCATCTGGGGGAATTTCTTTCGGGCTATACTATGGGTCTGTGCAAACTTTGATGGGCCATTCTTTTCTTTCTTTTTTTGAATTTTCAAATTTTTCTGTTTTGCTATATTTATTGCCTGTATGTTGATAAATTGTGGTGCCCAAGTATCTCTGCAAGCAATAGCTGAATGCCCCAGCCTGAACCTACTGTACATCTGACCATCCTGATGGTTCTCAATGTAACTGGTGGTCTTCCTCTAGCTTGAAATCTGGGATCTATAAGAGGCCTGAGCTATGGACAGTGTTGCACTAGTCAGTAGTGCATGGGATACATCTCTTGAAACTTAGACATACAAGTATTGATACATCTTTAATGAGCTGGAATTAGTCTGTTCTTGCTCTAAAGACACATTTACAGGAGGTAGAACAGTTTTATGACAGAAAAGACATATGCTCATATATATACTGTAGATAGATAGATAGATAGATAGATAGATATACACACACACATCACAGTTTGGTATACTTGATAAAGGTCCAAAGGACCGAAACATTGGATACAAATGGTAAGGAAAGCCCTGAAGCTATAAGAGCAGTAGGGATGTAGCGAACAGTTCGCCGGCGAACTAGCTCGCGCGAACTTCGACTGTTCGCGTCCACCGAATGTTCGCGAACGTCGCGCGATGTTCGCCAATACGAGTTCGCGTTCGATTCGAACAAAAATCGTTCGACCATTCGACCATTCGATTCCTTCGACCGCTAAAATCGAAGGATTTTCGTTCGAATCGAATGATCGAAGCCATTGGATCGAATGAAATCATTCGATCGAATGGCTTCGATCGTTCGATTCGTACGAAAATCCTTCGATCGTACGATTAAAATTCTTCGATCGTTCGAATCGAACGATTTTCGGATGTTCGAAGTTCGCAAACTGTTCGCGAACTGTCCGCAATTTTTGCCGGTGTTCGCGAACGGCGTTCGCGAACACATCGGCGGCGGTTCGCTACATCCCTAAAGAGCAGTTACTGCATGACAAGGAATCTGAATAAACAGCAGCCAGAATATACTGGTTTATGTTGAAATGCACAATCAGATTGGGTGAAAAGGAATGTGTTAAGGCAGAGTAAAGCCAGGCTGGGGGTGGAGAAAGAGAGGGATGTGATCTCAGAGGAAGAAGCAGGTAGAAAGATACCACCGACGCTCCCCTCTTTTTGCATATTTTGTAAAATGTCAGGAGTTTTGTTCTTTATGTTTTCACACTAATAGCTGAATATGGATGTTTTCCTGAATGCACTCTTTTATATTGTGGTTTATGCAGTATAAATGCGAGAGTCTGCATTGTATTCATTTATGTTAAATGAATGTCAACTGCTTGATCCAGGGAATGTTTCCGATCACCATTGGGGTCGGGAAGGAATTTTTTCCCTCTTGAAACATAATTGGCACTGGCTTCAGGCTGGATTTGTTGCCTTCCTCTGGAAAACACTGCATATATGATATATTTTCAGGTTTTTTTTGTCACAGCAGCAGTGACAGGGTACTGCACAGGTAATTTTAAAAGAGGGAGAAAGGAGGTTCTCTTAGTGACGGCACCGTAGGTTGATTGATACATGTGCTACTACTGCTTATGCTACGTGACAGCCTGCTTGGATTTCCTAACAACGAGACACTGCAGATTCAGGACTGACAGCAGGGCTACTGATCTTCTCTCATGTTGGTGGCAGAGCATAGTAGAGATTGTTGTTAAATTGCGGCTTGAGAATATTGCCTCGGGTTAAGCTGAGGAGTCTCCTTGTCATGTGAATACATTTTTTTACTTATCTAGAATATGCTGGTATATACTGTATATATATGGTTCAAAAAAGTAACCGCACTCACAGGACTTTCTCAATGTACTAAAGTAGTTTTTATTCAACGTTTCGGCCCCTACTATGGAGCTGTCTTCAGGGATCCGAAACGTTGGGGCCGAAACATTGAACAAAAACTACTTACTTTTTGAACTGTAGTTGTTATGATATATAACCAGCACCTAGGCAATATACAGTTATAGTTTCCTGAGTGCACCAGATGGGACTTTACTGCCCACTGTGTGACCATAATAGGGGGATGTCTTTCTGATGGAAATACTCTTCCTTTTATTAGATTTTCTTGTCAAACAGAAATTCAATATTCAACATTTCCTGTCTTTACAGAAGCACATTTGGAGAATTTTCAATGTTTTGCTTTGGGTTAATAATTCTTCCCCTCTCTAAACCACATAGGAATAGATGAGATTTCAAATTTCAGCGCTTTCTTGACAAAAAATGCTAATTCCTCTCATCCCAACAGATTTTTTTCCCCTTTTTTATTGTTATCATTTAAATGCCTGTTACTGCCAGAAACACATACACATACTTAAAGATTGTAATCAACTCATTTCAGAGATAACTTTGCCTGTGAAAAACCGATACATAAATATGTGTATTTTAAAACTACTTTCCAAACTATATAACTGTTAAAAAAAAACCCTGCCCCCTACATTTATTAACCCCCCCACCACAAATAAAAAATGATTTTCTTCTTCTCCAGCTGGTAGACAGATTAATGACCCCTGTGTGCTCTGTTTATCTCTCATAGATAAGGATGGACAGCACTTCTAAAACATTTCTTTGCCTCTGGGACTAAGTTAGCTTGTATTTCAGTGGTCATCAGAGTCTGGTTTCATGCAGCGTTTCCCATGATTTTCTATTTGTTAAGCTAATTAGTTGCCATTTACCGAATGTATGACCACAGCATTCCCAGCCAGGCAAACCTGAAATCTCTAATTAGTCAATTATATACCTTTTTACTTTTCAGTTAATCTACCTTCTGCACATTGATAATGACCTGGGAAAGTTGCCTGTCATCCCAGGCTCCTTTTCATTGTGCTATTCTGAATTTATGGCAGTTTGATGTAGCTTTGAAGCACAATTTTTGCACACATTTCTATATAAAAATGCAGTGAAATCTACTTATGCTAAACACCTTTTCTATCTATGAAATTTACACAGAACATCATTTTTAGTGTCAAATGGTGATATATATATATATATATATATGTATATATATATATATATATATATATATATATATATATATATATACAGTATATATACAGTATATATATATATATATATTTATTTATATATATATACTATATATGGTGATATATATATATATATACAGTATATATATATATATATATATATATATATATATATATATATATATTTATTTATTTATTTTTTACATATATCACAGGATATTAATTCCGTTTTTCGCAACAAAACAGTCTGCTTTGCTTCTATAAGCACCATAAAGGATATTTGTCTTCATTATAGACCACAGTAACAGTGATGGCCGAATTTTGACACCCACGTCAATTTTGACAGGAGCATCAATTCCCGTCAATTTTGACGCTTGAGTCAATTTTGATGCCTGCATTAAAGTCAATGGACAGTTTTGACGTGCGATTATTTCAATGTGTGTCCAAATTTTTGAACCGCTGGCAAATTTTCGCTGCAGTTTTGAGAATTTATTCGCTGGTGGTGAAACGCAGAAACACACTGCCAATTCACGCCTGCCGAATTTATTTGCCAATCACTACACAGTAATAGTTGTTTTACTGTGTGACCAACTTGTCTGTGTATTGCAAATATGGGATAGTTGAAAAATAAACTTAAAATTCAGAATTTACATTTGCTGCACATAAAAAAATGGGTGCCTTCTCTGCATGATTCATTAGTAAACCTAAACAGGCACAACTATTGGCTTCCATTATGGGCCAACCAAGGCTAGCCTGTTAGGACCACTGGCAGTAGACAAATTGATTTTTGTTTACCTATGTTTCACCTCACACAGGTAAATTGTAGTATGTTAGTATGCACACTACATTTATGTCATAAGTGTCTTTTGTTTAAGGGAATGTTATTGAAAAGAACAGGGGAACTGATTGTTAAGAATGCAGTAAATGTGAAGAGTGTTAGTCTTAAAACAAAATAAAGAAATTATTGTTCTGCACCTGAGTACGAATGATTTCCATGAGTTTCTGCTTAAAGGAAAACATTTATACCAGTTTTGTAAATTGCCAAAATATGTTTTTCCTGTTACAGAGTTCCCTGCACCAGTGGTGCATGTGGTCCTTAACACATTCATATATTATTATCAGTTTTATTAGGGGTCTGCACATTTTTGAAGAGTGGGAGGACACTGGAGTACCTGGAATAAAGCCAAATAAACACGAGGAGATTATAGAATCCATGCAGATAATGTCCTAGCTGAACCTGAACCTGGAATTATGGTGCCGCAATGCTGATTACCATTGTACTACCATGCTATTCACCTTGTATCATTGGTAGTTAGTGTTTTATCAAACAGTATTTCCTTTGTCCAGCAACCACCTCTTTGTATGGACATATATGACTTTACCTACTTGTGCCCAGCAAGGTAAAAGCAATGTGGAAGCTGGTGTGCTGGCAAATAAACTGGATTAGGATGTGGGTCACTGGCCAACAATTATATAAGTTTCTGGGGAGCCAAAGCACATTATTTTGACACTATGGGCTGGGGAAGTGGGTCAGTCTTCTGAAGATAATGTAAAGTTTGAGGACATGTTATAGCAGTATATCATTAAGGGCTGTTAAAGACTTGCACAGGGACACAATGCACTATGGCAGCACTTTATTGATGCCAATTTATTGATGAAATAGAATTTAGCAGGGTATAACGGTTGGCACCCAAAACCCAGAACCGATGCCAAGCACCCTGGTCACGGCTCGTGCTTCTGCCTGTAGCAGTCGCCTTTGGCCTTGAGAGGAGCCCTCAGCTACTCAGATGCCGCCAGGTCTTATAACAAGAGGTGCAAGGCAAGGGATTCTGGGCAAGCAGAGGGGCACAACCGGATAGCAAATTCTCTGGGCAGAAGGTCGCAGTACAAGGTGTTAAACCGAATCGTAATCAGATCAGGCTGGGTCGGGGCAAGCAGAGAACAAACGTAGTCAGGCAGGCAAGGGTCAAACCAGGAAGTCAATCAGGAGGGTACAGCAGAAGGGGTAGTCGAATAACAGGCTTGGGTCAGAATAGTCGAAAAGCCAGGCAGGGGTCAAAACAGGAAACAGGAATCAAGATTTGCTAAATAGCACAATGCTCAAAGCACCAGGAACAAACTCTTATGACGGGCAATGATCACAAGCCCAGTTGCGCCTTAAATATCATTTGAATTTCGCGCCAATGCTCGCTGGCGTCATCACCTTTAAACCCACAAAGGAGCGTGCCGCACGCGCCCTAAGGGAGCAGCGCCTGTGGTGAAAAAGACTGGTGCGGTGGGCGTCCCTGCCGTCCCCCCACTAGACAACTGGGGTGAGTTTTTATTACACAGGGTCCCAAACCTCTTATTTCCCCCTCTCTCTAGTGTTGCTAGATTAATAAAAGAATCATTCTAATTGGCAGTTATAGGTTACCACACTGGTGCTGTGTTATGGCTGAGTATCAATTTTCTTCTTTGACAAAATGAATACATAATAATTTTCTAATTAAAAGCATAATATATATATATATATATATATATATATATATATATATATATAGATATATATATATATATATATATATAGATATATATATATATATTTATTTATGACAAAGTTATTACATGGCTAATTTTGATTGCATCTATTTTTTTCACTGCACATATTTTTTTTTCTTACTTTATTATGTTCTCCCAAAATGCTTTGTATGGTTTCCTTGGTGAAGACAAAACTGTTTAGACATCTCTCTCTGTAAATGAAGATTGATGAATCCTCTATTAGTTTCACCTCTGAGAGATGGTTTGTACAGTGGTAGTAATTGTTTTACCAATTAAGGACAACTTTGCAGAAAACATATTAATGGAATATTACTATGAAAACTAAATGTTTTGAGTGTAAACACTGTGTAACATAACATGGTAACATTTTGTGAATTCTAAGCTTCATTATACTATCATTTGATTGAAAAACTTCCTGGTTTTAATTACAAAAACTTGAATCTTATTTTCTCTTGATACCAAAGCAGTTATTCTTGTTGTAAAAATATTGTTTTATTTTCAGTTAAGCTTGTGTTTTTTGGAACCGTTGGACCCTCTGCATGTTGCATAAGGCAACAGCAAAGTTTGCTATTACACTTTTCTTTCACAGTGAAAGGGGAAATGAAATCCTCCACTTTAATGTCTTTGCTAGGGTCACCATTTTCCTATTTAAAGGAAAATATTGACTTATAATAGGGTGTATGGTGACTGCATTATCTTCAAAGAGTTGGTAAAGGTTAATCATCACAATGAAGCTTATTTATTTTAGAACTTATGAGCTTCTTCCAACCTCCATCCCATTTTAATGACAGAAACTTAACCTGTGACCAAACTTTCTGCAAGGAAAGGGTTCCTTGGAATCTGGCAAAAATCTATAGTAGTGATGGGCGAATAAATTTTCCTGGCACAAATTCGGGGGAAAATTTCCACGTCTCGCCACCGGCGAGTATTTTCGGATTCTGACTTTTTGCATCCTCAGCGTATAATAAATCTCAGATTTTGTAAAAAAATTCAGATTTTATAGTAAAAAACTCAAATGTTTCAATTTACTAGCATTTGGACTTTAATAAATAACCCACTAAATATTTAACATTAAATCAGATTGTTCTATTGGTCCTACAGATATTTCGTAAAATATATAAAATTTTCATAATTATTTGTATTTATTCATAGTTGTTTCTTTTGGCCAAATGTCAAACCTTAAAAAATAATGATAACAGGAAAAATATCAGTTGAATAAGCTTTGTAATAAATGCAATGCATCATAAAACTCCCCGTACTAGCCAGGCTATCCACTTCATTTTAGTTGTTTTCTTTCTTTTGTGCATCAATTAATGGCCTCATAGGGGTTACTAGATAACACAGGGGCACTCTGTCCCTATATCTTTACATCCATCTGGAGTGAATGAACAGTTACTACAGCACAGACGTTTTGCCTTGGCCCTTGAGACTACATCTGTCACCCTTATAAACCAGAGCCATTCAATTGTAGTGGTGGGAAAGTATGTCTTGTGGCCACTAGGGCACATTCTCAGCCCTCTCATCTGCTATACATTTGGCTTCTTTGTTTCACAGCATGTCTGAACCTGTGCTTGTCTCTACTTGCAGTTTTGTACAAATAATTTGGCAAACAGAACTGATTATACAAGATGTGCACTGGAAATTGCATATTATATAAACTAGAGAGACATACATATACAGGTATTGGAACGTGTTATCCAGAATGCTCAGGGGTTTTCCAGAAAATGGATCTTTCTGTAATTTAGATCTTCATACCTTAACTCTACTGGAAAATCATGTAAACATTAAATAAACCCAATAGGCTGGTTTTGATTCCAATAAGTATAATTATATCTTAGTTTGGATCAAGTACAATGTAATGTTTTATTACTACAGAGAAAAAGGAAATAATTAGGGTTATTTTATTATAACAGAGTCTATGGTTAGGGATGTCGCAGACTGTTCGCCGTCGAACTTGTTCGCGCGAACATCGACTGTTCGCGCTCGCCAAATGTTCGCGAACGTCGCGCGACGTTCGCCATTTTGGGTTCGCCTTACCTGGCGCTTTTTTTTGACCTCTCACCCCAGACCAGCAGATACATGGCAACCAATCAGGAAGCTCTCCCTCCTGGACCACTCCCCTTCCATATATAAACTGAAGCCCTGCAGCGTTTTTTCATTCTGCCTGTGTGTGCTTGCAAGAGCTAGTGTAGGGAGAGAGCTGTTACTGATTTCACTGATTTCTTTGAGGGACAGTTGATAGTAAGTTTGCTGGCTAGTAATCTACTTGATACTGCTCTGTATTGGAGGGACAGAAGTCTGCAGGGATTTGGGGACATTTTAGGTTAGGTAGCTTTGCTGGCTAGTAATCTACCTTCTACTGCAGTGCTCTGTATGTAGCTGCCTGCTGTGGGCACTGATCTCTTCTGATCTCATCTGCTGACTGCTGTAATAACCCAATAGTCCTTGTAAGGACTGCTTTTATTTTCTTTTTTGTTGTTTTACTTTGCTACTATAACAGCCCAGTGCTATTAGTCTAGCTGTGTTTGGGAGTGGGACTGGTGTGCTGCTGTGCTGCTCCTAGTAGTTCAGCAGCAGCAACCCGAGAATTTTTTTTTTTTTAATATACATATATTTTTTTTTTCTTTTACTTATCTTACTGTTCTTTAACGTGTACAGTGCTGTTGCTGTTCTTCATAGTAGTGCACCAATAGTAGTGCACTTGCAGGCATTATTTGCCCAGTGTGTTCTTCAAACAACAACCATCTAGCTGTGTGAGCTTGTTCACATTCTGTCTAAATATCAATAATAATACCGTCTCTAGAAACACCACCCGAGTGACGTTTTTCAGGCAGCAATAATATATTCCGTATCCACTGCTGTAGTAGTGTATACGTTAACCTTGTAGGCATTATTTGCCCAGTGTGTTCTTCATTTTCAAACAACTCCCATCTAGCTGTGTGAGCTTGTTCGCATTCTGTCTAAATATCAATAATAATACCGTCTCTAAAAACACCACCCGAGTGACGTTTTTCAGGCAGCAATAATATATTCTGTATCCACTGCTGTAGTAGTGTATACGTTGACCTTGTAGGCCTTGTTTGCCCAGTGTTCTTCATTTTCAAACAACTCCCATCTTGCTGTGTGAGCTTGTTCACATTCTGTCTAAATATCAATAATAATACCGTCTCTAGAAACACCACCCGAGTGATGTTTTTCAGGCAGCAATAATATATTCCTTATCCACTGCTGTAGTAGTGTATACGTTAACCTTGTAGGCATTATTTGCCCAGTGTGTTCTTCATTTTCAAACAACTCCCATCTAGCTGTGTGAGCTTGTTCACATTCTGTCTAAATATCAATAATAATACCATCTCTAGAAACACCACCCGAGTGACGTTTTTCAGGCAGCAATAATATATTCCGTATCCACTGCTGTAGTAGTGTATACGTTAACCTTGTAGGCATTATTTGCTCAGTGTGTTCTTCATTTTCAAACAACTCCCATCTAGCTGTGTGAGCTTGTTCACATTCTGTCTAAATATCAATAATAATACCGTCTCCAGAAACACCACCCGAGTGACGTTTTTCAAGCAGCAATAATATATTCCGTATCCACTGCTGTAGTAGTGTATACGTTGACCTTGTAGGCCTTGTTTGCCCAGTGTGTTCTTCATTTTCAAACAACTCCCATCTAGCTGTGTGAGCTTGTTCACATTCTATCTAAATATCAATAATAATACCGTCTCTAGAAACACCACCCGAGTGACGTTTTTCAGGCAGCAATAATATATTCCGTATCCACTGCTGTAGTAGTGTATACGTTGACCTTGTAGGCCTTGTTTGCCCAGTGTTCTTCATTTTCAAACAACTCCCATCTAGCTGTGTGAGCTTGTTCACATTCTGTCTAAATATCAATAATAATACCATCTCTAGAAACACCACCCGAGTGACGTTTTTCAGGCAGCAATAATATATTCCGTATCCACTGCTGTAGTAGTGTATACGTTGACCTTGTAGGCATTGTTTGCCCAGTGTGTTCTTCATTTTCAAACAACTGCCATATAGCTGTGTGAGCTTGTTCACATTCTGTCTAAATATCAATAATAATACCGTCTCCAGAAACACCACCTGAGTTGTTGTTGTTGTTTTAAAAATAATGCCAGGCAAAGGCAGGCCGCCACGCAGAGGCACTAGGGGCCGTGCTGCTATGCTATCCTGTGGCCCTAGGAAATTGCCCAGTTTTAAAAAGGCAATGACCCTGAACTCCCAAAATGCTGAAGAGGTAGTTGACTGGCTTACACAGCACACCCCATCCTCTACCGTTTCTAACTTTACCACAACATCCTCATCCTCCACTGCTATGGGCACCCCACGTAACACTTCCTCCACCACCGGCGCCCCTTCTTCACTGGAGTCAGAGGAGTTATTTTCACATGAGTTTCTTGAACTGAGTGATGCGCAACCATTATTGGCAGAAGAAGATGAAGGAGATGAGGACGTTACACCAGATTTAATTCTGGCAGAGAACACAACAGAGATGGACATAATGAGTGATGAGGAGGTCCCCGCTGCTGCTTCCTTCTGTGAGCTGTCAGAAGAAATTGATGCATCTGAGGAGAATGAGGATGAGGAGATTGATGTTTTGTGGGTGCCCAGTAGAAGAGAGCAAGAGGAGGATAGTTCAGATGGAGAGACGGAGAGTCAGAGAGGCAGGAGGAGAATAAGACTTAGAAGAAGCAGGGAGGACAGCTCGCAGGGAACAGTAGGGCAACAACATGTATCGGCACCTGTGGTCAGCCGGCCAACGCACCCGCCATTGCCGCCAACGCCGCCAACTTCTACTGTTACCGCCAGATTGCCAGCTTCAAAAAGGTCAGCAGTGTGGGATTTTTTTAATGTGTGTGCCTCTGACAAAAGCGTTGTAATTTGCAATGAGTGCAGTCAGAAACTGAGTCTTGGGAAGCCCAACAGCCACATAGGTACAACTTCTATGCGAAGGCACATGAACGGCAAGCACAAAGCACTTTGGGAGCAACACCTCAAAGGCAACAGGCAAACTAAAAGCCACCCTCCTTCTGGTCCAGCATCTTACTGCTCTACCTCTGCTGTCCTTGACCCGTCTGAACCACCCTCCACTCCGCCTTCCACCTTGACCACCAGTTCCCATTCCCAGTCATCTGCCCCCAGCCAAGTTTCTGTGAGGGCCATGTTTGAGCGTAAGAAGCCAATGTCTGCGAGTCACCCCCTTGCCCGGCGTCTGACAGCTGGCTTGTCCGCACTCTTAGCCCGCCAGCTTTTACCATACCAGCTGGTGGACTCTGAGGCCTTCCGCAAATTTGTAGCAATTGGGACACCGCAGTGGAAGGTACCCAGCCGCAATTTTTTTTCAAAAAAGGGAATACCACACCTGTACCACCATGTGCAGAGCCAAGTCACCGCATCTCTGTCACTTAGTGTTGGGCCAAAGGTCCATATGACTACTGACGCATGGTCCTCCAAGCATGGTCAGGGCAGGTATGTCACCTACACTGCCCACTGGGTGAACTTGGTAATGGCTGGGAAGCAGGGAATGTGTGGCTCAACAACAACAGTGGAGTTGGTGTCACTGCCACGGATTGCACGCGGTTCTGCCACCACCTCTACTCCTCCTTCGCTCTCTACCTCGTCTTCTTCCTCTTCTTCGTCCTCTGCTGCTGGGTCCTCCTCCTCCACACCTGTGCACCCCCAGCTCCCCCTAGGTTATTCGACGTGCCAGGTACGCCGTTGTCATGCTGTCTTGGGGATGACATGCCTGGAAAGCAGAAACCATACCGGATCTGTACTCCTGTCATCTCTGCAGTCACAGGCCGATCGGTGGCTGACCCCACACCAACTGAAGATCGGAAAAGTGGTGTGTGACAACGGAAGCAATCTGTTGGCAGCACTGAGACTGGGCAATTTAACACATGTGCCCTGCATGGCACATGTTCTGAATTAAATAGTCCAACGTTTTGTCTCAAAGTACCCAGGATTCCAGGACGTTCTCAGGCAGTCCAGGAAGGTGTCGGCCCATTTCAGACGGTCCTACACAGCCATGGCACGCCTTGCTGACATTCAGCAGCGGTACAACATGCCAGTCAGGCGTTTGATTTGCGACAGCCAGACTCGGTGGAATTCAACGCTCCTCATGTTGGAACGTCTGCTGCAACAACAAAGAGCCGTCAACGAATACCTGTTTGAACTGGGTGGTAGGACTGGATCTGCAGAGCTGGGGATTTTTTTACCCCGTTACTGGGTGCTTATGCGCGATGCCTGCAGGCTTATGCGCCCTTTTGAAGAGGTTACAAATATGGTCAGTCGCACCGAAGGCACCATCAGCGACCTAATACCCTTTGCTTTCTTCCTGGAGCGTGCCGTGCGACGAGTGACAGATGAGGCTGTAGACCAGCGTGACGAGGAGCAGGAAGCGCACGATTTCTGGTCGGAATCACCAGAACGAACCCAGGCACCTGCTGCAACGCAGGGAGAGGTGTCAGAAGTGGAGTCAGAGGAGGAAGGTGGCTTTGTGGAGGAGGAGGACCAACAGGAGCAGGCTTCCCAGGGGGCTAGTGGTGACCTTTTGGGGACCCCTGGTCTTGTACGTGGCTGGGGGGAGGAGACCGTGGATGATGCAGTCCTTGATAACGAGGAAGCGGAGATGGATAGCTCTGCATCCAACCTTGTGAGAATGGGGTCTTTCATGCTGTCATGCCTGTTGAAGGACCCCCGTATCAAGAGGCTTAAGGAGAAGGACCTGTACTGGGTGGCAACGCTACTAGACCCTCGGTACAAGCATAAAGTGGCAGAAATGTTACCAATGTACCACAAGTCCGAAAGGATGCTGCATTTACAAACCAGCCTGCAAAACATGTTGTACAATGCTTTTAAGGGTGATGTCACTTCAGGAACTCATCAACATTCCAGGGGCAGAGGTGCCAGTAATCCTGCCACGAGCGCACCTGCAAGGACAAAGCACTTTGGCCACTCTGTAACGTCAGACATGCAAATGTTTTTCAGTCCAAGGCAGCGCCAGAACCCTTCTGGATCCACCCTCAAAGAACGCCTCGACCGGCAGGTAGCGGACTACCTGGGATTAACTGCAGATATCGACACTCTTAGGAGCGATGAACCCCTGGACTACTGGGTGCGCAGGCTTGATCTGTGGCCAGAGCTGTCACAATTTGCCATGAACCTCTTGTCTTGCCCCGCCTCAAGTGTCCTCTCAGAAAGGACCTTCAGTGCAGCAGGAGGGATTGTAACTGAGAAGAGAACTCGCCTAGGTCACAAAAGTGTGGATTACCTGACCTTTATTAAAATGAATGAGGGGTGGATCTCGGAGGGTTACTGCATGCCGGAAGACTTGTTCTGAGTTTCTGATTCTGACTCCCCATGCAGCTGTCCTTCTCTGCACGCCTCATGACTCCACACACAGCTGTCCTTTAGCGTCCTCCTCCCTCCACCACCGTTATAAACTAGGGTGCAAACCCTACTGGTTTAATTTGAATCCAGGTAAATCCTGAGTTTTTCTGGCCTCTGTGCTTCAGTGGCTGTGACAAAAAAAAATGAATATTTTCAGCATTTATATGGCATATTGTTTGTGGCCTCTGTGCTTCAGTGGCTGTGACAAAAAAAATAAATTTTTTCAGCATTTATATGGCATATTTTTTCTGGCCTCTGTGCTTCAGTGGCTGTGACAAAAAAAGGAATATTTTCAGCATTTATATGGCATATTTTTTCTGGCCTCTGTGCTTCAGTGGCTGTGACAAAAAAAAATGAATATTTTCAGCATTTATATGGCATATTGTTTCTGGCCTCTGTGCTTCAGTGGCTGTGACAAAAAAAAAAAAAAATTTTCAGCATTTATATGGCATATTTTTTCTGGCCTCTGTGCTTCAGTGGCTGTGACAAAAAAAAGTAATATTTTCAACATTTATATGGCATATTTTTTCTGGCCTCTGTGCTGCAGTGGCTGCGACAAAAAAAAATGAATATTTTCAGCATTTATATGGCATATTGTTTCTGGCCTCTGTGCTTCAGTGGCTGCGACAAAAAAAAGGAATATTGTTAGCATTTATATGGCATATTTTTTCTGGCCTCTGTGCTGCAGTGGCTGCGACAAAAAAAATGAATATTTTCAGCATTTATATGGCATATTTTTTCTGGCCTCTGTGCTTCAGTGGCTGCGACAAAAAAAATTTATATTGTTTGCATTTATATGGCATATTTTTTCTGGCTTCTGTGCTTCAGTGGCTGCGACAAAAAAAATTTATATTGTTTGCATTTATATGGCATATTTTTTCTGGCCTCTGTGCTTCAGTGGCTGCGACAAAAAAAATTTATATTGTTAGCATTTATATGGCATATTTTTTCTGGCCTCTGTGCTGCAGTGGCTGCGACAAAAAAAAAATGAATATTTTCAGCATTTATATGGCATATTGTTTCTGGCCTCTGTGCTTCAGTGACTGCGACAAAAAAAACATAATTTTTCAGGAAAGTACACATGCCTAATTTTTCAGGGTTCTGCAACAGTGGCAAAATCGCATCTTTTATGGTCACCGCAGGTGATCAATAAAGTACACCAAAACTGGGCCCACACTGCAGAATCAGTGTTTTTTGGTTCGCTTCACTGTACATTGAATTACCTCTGCCTGACCGTGCACGTGCACACAAGCACGGTGACTGCTAAACACACCACTACAGGAATATTGCCACCAACAGGACGAACATCCTGGAGGTGACAAGCTCAACTAGTAATTAACAACTATTATTTGCTCACTTGACGGTATCATTCATTAAAGCTCTTTGCGTTCTTTTGCGTTGCAGTAAGCGCCGCTTTTCGTCTTTGCATGTGTACAGGCTGTAACCTTTACACGACTTGATTGGCATGTAGACGCCGGACGTTTTAAAGCATTTTATTACACAGGTTTAGAAATGTAGTGTGATTTCTGCCCTTTACAGCACAAAACGCAGCGCTGTGTCAACAATGTATTTTTCAGATACATTTTTGCCCTTGATCCCCCTCTGGCATGCCACTGTCCAGGTCGTTGCACCCTTTAAACAACTTTAAAATCATTTTTCTGGCCAGAAATGTCTTTTTTAGCTTTTAAAATTCGCCTTCCCATTGAAGTCTATGGGGTTCGCGACGTTCGCGAACCGTTCGCATTTTTGGCGCAAGTTCGCGAATATGTTCGCAAACTTTTTTTCCGACGTTCGCTACATCCCTATCTATGGTAAACAGCCATTCCCTAATTTTAATCATTACTGCATAACAGGTTTCTGGATAATGGATCCCATTCCTGTATACTCAGGGAATGCAATCCTGTGTCATTGATCTGAGGGGGTTATTTATCAAAGGTTGAATCTTAGAATAATGTGAATTTTTCTAAATTCTAATAAACTGGAATGGTATGTTATTTATGAAAAAATTCAAACTTCTAAAATTCAATTGAATAGTTACCCAAAAACCGGAACTGAATTCAAATTGAGTTTTCCTCCAAATAAATGGACTTTTCTGCATCAAATTATTTTTGATGTGCGACATTTGTTTTTGACTCACAAAATTTTTATTCTCCCATTTCAGTCTATGGGGCGTAATTTTTGAAGCAACCGTAGCAAAAATTTGTCTCACCACTACTATTAACATCTTGATATAGTTCAAGGGTAGTGATGGGTGAATTTATTCGCTAGGCGCGAATTTGCTGTGAATTTGCGCGATTCGCCGCCAGCGAATAAATTAGTGAAATGCCCGCGGAAATTCGCCTGAAAAAAATCGCCATCGCCATGGTTAGGTGGAGAATAGTTGAATTAGAACTGTTCTCAGGGTCGAGTGTGATAAATCTCCCTCTCTAATTCAAATTAAAGTTGATAGTTTTCAATTAGAATTTGTGTGTTTTGACCAAAAAAATTAGAATTTACCATTTGAACCTTAGTAAATCTGCCCCTAAATATTATGATGTAGAGATGTTCTCATAATTAATTACACAGGTAAAATCATATTTATTATAGAATATGGAATATATGTGAGGTGTAACCAGGCTACATACTCATGTCTGTATTCCTGCCCCTAAGTATATGTTAGTACTGTGTGTTATTACTCCATAAAAATGCTTGAAAGCACTAGAAATTAATCCTGCTTGACTACAGTGAGACTAACTATAAGTAGCCCGTAGCTGGAGACAAATCCTCAAATATAAATTAACTATAAAAGCATATTTTTCTTTTTTACAAGCAGTGCACATTACCAGTATAAATGTGATCCCATGATGCAGACTCCAAAGGTTTTTTTAAGCCATAGAAAACAAAGGATGCCATTGTAAAATATCACAGTACCCTATTCCAAAAATCTTTTTTTCCCTGCACTGCATGAAAAATACTGATGATTCTAACACATTTTGCTTTAAGATACATGTTTATACAAAGCTTAATCTGCACTACCCCTGACTCAAATTGAATTTTACATACTGTGCTTACTATTGTAAGTCATTTGCAGAAAAATGAGGATGTTGTGTGAATTTCCCCAGAGCAAAACTTGTGGGATTTGTATAAGAGACCTGGTTTCTTTATTATGTTCAGAATCCGATCTCATCTGACCTATTCACAGCTCTGTGATTAAAATAGACCAATCTAAATCTCTGAAGGATGACTTTATTTTAGTTTCATGCTAGAATGTGCAATATATTCACCTTCAGCCCTTTCCTGACATTCCTCTCAAAATGCAGATCAGAATTATTAAGGAGAAACCTGATCATATTTTACTTTTTATTTGGCAATAGTCGCTGAATCAGCAGTATCTAACACTACTTAATAATTTACTTTGAGCTGGACAGATACTTAAACAGTGTATTTATTTTGAAGATAATACATGAGGAAATTGTCTTATTGTTTTTAATTCATTATATTACATTATAATTCAAACATTACTTCTCTTCTTACCATCGTTACATTTTAAATATAAATCAATATTGAAATGTTGAGGACTAGTGATGGGCGAATTTGTCCTGTTTTGCTTCGCCGCAAATTTTGCTAGTTTCACGCGAAATTTGTGAAACTGCCAAAAAATGTGTGAAATGGCGATTACAAAAGTTGACGCCGGCGCACATTAAAGTCGGAAAAATGCAGCAAATTCGCACCTGGCAAAAAAATTCGCCCATCACTATTGAGGACTTATTTAAAAATATGTTTGTAAGAAAAGGAATTTACAACAAAATAAAATTTTCTAGAAAAGTGTGTTTCACATTGCGCACTCTATGAAACGTATTGAGAAAACAAAATTTATTTTATTAAAAATAAAAATAAAGGAAGTGGTGTAATCTGTATTTTGAAGCCTTCTCGATAAGTTATTGCACAGGACACAGATTTATGGGAGAAGAAGTGTAAGTTTCAAATGCGACAAAATTGTTGATCGAAGGCAAAATTGACTCTTACAAGACAAAAATTTCAACCAGTAGACAAAAATGTAACCCGTAGACTCTAATGTGTTTCATGAATTTTCTTATAGTTTTGCTAGTTTCTCACTAGAGAGAATCCAAAGAAAGTCAACTAAGCTGGCAAATGGCAATCTTAGTTCTGAAGAAGGACTGGCAAAGTTTGGGTTGTTTATGATGAAGAAGAAGCACTTAAGTGGGGATTTGTATGTATAATATATAAGGGGCCCATACAATAAACTCTCTGAAGCTTTATTTACCAGATCCTTTCAAATGACACAAGGAGGAAGTTCCATCCTAATTTTCAGAAAAGGTTTTTTTACAGTACGGGTTGTGAGGTTGTGGAATTGTTATCTCTCCTGACCCCAATGCTAAATTCTTCTAGATAAAGCTGAAACTGTATTCCATTTGTACTAGAGCCACAATATATTATAGGGGTGGGAATTTGCTCAATCAATAATTTTTACTCCTGGAAGAACTGTGTCTTTCCGTATCCCACCTCAACAATAATTTAGCTATGAACAATCAATCCACTTATCAGTTGAATAAATGAAAAATGACAATTCTCAGAAACTCTCTGGTCATAACGATGAGCAATTACAGCCTAAAATATTTACAGTTGATACATATGTAGTCCCTTTCTGCTTTGAATTTGCTGAGTTTCAATATTTGGCATCAAAAGAGTTTTTATAGTGAGAGTACTTAAAATGTCCAATGTACTCACAGTGTTTTTGTACAGGAACTGTTCCACTTGCAAACTTTGATTTACAAAGAAATGTATTAACTCTTTTAGCCAAACTAGGGACTCATTGAGAAATAATTTTGCCTCAGGATTAATTTAAAAAAAAAGTGTTTAACTTGACAAATATGTAAGTTGTGTTTACATTATTTAATATTAAATATACAAGAGACATTTATATTGCCATTTATATTGCCACAAACATCCTGTAATTTATAACTTTAAAAACTGACTTGCAGTAATTTATAACCTCATGAAATGGTTATTTCTGGCATGAGAGTCGTTTATAACTGAAAGTGTCATTGCTCACTGCTTTGTGTAACCACTGGCCTAGGTCACTATAAAACATTAGAAGCCTCTGTTCTTCCTAAATTTTCAAATCTTTCTAACTTTCATAGTTTCCCTCCTGTGACTGAACGTCTCATAGTACATCATGGGTTTGTAGTCTCTCTGCACATCCCAGTGATAAATAACTACAATTGGCTGTAGATCATTTTAAAATATGATTATACTACAGTATCTTCTCTCTGCTTATTCTAGTTGCTACAACTCAGCTTATATAAGTCCGAATTAATGCATTATGGGGATTGCAGTATTTTGAAATGCGATACTTTTTAGTGACAGTGTGGGAACTGCAAGTAACTGGCTCTTGTAGCTGCCATTGCTATCCTGTCCTTAAAAAAGGATTTGTATGGATTCTGAAACCTACTTTGTATTTTTAAAACCGAAAATAAAAACTTTCATCAAGAGGAAAAATTTGTCACCTACAGGTGTCCACAGTGTCGGACTGGCCCGGCGGGAAACCGGGAAAAAACCCAGCGGGCCCCGACCCTCTTCTGATATAGGAATGCTTAAAAAAGTTTCTTTTGGCCATACAATATTTCAACTAATTGGGGGGGGTGGAAGTATGCAAAAAGTTAAAATATTTCTTGACAATGTATAACGGATCTAGCCATTATGTAAAATTTGGTCTTATAGACATAAAATATGTATTAGTAGTTGCAAAATTCATAAACCTTGCTCATTTAGCTTTATATATCATATATTACAAAATTATTTCATCATATTGTGCACTGATTCATTGTGTGAAATATATAATTTAAATATATTCTTCTGACCCATCCTTCTTCATGCTGCCCTTATAATAAATTTTATTCTGCTGCTACATAGTAACAATTTTCAGGTAACCATTTGCAAGGGTAGTGGTGATACTTTACTCTGCTGCTTTGTTTTCAATGAAAATTGCAATATTTTGAAATCTGTCCAAATAGTTAATGCACCTCTGTTCTATACATGCCCAATAGCTGTCCATTTTTAAACCTTAGCTAAGCTTCCGTTTATTCATTCATTTAAGTTAGCTTTTGAGTTAGTTTAAGAAGGGAAAGCCCTGGATCTATAAACACAGGGGCTGCATAACAAGGGACCTAAATCACCATCAGATGTCGCTGTTTTTGAAGGAATGGGTTAAGGCTGGGGGCGGAGAAAGAAAGGGATGTGATGTCAGGGGAAGAAACAGTTCACTTCCTTATCTTCTGAGCATATAGAAAAATGATTCAGCAGCCTGTCTTCAGAGTCTGACCTCTAATTTTACTGGGCTTTATTGACAATTAACAATTGTTATATATATATACACACACCTAATTAACCCATGCAGAGCTTGCAGGATAGCCATGTATTTATTTGGATAACATTCCAGCTGTGTTATTATTATACAATGCACAGATTTACCCCGTTCCATGGCGCAGATCGAAGGGAACACAAGAGACGGTATTTTTCAAATTTCTTGCGGCTTTATTTGGCACATCTTTGTGAGTTTCTAGCAGTGGGTTGGTGAGAAAAACGTACGCGTTTCGTGCCCTCTTTCCAGGCACTTCGTCAGGGTCTCCGATTTAATATCTAGACCTGTTCCTTATGCTTATTCACGTGTTATTATTATACCCTATAGAGGCTGCACACTGTCATCCAGTCTGCGCTCCAGATATTGTGCAATTTTATCTTTTATTGTGCATCCAGTGTTTCCAACGTTTCACCCCCCATTGGGGTCTTTATCACCCTTGATACACTGGATATATTGGATACACTGTGCATACAGCTACTCAAAAATGCATTACCCTTTAAACCAAACAGGAATTGTTTGTCCATAAATTTGTTAATAGGGTAAGGCATTTTTAGAGGAATTGTTCAGTGTAAAAATAAAATAAAGGCTGTGCAAAATAAAAAATGTTTCTAATATATGTAGTTACTTAGCCAAAATTGTAATCTAAAGACTGGAGTGACATGAGGTCTAAAGATGGTCATACACGGGGCAATAAAAGCTGCCAACTTATTGACCAGTGTGTTGGGCCCTCCAACTGACTTCCCCGATAGATATCTGGCTGAAAGTCAGCCAGATGTTGATTGGGCAGGGCTAAAAATCCCATCGGGTAGCAGACCACATTATGATCTGATTGTTGGGTAGTGATGGGAGAATTTGGCGTCTCGTTTTTGACGCTGGCGCCCGTTTTTGACGCCGGCGCCCGTTTTTGACGCCGGCGCCCATTTTTTTTACGCCGGTGCCCATTTTTGACACCGGCGTCTGAATTTTTGCCGCAAATTTTCGGGGGCGTTTCACTAATTATTCTGTGCTTTACAATAAATATAGCACACTGAGTACAGTGCCTATGTACAAGGATAAGATTTTGATTTTCTTCTGAAACAACAACTTTAAATTATATTGTCTATTTAGTAAACCTAATTTTAAAACAAGTTACATTCATATTTTGTGTATGGAGAAATATTACTGATGCTAAATATAAAAAGAATAAAAATGTATGCAGAATAAAACACATCTATTGGTCATGTTAATCATTTTTTACTGATAGGTCTGCTTTTGTAAATTATTGTCCCTAAACCTGAACTAATCCTTGGTTTGCCAACATGGATGTCACTTCTAATACCAACAGACTAAGTAGCATAAATATGGTGGCCCTGTCATAGAAGAACATAGGGAATGCAAATTCGAGCCTCGCAAATTTATTCGCCCATCACTAATAGAGATCGATAGATAGATAGATACAGATCTTATGAAAGACTTTTTTTTTACACTGGTACAAAATTGGGGTTCACAATTTACTAGTATTTACAGAGTTAACCCCTTTTGGATGTCTCTTTCCTCTACATCTTCTGAACACTGCACAGAAAGTAATTTAAAGATTGCGAAACACTCTGTACACTATTTAATATTCCATGAATCTCCTTTTAGTGGATACACAGACACACCAGGAAAGACTCAGCTTTCAGATTTTTTCTTGCTGGATCTTGTCAGCCAAGCTTTGGAGTAATGAGTGAATACACAACAATCAATCAAACTGTATGTGCATTTGCCCCGGGTGTAGGTGAGGTCTGTATGAGATGACCATATCTGTCAAGTACTGTATGCAATACTAATAGCCAAGGATCTGTCTAAGCTTTTCACATCAAATAGTTATATTACAGCACAAGTATATGTGTATCTAATTCCTCTTTCCAGTCTGCAAGTGCCTGCATGTATAAAGACCATGACACATGGTACTTGTACTTGACCTGGTCTGCTCTGAACATCTTTTATTTCAGTCAAGAAAAAAAACAAGTAACAACAGAGATTTATTTTCATTGTTTATCAAGGCAAAAAAAAGTTCTTTTGACTTTGTCGTTTTACAACTGTGTGTGTGTGTATATATATATATATATATATATACTGTATATATATATATATATTCATGATTGAGGCAGTATCAATTCTTTACACCCCACTTATATAAAACCATACCACCCAGCCTTAAAAATTTACTTACCCTCTTGTGCATTGGCCATGTTCATGCAATACCCATGTGCATTTCATCACAATGCGCAAAAAGGTGAAAGACAGGAACACTAGTGCAAAATGTAGGTGTTTAAGGCAAAACAGGCTCAAACCAACTATATGCGAATAAATATGCATTGTGCAAACTTTATAAATGACGACCTAGAAATACTAGAAATAGAAATACAATACAATAGAAATACAATACATCCTTATATTAAATTTAAGAAATATAAATATGTGACCAATATAAAAGGCAAACTTTCACCAAAGTTCATTTGCCATAATCATTATTTTAGTTAACCTGTACGCCATGTGTAAAACGCTAAATTCAAAACGAAAGGGTTGAATTATCAACGTTGGAAATAACATTTTACTGTAATTTGAGGGGTTTTTTTAAGTGCTAAAACTCACAAATTGAATTCGAATTTTCGTGATTTATTCACAATATGTAAAACTCTAAAATTGACAGCCTTATAAATTTTTGATGCACGTCTGAAAAGTCGGTTGCGTTAATTTCGTCAAAAAGTCAATGGGTGTCCGAGTAGTGTTGACGTGCAGCGATTTTGACACAAACGACTTTTCAGACACGCGTCCAGAATTTTTTTGACGCCTCCGAAGTTGCGCAATTTATTCTCCCACGTTGAAACATGGAAATTTGCCTCTAATTTGATCCAGGCGAATTTGTTTGCCCATCACTACTGTATATCAATCTCACTGACAAAGATAAAAAGGGATATATTCTATTTTATGAACTTATTTATTCAAAGGGTACTTTCCATAGACTGCCACACTCCCATAAGGTATGAAGTGTGTGGCATTGTGCTGCTGACAAAATAAGTTGTATTTGAAATTAATAATGGGCGAATAAATTTGCCTGGCATGAATTTGCGGCGAATTTCCGTGTTTCGCCACCAGCGAATAAATTCGTGAATCTCCAGTGAAAATTCACTGATTTTTTAGTGAAAATGTCAGATTTTCACTATTTTTTTTGTGAAAACCTTAAAATTTCCAGATTTTTGAGTGAAAACCTTAAAATTTCCAGATTTTTGAGTGAAATCCTTCAAATTTCATGTTTTTTTGAGTGAAACATCCAATGTTCACTTTTTTTAGTGAAAACCTTCAAATTTCATGAATAGATTTCACGATTTTTGATTTTCTAATTTCATGATTTTTGCGTGAAAACATCAGATTTTTGCATGAAAACATCAGATTTTTGCATGAAAACATCTAATTTTTACGATTTTTCCGGGAAAACATCAGATTTTTAAGATTTCTCGTGAAAACGCTCGAATTTCATTGTTTTTTGGGAACTTTCAGATTTCACAAATTTTCACGAAGCGAAATGGGAGAAATTCGCCCATCACTATTTGAAATATAATAACATCTGCATAGTAAAAAGTGATTGAACGAACGAAAACTCCACTTGCCAAATCATTCCTTGCCATAAGCCCATTGTTTGATTTCTAAAGCAGATGTCCAATTTACAAGATAGCTTTTTCACATGCAGAGCATACATTTCTCTGCCAAATATATGCCACATTATGTCTGTCTAGCCTAACTTTACTTTCCCTACTCTCATTTTTAAAATGGGCCCAAAATAACATTCAAAAAATAGCCTCTCCCTACCAAGTTGCTCCTTACTGACTTGCTCACTTGGTAAACTACCCATAGTTCTACTTGCAACAGAGTGATAGCACAAACATTTTGGGACTTGTAACTTGCTTTAATGAAAAGTGGTTGAGAAGTAGACCCCCCAATAAATGCTGGAGACATCTGTGCGGCTTATTTAAACGCAGTGCTGGTGTTCTGTGGATGTCTTTGTAGTTTAAAGTTGTAAGTCATTGAACCCTATCCACCTGCCACAGCCTTTTAAAAAGAAAGTGTAATTTTGTCTAAAAATACACTTGCTATTGACTTCTATAGCAACTTTGAAGAGGATTCTTCCTGGTATCCTCTCTGGCTTTTCCTTAGCAGCATAAATGAACAAAAAATCAAAAAAGGAGTTCATACTCAAGATTTTGAAATGGGATGCTCCCAATTTTCTGAAGGCACTTGTGCATCAAGTATTTCCTCACTTGACAAAGGGGCTGATGTACTAAAATTCTGGTTTTCTTTTCACAAAATTCTGTTTTTCTTTTCTAAAAATCATGTTTATCTTGTATTTTTTCTAAAACTTATAAAGAGTAAAAAACAAAATCTTTAATACAAACTATGCGAAGTTAAAGCAGTTCAGCTCCCACAGATGTCAATGGGAGCTACTCTGATCCTTTTGGACCATTTTTAATCAACTTTTAGAGGTTTTAGAGATATACATATTCTCTAGTGCATTTTTCAATTTATTTTTCTGTTCATATTTTCTATACAGCTCTTTTAATAAATAGTGTGCCATTTACAGATTAGAAGAATAAACCCACAAAAATTCAACCTTTAATAGGCCTCTAAATGTTTGATGAAAACTCTCTCACAATTATGTCTACAAAACACTATTTCAGAAAAAAAATATAAAAACAAACTATAAACAAACAAAATAAAAATCTGTCAGCGACATGGGTGTTTTCTATGCCTTTCTAATTTACCATAAAGGTGCTGTAAATATTTATTTCTACAAATATAGAATAGTCAGACTTTGAGTGGTTCAAATACTATTACATTATGGTGTATACAGTTCAAATACATCTTTATTCCTCCATTAGTTGTAGACATAAAATAACAAGTTATTTGAGTTAAAAACAAATGCATTTATTTATGTAATGCACACGAATTCTGTGAAAATGGCAGATATCATTTTAGAGAAAGCTTCTGAATGGCTCTCATAAATCCTCATCTGGAAAATACAATCTCTTTTTGGCATCACATAGACAGTTTATTCTCACATTCTTCAATTCAGTCTGTCTAAGAAGACAGCATACCAGTCATATTATATGGCTATCAGATCAAATACATTTTCTTAGATTGTCCATGTGTTATTACTTATTCAATTTATTGAAGGGAAGTCTTTTACAATGAATGTTTACAAAATCTATTTTCAGAAGAAAAGATATCTGTGTGATCTCAGTCCAGTAAGTGTACCTTTTAACAACTACAAATCCCTTTCTTCAAAGAAGGAATCCCCAATGATCATTTATAAGTAAACCACTTTATTATAATGTAATATATTGAATTGCAACAAAATCTGTTGTCATTCTTAAACCCCATGCTTGGAGGTCTACAATAATGTTGTGTAAGTGTTTGGATGATAGTTCAGGAATGAGATTTTGAAATAATCATCCAACAATTACTGTGTTACTATTGGAATGTATGCAATAGTTCAAATGACATAGCCTATATTTTTACTTTCTTTCTAACTCGTTGACAAAAATATAAGAAAACCCTATTACCTATTTTGTTTAGATAAACTACATATTATCAAAGAAGCGTTCATTTACTAAAGAGGGCAATTTTATATGTCTTCATCATGTATAACGCATTGCTCGCCATTCATACTTTTTAGTTGAAGGAACGACATCATTACCAAAGCTGAGCTGCAGCTTTGCTTCATATACAAATGATTTACTGTATCCAGCAACGTTTGCAATAACATAACATTTTGAGACAATATTTCTGGGGAAAAGTGAATAGTATAATTTATCTGAAAATTCCAAAAACGTTAAGGCAGATTAAGGGGCTTCTCCAACCAAACCATTTTATTGTATAATGAAAGCAAATGCACTTCTTTTTTTTAACTTCTATCTTTTTTTTAACTTATATTGGAAAGAAAAAGAATACAATAAGTTACATCAAATGAGAATACATTTTTATTTTTCATATCATTCTGGGGTCATAACATGGACCACGGAACTTTGTAAAGACATATATCTAGCAAACGCGCAAACAGAAGTGGAAAACTACAGTATGTGGGAGGATGTAGATGTACCACTGTCAATTTCTGGGTAGGTTGCCTAAAGCCTATGAGTTCCCACATAATCCAAATCTCTAAGAAGTTGGGGGTCTTGTTTTGAATACATGCTATTCTTGATTCTTTATTGATTTCCAGTTAAATGTTATAACTGACCAAGCTGCCTTTAGGATCTGATTTGTAGGGTTGGGAACTTTTATATATCCCTGGAAATGGTTTGTTTGTCAAAAAGGTAAGTAAACCCTTTTGAATTGGCACTTGGCATACAAGCTGGGATAAGTTTCTTATTTCATCTCAAAAGTGTTGAATCAGGAGACACGACTAGTGAGGAGCAAAATTTTGCCACACAATGACACCCATAGGCTCCAATGGGTGAAAAAAATTGTTGCATGTCAAAAAATTGTTGTGTTGCCTTGCACGTCAAAATTTTTTTTTGAATTTTTGGTAAAGCAAAACTTGTCAGATTCAATCATCACTAGACATGACCAAAGATTATGTTACAGAGTTCTAATGGCTTATGGTCATCCTCTCCAGCAATTTGGAAAATATTTTATAAAGCTTTTCTAATGTATTGTACCAATGCATCATCATTCTATAAACATGCTCCATCTGTCTGGTTAAAATGACCATTTTTTTGGTAGCATTCCATTTAGTCATATTCACACTATAGGGTAAATTCTAAGCATCGTTTCTATATATATTTCTTCAAAAGCAGAGTGTTTTCCCTTTTAGTTCTCTGGATCTGACTCTTAAAACATCAGAACAGAAGTCAGGTCTCATATCAGATTTTATCAGCTGATCAGGCATCAGTAAATGAAAACAACAAAACAGATACTTCTAGGGGGTTATTTATCAAAGTCCGAATTCATCTCAATATTTTCTGCTACAAACTCCAATCAAATCCGCTCGGGTTTTTTATGGCTATTTATTTTAAAATTTTTCCAAAAATTTGCTTTGCGGGAAAAAAATTATCTGATTTTCACTGTATTTTCGGATTTTTTTATCCAATTTGCGTGATTTTTTCGGATTTTTCATCCGATTTTCACAATTGTTTTGGGAATTTTCACCTGAAAACTCCAAAAACTTTGAACCCAGCGTACATCAAAAAATCATTGGGACTTCTCCCATTGACTTATATGCAACCTCAACAGGTCTGAGATGCCAGATTTTCAGATTTGGAATTTTCCATCCTCAGAGTTTAATAAATTCTGAAAAATGTATGATTTTTTTAAAAGTCTGATTTTATAAAAAAAATTCACAAATTTTGTCGTGATTTTTGAATTTGAAGTTAAGTAAATAACCCCCTTTAATATAGCCATCATATTTACAAATAATTATAAAATCATTTAAACTTTATAATTACAGAATAACCCTGAATTTACATCCCCAGATTTAAAGTTTTCCTGCATTTTATGTGTTCTTTTGTGTTGTGGTACCACCAGTCCTAATGCATTTCTATGGGCAATATTCCCGTTTTTAACAATACTTTCCAAACTGTCATGTATGGCTCAGAACAAGTGCTGAGCTCCCAGTCATGGCTCAATCTTCCTCAATCTTCCACCTGCAACAGCCGCCTTTGACCAAATGGGTCAGTGCACATTCCCTGGGCACCTGTCTAAGTAATTCAGTATATATGCAAATGCATGTGTTCACAAAGAAAGGGGTTTTTAGTTACAAAGTTATGATCATAAAGTTGAAAAGCCAAGATTAGTCCGGCAGGCCGGGGTCGGTATAGACAGAATTCAAAGAGTAATCAGGCAGGCAAAGGTCAGAACTGGAACAGTTCAGAAGAGTCAGGCAGGAATCAAAACCAGAATATACACAGACTAAATCACACCCGGGAACTTAACAAATTAGACCTGACAACAGGAAATGAGTTCTAGCCTGAGGCCCCTTTAAATATTTTAATTTTTTGCGCCGAAACATGATGATGTCACGCGCACTGCACCTAAAATCCAGAAGTGCATGGTGTGCTCGCCATAGGAAAACCCAACCTGGGAGAAGGAGGACTGGGGCTGCGGGCGTCCCTGCCAGCCCCTAGTCACCGCTAGACCACCAGGTAACTTTACACAAACTCTATGGTTTTATATCCAGAAGGAGAGGGCTGGAAAGGTGACCATGTCAGAAGTAGGGATGTAGCGAACTGCCGTTTATGTGTTCGCGAACGCCGTTCGCGAACACCGGCAAAAATGCGAACAGTTCGCGAACAGTTCGCGAACTTCGAACATCCGCAAAATCGTTCGATTCGAACGATCGAAGGATTTTAATCGTTCGATCGAAGGATTTTCGTTCGAATCGAACGATCGAAGCCATTCGATCGAATGATTTCATTCGATCGAATGGCTTCGATCGTTCGATTCGAACGAAAATCCTTCGATTTTAGCGGTCGAAGGAATCGAATGGTCGAACGATTTTTGTTCGAATCGAACGCGAACTCGTATTGGCGAACGTCGCGCGACGTTCGCGAACATTCGGCGGACGCGAACAGTCGAAGTTCGCGCGAACTAGTTCGCCGGCGAACAGTTCGCTACATCCCTAGTCAGAAGTCGCGAGCTATGCATGGAAGTGAGGAAAGGCAGAAGACTGAGAAGCAGTTGGAAGTGTGAGCTGTATTTTGTAAAGTTGTTTAGAATACATTTTCTTTGATTATGCAAAAAAAAGAGTATTTGGGTGGAGAAGCTGTTTGCAAACATATTTTTGCTGGCACCTTAAACACATTTCATAGATCTGTACAAATAAATTTGTGATCTAAATAGTGTATCCCTAACTTAGAAATGCAATATTGTGATGTTGTTTTATAGCTTTTTGGGCATTCCATTGCAACATAGATATGGTGCAGTTTATTTTTACCCCTGGTTCTACAGCTAAGCAATGTTCTGTACTCTGTCCATTATGAACTGATATGTACCATAGAATACACACAACTGACTAATCTAATTACTTGGAAATATATGTGTTATTAAGCTTTGCATAAAGGGTAAATAGTATAAATACATAATCTGTCATTATCCAATACTTGGAAGCATTCCAGCTTATGTGTCATTTATGAACAATATACATTTTCACTTCTAATGTCTTTATTAACAAACAAACCGAAAGACCAAAATAAAGACAGACAGATACAGTACATCGATAGATTGATGACAACTTTCATCAACATATGTTTAACATTTAAAATGATTGCTTTCTTATGGATTGAACAGAATAAATGCATAACACATAACAAAGAAATGGTATAATATATATGGGCCAGCATATAATATATATTATATATATAGTATGCCAGGTTCTGATGTGACCTGTGCCACGCTCTTGAGCCACTGGTTGGGGATCGCTGCTCTAGACCAAGTAACCCATAACCACCAATCAAATTTTTGCTTTCAAATAGTAAACCAATACATGTTTAAGATTGTTGCTAATGTTCCCAAGAACTGAAGCACCTGTTGTTATAGTCCTCAGATTATTACTTATAATAAACAAGACAAAATGTAATCATATAATATTATCAAAGGATTCAGAGAGTTTGAAACATTGTGGGATATACTGTATGAATGACATATTCATTTTTATGCTTTTATGTGATCCAAATCACACATGAAGGCAATGGTCATCCTAATTCCTAAAATACAAGCATAAAATAAAAGCATATTAGGACTGCAAGTGATATATATCACTGGCAAAATGTTAAATATAGGGAACAATAATTAGTGGTGTCACATACTCAAACAGTTCTAGTGGGAGATGTGAGCGAAATTCCTTTACTATAGATAGACAGAGCAGAGGGGTGGGCAATGCTGCCCCATCTCCCTCAATGGGGCAGTCAGGGATACTGTTCCAACCCTCTGACCATTATGTGGATAATGTTAATGTTAATAATGTAATATGTAATAATTTTGTTTACCATGTTCCACAGAAAATAATGAGTCAGTGGTACTGAACTGGAAAATTTTACTTCTAAACAGATTTTAATTTTGGAGCCCGGTGCTTAAAATTAGCTGCATTGTCTAATAATTTAGTTGATTTAAGTATTTTTTTTTTTTTTTTTTAAATACACACCGTAAATGACTAAAGATCATGGGATCATGGCATGTGGCAAGACTGACAAAATATTGCATTTCACCTAAGTACGGTTGTAAATTATATGTTACAGAAAGAATTCAATGAGATGGCCAAATCTGCTAATGCAGTGAAATTGTAGCTAGTACTGTACATGTGCCCAAACAAGAATTGTTTCTTACCAGATGTTTATAGTATAAAATCACACATACTGAAACAGATCAGTATTTATCTTCCCTTTATTAAACTGATATATAAACCACTAATTCTGATGTCTGACACACAATAGTCTTGTAAAACTATTTCACATCAATTCCTTGCCAAGGTATCATGGAAATATCATATGTATGTGTGTGCATATGTGTGTGTGTGTATATATATATATATATATATATATATATATATATATATATGTGTGTGTACCCTGTCTTGTAAATTATAAGGATATTATAAGTTACCGAGGAGTTTCATGACCATATAAAAACACGGCAAAGGCCAAGTGTATTTATACAGGTCATGGAACTCCGAGGTAATTTCTAACATCCTCATATTTTGCTACTGGGGTACTTTATTTATTATAATACACAAATTTCAGTGAGTCATGTGACAGAAATGACATCACTAATAACTGTTTATAACTGATGACAAAAGGCCTCACCGTTTAGAAGGATATCATTTACAAGATATTCATGGCTTTTGTGTATTATATATATATATATATATATATATATATATATATATATATATATATATACACACACACACACACACACACATTCTTTAGTCATTTGTCCAGGTGCTATAGAGTAATATTGTAATATTATAGGGGAACTCTGGCTTCCAAACCAAAATTTGATAAAGAGGCCCACATAACACAGAAACCCCTAATATGTCCATCACAGTTACCTATTTCTTCAAAAAGTATGAAGAAATGCCATTTTCCAGCTGTTTAACAGTTCTTCTCTTTCTGCATAATTTGAAATCCTGGCAGGGAAGGAGGGACTAAACACTGATGTTACAAATTGTAGCAACTTCTCCACAGCTTACAGACAACATGCAGGAACTACATTACCCACAATGCATTGCACTGGGATGTTCCGTTCCTTATTGAAATCACATGTGCAGGGAATTGTGGGGTTTTGAGGATGCAGGCTGAGGACAGATGGCTGTTAAAACAAAGTAACAATAGTCAGCCAGCTCAGCAAAGTAGTCAGACAGATCAGCAGAAGAACAGGGGACTAGGCTTAGGGAACTGTTCCAAACCAATAAATATCATGAAAAGTCTGCCTATTTTTTAATTGATATATATTGCAAAGTTGCTTGAAATCATGTTTACTTTTCAAAAAGCTCAAGTTATGTTTGTTTGGAGTTCCCCTTTAATATAGATAACTGAATGCTGATGCACACCGGGAACTTTCTGTTGTAAATCTTCAGTATAATATTTTGTTACCCTATCTTGGCCTCAACAGAAAACTTTTACTTTATTCTTAAAAACAATAATGAAAAATTCACGAACTTCATGCAAAATTTGCAAAATGGCGGAAAATACGTGAAACGCGACAATTTGAAACACATCTATTTTGTTCAATTGCATTAAATTCAATGGGCATTCATTTAATTGTCACCAGTGTTAGCTGGCGATGAAATGCGAAAATTCACAGTGAATTTCCAGCTGATGAATAAATTCGCCCATTACTAATGGTAAACTGTGCAAATGGAAAATTGTGGCTTCTGAAATATTTGACCATGTGGAAATTTTCTTTTCAACTGTGAATTTGATAATTTTGAATATAAATTCATGGAATCTTGAAACTTTGCAATTTGAAGAACAAGGCTGAAAAAAAGTTGCTTTAAACAATAGTGTTACAGAAAAATAATGAAAAAAAAGTCACATAAGTGGCCAAAAGAGCAATTACAACATAATATTCAAGGGTGGATTTTATCTCCTATTCAGAGCGGTGAGATGCTAATAAATCTGGTTTACTTGGTAAAGAATAGTTGATAATTACAATTCAACACCATAAATAATAATGTGACACTCACAGACCAAGTGATTTTTTCAAACCATTGTTCATGCTCAAGGGGTTTTTAATTGCTGAAATTGATCCTATGTGCCTTTTTATTCATTTGTTCTAACTTGGACAGTAATTTTTAGTCATGGAATGTTTGAAAAGCCACATAGCTAATAGAAACCAGGCTGAGAAAATTACATTTAAACCAGGAATTCATAGGCGAAGGGTTTCAGCATGGTTCAGCTGTGTGAGGTCCGACTGAGTCACGAACTGCCACAGACAAAAGACACAGAGAAAGCAGAGCAGGGTTCCAGACTGAAGAAGTTGGCATTCACAAAATGTGCCCAGGCTCCAGCACTTTCTTGGAAGGGCTATTTGAAAACAAACCCCAAAAATCCTTTTCAGCTTATTAACTCTTTTAGATCACTGAGGTCTGAAGTCTTTTTAAGACATTATTCAATATATTTTACAACACTGAAAGGGTTAAATTTTACAAAAAAATCTTATAATTTAAGAATTTGCCATTAGGTAATTAAATAGGTGTCAATATGAGAAATATTTGAATGTTGATGGGTTTATTTGTTACTTAGCATTTTCCTTATATTATAATTCCTTGAAAATGCTATTTGTTTTGTTAAATGAAAATAATAATTTTTTTTTAGAGGTCTATGGATGCAGTTAGACTGCAACAAGTTAAACAAACGCCAACTAAGAAGTCAATGTAGGAGACATTGAAGAACTAATTCTTAGAGGCACATTTATCAAGGGTCTAATTTCGAATTCATGTGAGGTTTTTTTGGAGAAAAAAAAATGTTAGGAAGGCTGCAAACATCACCAAATAGATCCCTGGACCTCTCCCATTGACTTATATAGTAATTTGGCAGGTTTTAGGTGGCGAATTGTCGAATTTGAGTTCTTAAGAGGCCAGTAGTGATGGGCGAATTTGGGGTGTTTCGCTTTGGCAAAAAATTTGCAAATTTCCAGCGAAATTATGCAAAAAATTTGTGAAATGGTGCCTGCGTCAAAACGAGACGCTGGCGCCGTTTCACAATTTTTTTGCCGTTTTTTTACGCCGGCATCCGTTGTTTTACGCTGGCGAATTTTCGCAGCAGTTTCGCGAATTTATTCCCCCTGCGCCTGGTGAATAAATTCACCCATCACTAGAGGCCAGAGTATAATAAATATCAAAATTCAAATTAAAACTCGAATCCAGTTTGGATGATTCACAATTCGAATTTGAGAGTTTTGACCAAAAAAATTTAAAATTAGAATTTTCACTTCAACCCTTAATAAATCTGCCCCTTAAAGTCAGCATTTACATAGGGATGATTTTCCTGTATATTGTCCATACAAGGAAATCACCCTTTCTGCTGGGTGGAAGATAGTCAGGGCAGGAAGTACTCAAGGAAGAAAGAGATATTTCACCACTCATATCTACATGAATGTTACATTGTGAAGGCAGTTCATCTACCAATAAGCTAAAGAATACATTAATGGCCTTTGATATGGGTACACATTAATTCCTTTTGCAAATAAAGCAAATTGGGCTGAATGCACAAGGAGTATTTCTCTTTTAGTGGACTTGTACCCCAGTTCTAATATAACAGACATTGCTAAGCACAAAATGGGAAGGCACAGTCTTCCTGGAGATGCACTTTACATTTTCTGTGTTTTCTGTGTTTTTTTTTACATCAAAATTATGATGATTTGTTTGTACTACTTCAGCCAAAACTTTTCTTTTACTTTTGTGGCTAAATAATACAAACGCTTCCTCGGGCATTTTTGTATTAAATTTTATTGACCACTTTTAATACAGTAATAGATCTTGTTCTGTGGCTTGTGAGACAGTTACTGCAGTCTGGTGTAGATATATAACAGTCCTGCCATCAAGCAGGACAGGAGAGTTTTTTTCTAAAAAAAAAAAGCTGCTACTCTTTTTATCGAGGGAAGACCCCAACATTATTATTGTTATCATCACTACTACAGTATACGTTATACATACAAGTATAAATGTTTTAATTCTGATGACAGTAACCCTATAATAAACTGGGTGCTTTGAGTAATCCAACATTTGATCCATTCAGTTATCAAGTATTTGTGTAACATAAAACTTTATTTCTCTTCATAGTGGGTGCCAATGAGTGGCTGCTCCATAAACAAGCTTTTGTTTAGGAGGCAGTTCATCAAAATAAGTGAACCAGGTCTATAGGCCTAAAGGCCTCAATGTATGTTGCAATCTGACAGAGGTAATGATCAATGAGAGAGGCATTATACTGTCTGACGCCTCCCTAATTCATTATATAATGTCTGCAATAGGTAATTCACTTTAAAAGAGAGACTGCAATCTGTTTTTTTTTTATTTTGCATAGAATAAAGGGTTTGCCTAAAGCAGGGGTCCCCAACTTATTTTACCTGAGAGCCACATTCAAATGTAAAAAGAGCTGAAGAGCAACACAAAAATTAAAAATACCTTGGGTGCCAAATAAGGGACATCATGGGTTATTCATTTGCCCTACGTTGATTGGCAGCCTACAGATGGCTCTGTTTGGCCATAAACCTGGTTTTAATGCAACATAAACTTTCGTCTAAGCCAGGAACTTAAAAATAAGCATCTGCTTTGAGGCAACCAGGAGAAATAGCCAATGGGTTGGTGAGCAACATGTTGTACAGGCGATTTCACATTAAGTGAAATTCTCTTCTGCACATCTGATACATTGCATGTGTGTCATCATATGATGACACGCATGCAATGTTGTCATCAGCCTTGTAACTCATGTTAGACCATAAATGTATTATCTAGTTCTAGGCTGACCAGAGAGTTTAAATTATCCCTTAAAGACTAATCCAGTATGTTAGTCTTGGTAGCACCCAGTCTCTTACTGGATGAACCAGTAAACATTCTCTGCACATCCAGTACGTCGCATGCGTGTCATCGCATGGTGACGTATTGGATGTAAGTGCGCCATGGAGTTCAGCCCTAACATGATTTTACAGCACACAATAGACAATCAGTTCAAATAAGTACACATGCGACACAATAATAACTAAGGTCAATCAGGTTTTTAAGGTCACAAAATGCCTTATGGGTGCTTTGTGTAGCATCATGTACCAACTTGAAATCACTGGGTTTGAGGTTATAATTTTACTTACTATGTAGCTCCATAAGTTTACAGTAAGTGCAAGTTCTGTTTTGGATTCTCTGCTTTCTATAAGTAATATTTATCGACACATTCAACAAATTCGAAAACATAAGCAAAATATGTCACAGTTGGTCAGTAATATCCCATTAATTGTCCATTTTATGGGAAATCTTTTCAAAACAACTGACCCCTGCCAAAAATCGCTAGATGTGAATGAAGTCAAAAATGAAGATACATTTACCTAGGCAGCCACTCATTGCATTAGTATGTTCAGTGAAAGGAGAGCTTATTCTATCATCTCTGAAGAGTGGGATGCTAAGGCGGGTCTGTTGCTTTGTAAGGGCTCTTACACACGGGCAGATGTAGATGCACTGAATGATTGTGAAGGGGGCTGTACTCACACAGACGCATGAATGCGCCAAACACAGGTGAAATGCAACATGCTGCATCCCACTTGTGTTTGCCACTTACATGCGTCTGTGTGAGTACAGTCCCCTTCACAATAATTGAGTGCGTCTACTCCTGTGCTCCCCTGCGGCTGAACGGAAGAAAGCACAATGCGGGGGAGCGAAGGAAAAAACACACATGTTAAAGAGTGCAAAGTGCAAAAAAGAGTGCAAAGTGCAAAAAATGCCACAATTGTCCATTTATTTACACTTTGCATGGTGTGTTTGGCTGTGAGTAAATAGCCAGAAGCCTCTGTTTCAGAGATCAGAGACCTGCAGCTTGGTCCTTGGATCCAGTGCCCCCTTACCCAGAGTCCCCTTCCCCTAACTTGCACTTTATTTAGATGTGTAAGTTAGAGAGATTCACAAGGTACAACCCTAATCGGTTCTCTCGCAGAGAGCAGCAGACTCACAATTGCTTTCTAAATGAAAACTAGGGGGCACCCCTTAGTGCTCTTGCACCCCCAGGTGTCACAAATTAGGCCTTTAATTTTTGATGAAGATGGGTAGGTTATTGTTTAGTAAACATACAATACTGTGGATCACAATGATGTTTCAACAACATAATCAAAAAACTCAATAAAAAGGTACAATTCTATTGCCTTTATTATCCACACTAAATCCTTGGGCAATTTTAACCAATTAAGACACTTCTAGCTTATTCATTTAGAAATTTGTTTTTAAGCTGATGTGAGATAGAGTGTAAGGTCCTCTAAAATCTAAATGATGTGTGTGTCATGTGATCCGGCCAACAAAGGAGAACCTGGGTAAGCGTGCGCCTCGTTATGTTACTTCTAGAAAATACACATGGCAGTGCTTGCATTTACTGTAACTTGAATTAAATTTGCAATAAATGCAACTTCCAATTGTCCATGTTTAACTTACTACTGAGTTACTGTGGGGGCTAAGATTGACAGTAGGTTGTGCAAAAAAAAAAAAAAAAACAAGCCCATGTAACCTCAAATAAAAACAAATAGAAAAAAGGGTGTTTAGTTCTTTAAACATTTTAATTGAAAATGGAAGAAAAAATGGCAGTAAGAAGCAACAACATAAACACACAAATAAAAACACAGAATTTGGGCAAACAGCATGTGGGCCAAACATATTATGTGAACAATCTGAGGCAGTTTAAAATAATTTAGGATTTAATTGTAGAAGGATAAAAACTCTACACTTGTAAAATATAGGTATTGCCTTTTTTTCAAAAAGCCAACTGCACAGGAGTTATAAATCTGTTATTAACAATGCTGTTTTTATAGCTATGCATAAATTATAGGAAATGTAGGCTTTTCTAGGTAAATTAAAAAAATTTAAAAATCAACTGAACGTCAAGCTTTCTATAAATAAATTAAGGAAAATAAGTGAAGTTTGTTGTAGGAAGTTCAAACATTTCTGTTGCTGTCATTTGCTTTAATGGTAATATAGAGGAAGGGAATTTCACCAGATAACTAAATCCATTGATCTCCAATCCCTTGGGCCATGCTGTCTCTGGAAGGGTTGCGTGTGTGGCTTTTGTCCAGAACTGCACCCTGCCAAAAAACGCTTAGCAAGTTAGCAGCCAACAAAAATGTAAGAGGTCTGCACTGCATGTGGGAACAACATGAAAAGAAGTGGCTTTTTAGCTTAATCCGACAAATGTCAGCATATGACACCGATATTAAAATGAAATGGCTGTAATTTTCAATCACATTTTGAGTTCCCTGGGATTTGTGCCTGCAAAATAAAAGAGTAAGGAAGCTATTTAAGGTTTCTCTGTTCTCTTAGAAAAAAAGACCCCAGGATCTACACTTGAAAGCTGTCTGAAGGAATAAGATACAAATGACACACTCTCACTAGGAACAGCAAATAGTGTCATTGATTACTTGCAAACATCTTAAATGGATTTTACTGCCTAGAAATTAAATTAATCAGTCTTAAAGAGCTCACATTAACAATAACAGATGTGACTAAAATTGTCCTCAGTATTTCAAAATGTTCTTTTATCTCAATTCACAGCTTCCATTTAGCAACTGAGCTACAGAAGCTCAAAAGGCAAAAAACGAACTGCCTTTGGCCTTTAAAAAATACTGTATTACTATCCTTGGTGACTGACCTGAACAGTAAGTTTGGAAAAATTTAAATTTCCCACAAATGTCTATGATTCAAGACAATCTATTCAAAAAGCAAACTCATTCATTAATTCATGGACTATTTTTCATGTTTCAAACTGAAAGGCATTCAATGGGGTTCAGTAATTAATAACAGTATTTTTCATCCAGCAAATATGTCTGTTTATGCTTCTGAATTACATTTTGCATCTAATGAGTAATTTAGATTGTGAGCAAATTTTTACATCATAGCTTCAGTGCTTCTACCCAAAATGTTTGCCCAGGTGCATTAATCCATAGTATACGTATACAATAAATAAACCCAATAAGATGGTTTTGCTCCCAATAAGGATTGATTATATCTTTGGATCAAGTACAATGTACTGTTTTACTATTATGGAGAAAAAGGAAATAATTTTTTAAAAATTGGATTGTTTGATTATATTGGAGTCTATTAATGGCCTTTCTGTAATTTGGAGCTTTCTAGATAACGGGTTTCCGGATAACTGATTCTATACCTGTATAATATTGATAAAATACCTGTTCACTGTAATGTGTCAGTGTTCAGTGAGTTGAAGAATTACTCCGTAATAGGGAGTATAGGTGCCCACTGTATTTATGATGCTACTGTAATTCACCTGAAGCTGAAGTCAGAGCTGCAAATGATTATTGAGACTCCAAGTCATAGGTTGGGGTACATGCAGACTATACAAGAGGAGAAACCAACAAGACTCATTTGCATAAACATTGGACACATTGGGTAATATTTGGTATTTATATTTGGGAATTAAAATAATCAATTGTTAGGGAATATTCTTTTAAAAGAACATGGGCTTTTTGATGAATGGTGATATTAAATCCACTTTCAGTCAGTTTGTATTATTTGTCACCATTAAAGCAGACCGATAATGCAATTGCTTTAATTATTATTACTATCAATGGCACATTTAAAAAATTAACTAACTAAATAACACAGTACCTAATAACAAAGAAAGAGAAGCCGATGGCGGAGCTCACCCCACTCCTTGCGCTCTCCCACGTTCTCCGCAGCTATCGCGGTATCTCGGCAACACTCAGCCGAGCATTTACATTCAAACGACCAATTTTCCGCTAGCAGCGCTGGAAAACGTATCCACGGGAGACGGTAGGAATAATATCAATATCTGGCTTTATTTAAACATACAAAGTGGTATAATAGCAGTGGGAGTGCTAAAACTAACGCGTTTCGTGCCCCACACACTGGGCACTTCTTCAGACTCTGAAGAAGTGCCCAGTGTGTGGGGCACGAAACGCGTTAGTTTTAGCACTCCCACTGCTATTATACCACTTTGTATGTTTAAATAAAGCCAGATATTGATATTATTCCTACCGTCTCCCGTGGATACGTTTTCCAGCGCTGCTAGCGGAAAATTGGTCGTTTAAATAACACAGTACCCTTAGGGGGTAATTTATCAAGGTCCGAATTTATCTCAATATCAACTGCTACAAACTCCGATTGAACCCTTATTTAACGCTTATTGTTAAGATTTCTTCATTGTTAGACAAGATGGCTACGTGCCTATCAAGCAGTTGCTTTTCTTTAGGAGGCCTGAGTTTAGTGGCACATTCAGCTTTTTTATTTTTAATATAACATTATGTTATTTTCATATACCAGATTCCCAGTGTATGATTACAATGTTGCCTTAAAAATGATTATTTAGACAGAATGTGTATTAAAAGATGTATTGCCTGAAAAATCTGAAAAACTACCAGGATACAGTTCAAGTGCTTAGCTGTGATTTTAGGTGGGATCAACAGGAACATTATTTCATTTGTCATACATTGCTCAGGGCCATTTCTGTGCAATTTTACACTTAAAATATATATGTCTGTCTAAATATCCTGCTGCACTCAGTAAACAAAAGAAAACAGCATTAATATTTTAAAGTTTATTTTACTCTGAGATAAAATAATGTAAGTGAGTGTTTTACAAAAGAATCTAATTTGTAGCCGATTCATAATAGATGAAATATATCTTATAAAGTCGAATGATGTATTTTGCTTCTTTTGTCAGGTGTCTGTAAAAATTAAATTTTATTGCTTCTGGTTTTAAGAAAGAAAGCCCTTCAAGGTATACTGTCATGAGCAAACAGATTTTTTTATATTCAAGTTTAAAATCTGACATGGGGCTAGACATTTTGTCAATTTCCCAGCTGCCCCCAGTCATGTGACTTGTGCCTGCACTTTAGGAGAGAAATGCTTTCTGGCAGGCTGCTGTTTTTCCTTCTCAATGTAACTGAATGTGTCTCAGTGGGACATGGGTTTTTATTATTGAGTGCTGTTCTTAGATCTATCGGGCAGCTGTTATCTTGTGTTAGGGAGCTGTTATCTGGTTACCTTCCCATTGTTCTTTTGTTTGGCTGCTGGGGGGAAAAAGGGAGGGGGTGATTTCACTCTAACTTGCAGTACAGCAGTAAAGAGTGATTGAAGTTTATTAGAGCACAAGTCACATGACTTGGGGAAGCTGGGAAATTGACAATATGTCTAGCCCCATATCAGATTTCAAAATTGAATATAAAAAAATCTGTTTGCTCTTTTGAGAAATGGATTTCAGTGCAGAATTCTGCTGGAGTAGCACTATTAACTGATTCATTTTGAAAAAAAAAAATGTTTTCCCATGACAGTATCCCTTTAAATTCAAATGGATGAGCAAACAACTGTGTAATGCAATGGTCCGCTTATCCTAAGTGCAAAATTGCTGTTTTCTACATGCACTTTATAAAATGCTTTTTAAGATAGAAACATTTTATCAATATTGACGTTTAACATTGACTCAGTATCTCAGAGGAGCCTAGTTCTTAAAACCATAAAAGGTTATGGGCAATAACTTAAAAAAAAAAAAAATTTCTGTTATGTCCTGGCCCTAAAGAAGGTATCAAAAATAATATCTTATGCGGCACTGTTTAACAGTAAAAAAAAGATACTATGTAATAAAAAGAATATGGGTTACTGCTAAGAAACTAAGAAAAGCCATAAACTAGTTGTGGAATACTGTAATGCTTTTTCCTAAGAACATCTAATGATTCATTTTCACAAATTAGGTCCAAATCCAGGTGAAGAACTGTCATTAAAGGCTCACATGCATGTACCTGCACAATGCATTTAAGTGAAAGTTCGATATTACAACACAGTTCTTTTAGTCATATGTAGTGCTGCTTTTGATGGGTCTTCCTAAGTAGAATATGACTCAGTGTGAAGCTTATTAAATAAGCTTATATACAAAAAATTGTAATTACAAATATTATAATATAAACAAGCTTGTATAGAAATAATTATGGTCTACATACTAACATCCAGTTAAGGCTATTTATCTTTGCAACTTGACAAGTCAGGGCACAGTAAGAAAAGGTTAATTTGGGAAATGATTATCTTCTAGGCAAGTACTATAAGAAACACTTCCAAAGAATGTATATTTGACTTGTAAATCAGAGGAAAACACCTTATGAATATTCTGTTAGTATACAGTCATTCGACCATGCCATAAGCTAAATCCAGGTTATTTCACCATAAGAAATATTTAATAGCTGAAGAATAAATATTTAGTTATACCCACAAGATATGACATTTGGTTATTGTCAGTTAACGAAACCCTGGTTTAAGACCACACAAGCATCTGTTGAAAAAGTGGTCATCCTTGTTTTATCATAAAAATACTTTTTGTAACATTAAAAAAAATGTTTAAGTGGTTTAAAAAAAATTATCACAGTGAACGAATATATATTGTAGGATTTGTTATTCAGAGCAATAATACAATTGGTGAAGAGTTTACGTACTTTTGCAAGGCACTGTAAATTCATGGAGCATGCTAGTGGGGGCCATTTGGCTAATTTGAACATAGACAGTTACCCATGGCAACCAATTAAATGGTTGGATTTATTGTTATACCTGCAGCTGCCTGAAAAAAGTCAATCACTGATTGGTTCCTATGGATTACTGCCCATGGTTGCCCAAAAAAAAAAACAGAATATAGTTTAGAATATTGTGAATTCAGAGTGATTATTCGTTATAAACAAGTATTGACTTAAAAGGCTATAGATAACTGTTCTACTTTGCTCTAATCCTTCTTCTCCCTGTCAGCTTTTCCTATGGTACAGCCAACAGGTGTTGTATTTGAAGTTCTCACTACTACTGAATATTAGAACCTTTTAAGGGAAGACATGTTATGCATATTATATTTCAAAAGGATTGGAAGGTACTTAAACCTAGTTGGAATTGACCCAGAGTAAAGAGTATGAAAGCTTAGGGGGAGGTTAGAGAAGGTGATGATCAAGACAATGATCAATATAGGGTACAACTTCAAGTTGCTATGGCAATCTGTTTTTACACTGAGCTACAATTGGATTAAAATTACCAACACAATTATTTTTAGTATAAAAAGGGAACTAAAACCAATATTAATCTTGCAAATTTAAGTGTAAAACCTAACTGTCTGATTTACAGTGTATTGCCAAATACATAATTAATGTTAAAATTACTTATCCAAAACCATCATTATTAATACAATGTGCTTTAGGACCAATTAGCAGTGAGAGACAAAGGTTTTTATATACTGTGTGCATTATACAAAGTAGTGGCTTGGATTCTTCCACTATAGTAAATCTTAGAATAGGGCAAATGCATCTCTCCATTAAACTTGATGAAAGTAGGATTGATGTGTTAAACTATTAGTTGTTGAAATGTACAGCGAGAATAGTCAGTTCCTTTCTTTTGATAATTGAAATCATTTCAATTCATTTCCTCTTTAGTGGAATGGAAACGTGTTTTCAATAGTGTAGAAATCTTAAGGGATTCCATTGGAGTTATTATAATCATCATAATACAATGCTAATGGACATAAATGGTATGTGCCATAAGCTGCAAAGAATTTATATATTTAATGGTCAGTTATTTTAAAAGCCTGTTCCTTTAATATTGAAATGAAAATTTGAATAGTGATGGGCAAATTTATTCGGCAGACACGAATTCGCGGCGAATTTGCGCGATTCGCCGTAGGCGAATAAATTCGCGAAACGGGCGCGAAAATTCGCGGAAAAAATTCGCCGGCGTCAAAATTTTTTTTTCGAAAAAACGGACGCCGGCGTCGAAAAAACAGGCGCCGGCGTCGAAAAAACAGGCGCCGGCGTCAAAAAGGGGCGCCGGCGTCAAAAACGAGACGCCGGCGCCGTTTCGCGAATTTTTCGCCGTTTCGCGAATTTCGCGAGAATTTTTCGGCGAAGCGAAACTGCACAAATTCGCCCATCACTAAATTTGAACAATACCACTAAAGTTTGTAAATAGTCATTCACTTTGCCAGTTGCAAAGAAAATATGGAGTATTTTAGCTCATTCCGGGTCGTCCCAGTTTAGTGTGACTGGTTCTGCTCATAAATCATCCGTGATGGAAAATAACCTACTGAAATGTTGCAATGTTGCACTAAAAGTAAATGACTGAAGGAGCAAAGGCAGAGGAACTTAGTCTAAAGGTAAAACAAAACTTACATTTTTATAAAATCATCACAGAGCCTCTAGTTACTATTGTGCTCCCTTACATTTTATTTTTCTACAGAATTCACATGCTTTTGAAGACTTTATGAAGGAATTGTCATTTCTAAATTAACAGCTCCAAATGAAGTCCTTGTTGAGCAGATCAGTATGTATTAGGGATTTAAATTTTGTATTTCCCCATAAAAACAAAGCATTCAGACAAGCTCTTCCCCTCTGGTCCTTTGTACATTGACCTGTGAGGTTGAGCTCTAAATGGCGCACACAGGTTGTATAGGAAGCACAACACACAATCTATTTTACAAAATCCTCACAATTCTTCTCGCTTTCTAGTGCCGATCAGAAAGATGGGCTTATGAGATGTTTCCCCTCTTCAATACTAGTGTTTCCATGACCTCAGTGTCAGGTGATTAAGACATCTGCTCCAGCCCTATTTCACACCAAGCATTAAGGGCACATTTACTAATGGTCTAATATCGAGGGTTAATTAACCCTCGATATTCGACCCTCGAAGTTAAATCCTTCAACTTCGAATATCAAAGTGAACGATTCGAAGGATTTTAATCCATCGATCGAACAATTTTCCTTCGATCAGAAATTGGCTAGAAAGCCTATGGGGACCTTCCCCATAGGCTAACATTGATGCTCGGTAGGTTTTAGGTTTCAAAGTAGGTGGTCAAAGTTTTTTCTAAAGAGACAGTACTTCGACTATCGAATGGTCGAATAGTCGAACGATTTTTAGTTCAAATCATTCGATTCAAAGTCGTAGTCGAAGGTCGAAGTAGCCAATTCGATGGTCGAAGTAGCCAAAAAATACTTCTAAATTCGAAGTATTTTTTATTCTATTCCTTCACTCGAGCTAAGTAAATGTGCCCCTAACTGTATAGTAACCTAATTTTTTTCAGATATTGGTCACATTCCCCTTTTTAATTCTTCTATACCAGTGCAAATACTGCCAACTTTGAAAGCATTAGAGAAAGACTGAGCTCTTTGTGGTCCTTTGATTCATCCCGGCAGCTATGAATTTGTACAAACTGCCATTGAGAACTGTTGCATTCACTAGAGGCCTACCTGCTTGTAAATAAAGAAGTTTGTTTAAATCAACCCCTGGACTGCTGTTATTTCCAAGCTGGTTGATCTGTGCACTAAAACTCAAGCCATGATCCACCTGAGGGTAAAGTGTTTAAAGTAACATTATACCACTGGGAGTTGTCTATAGCCTCAGGGTGCCCAGGATACACTGGCAGCAAGTCACACTATTTCCACACATCTCAGACCCACCTACATGTGTTCTACATTAAAGGAACAGTGACAGCACATTAAAGTAATGAAAATATCATGTAGTGTTGCCTTGCACTGGTAAAACTGATCTGTTTGCTTCAGAAAAACAACTATAGTTCATATAAACAAGCTGCTGTGTAGCAATGGGGGAAATTGAAAAAAGATTTAAATTTAGCTATTAGTAAGAGCAACATCCCTGACTCTTGTGTCCAGGGTCAATGACTGAACAAAATATGGGATCCTCACAAACTCACTAGGTGATGAGTATGAATATTTTCATTCATCCAGGTCATGGTACAGTATATCTAGTATAAGTAATTCTAAAACAACTGGGCTTGCTGAGTAATCATTGAAGACCCACTGAAGAAGCTGTTCGGATGAAGATATATCTTCAATGATTACTCAGCAAGTCCAGTTGTTTTAGAATTACTTATACTAGATATATCATGAGGTGATGGTGTGATAGTAGTAAGAAATTAGGGGTTTCCTAACACCCCCTGTTCCCTGTAATAAGCAGAGTTGAACAAATATTTTCACTAAGTTTTGCTGCACAAAAATACTCATCGAATCTAATGGATAGTAAAAAACGTAAAAGAAACGTAAAGGATGTCAATTGACAACAATGCATTTGGAAAATGTTCCCCATTTTGTGAATTTTGGCAAAGTGAAACGGGTCAGATTTGACCATCACTAGTAATAAAGATAAGTTAAATGACTTTCTGTACCTGTGGTTGTGGTGCATATATTTTATAAATTAAACATGCAGATTAGCATAAAATAATTCAAGAACAGGGTCTTTGGTATCGAGATGCAAAAGTGTATTAACTATAGCGCAGGTTTTGATACTGATAAATCTTAAGGAACTCAACAAATATATAAACAGTTCTGTCTCTTAGCAACAGACAAAGAAAACAGCTTGTTGATAGTTTTGCAGTGATTACCACTAAGAAACCAGGAAAAAGCATTTAAAAACCTACATCAGGGCACTTTTGAGCCATCTCAAGTGGCCGACACAACATGGGCTTAACGCCATGTATTTTCACTATTGTAGTCCCAGTGAAATAAATTAAACCCTATGAGAAGGAAATGGGTCTAAAAAGAAAAAAATATTTTCATAATCTAATATATTAATACCACATTTTCAATGCTTACTAGATTTTAGGTTACTATTTTGGACATACATATTTCAATATGCTCTGCATATTTTCCACTGAGTAATAGTCTGTTTTTTAAATTGAATTAAATACAAAAGTTGTAATGCCTTTTATAAACACATAAAAAATAATGTAGCAGCCAAATGTAATGAAATACATGTTTAGAATGGACATTTTCAGCAGCAGCTAAAAGAGGTTGCACAAGCACAAACAATGCCTAGGACAAAACGTGTTAGAGTACTTCAAAAATGAGGCTCAATTATCTGTTTAATTCTCTTTATGTGATCACAGCTGCTAGTTGCAGGATGGGGGTCAATGAGTCTCATTTATAACTCTCTTCTGCAAACTGTCTCCATTTTTATTTTAAAGAGATGTTTACATTAAACATGGGGTATGGATGGTTTGAGTTTATAACTGCTGGTGAATCATTATGGAAGTGATTGACAAATGTAATCAAAACTCAAGTGTGGCATCCTGTTATGTCATTCGTACATTGTGTTTCAGTTCTGTACCTTAACCTATATAAGGTTAGAATATTTATTTTTCTTATTCTCAATATTTAGTCTGTTAGGCCATTCACCGTGTTGCTAAACAATTCTGTTAACTTGAATGCACATTCATGCTCTCCAGTTCACCTGAACCTTCAAAAAGTTGCTAGTTTATGTTAGCTCTTTACTAAGTTCTTTAGTCTAGCATTACATGTTCTACTTCATCTTTTGGCGTTACCCTCAAAGTAATTCCTGATGCCAATCTAGCCATGATTCAAGCCAAGGGATCTTGTGGTACTTGACTTTTTAGAAGCATTGATGCTTCTTACCATCTCAAAAAAGTGAAGGCTTTGTCTGAGCACCATCTACTATTCTCACCAGCCCTGATGTTCCCAACCCTGATCCCATGCAAACTGGGGCTATCAGTCTTTTTCTTTGCATGGAAAAAAGGTTTCACAATGTAAATTTAAACTGTACTCTGATTTAGTGGGGCAACTTTTTAATGCCTGATCTGTTCTACTATTTTAACAACCTGTGGCTTATTTGCCTTTTGTGCTTTCCATTTTCTTGCACTGGTGAGACAAGTGGCACTACCGGTCCTTGTTGACTTTGGAGTGAGTAGTTGTTTAATTAACTCATAAGCCACTACTCTTAATCAAATCCCTCTTCAATCAAAAAACTCTTTCATTTTCATTTAAGCATAAGATAGCGCTTCAGTTCTATTTCACTTATGTTTGCCTCAATAAATAAACCATTTTAAACCATCTCTAGATAATTTTAGAGCAACAATGTACATATACAGTACGAGCAGATTTATCAAAGGTTGAGGTGAATTTCAAGCTATTTTTTGTGTACTTCGACTAGGGAATAGTCCAAATTTGATCCGAATTTGAAAAAAATGTTCAACAACGATAATGTTGTGTTTGACCTGGCCTGTGACCCCGACCATTCCTCTGTCTCCTGGATTTGTACCACATTGTCTGACTGTTACGAACCCGACCTGGCTTTTGACTACGCTTCTTGTTTCACATCCTTCTACCTCACGTTCGGTTCCCTTGCTCGCACAGAACTCTCTCCTTGGGCCTCTCACATTAAGACCTGCTGGGATCCGAGAAGCGGAGGGCTTGTCTCGAAGCCAAAGGTGGCTGCTATAGGCAGAAGGGTGAGCCGTGACCGGGTCCTTGGAGTCTGTTCTGAGTTTTGGATACCCTGTATTACAATAACCTCTAATAAATTAACTTCTGAGTTTGGTCATACCTCTTGTTTCCTTCCATCTAGCATCTCCCTTCTGCCAACTGCCAACAAGCTAGAACTTCTACCCAAAGTTTATTAAACATTTTGCCAAAGTATTTGGCAAAGTCTATTAAAAAATTGCCAGAGTATTTCGCAAAATAGTGGACTTATACTGCTTTTACCCAGCAGTTAAGTCTCTTTGGGGGATATATGTGCTGACTAAACCTGAACTGAAAGTTTCCTCAATATCTCCTACAAGACTGTGAAAATGAAGGATGGCTTTTTAAGGCATCGTATTTCCTACAGGGAGTAAAATAAATCACCACTACAATGATGCAATGATTTTGTAATAACATTGTTAAAATACTGCATTTGTTACAGATGGCGCAAACTTGGACGGTGCACCAAACGTGAATGCACAGTATGGGGCCGATTCACTAAATTCGAGTGAAGGATTCGAAGTAAAAAAAACTTCGAATTTCGAAGTATTTTTTGGACTACTTCGACCATCGAATGGGTTACTTCGACCTTCGACTACGACTACGACTTCGAATCGAAGGATTCAAACTAAAAATCGTTGTTTGACCATTCGATAGTCGAAGTACTGTCTCTTTAAAAAAAACTTCGACCCCCCTAGTTCGCCATCTAAAAGCTACCGAAGTCAATGTTAGCCTATGGGGAAGGTCCCCATAGGCTTGGCTAACTTTTTTTGATCGAAGGATATTCCTTCGATCGTTGGATTTAAATCCTTCGAATCGTTCGATTCGAAGGATTTAATCGTTCGATCGAAGGAATAATCCTTCGATCGTACAATCACAGTATTTGCACTAAATCCTTCGACTTCGATATTCAAAGTCGAAGGATTTCAATTCCTAGTCGAATATCGAGGGTTAATTAACCCTCGATATTTGACCCTTAGTGAATCAGCCCCTATGTGTCAATAAAAACAAGGCACTACTGCATTAATTGGATGCCTCACATCAGTACATATGCAATAGAATATTCAGCATAGCATCTGAACTGGATCTATCTGTATTAACGACCAATAGTAAACGGTTTAGTTAACACTGATCTATAATTAGTTTTTATCTATGTCTGTATTATTAGCTACTATTATAAATTATGTCTTTCTTTCACATAGGTCCTGTATATGTTCCAAAGGTGGGTATAGTTCCTGTATCCCCACTTTAGCCAAATTAATAAGAAGTCAAATTTTCTGTGTAATCTTATATCAGTTTCACACTGTATCTTTAGGCCATAGTCTCCCACAATTCAGCATGCTGGCAGTAGTTCAGCAAAAGACTAAACATTTGGCTCAGTGACAGAAGAGCTGCCAAGAGCTGGCAACAAGAGACTCACAGAGAAGCAGCAGGCTGCTAAACCCTTTCACATTTTTAATTAGATCTACACACCCATGTCTTTGAGCTATCATAAATATACAGATGACACAGTGAGTATTATTTGGGGCAAAATAAAAAAATAAAAAAAACAGCTTAGTATCTGTATTCATATTAAAATAATTTTACCTACAGCTAGTCTCTTGAACTGAAGGCAAAAGAAAGGCTTTGGTTTTAAGGATCCAGCGCTGTACTTTCTAGCCTGCTTTCAGCAGTGAATGGTGTACACATTTGTACAGGTTCATCACCAGGAGAGGGCATATTAAGCAAGAATTGTGACTGTGTATTTCCCAACAAGTCCTCACATTCAAAATTGTTAAATGTTCAAAAGAGTAAGCTAGGTCTGTTTTTATATAGTTGTTCATGTGCATACATTAAGGGGCCGATTCAACAAGGGTCGAATATCGAGGGTTAATTAACCCTCGATATTCGACTGGGAATTAAAATCCTTCGACTCCGAATATCGAAGTCGAAGGATTTTAGCGCAAATAGTTCGATCGTACGATCGAAGGAATATTCCTTCGATCGAATGATTAAATCCTTTTAGGGGGTCGAAGTTTTTTCTTAAAGAGACAGTACTTCGACTATCGAATGGTCGACTAGTCGAACGATTTTTAGTTTGAATCCTTCGATTCGAAGTCGTAGTCGTAGTCGAAGGTCGAAGTAGCCCAAAAAACACTTCGAAATTCGAAGTTTTTTTACTTCGAATCCTTAACTCGAAGTTAGTTGAATCGGCCCCTTACTGTATACATGTTTTACACATATATATTTCTGAAAAGGTTAGTGAAAACAAAATGCATAAAATACAAGGAAACCAAACAAAATTTGTTTGGTTATAAGCATTTACTTGGAAAAAAAGAAAAACAGAAACCATAAGCTCTCTCTCTTATTTTTACAGGTGCTGACACTAATTGCAGCAAATAAACCAAGACCTCTAGCCACAAACAGACTCACAAAGACATTGAGGTTGGTCTGGATCATGTAAGAATGTAGGAACACTGAGATTAAGACTTAAAGGAAAACTAAAACCAAACAAAGAATTAGTCTGGATATCTTAACCATTATGATTTGGGCTTCTGTACCAGCCCATCTCTGCCCCTTTTCTTTATCAAATGAGACATCAATCTCCAAATAAGCACCCAGTAGTTCTCTCGGTTCTGCTGATTAGCAACACATGCTCTAAGTTGCTGTTAGAGTTTAGCAATATAAACTTCATAATGCATGACTTTGTAGCAATTTACTCATATTCACATAGAGAGAGAGAGAGGGAGAGAGAGAGTGAGAGAGAGAGAGAGATTTGATTTTCAAAAGGCCAAAATGTGGGCCAAAACGTCAGATTTATGTACTAAATAAAATCACAATGTGTGCGGGTCCACTTGCTACAATGTATTATATGACTTGACCTACTCACTCAAATTCGTTTTTGATCCGGTAAGAGTGCGTACGGTAAGAGTGTGTACACTGAACGTACAGTATATATATATATATATATATATATATATATATATATATATATATATAGATATAGATATATATATATATAGTTTTCCAAGGGAGAATGAGTGCACACTGGGAACCTTTAAATAAGTTAATTTAAAAACAGGCTGACGTTTCGGTCCATTTCTAGGACCTTTTTCAAGACCTGGAAAAAGGTCCTAGAAGTGGACTGAAACGTCGGGCTGGAAGTTTTTTCAATTTGAAATTCGACCCTTGATAAATATGCCCCCCTAAGTTTGCCCAGGGGCAATAACCCACAGCAACCAATCAGCAGTTACCTGTCTGAATGCTTTCTATGGGTTACTGCTCCTGGGCAAACTTAGTGCCTTATCTTATATAAGGGGAATAAAATAACTTTTATCAAAGGCAGTATCTGGAAAGGGGCGTCCAATATCTGAGGTTCCCAGGCAAATACTTAGTTTTATCTTCCCTAAAAAGGACAAAACTAGTGACATATTTAGAAATAATAGCCATTATAGAAACACTTTCTGGAATGTCTGCGTATTTATGCTTACATGGTGGCAAGTTTACTATCTTGAAACTATTGTGGGCCAGTTATTGATTAACTTAGTAAATCAAAGGTGATAGGAAGTGTAATTTTCTGATATACATACCTTATGATAAATCTTGACAAGTGATAGACAACCTATTGCAATTGTGACACGTCAACCAATTATAAGCCTAAATTGGTGGTTTCTTCTTCTATGTAGACTAATTTATATGTTGTAACTTTTTTACATTTAAAGGAGAAGGAGCGGTTAGATCAGTGGGGGTCCCAAATGTTGCCCCCACCCAGCAAACTAACTAAGAACCATGGAATAATCCTATTCCTGCTTCTTTTATGAGAAAATGTGTATATTCTGGCACAATATCTGTCCACGAGAGCTTACACTCAAATTAACTTTTTTTAACAGCATGATAATGATTACAAATCAGATGATGTTTATGTCGGCATTGTACTAAGATTTATAGCTTCATACATGTAGATCAACATCAGCTATGGCGTCACTAGGATATTCCAACCGACACAAGTATTTTTGATTACTAAAATGCCAGGAGGATTAAACTCATGGAGACAAGGCATTCAAGTTTTAATACTCCGTAAACCACATTCTAGAAAGGACAATATATTCACACAGTAAATCAGAGCTGATTTATCTTTTCCAAAGCACAACTCGTTGATTAGATCTTTCATCTGTGTATTTAAAAGCAATGTACATCTTAAAACCCATTATGAATAGTTAATATTGAGCTTTGCCTGGAAACAATTCCCATCAGCTCTTTGATAGCACAATGGTAATGTTCGGTTTGAGCCTGTCTGATGTGCTCACCAACAGTATACCCTCTACTGAGTTTCAGCTGAATCAGATCTCTACCCTCCAGCTGTGAAAAAAAAGAAACTTCCCTTTGACTACATCTCTAAAATAAAGAACACAATGCAAGGATCAGCAAAAAAACTAAATGGAATATAAATATATAGAAGAGTACGTAAATGTTCAGAGCTAGCATTACTCTTTATACTGGATGACTTTATAGTGGGCAAATCTATTATTAATACTCAATTAATAGACAAACTGCACACATTGGGGTATATTTATCAAAGAGTGAAGTAGAGATCGCCACAGTCCACTAGACTGACATTCCGCCACTCTCCGTTAATTTTTATTTCATTTTTAAAGGCGTATTTATCAAAGGATGAACTTTCACCCATTGATAAATACTCTTAGGGGCCGATTCACGAAATTCGAGTGAAGGGTTCGAATAAAAAAAAATTCGAATTTCGAAGTATTTTTTGGGTACTTCGACCATCGAATTGGTTAAATTCGATCGAATTCGATCGAATTCGAACGATTCGAACGATTAGAATTAAAAATCGTTCGACTATTCGACCATTCGATAGTCGAAGTACTGTCTCTTTAAAAAAAAATTTGATCCCCTAGTCCCCATAGGCTTGCTAAAGTTTTTTTCATCGAAGGATATTCATTCGATCGTTTTATTAAAATCCTTCGAATCGTTCGATTCGAAGGATTTAATAGTTTGTTTTTAGCGCTAAATCCTTCGAATTCGATATTCGAATTCGAAGGATTTAAATTCCCAGTCGAATATCGAGGGTTAATTAACCCTCGATATTTGACCCTTCGTGAATTGGCCCCTAAAAAATCTCATAGAAATGAACGGAGAGTGTCGGACTGCGGCGATCTCTAATTTCTAATTTCACTTTTTGATAAATATACCCCAATTGACATGACACTTGTAAAAATTGAATCAACTTTAATCATGTAAAGCATTAATTTATTTGATCTTCATATATAAACATAATGGGGCCGATTCACTAAATTCGGGTGAAGGGTTAGAATAAAAAAACTTCGAATTTCGAAGTTTTTTTGAGCTACTTCGACCATCGAATGGGCTACTTCGACCTTCGACTACGACCTTCGACTTCGAATCGAACGATTCGAACTAAAAATCGTTCGACTATTCGACCATTCGATAGTCGAAGTACTGTCCCTTTAAGAAAAACTTCGACCCCCTACTTCGGCAGCTAAAAGCTACCGAAGTCAATGTTAGCCTATGGGGAAGGTCCCCATAGGCTTGCCTGTGATTTTTTGATCGAAGGATTTTCCTTCGATCGTTGGATTAAAATCCTTCGAATCGTTCGATTCGAAGGATTTAATCGTTCGATCGAACGAAAAATCCTTCGATTTGCGCAAAATCGTTCGACTTCGATATTCGAAGTCGAACGATTTTAGTTCACAGTCGAATATCGAGGGTTAATTAACCCTCGATATTCGACCCTTCGTGAATCGGCCCCAATGTGTAAGAACTAAAATGATGTAGCCACTTTCACATAATAATGACAAGTGCACTAAATTTGCCTAAGATTAGTTTGTCAGCGGAACTCACTAGTTCAAAGCACATATTCCAATGAAACCCTCTTATATATCATCCCCACACTCTATCAAACCCCTATGAATAATGACTGAGCATAACACTGTCTGCTTTTGTAACTGGAATATAACATTGCCTCTTTGTAAAATACATTCAAATCTGTCTAGTTTGCCATTTAAGCAATGCTAGCTTGATGAAATAACATTGTTTTTTGTGAGTTTTTTTTTCTCCAGATCAGGCTTATATTATGAGCTGTGAAGGGAAGCAGGATGTCTTTGTAAAGCCCCAGCAGTGAAAAAATAATGCTACAGATGGAGTGACAAAAATAAGCTCTATGTGCAGAGCTCTAGTTCAAAGTGAGGTGAATTATGTAGTGATATGCCGAGACCAAAATCTGCTTCTACCTGCAGGTAGTGAAATCTACCTCAAACCTGCCGTTTTTTCTTTTGGCAGTCATTTCTGCTCCCAAACTTGGCATGCTATTTCATTGTTTTCTGGGTATAACTGAAGTGTATTTCTTCATAATTACTCTTTTTTTTTTTTTCAAGCTATTTAACAAAATTTCTGTTTTCAGTACAAAACCTCTCCCCACCCCCCACTATAAATGTGTAAATCAACACCAGGAATTTGGCCTGTGCCCACAAATCTAAGACAAACATCTGCTCAACAGAGCCCAAAAAGTAAAACTTGCTATTGTCCTTCTCTAAGGAGTGTTAAGAAGCACCCAGATTGCACTGCAAATCTTTTTGCATTAACTTCCTGGGCTATGTCACAAAATAAAACTCTTAAGTAAGTAAAAATATGCTTTTTAATGTACCCTCAGAACAGAAAGTGTAGATCAGGAATTGCAAAATCAGATAAGGCTCCAATACAAGGACAAACACAAGTTACAGTTATATACTACATGGCAATAATTATGCCAAGCAGGTAAGTACCCCTTACCTCATCCTCAACATATGTGGAATGCATTGGAATGAAAATGCAAACCAAAACTGATTGCCTAAAAGTAGTGCCCAACCTCTGACATATGAATGGAGGCAAGTCCCACCATCAATGTTTCAACGTCTAGTGGGAAGCCTTCCCAGAATAATAGATAGTAAAGGCTGTTTAAGCTGCAAAGAGAGGGCCAGCTTCATGTTAAAACCTTATTCTGGAATGAAATGATGGATAGGCAGATGTGCACATACTTTTATCTATATTGTGTACATATGAGGTCAATTTATGAAAGCAAGCACACGTGCAAAAAGTTTAAATCTGAACTCATAATTTAATGCCATACACAAAGGTACTTGTTCCTATACATGTTCCTTGCAATTTAAGACTAGCGCCAATATGCCAATTCCGACTGCTTTGATGAATTGGATGAATGGTGCAAGGATGCAAGAGACACCCTGGAATTAACTAGTGATGGTGAAAAATGAGCATAACTCGAAAATTTACATTTGCATTAATTTTGATGCCAGCGTTAAAGTCAATGGGCATCAAAATTAATGCAAATGTTGACGCGTGGCAGTTTTCACGCAAGCAACTTTTCGGAAGCGCGTCTACATTTTTTCACAAATTCATTTGCCAGCCGCGCAAATTCACGCCAGACAAATTTATTCGCCCTTCACTACAATTAATGCTTTACTTGTAAATGCCTTACATTCAGGGTTCCCTTTGCTTTTTGCATGTACACACACTACTGATTTTCACTTTGTGAACTGAATGTTGACACTGCTTTTAGGGGCCCTTGTGATTCAGCATGCTGGAAATAATGCTGTTATATTTTGTGCCTAGTCCCTTACATTTGTATTTGTAAATGTCTCTATGGTGTAGGAATGGGGCCTAAGTCATTGCTTGTCAAACAGAAGACTTCATAACCAGTCCTTCAGTTGTTCAAAGACCAACATTGAGAAAAGACAATCTGCTAACTTCCACACCTCCTACATTTGTTCACTGGCACTAGTGATGGGCCGAATTTGCGCCGTTTCGCCGAAAAATTCTCGAATTTCGAGCGAAATTCGCAAAACGTCGAAAAGTTTGCAAAACGGCGCCGGTGTCTCGTTTTTGCTGCTGGCGCCCATTTTTGATGCCAGCGTCCGTTTTTTCGAAAAATAAAAATTTTGATGCCGGCAAATTTTTGCCGCGAATTTTCACGGTGCGTTTTGCGTATTTATTCACTGGCAGCGAACCACGCAAATTCTCAGTGAATTCGCGCCTGGCGAATAAATTCGCCCATCACTTACTGGCACGCTTGAGATTGCCTGTAAGCAAACATACAGAGCGGATATCTGCATGAAAATGCATACTTTACTATCTCCTCACCAATATCCATTCTTTGGGGTATATTTATCAAAGAGTGTAGTTCACCACAGTCCGAAAGAGTGAAATACCACTCTCTCCATTCATTTCTATGGGATTTTTAAAGGCGTATTTGTTAAAGGGTGAAAGTTCATCATTTGATAAATACGTCTTTAGAATAGAAATGAATAATGCTAATAAATTAGCATAGAAATTAATAAAGAGAGGAGGAATTTCACGCTAGAGGACTGTGGCCTATGAATCTCTAACTTCGCTCTTGATAAATATACCATTTTGTGTTTGCTAACAGTCCGATCCCATGAACACACTAGGGGCCTATTTATGAAGTCTCAACATTTTCTGGTTAAGTTTTAAAAAATCTGAATTTTTAGAGGTAAAAAAACTAGAATTTTTCAAAATGTATTATGCTCCAAAGCTGCTAAAAATTTGAAACTGTAAATACTCCAAATAAAACATGTTGAATTCATGTAATGGCAGGTGGCCGGTGGAAGATGTTTTTTGCCTTCATGATTCTCAATAGTTTCGGTCTGTTTGACAATGGCTTTTGTTCAATAATCAGATAAATTAAAGTTTTCTGGTTTACGTATTGTAGCCCGCTGGTTCCTGACTGATATCCATATACTGGAATGAATTGGGCTTTCCTGATGAGGAAGAGGAGCCACATATATTCAGCCCATGGGCTGATCAGGCATAGAGTATACTCCGTTGGGTGATGCATTTTTGCCTTTACAGACTTAGCATTGATGTTAGAATACACACAAATTATTTTAGAGAACTAAATTTGCAATCACTATGGCATCATATTATATGCTGATGGCAGCACACACAGAATTTAAAAAAGCAGGTAGCAGAAGCCATTTACAATAATAAAAAGAAAAATGTCCATGGGGTTATACTGTTTTATTGTATGGGTTGTCTTGGGAAATTATTCTTAAAGTCATTTTTAGTCTCAAGGTTTCTTACTCTGCATTTCTTGTGGAAATTGCATAATCACACTCAAAAAGTAAGGCCCATTAATGATACAAATGTCCCAATATAGACTGTCATCGTATGATCCCCTCAATAAAGTGTAGGCCTTGACATGTCTGCAGTGACCTTGTAGCCACTTAGCTCTGTTCTAGGAGAATTGCAGCTGTCTTCTGACCTGTGATGGGTTTAGCTATCCTTGTCTTCCAAGCACAATAGAAATACCTATTAACATATTCATTCAACCAGTCAGATTTTCCTGTCACTATGAAGGGCACACTGGTACTAATGGCTGGTAATTTTATGTTATAGCTCTTTGGTAGAACAGCATTAGAATGCTACTGAAATGGCATTCTTTTTTGTAACCTGAGGGCATTGGCTAGGGTGAGATAAGAATTCCTCTCTTATCCATGACTGGTCCTTTTAGTGAATACCATTATTGTGTGACAAGGATTAGCATAATGGCCTATCTTATAGCAACACCTACACATTTCATTTACATAAAACATGCGTGTGCACAAGAAGATAGGTTATTGATTCCAACATCTTTGCATAAATATGTGTTAAAGGGAATTTTTTCCACAATTTGTTCACATAGGAGAACATTTATTTTTGCTTTAAATGCAAGATATATAATGACCCTTGTTGGTTTTACTTTGTATTTGTTTTTTCTGTGAGTCCCTATAAAAGTGTCAGGAGCACAAGATGGTGCTCCCATCTCCGGCGCAGCTGCATCCAAGATGGCACGGCACATGACCCATGCGGGTCGATGCCAGTGTGATGATGTCTCGCTTCCGGCCCGAAATGTGTAAATAAAAGAACTGCCAGGTCACGAGTTTGATGCCCAATTATAGGAATTCCTGACTTGTGTTCCTGTGTTCCCTAAATTCCTACTTTGCTGTTTCCTGGATTCCTGACCTGCTTTGACCTAGATTCTGATTCTTGCAGCCTGCCTTTTGAACCTTTGCCTGAATTTGACTACACTTTCACCTTTTGGATACCGCAGAACTTGGACTTTTTACCCAAAGCTTCCTCTTTGGTCTGGACTTATACCGTTGGGAGTCAATAGGACCCCTGACAAAGAGAACTGTGAAATAAATAGTGATGGGCAAATGTATTCGCAAGGCGCGAATTTGCGCGATTCCCGACCGGCGCAAAAACCGGCCGCCAAATTTTTCAGCGAAGAGAAACAGCGCAAATTCGCCCATCACTAGAAATAAAACAAATCAAAAAAATAAAATATAGTATGTTTACTAATAGCCATGTACTGTAAGTCTCCTTTCAGGGTATGTCAGCAGTTGAATACTGAGCAATGCTACACCAAAGTGGGCTGTGCATGATTTGCAGTTGGGGATAAGGAACATGGCATATTTCAAAACCCTACACACTGGTCTAGATTCTGTTCCATGCTTGAAACCTTACCTTATAATTACTGTAAATAGTGGCTTATATACAGATTGCCTATTCCATCAACACAGTCCTTAGAACCATGAATCTAATTTCAATGCATGCCCTAATTTACTATGTAGTAGCACACCAGGACAAGACAGTTTCCTGCCTCCCTTCCGTCTCCAAAAAAAATTTCAAACTTCACTGAGCTTTTGTATTCAAATATCCACTTTCACTGTTTTTCTCAGAAAAAGAAGATACTTCCTCCTATTGAAATGCTAATGTGAGAGTAAACTGTATAAGTAGACTTCATCCCCTATGGGCCCATGTATAATTTACACATATATGTTTAATTATCTTTCTTAAAAACACCTTTTCAGTTCATTTTAAATATTTTAAAAAAGGAATTAATTATGTCAGTCTATCTGTGTACCTAATAATTAATTACAGTTTTGGGAATTATATTATCTAATTATATTATCAAATAGAGAAAATGTTGTCCATCTACCACGGTTTATCACTGCTGTGTCTAATTTTCTGTTTTTTGGGTTTTAGGTTATTTCACTGTTTTTTATTTTGCATTAGTGATATCACAGGGTAATGACTGCACGTATCAGCACATTTTGCATTGAGTAAATGACTTTTGCAGTTACAGAAAACTGTGAGTCCATTCTCTCTGTGTACATGCCAAGACGCTGATTCAACAGAGAGCGAGAATGATTTTAAGTGTGCTAGTACCTTCTCTGAAGCACAAAAGAAAACACATTGTGGCTATTCAGAAATAGATAAAAATGTAGATACCAACCATTCCCAGCTATTGGAAGCTCAAAGCACAAGAGAATAAAGCCACGAAAGTTATTGGTTGTTTCAGTATGTTTTTTTGAATGTTTAATGTATACAGCCATCTATATTTGCCCAGGCAGGTTTTAAAATTAAAAACTAGCCAAGGTATGGATTTGATCTGTTTTTTGAGCTTTGGATGGTTTGTTCTTGGCAAACACGACAATGTTTTTTTCCCCTTTAATGTACCTGTCCTCCCCCAGTGCATGTTGATTAATGTAGTTTTTGTTTAATAATTTTCCAACTGTTAAGGTTAATGTAAAACTACTATTCCCAGCATGCATGCATACACTGACTAGCATAGAAAGAAGCTCCTTTTTTACTCCTCTTTGCTGCAGTTCTGGCCTCTTTTGTCCCAGTCTGTCTGCACTACAGCCTGCTGCATCTGGTATGTGTTGGCACCACTGGGCATGTGATTGTACTATTACTTTGTAAAGTGGGGGCTGCTATTTGTTCCTACAGTTAGGGGCAGATTTATCAAGGGTCGAATTTTGAGTTTCTGGGAGTTTCTAAAAACTCTCATAAACTCGAAAAAAAGACCAATCGAAAGTTATTTAAAAAATTCGAATTTTGTAAATTTGGGTGAATAGGACTGACCTGCAAACTTGAATCAAATTCGGATCGAATTTGATTCAAGTTTTTTCACAAAAAAAATACATATATTTTTTTAAAGTCCCCCAAATGACTCCAAATTGATTGTAGGAGGTCCATAAGAGAATCTCCATAGGCTAAAACTCCAATTCTGCAGGTTTTAGATGACAAAGTCAAATTCGAATTCTTAAAGGGACACTACATGATAAATTTCAAATTATAACTCTCAGGATAACTTGGGGCTTCTGGAAGTTGTAGTTCAGCCCACCCATATGGTTATCATATCTGGGGTTAATGTAATATTCTTAATCTATTTCTGCAGTAACATAAATCCCAACAGTTATGTTTTACATTGGACAGCCCTAAATTTTGTCACCCAGCCCTTGGTTCATTGCCCCTTTTAATGTCCAATTTTCCAGTTTTTGGTCAAAGTCTTTCCAGATCACATGCATTATATAAAGCACTGCTGCCTGGAGACCAAGAGGACTGGGAGCACAGTTTAGTTTGGATGCAACTGTGGGGGCCATTAGGTGTCATGAAGTGCTTAGTGTGTTATATTGGGGGTGTGTACAAAGGTTTTGTCATTGCTCTACACACCACATCCATCTTTCAAAAGTGTTGAGCAAAAGGTATACAGCAATCTTGTTGGCACTTATGTGTTAATTCACATTTTTTTTGGATTTTTTTATTGCTTTACTGTAAGCTGGAGCCAGTAGGATATGTTAAAATAAAACTACATAAACTGCATGCGCTGTGCAGAGGGCAGGGTAACATCAGTCATCCTAGTAACTGTATAGTGGCCACTGGGCATAGGCAATGATTCCAGGCTTGAGGGGGCTAAGAGAAAGCAAATTTTGACATATATTCTTTTATTCTTTTAACTTTTTATACTATGCATATTGTGCTATTTTTGGGCTACATTTGAAGTGGCTTTTGGCTAGTGTTGGGCTGTTTTGTGAAATTAGGCCTTGGAACCCTGACTGAAGAGGAAGGTCTGCAGAGGAAGTGCTTGGAGATAAGCAGCAGAAGAGTGAGAAAAAGGTGCTGTAAGATCTTTGAAAACTTTGTATGCAAAGTCAGTAGGGAACACCAGTGCCAGAGAAGAGCACTCTGTTTAGGCTTTGAAGAGTAAAGTGTGGCTTCATTTGCACAAATAAACTATTTTTTCACTATACCGGAGTGCTGCTGGAGTTTGTATCGGAATGTGTGCAGTTCTCAGGGCATGGAAAGCCAAAAGAGATTCCTTCTCAGGACTAGGGATGTAGCGAACGTCGGAAAAAAAGTTCGCGAACATATTCGCGAACTTGCGCAAAAATGCGAGCGGTTCGCGAACGGTTCGCGAACCCCATAGACTTCAATGGGAAGGCGAACTTTAACATCTAAAAAAGACATTTCTGGCCAGAAAAATGATTTTAAAGTTGTTTAAAGGGTGCAACGACCTGGACAGTGGCATGCCAGAGGGGGATCAAGGGCAAAAATGTATCTGAAAAATCTGCCTGTGTGTGCTTGGAAGAGATAGTGTAGGGGGAGAGCTGTTAGTGATTTCAGGGACAGATGATAGTAAGTTTGCTGGCTAGTAATCTGCTTGATACTGCTCTGTATTGGAGGGACAGAAGTCTGCAGGGATTTGAGGGACATTTTAGCTTAGGTAGCTTTGCTGGCTAGTAATCTACTGTTCTCTTTAAACAACTGCCATACATTGACCTTGTAGGCATTGTTTGCCCAGTTTTTTTGGACGCAGCCACTGAAGCACAGTTGCCAGAAAAAATATGCCATATAAATGCTGAAAATAGTAATTTTTCGCCATACGTTGACCTTGTAGACATTGTTTGCCCAGTTTTTTTGGACGCAGCCACTGAAGCACAGTTGCCAGAAAAAATATGCCATATAAATGCTGAAAATAGTAATTTTTCGCCATACGTTGACCTTGTAGACATTGTTTGCCCAGTTTTTTTGGTTGCAGCCACTGAAGCACAGTTGCCAGAAAAAATATGCCATATAAATGCTGAAAATAGTCATTTTTTGCCATATACGTTGAGTCAACGTATGGCAAAAAATGACTATTTTCAGCATTTATGTGGCATATTTTTTCTGGCCTCTGTGCTTCAGTGGCTGCGGCCAAAAAAACTGGGCAAACAATGCCTACAAGGTCAACGTCGTTGACCTTGTAGGCATTGTTTGCCCAGTTTTTTTGGCCGCAGCCACTGAAGCACAGAGGCCAGAAAAAATATGCCATATAAATGCTGAAAATAGTCATTTTTTTGGTCGCAGCCACTGAAGCACAGTTGCCAGAAAAATTATGCCATATAAATGCTGAAAATATAAATTTTTTTGGTTGCAGCCACTGAAGCACAGAGGCCAGAAAAATTATGCCATATAAATGCAGAAAATATGCATTTTTTTGGTCGCAGCCACTGAAGCACAGTTGACAGAAAAATTATGCCATATAAATGCTGAAAATATAAATTTTTTTGGTTGCAGCCACTGAAGCACAGAGGCCAGAAAAATTATGCCATATAAATGGAGAAAATATGCATTTTTTTGGTTGCAGCCACTGAAGCACAGAGGCTAGAAAAATTATGCCATATAAATGGACAAAATATGCATTTTTTTGGTTGCAGCCACTGAAGCACAGAGGCCAGAAAAATTATGCCATATAAATGCAGAAAATATGCATTTTTTTGGTTGCAGCCACTGAAGCACAGAGGCCAGAAAAATTATGCCATATAAATGCAGAAAATATGCATTTTTTTGGTTGCAGCCACTGAAGCACAGAGGCCAGAAAAATTATGCCATATAAATGCAGAAAATATGCATTTTTTTGGACGCAGCCACTGAAGCACAGTTGCCAGAAAAAATATGCCATATAAATGCTGAAAATAGTCATTTTTCGCCATACGTTGACCTTGTAGACATTGTTTGCCCAGTTTTTTTGGTTGCAGCCACTGAAGCACAGAGGCCAGAAAAAATTAAACCAGTAGGGTTTGCACCCTAGTTTGTAACGGTGGCGGAGGGAGGAGGACGCTAAAGGACAGCTGTGTGTGGAGTCATGAGGCTTGAAGAGAAGGACAGCTGCATAGAAGTCAGAACAAGTCTTCCGGCGTGCAGTAACCCTCCGAGATCCACCCCTCATTCATTTTAATAAAGGTCAGGTAATCGACACTTTTGTGACCTAGGCGAGTTCTCTTCTCAGTTACAATCCCTCCTGCTGCACTGAAGGTCCTTTCTGAGAGCACACTTGAGGCTGGGCAAGACAAGAGGTTCATGGCAAATTGTGACAGCTCTGGCCACAGATCAAGCCTGCGCACCCAGTAGTCCAGGGGTTCATCGCTCCTCAGAGTGTCGATATCTGCAGTTAATGCCAGGTAGTCCGCTACCTGCCGGTCGAGGCGTTCTTTGAGGGTGGATCCAGAAGGGTTGTGGCGCTGCCTTGGACAGAAAAACATTTGCATGTCTGATGTTACAGACCGGCCAAAGGGCTTTGTCCTTGCAGGTGTGCTCATGGCAGGATTACTGGCACCTCTGCCCCTGGAATGTTGATGAGTTCCTGAAGTGACATCACCCTTAAAAGCATTGTACAACATGTTTTGCAGGCTGGTTTGTAAATGCCGCATCTTTTCGGACTTGTGGTATGTTGGTAACATTTCTGCCACTTTATGCTTGTACCGAGGGTCTAGTAGCGTTGCGACCCAGTACAGGTCCTTCTCCTTAAGCCTCTTGATACGGGGGTCCTTCAACAGGCATGACAGCATGAAAGACCCCATTCTCACAAGGTTGGATGCAGAGCTATCCATCTCCGCTTCCTCATTATCAAGGACTGCATCATCCACGGTCTCCTCCCCCCAGCCACGTACAAGACCAGGGGTCCCCAAAAGGTCACCACTAGCCCCCTGGGAAGCCTGCTCCTGTTGGTCCTCCTCCTCCTCCTCCACAAAGCCACCTTCCTCCTCTGACTCCACTTCTGGCACCTCTCCCTGCGTTGCAGCAGGTGCCTGGGATTGCTTCCATTGTCACACACCACTTTTCCGATCTGCAGTTGGTGTGGGGTCAGCCACCGATCGGCCTGTGACTGCAGAGATGACAGGAGTACAGATCCAGTATGGTTTTTGCTTTCCAGGCACGTCATCCCCAAGACAGCGTGACAACGGCGTACCTGGCACGTCGAATAGCCTAGGGGGAGCTGGGGGTGCACAGGTGTGGAGGAGGAGAAGGAGGACCCAGCAGCAGAGTAAGAAGAAGAAGAGGAAGAAGACGAGGTAGAGAGCGATGGAGGAGTAGAGGTGGTGGCAGAACCGCGTGCAATCCGTGGCGGTGACACCAACTCCACTGTTGTTGTTGTTGTTGAGCTACCCATTCCCTGCTTCCCATTCCCAGCCATTACCAAGTTCACCCAGTGGGCAGTGTAGGTGACATACCTGCCCTGACCATGCTTGGAGGACCATGCGTCAGTAGTCATATGGACCTTTGGCCCAACACTAAGTGACAGAGATGCGGTAACTTGGCTCTGCACATGTTGGTACAGGTGTGGTATTCCCTTTTTAGAAAAAAAATTGCGGCTGGGTACCTTCCACTGCGGTGTCCCAATTGCTACAAATTTGCGGAAGGCCTCAGAGTCCACCAGCTGGTATGGTAAAAGCTGGCGGGCTAAGAGTGCAGACAAGCCAGCTGTCAGACGCCGGGCAAGGGGGTGACAGTCAGACATTGGCTTCTTACGCTCAAACATGGCCTTCACAGAAACTTGGCTGGTGGCAGATGACTGGGAATGGGAACAGGTGGTCAAGGTGGAAGGCGGAGTGGAGGGTGGTTCAGATGGGTCAAGGAGAGCAGAGGTAGAGCAGTAAGATGCTGGACCAGAAGGAGTGTGGCTTTTAGTTTGCCTGTTGCCTTTGAGGTGTTGCTCCCAAAGTGCTTTGTGCTTGCCGCTCATGTGCCTTCGCATAGAAGTTGTACCTATGTGGCTGTTGGGCTTACCAAGGCTCAGTTTCTGACTGCACTCATTGCAAATTACAATGCTTTTGTCAGAGGCACACACATTAAAAAAATCCCACACTGCTGACTTTTTGGAAGTGTGCGATCTGGCGGTAACAGTAGAAGTTGGCGGCATTGGCGGCAATGGCGGGTGCGTTGGCTGGCTGAACACAGGTGCCGATACATGTTGTTGCCCTACTGATCCCTGCGGGCTGTCCTCCCTGCTTCTTCTAAGTCTTATTCTCCTACTGCCTCTCTGACTCTCCGTCTCTCCATCTGAACTACCCTCCTCTTGCTCTCTTCTACTAGGCACCCACAAAACATCAATCTCCTCATCATCATTCTCCTCAGATGCATCAATTTCTTCTGACACATCACAGAAGGAAGCAGCAGCGGGGACCTCCTCCTCATCACTCATCATTATGTCCATCTCTGTCGTGTTCTCTGCCAGAATTAAATCTGGTGTAACGTCCTCATCTCCTTCATCTTCTTCTGCCAATAATGGTTGCGCATTACTCAGTTCAAGAAACTCATGGGAAAATAACTCCTCTGACTCCAGTGAAGAAGGGGCACCGGTGGTGGAGGAAGTGTTACGTGGGGTGGCCATAGCAGTGGAGGATGAGGAGGATGTTGTGGTAAAGTTAGAAACGGTAGAGGATGGGGTGTGCTGTGTAAGCCAGTCAACTACCTCTTCAGCATTTTGGGAGTTCAGGGTCATTGGCTTTTTAAAACTGGGCAATTTGCTAGGGCCACAGGATTGCATAGCAGCACGGCCCCTAGCACGGCCTCTGCGTGGCGGCCTGCCTTTGCCTGGCATTATTTTTAAAAAAACAACAACAACAAAAACTCAGTTGGTTTTTCTGGAAACAATAATACACACAGCTAGATGGCGGTTTGAAGAAAACACTGTGCAAATAATGCCTACAAGGTCAACGTATACACAGCGGTGGATACGGATTACGTAAAATATAAGAATGCTGCTTGAAAAAAAGTAACTCAAGTGGTTTTTCTAGAGACGATAATATTATCAATATTTAGACAAAATGTGAACAAGCTCACACAGCTAGATGGCGGTTTGAAGAAAACACTGTGCAAATAATGCCTACAAGGTCAACGTATACACAGCGGTGGATACGGATTACGTAAAATATAAGAATGCTGCTTGAAAAAAAGTAACTCAAGTGGTTTTTCTAGAGACGATAATATTATCAATATTTAGACAAAATGTGAACAAGCTCACACAGCTAGATGGCGGTTTGAAGAAAACACTGTGCAAATAATGCCTACAAGGTCAACGTATACACAGCGGTGGATACGGATTACGTAAAATATAAGAATGCTGCTTGAAAAAAAGTAACTCAAGTGGTTTTTCTAGAGACGATAATATTATCAATATTTAGACAAAATGTGAACAAGCTCACACAGCTAGATGGCGGTTTGAAGAAAACACTGTGCAAATAATGCCTACAAGGTCAACGTATACACAGCGGTGGATACGGATTACGTAAAATATAAGAATGCTGCTTGAAAAAAAGTAACTCAAGTGGTTTTTCTAGAGACGATAATATTATCAATATTTAGACAAAATGTGAACAAGCTCACACAGCTAGATGGCGGTTTGAAGAAAACACTGTGCAAATAATGCCCACAAGATCAACGTATACACTACTACAGCGGTGGATACGGATTACGTAAAATATATTATGGCTGCTTGAAAAAAGTCACTCCGGTGTTTTTTCTGGAGACGGTAATATTATGGATATTTAGACAGAATGTGAACAAGGTCACACAGCTAGATGGCAGTTGGTTGAATAACACACTGGGCAAAAAATGCCTACAGGGCAAATAATGCCTAAAAGGTCAACTTATACACTACTACAGCGATGGATACGGATTACGTAAAATTTATTATGGCTGCTTGAAAAAAGTCACTCCGGTGTTTTTTCTGGAGACGGTAATATTATGGATATTTAGACAGAATGTGAACAAGGTCACACAGCTAGATGGCTGTTGGTTGAATAACACACTGGGCAAAAAATGCCTACAGGGCAAATAATGCCTAAAAGGTCAACTTATACACTACTACAGCGATGGATACGGATTACGTAAAATTTATTATGGCTGCTTGAAAAAAGTCACTCCGGTGTTTTTTCTGGAGACGGTAATATTATGGATATTTAGACAGAATGTGAACAAGGTCACACAGCTAGATGGCTGTTGGTTGAATAACACACTGGGCAAAAAATGCCTACAGGGCAAATAATGCCTAAAAGGTCAACTTATACACTACTACAGCGGTAGTAAAATAAAAAAAAGTAAAATAAAAAAAAAAATGAATATTAAAAAAAAAAAATTACAGTTGGTGCTGCTGAACTACTAGGAGCAGCAGATTAGCACACCAGTCCCACTCCCCAACACTGCTAGACTAATAGCACTGGGCTCTTATAGTAGTAGTAGTAGTAGTAGTAGTAGTAGTAGTAAAACAACAAAAAAATAAATAAAAGCAGTCCTTACAAGGACTACTGTTATTGCAGCAGTCAGCAGATGAGATCAGAAGCAGGACAGCTGCCCACTGCAGCTACATACAGAGCACTGCAGTAGAAGGTAGATTACTAGCCAGCAAAGCTACCTAAGCTTAAATGTCCCTCAAACCCCTGCAGACTTCTGTCCCTCCAATAACAGAGCAGTATCAAAACGATTACTAGCCAGCAAACTTTCAACTGTCCCTGAAATCACTAACAGGCAGCAGCTCTCTCCCTACACTATCTCTTCAGCACACACAGGCAGAGTGAAAAAAACGCTGCAGGGCTTCGGTTTTTATAGGGAAGGGGAGTGGTCCAGGGGAGAGCTTCCTGATTGGCTGCCATGTACCTGCTGGTCTGGGGTGAGAGGGCAAAAAAAAGCGCCAACAATGGCGAACCCAAAATGGCGAACGTCGCGCGACATTCGCGAACTTCCGGCGAGCGCGAACACCCGATGTTCGCGCGAACAAGTTCGCCGGCGAACAGTTCGCGCCATCTCTACTCAGGACTCTGAAGAAACTGCCACATAAGTTGGGATTCGCTACCAGCAGAGATAAAACCATCTTAAATATTATGTAAAGTTGCCCCTGCCCGGTACAGTATCCTGCACCTATGATAAACCTATCAATCTCTCGAGGATCAGAGAAGTTCCCAGGGAGGGGTGTTACAGCCCAGTCTGTCCTGACCCTGAGTGGAGGCACCCAAAATCATAGTGTACCTGCTCCTCCCTGTAGCACAGACACAGGAATCTGTGCTTGATTTCCCATAGTAGCAGAAAAGGGCTACAATAATAATAATCATAATATGGAAGAGTAAAGGGATATAGGAGAAAAAATGAGGTGGGATTAAAACAAATTTGAAAATAAGGATCATAGAAGTTTGGGGTTATAAATAAGGAAGTCTAGATAAACTTTGGACTGAAGTCTGTGGGCTTTTAATTACTTTGTGAATAGAACCACTTTACTGCATGTATGTTTTTATTTATTTAACAACTTACTGTCTTTCTCATCTTACCCCTGGTGTAAAATAATAGCAAAGAGAGGCTGGGGATTACTCAAGCTCTCCATCACCTGTCTGCTAGGATATAAAGTATAGATGAAAAACCAAAATATGTGAATCAATCCCTATCAAAGAGACCATTATCTTATAACTATATTTTCCTGGTCCATCCTATTTTTCACCTGGAAAGTTTTACAAAAAATACCAACACCCTATCATCCCAAATTTCCTACTTGCCACTTGCCACCAGATCACATGGTTAGAGATTGGCCATGGGGTCTGTAAAGTCCTAAATTACAGTAGATACTTATAAAGTATATCAGTTTACACTGCAATTTTATACACTGTTAGCTTGCCAAGTAGACAAATTACACAAAAATGTCCCTCTCTCAAATGTCAGGTTGTCATTATGATTATTTAAGCAAATGGGGTACTATTTACCCAGCCCAAATAGTTTTTGGGAAACTTTAGCTAGGATTATAGGACTCTTAGCAGATATAGATTATTATTATTATTATTATTATTATTATTATTATTATTATTATTATTATTATTATTATTATTATTATTATTATTATTATATGTTATCATTAGCATTATTATTATTATTATTATTATTATATGTTATTATTATTGTGAAAAAAAATAATTTTGTTATATTTAAACATCTATTTCCTATGTGACCATAACATAAAAAATATCTAAATGAAAAGCATGACAGGTGGGTGATTTAGACAGGCTGTTTGTTGAGAATGTCTTGAGATCTACTGATCACCAGCTAAAGGTCTACTGGTAGATCAGTACCTTTTGGACCCCACCCCTAGACTAGAGAGAAGGTGGGCACAGAGGATCTTTGTGCAATGTAAATATAGCCTGTTTTGATTACCTATCTCTAGCTCATGTACTATGGGTTTTGAAGCTCATGTACTATGGGTTTTGAAACCCATGTATTTTCCTATACTTTTATTGTGCACCTCACTATATACTGTATATTTTATTATTTTTATCAAATCTTTCTAAATGTGCTCCTTTGTCTATTAAACAAATTTGTATTTGTGTTGTAGTGGCTAATAGACAACTAAATAAACGTTATTCCTCTGGACTGTGAAGCCTGAACTTTGGTGAGGTTGAAATGAATTCGCCCAGAAATACAGCTACCTTTTAAAACAGAGCTGCTTTTTTTTTCTAAATAAAATTGTATGCTCTATGTTCAGGTTTAGAATACTGTTTGGCTGTAGTGTTCCTTGGCAATAAAAGGTCCATCAAAGGACACTTGCCTTTATGAGCGAACATTAAATGACTTTCCTTCCTAAGGTGATAGGGTTGATTAGAACTCGACTCCACTGTGGAAGTTTATTGTTGCAATATAAAACTATTTACTGTGTTTTAATCATCCCCGCATCCTGTGTGGTACATTTTTTACGGTGATCTGTTCTTTAATTAAGAGGCTTTGTGATCAACAGAAGGTGTTATCAGAATTTTACGCGTTAATCATACCTGAGATGTATGCATAAATGAAGAATGAAGCCTCCTTTAATCATATAAAAGCAGTAAAAGTGAGCAGTGGCATATTTAGAATGACATAAAAAGGAATATTAAATTAATGATCATTATAGTTAAGTGCCGAGATAAAAATCAAGGAGGCTACTTATTTAAGCACTGATATCACAGGAATAATCCGATTTTCTATTTTAAAGTATATTTGGTATTCTAAGGTGGTAAACTGAATTGCCTACATTTAGGGGGTTATTTACTAAACATGAAATGCAAAAATCATGAAATATTCCTGATTTTTTTATATATAAAATCTGACTTTTAAAAAAATCACGAATTTTTCCAAATTTATTAAACCCCAAGGATGAAAAAGTCAGAATCAGAAAATCCGACATCTTAGACCTGTCGAGGTTGCATATAAGTCAATGGGAGAAGTCCCAATGATTTTTTGATGTGCTCTGGGTTTCGTGCAATACCCCAAAGTTTTCGGAGTTTTCAGGTGAAAAATCCAAAAAATCATGAAAACCGGATGAAAAATCCAAAAAAATCGTGAAAATCAGATTTTTTTTTCCCAGCAAAGCAAATTTTCAGGAAAATGTAATAATAAATAAGCGTTAAACCTGAGCAGATTTTTTCGGAGTTTGTAGCAGAAAATATTGAGATAAATTCGGACTTTGATAAATAACCCCCATGGTAGTTTATTATTCTCCTTATTCCTTATGCGTCACTTGTGATGGTTGCCCCCCCCCATATATGTTGTCAAATGCACAATCAATTGGGGTTCTTTCATTTACCACTAGTTAACATTTTAAAGAAAGAATTAAAGCTGGGAAGAAATGGGGAATATTGGAAAATAGAAAACCAGACTTATTTTCTAACCTGTTGTCACAGGATGTAAAGAAACTTTTTACATTTTTTTGGATTGTTCTAGTTTAATTAATCACAAAACCATTTGTTTGTTTTAGTATATGCACCCTATCATGAAAAATAATACTGCAAGGGAGGAGCTGTAATATTTTTCTCTTATGATCTTTCAATTTTTCATTTAAAAGGATCATATCCAGGGGTCAGTACATGTACATTTCTCATAAGCTTTTAGAAGTATTTTCTTCCCACTCTTAATTTGCCTGGGGCAAGGCTTTTATCTAGCCTTTTAGCCAAGAGGCACCTGCTGAAATATTCATTGGCAGAAATTGTGCCATGGGTGTTTTTTTCCCATTTGTCCAGTTCTGTGTCATTAAAAAAAGGTCATACTATGAGAAAATAGGATTTGACACAAAAGTATGTCTTTCTCGGAAATCTTCATGTAATAGACAATTAACCCTTTTCATTGTAGGAATTTAAATACTGAGTATTGCAGGAGAGGAGGCTTTTATGAATGTCTTTAGCACCTAACAATTCTGTCTGTATGGACTTCAGCATTCTCTTTCTGTTCCACAAGAGAATCAAATTATCTTTAGTTATAGAAGATGAGCTAAAAAGTCTGAAGGGGTTTTATCCAAAGACAAGCAGACCTACAGCAAAATAATACGCTTTTGATGCTTTATATCATTACAGAATGTATAATATTCAATGATCTTGGTTTGAAAGGAAGGTTAGAAAAAGAGTACACCTTTAAAGGTTTCAGAAGGTGGGCTGTTATTCAGTGAAACTCTGCAAATCCTATATTTCTGTGACCATAAAGCTATTCAGAAAAGTTCTGTTCATGTTCCGCCTCTTGGGCTCTCAGTCCACAATACGTTATTTTTCTTTTACAGGCTTGTTTCCCTTCTATACCTGTAAATGCATTATTGAATTCCTTTCAGCACTATTTTAAGTAATAAAGCTGAGAACTGTCCACAATTGTTGAAATAAAAATCCACAGTCCCAGAAGGAATAGAGGAACAATTTGCTCTTTTACACATTTTTTTTCGATTGAAGGCTAAAATCACATTTCATACTGTAAGTACTATATTTGTGTGCAAGAAAAATTGAGTTGCTGAGCAGTATGCAATGGAAAAATACAGTAAGTTAATTATTAAAAATTATTTAATATCTGTTTTTTTTAATGGTCATTTTTAAATACTTTAAAATGTTTTTTCCTTTGACAAAATGTTCTTCAAAACTATGGAATGGAGTAATCTAATTGGTCAGATGGCATATGCTTGGTTTTAGGGTAAATGGCAGATTGAAGAGCAACATCTTTGCAAAACCCCATGGAATATGTTATTTGCTACAATATACAACTGTGTAGTTCTACAATGCTATGAAAAGAAGCATAGTCTATGTGGATAGATAGTAGGAGAGATTTTGAGTAACACGGACAGCAGAATTAAATTCAACACCTCAAACTCTAGGTACAAGTTTTGTTGGTTGGCCATTGTGTATTTGTTAACGTCTTGTCTACCAAGAATTATTTAAAGGTATGTCTGTCCTGCCAAAGAAACAACCATTCCAAAGATGCCGGTTGCCAGGAATTTTAAAGAATGAAACAAGGCAAGCCCCTCCTTTCCACATGTTAATTTAATTCTTTAAACACTGGCAACTAGCATCAGAGGGAACCAGATGTTTCAAAAAGTTTGGTACAATCATCAGCTGAAGCTTTATATTTGTTTGCTTTTTATAGCTGAACTCAGTGCTTTTATATGAACTCTAAGCACTTTCGTTTTTGTAGTCTTAGCAAATAAAGCGGTAGAGTGAAAGAAATCAATAAATTTTGAAATATGCACATTTTTGTGCCTTAAATGAAATTGGATCATAGCAGATTTTGCAACGATAGTATTACCACAAACATTAACTTCTCCTTTAGTATTACTAACACAGCTTACATTTTCAAAATAATTTCCCTCATAATAGAAGAGCTGCGACAATAAACTGCGCCATACATCTTCTCACATCATATGTATATGGTTATGCCAGATTCTTTATATTACAACATCATCATGAGCACAGTCTATCTGTATACATTTATGAAATAAACAGAAGGAATCAGTATTTGACTAGAGCAGTTCGAGGCAATCATTGAATATAAATTTCAAGAAAGGTAGTCATGTAACCCTAAAGAACATGAAGGGGTGTGAGTTAGATCATTATGTATTATGTGGAATGGGACCCACATTTAATAAAAAAAAGAAATCTAAACAGACCATTCACACCATGTTAAACACAAATCTGGTGGCACAGCCCAACCCCTACCTCTTGAAAAGTCCACCCATTATGGGGGTCTTTGAAACAAAAACAAAAAAAAGAACTTTGACGCATATATCACCAACTTCGAAAATGTATGCACCTTTTACCCCCACAAGCTTTGCAGTTTGTCACAGTTTTTTTTGTTTTCTCTGTTTAAAAACCTTTAAAAGAACAGAAGGAAAAAATTGGTTGGCATTCCACATCCCCTAGAAAATAATTTACTATTGGCTAGTTCTATACAACCACCAAAGCAAAAGTGCCAGCATTTTTTGTAGTGGTATCAAAGTAATTAGTACTTATTATGAATACAATATTACAGATCAAAGAAATGTAAACCATTGTAGAGCATATCACTGAATATTTCCAAAAACTGCAAGGGTATCTTTCCATTCTTCCATCTATAAATGGTACTGTTGCATGTTTTACAAATAATTAAACATTCCAAGTTTGAAAAACTTTAGGAGAAATGAAATTTAAGAACCAGACATAAGCCCTTAGGGGGAACTGTAATAAAATTCTCAAAGAGCAAAATGTTGCAATGTAATATTCGTTTACGCTTTTATTGCAGTGCAAATCTTAATTACTCATTGCGAACCTTTAACACATGCTCTGCAAAAATGGTTTGCAATTGCGAAATGTTATTACCTACACTGTGAATGTTCGCAAAAGCAGTTTGGTCACAAACTTTGCAAAGCCGTTGAATCAGTTAAAACTGGCGCAAATGTGGTCGCTAAAGTTCGCAAGCATCTTTACAAATGTTTTTTGCGCTAACGAAGCATATTACATTCCCCTTTTAGAGAACTAAGTTATATAGTACTGTATATGTTTCATTCCCACCAGCTAGTTTATTAATCTAATAATATGCAAGTCAAAATCCACAGCAATATCTGTATATGACATTGACAATCCCATTTTTAGATATTTTTTGTAACATACAGGAATAGAAAGGATTCAGTGATAGGCCCCCATATTGTGTTTTTCATCTTTTCTTTGCAAACAAAGGTTTGTGAAGTGAAAAGGATGGTTCATCATTTGTCTTTTAAAGTTAATTGTCAGTGGCTTGAGATTGTGACACTCTCGAGAAGTTTAAACTGCTTTGCATACTGTGAGTCCTTACAACAGCGGTATGCTTTCTGACAGGGTCTAATTAGTGTGGTGTTTCCACCCTACTTTTATATTGACTATAGGAAATAGAATCCACATAAAAATTAAGCTCCATTTAACCCCTCAGTTTCCAGGAAAGGTCATTAGGAAAAGCAATATTAGACCAGAAGAACAGAGTTTTAAAGAACAGCCAAAAATACTTTAAGTACAACCATTGGAAAACAGAAAAGGAGCAGAGCTTTCATTAATTTATAGTCTTAACACAGATTGTATTATTATATATTGTTTAATAATATTGTTTTCTGTTTTCTTTTCCCTGTACATCATTTGATGAGATGCACACAGTTAGTAGAGATACTGGGCTCATTTATAAACACTGGGCAAATTTTCACCTGTTAACCTTGGCAACCAGATGATTGCTTTCACTGTCCTACTTCCAGCTGGCTGAAAAAAGCTAATCACTGATTGGTTGCCTTGTGTTACTGCCCAGGTGCAAATTTGCCCAGTGTTTATAAATGAGCCCCACTGTCTTGATCCATGGTGTATTGGTAGATGAGAATGTGAAGATATGTCACATTTCTTCTCTCCTTCCTGCTAATGTTTAGGGCTCTTACAAGGGTTCTTTTCCTGCACTCAATTCTTTTTTTATGGTCCTGTACACACATGGATGCATGTAAGCATTGAACGCAATATGTTGTGTTCCTCCTGCGTTCGGAGCTTACACTCACTCCTCTGTGAGTACATCTCTGGAAAAAATAAAAGAATGGGTTTCATCCTGTAGTGGAATGCATTAAAACTGGACGTAGAGGAGTGCAGGAAAAAATGCTTGTCGGTAAGCATTATTACTGTATGTTTTTTGATCCTATTAAAAAGCACACAGAAAAATTTTAGGTTTTCTGAAAACTCTTTGGAGAGTCATAAATACCCGAGATTCTTTATTTTGTTGTTAAAGAGCTAAGCAAGATTAGCATTTGTCCCTTTTCAGCAACAGAGTGTTGCCATTTGGGCTTAAACAAGTTGGTTTATTGAATCCTGTCTACATTCCAGGATTCAAAGAAAGAAAGAAACGGGATTAGAGCCAGGCCGTTATGAACTGATGCAGTCTGTCAGCAAACCCTCAGGTAACAATATCATAATTTATAAATCCAACCAACAATAGGACAGTAATTAAAGACGTGAGTTTCCCTTTCCAGTGCAGTGGATTTCAAACGAAGATTCCCTAAGCCCAAGATGTCATTATGTGTTTCAAAACAAAGTCTTAAGTGATATGCAGTGGTGCACAGGAAGTCCTGGCCCCTTGTTGTTCATCTGTTACAACTTGATCACTTTAGTAGTTTTACAAGGACAATGTGCCGTCAGGACAGTCAACAAGTCATTAAGTCCTTAAAGCCCAGACTTGTACATTTAAAAGGCAGCAGAGTGGGAAATTAACACTAAGGAGGTATTTATCAAAGTCTGATTTTTGTCTGGTTGGACTTTTAAAGGGAAAAAACACAATTTTTTTGTAGAAAAAAAACCCTTGAATTTTTCATGATTAGTTAAGCTATTATGTTCTCACGTAAAAGTAGTAAAAGCTGATTTTTAGTTGTAATCTTAAAGACATGCCACCTACATATATACATAGGATTATAAATGTATATTGGTGCCTATGTTTATATTGCAGACAAACACCTACTCACATATACACACTCTGTTATTTAAAACAGTAAAGTTTTAATATTTCTCACATAGAGTAACGCCACACTGTTTATATAATTTAATGGAAGGACCCGCACCATTTAATCGTGAATCCAATGTATTTTTGAGAAAGGCCCTAAAGTGGTCCGAAACGTTGGCTATGCATACATTTGATTCACGATTAAATGGAGTGCTGGTCCTTGCATTATATTGTATGAAGATATTTTGACCCTTGCACCCGGAAAGCCTTCAATCCGGTAAGAGTGCAGATACTGGACATAAAATTATATATATATACACAAACACTTCTAGGCCTAATAGGCCTGTGATTTTGCGTCAGAAGGAAGCAAACTAACCATTGGTTGATTAAGAAATAGTGGAAACATCTCTGAATCATTTGTGAGCAGCTACACAGATGCCTGGTAGTCTGCTTTTGCATCTGGACACTATTTTGTAACATGTGAATGATAAGTTTAAGTTCTGAGAAAAAAATGTATTTACTTGTTGAAAAATAAAAAAACTTAAAATTATTTTAATTTCTGTGATGCAATGCCCAGTTCAATATTCTTTATATATAATTACCCCAACATCCTTTGTTTTTAAGCTTTGTTTATAAATGTTCATTAAATTACAAGAAAAACATATTATAATGCATGTCTGCAACGATGTAAAGATGTTGTTGACCAACCTTATGTTTATATTGGGTTGGGCAAGTGTTTATCACTTAAAGGGATACTGTCATGGGAAAAAAAATAATTTTAAAATTCAGAATTTAAAATTGAATATAACAAAAATCTGTTTGCTCTTTTGAGAAATGAATTTCAGTGCAGAATTCCTTTAAGTTATACTGATATACATTCTACTGATTTTCATAACTGTTGAACACAGAGCATCTTGGGCACTAACTTCATGCAAATTGTGCTTACATTTTATTTTTGTACCTGTACAGTGACAAGGAAATGACATGGCAATCTTGCACCAGATGTAAACAATTAAAGGTGCATTAGAAATACATTAAATAATTCAGTTGTAAATATAGTTCAGTATTGAAAGTGAGTTTTATAAGAAAATCCCTGGCATGCCAGCATACCTACACACATTATGAATAGTTAAGATGTGCACAAAGAAGCACGGTTGAAGAGAAGTAGACTGGAGTTTACATCTATGAAATAATAATTAAAAATAAAATCTGATTTTTGTAAAGCTGTATAAGGGTCACTTACCTTGAAGACATGCATTGTAATTATTTCCTAGTGTGACTTCTTGGTAGCTGCTTTAAAGTGGCTAACTAGAGAAAATATAAAAACAACATCTTTTGGCTTCCATCTCTAGGGCGATTATGGATGTATACTTATTATATTACCATGGCTAGGGATTTCTGGGCAAATAAATAACATCCCTGTAAGATGAATTGTCACATTTCCCCATAGGGTAAGGACTGAACTTGACAGTAGCCATAAACAAATAATTTAATTACTTGCTCCTCATTAATGTTCACTGCAGTTGACCAGAGCCTTATATGTCCTTCTGGGATTTATAATGCACAATACTGGCCCTACTCAATTACTGTGCCCTTGTTACTAGATCAAGAAGGACAATTGCAGTTGTGTTTACTTTGTAAAAAGCTTGAAAAATAAAACAGCTTGATTTAACACATATCATTCTTTAATTATTAACTGAAATAAAAATGCATGGAAATCAATGTGTTGAAAAATATGCAATTAAACAACTCGGTCATAGTTGATAAAAGACTGGTAATTTATCTGAGGGTAAATGTCACAATTTAATGTGTTTGAAATGAACTGAGAAACAGGTAAATGCGACACTTTAACTGACATGGAAATCTGTAATTTGTCATGTTTTATTTCCCTGCCATGTGTTTTTATTATCCCACCATGTAAGTTAATTGGAGCAGGTTCATCCTAACCTAGTAGTTGTCGGAAACAAAGACAGGTCTGCCTCCTATTATAAAACAAATAGCTCACTTGCATTTGATTGTTTTACAGTTGTGTAGTGGGCTTTTAGTTGCCCCTCACTTCTGGGCAGATTTCTAAATAAGCATAAAAGCAAGTGCATGCTTCAAAACATTCTCTTTTATCTCTGACTTTAAATATTAGCACATTACTGTTATCATGGACAAATACAGAGATTGCATTTCTAATATCCATTTTAATCGCAGAGAAGTGTGGGATTATGTAAATCAAGCTTCTTAGGCAGGTATATATACAAGTACCATGGAAAAGGATGAGGTATCCTATCCTTCCTCAGGATCCATGTGAGAATGGGAATTATATTTTTGAAAACTTGTGAATGCTCCAATTGACAGAGTAAATGCTAGTGGACAACTGCAACACTGCTGATGGCTGAGGGTCATGTAATTACATCTATCAATGCTTCCACATTTTTTGATGAGCACTAAAATATGCTTTGAGCTATAAAAAAAAAAGAAGGTTGGATTACCTTCATGTCAAATGTAAATTAATGTAATTACTCGCAGAAAATACAGATATGTATACATCCCACTCAAATGTAGAGGTTTGCCGGAAAGGGGAAAAATAAGCTGATAAACAGTAAAAAAACAGAAGACTGTGATATCAATTACTGTTACTTTTCACAGTCACTGAAAGAAAATAATGCAACTTTATGGCCAATAAAATTGCATCATTGAATTTCTATCCTTTTCTAAATTTTGTTATCAACCTTAAAACAGAGGAGACTGTAGGCTTTAAGAAAAGCAAACAATTATTGTGTTCTTCTGATATAACTGCTTAGTAGTGATGGGCGAATCTGTCCCATTTCATTTCGCCGTAAAATTCGCAAATTTCCTGTGCGTTTTTGGATGCTAGTGCACATTCGCCAGTGAAAATGCACCAGCGTCCAAAAAAACGGACGCTGGCAAATTTTCATGGCTGTTTCTCAAATGTATTCACCAGCGACGAAACGCGGGAATTCTCTGCGAATTCACACCTGCCAAATAAATTCGCCGATCACTACTGCTTAGTGCTGCGGTACAAATATATGGTCCTCACAACAAAGGTGTGCAAGAAGGCACAACTTTGACAATTTTACACAGGAGTTCTCTAAATGCAATACACTGCACAAAATGCAAAATATGCACCAGAAATGAAAAAAGTTAGTCCTTTGGTTTAGTTTCCTCCTGCCGGTCCTACTTCAGTCTCTCAACTGTAGAATGCTTCATATAGGATAAAAAATGGATCAGCGCCTTTGGCAATGGAGTCAAACTCACCAGAAGCATTTATTTATTTATTTCTTTCTTTGTTTCTGGCGAGTTTGACTCCGTTGCCAAAGGCGCTGATCCATTTTTTATCCTATATGAAACAACTTTGACAATGACTATGGATGATGTATGCCAGTTATTAACACAGTCTCTGTATGTATAATTTGGTGTGTATAATTTGGGCGACAAGCTAAGATTATTTTTTGTGCCCATTCAAAGGGTTTAACCATCACCAGTATTAAATAACCAATGGAGAAATAATGGCAAAACAAGGTACATACAGAATATTTAAGAATTATACAGTGATTATCCTCTCTATACAATAACATAATTTCCAGAATACTTGCTGCAAAAATGTACTTGAAGTTTTACAAGATGAAAAAAAAAATACCGGACGCCATGCACAGTTGAATAATGCCAAAACGTTGTTGCATTTTTACAGATTAATGTATTCATCCTTCCACTATTTGAAATAAATGACTATTCTTCTGGCTTCTACCTATAAATCCTTTTCTTTATATTGATGTGTTTACATTCACATTAAAAAACAATACTCCTAAAAAAATCTTTATTTTGTTTATTGTTAAAAAGTGGCATGTGGTTATGATTATGGGCTTATTACCTGAGAATGGAGGAGGAATCAAGCAGAGAGCACAGCTGATGCTTATTTTACTTTGAATATTCCTAAATCTTTTCTTAGTATCCAACAAAAGGAAAAAAAACAAGCATCATACTGGTGCCCATTATTATAACAATGTTCTGTCATTATTCTACCTTCTAGGGGGCATATACTGTAGACTGTGCTATCTATTTAGCCATGGAAATACATATTTCTGTTAATGTTGAGATGCTGAATTTGGTTTGATAGAGCTTTGACAGTTACAAGGAATTTTATTTTGCTATAAATCTAGTTTGGGCTTCAGGGCTGCTTAAAAAAAGCAAAAACAAAATGTGAAAAATGTATCCTTCCCCAGCCAGAGTCATCATCAGTGTCTGAGTTCATATTAGTCCACAATGACTTTCACTAATGATTAAAATAGCTGACCCTTTCAGTTGTATCTACATGCTCTATGTAGTACTTGTTTTTAAGCTGTTAATATAAGGCATTCTAGTGCTGTCATGTATTGAACGGATAAATATCTTCTTTAGTGGGTTTGACAGAAAAATTAATTACTAATACAGGAGGCTTCACCAGTTGATCTCCCTGCATGTTGTGTACTCCTTCCCTCTGCAATTATCTTAATGTGTGAGTTCTGAAGTAACTGATCAGCTTCTCTTAGGTCACCATAACTCTAAAGTAGTTTTGTATGATATACGCTGCACAAATGGCAGGAGAAGAGCCGAACCAATATTGGCAGAAGACTTGGATATAGGTTGGCTCATCGGTCAGACTGGCCGGGAAATTTTGATTGGGTGCTTTGAAGGCAACTGAACATCGGCCACTGTTAGTGGTAAATCATTAGATACAGGAAGAATTCTATTGTTTCAATCTGGCGATTCAGCTCTAACACAACTGTATTAAAAACTATGGTCACAGGGAAGATCATAATTGTTACATCTATAGCCAGTTTTATGGTCTACAGAGACATAATATTATTGTTAGAAAGAGTCAATGAGAAAATCCGAAGCATTATGTATATATTCACTATAAGCTGCATTTATTCACTATTATTCATTTATCAGTCAAACTATTATTCATTTAACAGTCAAACCTGAATAATGTGTTTCAGAAGTTTATGAAAAGAAAAATATTCTTAAACTGCATTATTGTTCCATGTCTTACTCCGCTACTTGGAATCTTGGAATGGCACCAGCTGCCATATTTCAGACATTGAAGATGGAGGTACTCAGATGCTATGTTGTTTTAATTTACCAGAAGTTTCTTTCTGCATTCATCTGTTGCTCTGCTGTTTCTTGCCAACGGATCTTGCACGCCTGCTGATTTCCTAGTCAGAGGTGTGAACAATGTGTGCACATTTAAATACATATTATTCATTTTTTTAAGATTTTTACGAGGAAAAATCTAACGCTAGTATTGTTCAGGCAAATAATACAGGCACTGTTACTGAAATAAGAAACAATTTTAACAAGTATGCTTTATTACTTATCTAATAGAAAATGTCAGAATGTCCTTTTACATGTTGAGGTTACTATAAACAATAAGTCCAAGTTTGATTTCTCAATATAAATGTGTATATATATATATATATATATATATATATATATATATATATATAAAATGTATTTGTGCATCTATGGTCCATATTTACTTAATGGGGAATAGGGGTAGAAGTTGAAATTGAAAACAGGAAAGCTAAATAACTCAAAATCAATTGGAAATTGTCTCAGAATATCACCTACATCTACACCATACTAAGGGGTAGATTTATCAAGTGTAGAATTTTCAAAATTGAATTTGAAATTAGAATTTTCAGATTTTTTTATGGTCAAAACTATCAAATTCGACTAGGTAGTTATTCAAATTTGATTTGAGTTTTTAAAACTATTAGAATTAGGTTTTCGAGATTTATCGTATACTGGCCCTTTAATAATACAAATTTGACTATTCGCCACCTAAACTTGAATCAAGTTTTTAAAATTCGAATTGAATTTGTTTCAAATTTGATTAGAGTTTTCAAGTCGATTCCATTTATCCAAGTTTAAAAAACATGATTTTTTAATAAATTTCCATTGGTCGAAAACTTATGAAAGTTTAGGGGAGTTTTTAAAAACTTACATGAATTTGAAATTAAACCTTTGATCAATGTGCCTCTAAAAATGAATTTGAAATTCAACCTTTGATCAATGTGCCTCTAAAAATTAACTCAAAGGTGAACAACCCCTTTAAGGGTACAAAGGTTACAGGACATCGATTCTGGGATGGCAGTGGATGTGATTTACTTAGACTTTGCTAAAGCATTTGATACAATGCCACACAGAAGGTTACTGGTTCAATTAAGGAATGTTGGCTTGGAACATAGTATATAGATATAGAGATACTAATAGAGAACTGGCTAAAAGATAGACTACAAAGAGTGGTGGTAAATGGAACATTTTCTAATTGGACCAGTGTTGTTAGTGGAGTACCGCAGGGCTCTGTACTAGGTCCCTTGTTTTTCAACTTTTTTATCAATGACCTGGAGGTGGGCATTGAAAGTACTGTTTCTATTTTTGAGGATGATATTAAATTGTGCAGAACTATAGGTTCCATGCAGGATGCTGCCACTTCGCAGAGTGATTTGTCTAAATTGGAAAACTGGGCAGCAAACTGGAAAATGAGGTTCAATGTTGATAAATGCAAGGTTATGCACTTTGGCAAAAATAATATAAATGCAAGTTATACACTAAATGACAGTGTGTTGGGAGTTTCCTTAAATGAGAAGGATCTTGGGGTTTTTGTATATAACAAGTTGTCTAATTCTGGGCAGTGTCATTCTAAAGCTACTAAAGCAAATAAAGTTCTGTCTTGCATAAAAAGGGCATTAACTCAATGCATAAAAAACATAATTATTAGAGATGGCGCGAACTGTTCGCCGGCGAACTTGTTCGCGCGAACATCGGGTGTTCGCGCTCGCCGGAAGTTCGCGAACGTCGCGCGACGTTCGCCATTTTGGGTTCGCCATTGTTGCCGCTTTTTTTTGCCCTCTCACCCCAGACCAGCAGGTACATGGCAGCCAATCAGGAAGCTCTCCCCTGGACCACTCCCCTTCCCTATAAAAACCGAAGCCCTGCAGCGTTTTTTTCACTCTGCCTGTGTGTGCTGAAGAGATAGTGTAGGGAGAGAGCTGCTGCCTGTTAGTGATTTCAGGGACAGTTGAAAGTTTGCTGGCTAGTAATCGTTTTGATACTGCTCTGTTATTGGAGGGACAGAAGTCTGCAGGGGTTTGAGGGACATTTAAGCTTAGGTAGCTTTGCTGGCTAGTAATCTACCTTCTACTGCAGTGCTCTGTATGTAGCTGCAGTGGGCAGCTGTCCTGCTTCTGATCTCATCTGCTGACTGCTGCAATAACAGTAGTCCTTGTAAGGACTGCTTTTATTTATTTTTTTGTTCCAATACAGAGCAGTATCAAGCAGATTACTAGCCAGCAAACTTACTATCATCTGTCCCTGAAATCACTAACAGCTCTCCCCCTACACTATCTCTTCCAAGCACACACAGGCAGATTTTTCAGATACATTTTTGCCCTTGATCCCCCTCTGGCATGCCACTGTCCAGGTCGTTGCACCCTTTAAACAACTTTAAAATCATTTTTCTGGCCAGAAATGTCTTTTTTAGATGTTAAAGTTCGCCTTCCCATTGAAGTCTATGGGGTTCGCGAACCGTTCGCGAACCGCTCGCATTTTTGCGCAAGTTCGCGAATATGTTCGCGAACTTTTTTTCCGACGTTCGCTACATCCCTAATAATTATGCCTCTTTTTAGGTCCCTGGTAAGGCCTCATCTGGAGTATGCAGTGCAGTTTTGGACTCCAGTCCTTAAGAAAGATTTAAATGAGCTGGAGAGAGTGCAGAGACGTGCAAGTAAACTGGTTAGGGGGATGGAAAACTTAAATTATGAGGGTAGACTGTCAAGGTTGGGGTTGTTTTCTGTGGAAAAAAAGGTGCTTGCAAGTGGACATGATTACACTTTACAAGTACATTAGAGGACATTATAGATAAATAGCAGAGGAACTTTTTACCCATAGAGAGGATCACTGTACCAGAGGCCACTTCAGACTAGAAGAAAAGAACTTTCATTTTTCACAGTGAGGACAGTGAGGTTGTGGAATACCCTGCTGGGTGATGGCTGATGGCTGATTCTGTTAATGCTTATAAGAGGGGCTTGGATGATTTCTTGGACAGACATACTAACAAAGGCTATTGTGATACTAAACTCTATAGTAAGTATAGATATGGGTACCGTATATACTCGAGTATAAGCCGAGTTTTTCAGCCCCCAAAATATGCTGAAAAACTCTACCTCGGCTTATACTCGGGTCAAGCGCAAAAACGGTTGCCGGCGTCTAGGAATAGTTGCCGGCGTCCAAGAATAGTCTCCAAGAATATTCACCTGCATCCAAGAATGGTCGCCGGCATCCAAAAACGAGACACCGGCACCTCCAATGGGAGCAGAATCCCTAAATTTTTTGATTGAAATATAGGCATTCTACTGCCATTGCTCTCAGCAGACACAGTGATGGGTGTTTAACGACAGTTTTGTGTTAAAACTTAGCTATCACAAGTGTAACCTTGGGGATTATTTTTTGATGGAATACTCCATTTTATTTCTTTAACTTGTGACCTCACAAGTACTTTTTCAATGATGAGTTATGAGTACTGCACATATTACAAATACCTGCTTCATTTGAATAGCGCTAAAACAAAATATTTTTTCTGAAAATACAACAGACTTTAAAATGTACCACACTGTAAATGAACAGGTATGGCCAACTGCTTTGATACCTTATATATTTTATACATTATAATTTTTTGAAGTATTTGTTCGCAGCTCGAATATTTTAACCTAATACTAAATTAATGCGAGTGTGCTTACCAAAATATTTGATATTTGATCTGATTCAATATACAGTATTGGCAAAAATCACACCTTCACATCTGAATTACATATATTAGCAGATGTATTTGTGCTTTTTAATGTTTTTTTTTATTATTGCCATATTATGTTATCAGATTCCTGCACCAACCAGAAATCTGAAAATTCTAACAGGTACATATATAGAATTGTACAGCCCCTTTACAAATGAGAGAAAAGAAATTATAACGAACAGAAAACAAAAAGGGGCTTGTTTCAAGATTATTTGACTAATTAAAAATGAAGTAGGCCAACTGGACTAGCTCCAGTATTGCACTATTAATTAACAGTAGATAAAAGTAATCATATGTTATGCAGGCAGTATTTGATAACCAGTATTTGTAAGCCAATTACTGGCTGGAAGAATGGGTCTTAGACCTGCACAGATAGAATTTCATTTGTAATTAATTGATTTTTTTAAACAAATGTGTGTAATGAAATAAAACTTCATTGCATTTACTTCTTTCTTTCCTCCCATCTTTTCTACTTTACCTCCTAAGGAGACCACAGGTGTTAAATTCAGTCACATTTTGGAATACATCTCCTAGGGCTATCAAAGTATTTGGCTTGGGTCTGTGCACATTCTGTGATTAAATGCTTTTCCTGGAATGTTGCTTTGGCACAAGGTAAAATGAATGGAACTTAATCTACCGGCGTACGATTGGATAAAGACTATATTACACTTTTTAAAAAAAAAATATATTTATTCTTTTAAATGCACAAAATGTGTTTAATAATTGCTTCTGCTTGTAAGGTTCACATATGGTAGTATTTTCAACGTAAACACCATTGTTCTTTTCCCATTTAATTAAAGTGTTCCTGTTACAATTACTGCTGAACCAAATTATATAAATTCACACTTTTAACAAAGTCTCTGTTCTTTCCTTGTTAACTCCTAATTTGTATTGAGTTGAAAGGTGTTAGTAGCAATGTCTGTCCAAGAAACAAAAAGCTAGGGATGAGGGTTTTTTTTTAACACTATTGCTTCCATAAAAGGACTCATTTTACTTTACACAATAGGAATGCTGATGAGTTCAATGACTGAAGTTACACCAATCCCTTTATTGTCTAGATAGATACTGTTTTACCTTATATAAGCAAAATACAGGGAATACAAAGGGCAGATTTATCAAGGGTTAAATTGAAAATCGAAATTCGAACTTAGAGTTTTCTTATAGTCAAGACTGTCAAATTCGAATAGGGAGTTATTCAAATTCGATTTGAGTTTTTCCAAAAAAATCAAATTAGATTTTCGAGATTGATCATACTCTGGCCCTTTAAAAACTTAAATTCGACTATTCGCCACCTAAAACCTGACAATTTGCTGTTTAAATCAATTGGAGATGTCCAGGGATCAATTTGGAGTTGTTTGCAACTTGAATGGAGTTTTTAAAATTTTAATCCAATTCGATTTGAATTTGAGTTTTAGGGTCCATCCTATTCACCCGGGTTTAAAAATGTAGATTTTTATAACACATTTGGATTGGTCGAATTTTGAGTCCATGGGAGTTTATGGGCGTTTTAAAAAAAAAACTCACATTAATTCGAAATTCGACCCTTGATAAATGGGCCTCAAATAGCACAAACCACAATATGGTGATAGCACCTAGATTCACCTCTTTCAGGCCCTAATTATGGTGTATCAATAACAAAGTATTTTTTTCTGATGACACTATATTTCTCTATTGTTGCAATTTCCATTGCAGTCTGCATTGTATACAGAAATGCGTGTTTGTTTTGTATATTTAATTTTTCTATAATCTGATTCAGGTGATGTTTTAATATTTTTCGACCATTGAACAGTTTGATCATAAATTGTCTGGCCTGTACAAAATAAGTCTCTATGTCCCCATTTTTGGTTAGAAGCTAATTTGCTTCTAATGTTATTTATCCTAGTTTGCCAATGGTAGGGACCTTAGAATGTGGGCTCCATTGAACAGGTACTGAAATAAATGATACAGACACTATAAATCCCTGCATGTGTTGGGTCTATACAACTAAATAATGATAAATTGACTATTTGTAACAAGGTAGATTTGTTTGCTTACAGTGCTGGGCATTACCGATACAAGATAAATTCCCCCCAGTGTCTACAGCCTTCCCAAAAATAGAAAAGTAGTTTATTTTTAATCTCTGTGAGAAGTTAAGATTTTCTTTATGACGTTGGTATACATAATTTACTATTATCAATCTGAACTCTTGTCTGAATGGAATTTTTACTCAGAGTGTTGTGGTTGAAGTGGAAGATTTAAAACTCCCATTAAACTTGCCTCAAACAGCAGCTTTTATTGTGACATGTTTGTCCAACAAGTCCATTTCATCAGAGTTTTTCACTCAGTCTATGGCCTGAGTAGAATTATTATTGCTATTTCCAAAAGGAAAGTGCTTGTTCGGCTGATTTAATGCTTCTAGTATCACAGTCCATTCCAGTGCCTCAGATTTCACAAAAAAAGCACCACTTAGTTTCAGCATGGATTCTGAATACTGCATGCCAAAGATTAGTTTTCATATTAATTTTATGTAACATCAGGGCCACCATCAGGGGGGCACAGCTGTACCGGGCCCGGTGCTTCAAGGGTGGCCCGGACTCGCTGAACTTCCTGGATTAGCCGGGCCCCCCTTGCATAGCCGAAACCCGCTGAAATCTGCCAAAGTTTCCGAAAGCTTCCAAAAGCCATGAAAAGAGCCTAAAAGAATGAACGAGACCTTTAAAGGTAAGTTCCACTGAACATCAATGTTGTTTTGTTTTTTTTTTTTTAAACCCTGGCCACCGCTAGTCTCTTTTAACTTTGATGGGTGACAATGGCAACCAATGTTTTTAAAAAACTTTTATGGGAGGCCCTTTTTTTACCAAATGGGGGGGGCCTGACCACCAATGATTGTTTTAACATGTAGGGGGGCCTGACCGCCAATGTTTTTTTTAAAAAAACAAAAACCTTACTTATAGGGGGCCCTGACTACCAATTATTTTTTTTAACTTGTAGAGGAGCCTGACCAGCAATGTTTTTTTTAAAAAATTTTATGAAAGGCCCTGGTGCCAATGTTTTTTTTTTTTTAATTTATAGGGGGACCTAACCACAAATTATTTTTTAACTTGTTGAGGGGCCCTGACCACCAATGTTTTTTCCTAACTTGTGTGTTTACGGTTTTTAGTGCTGATGTGTCTGTGTGGCCTTTTTACTGTGATGTGGGCAGGATCCGGGGGAGGGGGCTGGCTTTGGTGGGCGGGGACCAGGGGGCTCAGAAAATTTTGTTGTATGGGACCCCATGATTTCTTATGGTGGCCCTGTGTAACATCAGATTATATGTTTAAAAAAAGGAATTTGCATGGGGTGATTTCTAATATAAACTCTTTGTCTGATTTAATTTACAATTTTAAAGGAAATGTATATTGGTAAAGTATGTGAAAAGCAAAATCATGCAAAATTGCCGGCAAAATAAATTTTGAGCTATTAAGTGATTCATATGTTTTACACACGGCCCACAAGTCCCAATAAAAAGGTTTTCTTGCCAGACATAAGTTTTGTGCAGAAATTTGAACTGTGGCAAAAATTTAAACCTTTTTTCACAGTTGTATTGAATCAAGTTTTTTACATTCACATTTTGTCATAAATAAGTAAACATTTGAGTTTTTTAAATTGTGAGCTTATTTGAAATTGAAAAAAAAAACTCAAAGCCTTACAAATTTGATTATTAAAAAATTAGCCCATTATATTTCAAAGTATATTTTCTTTTTTTTTCCAAACAATGTGATCCTAGATAAGCCTCTTCCTAAAGTTGGTCCCCCTGTGCCAGCGAAAAAAACACTGATCCATTTAATTCTGCCCCAATATAGATGTGAACTGACTGGCATGGTGCTGGCCTGCAAGTGTACAGATGGAAAACAAGACAATATGCATTTTGATGTTCAAAACCACTCCAGAATGTGGATCTGTGTTTTCTTTGCTGGTGTAAATACTTTGATGAAGAAAATGCCTTGTGTGACATGTCCCTAATATCTAGTGACATATCAGTCCCTCTATTCTGCAATTTAAAATGATGATGAAGAAAGTAGATTGGTACACAGGTGGAAATATATAAAATATATTGACTCATGCTGCTAGATAATGTGGCTATAACCTTTCCTTAAATTAATTTATTGAATATAGTGTTGTCAATACTAATCTAACCAAAGAAACATTATACATTGTCAGGTAGAGTAAAACCCCTTTTATCCTGACAATATTGTCTAACACAAACAATATTAAATCCTCTGAGTATAAAAAATTGACGCATGTCGCCTAGTGAAGGTCTGCAGATACAGGTATGGGATCCCTAATAGGGATGTAGCGAACTGCCGATTTGGTGTTCGCGAACACCGGCAAAAAATGCGAACGTTCGCGGACAGTTCGCGAACTTCGAACACCCGCTAAAATCGTTCGATTCAAACGATCGAAGGATTTTAATCGTTCGAACGAATGGAAATCGTTCGATTTTTAGCGGTCGAAGGAATTCGAATGGTCGAATGGTCGAACGATTTGTATTCGAATCAACGCGAACTCAAAATGCGAACGTTCCCAAACGTTCGCGAACATTCGGCGGACGCGAACGGTCGAAGTTCGCGCGAACTAGTTCGCAGCAGAACAGTTCGCTACATCCCTAATCCCTAATCCAGAAACCTGTTATCCAGAAAACTCAAAAGTACAGAAAGTCATTTCCCATAGGGGCAGATTTACTAAAGGCCGAATTGTCGCCATCGACCGCTTCGCACCAATTCGCCAGGCCCAAATTCGTTACCACTACTAATACACTAAAATGAGAAGTTGAGTCCTGGGTGCCGAACTCTGGTGACTTTTCGCTAGCGATACTTCTACAATGCGAGCATTTCATAACAAAGATTCTCTAGTGTTCATTTATGCCTATCGAAAAGTCGCTAGTGATCTTACACTTAGGTCAATTTGAATAGCGCGGGTACATTAAAGTTGTATGGACGTCTTTATTAGTGATGTTGGTGCAAATGCTTGAAGTGATCACTTTTTATTCCAAATGTCCAAGGAACCTTAATAAAGACAAAAGAGATCATATATTGCCCTAGACATGAGCCCACTGTAAAATGAATGTTTCTTGGCCCTCAAATATCTGGGGAAAATGTTTACCCAAAAAAGTTTGTCAGGACTTTTGCAGGCGATCCCACTTAAAAAAAGGAAAAGTCAGCGTTTTTCAACTTTAATGCATTTTCCGCAGACACAATATGATGTAAGTCACATAAGATTGAGGGATATCTAGCTTGATTTTAGCAGGTCGCCTGTTTTGAGGTGGAGAAGTCAACTCTGGTGAAAGAGGTAACGGTAAAATCCGCACTTTAGTGAATTTGCGGAGTAACGACCATTCACCTGAGCAAAAAGTCGCCTGGCGATAGAGTGTGAATGAACGCTAGCGATGGTCTCTTTCACAAGTGAATTGTCGTCTGCACCTGTTAGTGAATTGGCGATGTCCCTGCGGATGTGATTCCTGTCGAAAGTCGCTAGCATTAGCCACTTCACCCTTTAGTAAAGCTGCCCCATAGACTCCACTATAAGCAAATAATTCAAATTTTAAAAAATTATTTCCTTTTTCATAAAACAGTACCTTGTACTTGATCCTAAGGAATTTGCATAAATCCACATAGGGATTATATTAATGTTTACATGATTTTTAGCAGACTTAAGTTCTGGTGATCCAAGTTACAGAAAGATCACTTATCCGGTAAACCGCAAGGTTCTAAACATTCTGGATAATAGATACTTTACTATATTATAAAGCATCTTCGGCAGCATTCCTGTAGCTTATGAGTGATAGTCATCATTTTGTGAAAATGCAATCCTCCATTAGTTATGTACAAAGGGAGATATATAGTGATGGGCGAATTTGTGGCGTTTCGCTTCGCCTGTGAAATTCGCAAAATGGCGAAAAATTTGCGAAACAGCGCCGGCATCTCGTTTTTGACGCTGGCACCCGTTTTTTTGACGCCGGCGAATTTACGCGAATTTATTTTCTGGTGGCGAATCGCGCAAATTTGCCGCGAATTCGCGAATCTTTCTATTACGGAGCCCTCAGCATTTTGCCAGCATGTGTGAGCAAAAGTCATTCAATAAGAACAGATTTCAGCTCCCTAGTTATCCAGGACAGAACACTTCAGCTGAATTAAGCCCTGTACATTTTTGTTGTCCTCAGCATTCACTGACTAATGAAAAATATGTAATTACAACATTGTTCTATATAGACACAGGCGCCAGAGCCTTTCACAGTTCTCTCCCACATTTCCAGATTTTCATTCTTAAGTACAACAGTAGTTTTAATGTGTAAGGTTTACTTTAAGTATGTATTTTATTATTAATCATTTATAATATAGTCAGTGCCAAAAGTGACATCTGGGAGCTGCTGGGAAAATCACTCAGGGATATGAACTGAAGGATTCACTAGCAATATTGCTGTCTCAAATGCAAAGTAGCTTTGTGGTCAGGTTTCAAACACTTTCCACATCCTAATGGACACAAATACTGAAGTGTTGGAAACTCAGTTTAGACCTTATATAAATTAAAATAGTTTTCTTCATTGCACATACAGTAAATGGTGTCTCGTTCAGGCTACATCATTTAAAGGCAAGCTGTTGTTATTATGAAAAAAAATCCATTAACTATGGTAGATGGTTAAAGGGTTATGCCTTTTTCAGAATGTGGTGCTGCGTGCACCTGAAACACAACTGTCAGCATACAGACAACTCTTGGCATGTGTGCCATTTAGTACATGCAAGGTAGTAATGCCTTTTGCATCTGTCCACCACAAGGGACAGCCCACTAATTATAGCCAGAGGCACACGTCGTTAGTGTATAGGCTCTAAGAGATGAAAGATATTAATATATGTAACCTCAAATGCTGTGGTTTCTTTTTTTTCTTCTACCACTTTTCTCCACTGCCTCTCTTACATGTAGAGATGCAGCAAATCCTTCTGCCCGGCCGAACCAAATCCTACTCCTAATTTGCATATGCAAATTAAGGGTGGGGAGGGAAATCATGTGACCTTTTGTCACAAAACAAGGAAGTAAAAAATATTTCCCCTTCCCATTCCCACCCCTAATTAGCATATGCAAATCAGGATTCGGTTCGTTATTTTGCCAAATCTTTCGCAAAGGATTCGGGAGTTTGGATTTGGTGCATTCTTCGCAAAACTGCCTCGAAAATTCGCCGGCGTAAAAATAAAAAGGATGCTGGTGTCAAAAACAGATGCTGGCATCAAAAATTAGATGACTGCGCCGTTTTGCAAATTTTTTGCCGTTTTGTGAATTTCGCTGGAAATTCACAAATTTGCCCATCACTAGCAATGTGCATTTCTTTGAAAAAAAAAGCAGGTACAAGTCAAATCACAGTTACACATCAAGGGGCATATTTATCAAGGGTCGGATCGGAATTTTTTTAGTTTTTTATAGTCAAAACTGTCAAATTCGACTAGGGAGTTATTAAAATTCGGTTTGAGTTTTTTTTTAAAAAAAAAATTGAATTTGATTTTCGAGTTTTATTTGGCCCTTTAAGAACTCAAATTACATTAACTTCATCCGTTTAAAAAATGTGATTTTTTTAAAATAAATTTCAATTGATCACATTTCGAGTTTAGGGGAGTTTTTAAAAACCCACAAGAATTCAAAATTCACTTTACATTCACAAGTATGGTGAATGTAAATAAGGCCAATGGAAAATAACAAGAAATAGCTCTAAGGGAAACCTCAAACCCCATACTTTCTCCCTAAATGTTCTACCTTCATAGATGCTGTGTCCTGCTAAAATTGACTCCAGAGAACTTTTTTTTATTGGCAAGTGCCTCCTAAGAGTGCCTCAGTGAATCCTCAATTGTACATACTGTATCCTGACATTAAAGGGATACTATCATAAGTTTTATGGTGTAGTTTTTATTTCTAAATTACATTGTTTACACTGCTCTACCATTTAAAATTTAATTCCTGAACCAAGAAGTATATTTTTTTTTACTTGTAATACAGGTGTGGAAGCAGCCATCTCAGGTCATTTTGAAAGAGCCAGCATTTCATGATGGAACTGTTTTAGCCCCATGTCAGATTTCAAAATTGAATATAAAAAAAATTTGTTTGCTCTTTTGATAAATGGATTTCAGTGCAGAATTCTGCTGGATCAGCACTATTAACTGAATATTTTGAAAACATTTTTTTTCCCATGACAGTATCCCTTTAAGTTTATCAGAACACAAGACATCATATGACTGGGGGCACCTGGGAAACTGACAATATAAAAAAAATATGTTTGCTCTTTTCAAAAGCAGATTTCAGAGCAGAATTCTGTAGCCCTATCAACTGATGCATTTTGGGGAAAAAACATGTTTTCCTGTGATAGAATGCCTTTAAGTTTTTCTGCATTTTACACATATTTTATGGCCTCATACATACAGAATAATGCGTAATGTATTTCCTTGATTTTAGTTTTTTTTCTGGATTTTACACCACTTTTCTTCTTGGGGTTCTATTTTATTTTGAATTATAGCAATTTACATTTTTACAAAGAGTGACAAATAAAGGTTGCCAGTGACCTCAATTATCATTTATTAGTAGAGGCCTCTGAAGCATATACTCTGGTTAGCACTCTAAAAGGGGATGTAATATGTTTAGTTAGCGCAAAAAAGGTTTTCAAAGACCATTGAGAATGTTAGCTACCACATTTTCTTCATTTATGACCAATTACAAACCTCAACAACTTCCTTGCAAGTTTGCAACCAAATGGCTTTTGCAACCATTCGCAGTGAATGTAATAAAATGTTGAAATTGCAAAGCTGAATAGGAAATATGCAACCCACAAACTGAACAATCTGGTCATACGTAGGAGGGGTGTAGCACCCTTCAGCCTTTACTTTGTCAGTAACCACCCATATGTGAAAAGATAGTGGCTAATTTAGTCATAACACTTTGGGAAATCATTTTGGACACTATTGATTTAAAATAAATCACCATAAATTATTTTAATAAATGGGAGTTGCTAAGATAACATTGGTTATCTTGATGGATATTTGGCTTATTTTCAACAAAAGTAACTATGCAACTGCCAGGTTATTGTTTATATTAAAAACATTATAAATTAACTTCTAAAACTCTCAATAAAAAAAGAGTAGAAAGAATACTGGAGTGTATTATTTTACCCCATTTTTAGGGATGATCTTGATAATGGCGAAAAACTTCAAATTAAAATAAAATTTCAAAGTTGCACAAAGTTTCATGAAACTATAAATGTGTAAAAATATAAATGAAAAATACTGATAGAATCATTGTCAGGAGAGATTAAATTCAGTTGTGTATTCATACTGAGCAGATTGAATTAAATATGAAGCCATTCGCTTGTTCCTACATTTGAGAACTGGTAAACAGAAATGTGCCCCTACCCTAATAAACTCTTCCTAAAGAAATTAAAATGAATTGTGTTGTGAACAGGGATGTTGATTTGTATGCAGCATCTCCCAGGCTTCATAGAATTAACTAGCATATTTTGACTTTGGCATAGTTACCATATAGGTGACTGATTATATCCATTCAGCTTCATATTTCCATGCAGTTAGCCCCTGCTGAGCTTATTAAGCTGGTATATCAAGTCGGCTTGTCCTTTAGTTAGAGTACACAAACTCTTTTAGAGCACAGCACAATTCTGCATCTGTCCTCTTACCTGTCACATCAGTCCTCTTTCACTGATGTTAAAAGAAATCTTTACTGTCACTCATATAACCAATTCACTTTGTTCACAGGCAAGTGACAACCTTGTTTTTCTTTTCCCACCACAGAACTGGCTCCACAGAATTAGCATTCTCAAAATTTAGACTACCTCATTAGACTGAATAAATTTAAAAGCCTGTGTGCAGATTTAAAAGATATGCCCTGACTTTCCATAAAAAAAACATTTTAGGCATGTTTTGAGAAGGGAATCGAAAGCTTGGCTTAGAGGGATATATTTCACGTTTTAAGGACCAAGGGGTGTATCAAGGCACACAAAGTTCCAAAAATAATGCCTTAATTATGATGTCTCTGTCTTAAGAGCAATATTGTTTAAGTTGTTTAACTCAAAAGATAGTCTGGAGATTACTTAAAGGATTGATAGCAAAGAGGTGTAAATGGAGATGAAAAAAAGTAAAGACAATTAGATGATTTACTTGAGGAATGGTGGTAGTAGTGTCAGTGTGTGTGTGTGTGGAGGGGAGGTATAAGTCACATTTCATTATATAATGCACATGATATACTGATTTGTGAAAATATAGCTTCTTCAATTCCTATAGTCATGTCAACCCAATATCTTTCTGTCCCATCTAGCAGAAAGAGTGAATCCACTATCTAACAGAGTTTAAAGGTTATCCTATTTCAGTTTGCCAACAACTTGACTTTGTTTACTGTCCATATCACTGTAGTGTCAACAAGGACCATATCACCAAGTAAACATATCTTTAGTTTGTTCCATGAAAGAGACAACTTCTCTGAGTGTTTGAGATGAGGTATGAATACAATGATAGCACATTTGTAGAGCTTTGCTGTTGTCTTTAAAATTAAAATTAAAAGATCCATTTAGATCATATATCAACAGATTTTAGATGCAACACTAATGTAAGGAAGAAACAAAGAGGAAATGTAATGTCTGATCTCACTATCTTTATTCGCTAAGTAATAGACATCAACTGAAGGCCATGGTATGTCAAGTCTAGCAACTAGTGATGGGTGAATTTAATCACCAGGCATGGATTTGCGGTGAATTTTCACATTTTGGCGCCCGCAAAAGTTTTCGCGAATGACAATTCACACACACAAAAAAAAAATGCTGCGCGTCAAAATTGACGTGCGCATAAAAATTGACATGCGTCAAAATTGTTCAGACGCCCATTGACTTTGATGCATTTGGACAAAAGAGTCACGTGTGAAAAAATTGTCTCTCATGTCAAAATTGTCACATGTCCAAATCATTGACTTTAATGCGATTAGAACATTTTTCACTGTTTCGCTAATTTTCCGGAGTTTCATTAGTTTTTTCGTGAGACGAAACAAGCAATTAGATGTGTGTTTTGAAACATTTGACCAATATATCCTCCCTGCTGATAAGTGTAAGGTATTGCATCTTGAATTTAAAAATATGCATGCCAGTTCTACCCTGAATGGAACTTCGTTAGACAAATACATAATGCAGAAGGACCTTGGGGTATAATAAACTCATCTACAATATGTTGTGCTGTTCAACAGGATTTTATTGAATTAGAGTCCAAAGAAGGCAGCTAAGTTGGAAAAGGGCTATGGGAAGTCACAGTTTTGAATTGTTTCCCCTTTGAGACAATTTGGATTGTATATCTGTTGCTGATTCACTTGTGCTGGTAAGCTGAGTATTTCTATATATAAAAAATTAAGCAAAATCAGAAATTGAATTCAACCAAATAAATAGATATGTACATAACTAAAATGACAATATTAAATGAAGTTCTGCTTTAAAATTATATTTCATTACTTTTCATTTCAAGTGACAAAGAATGTTGAAGATTCTGCACCTGTGTTCCAACATGGCTAAAACATGGATTGAAATATATTTACTTCCTTTGTTCCATATTAAATGATTTTGTATCATGCATTCGTATGTTGAATGTATAATTGAATGTAAGAAAATATGCATGTATGTATGCTAGGAAATCAAACATGTAATATGAAAAGACAAAACACCCAAGAAAAGATATATACTGTATATTGTTCTGCAAGGCTGAAGCATGAATGTAGTTGTAAATTTAATGTTTCTTGCTGAAAAAAGGTCATCTTTGGCGAGGTCGGGTTTTTCTTAAGGTCATTTCACATTGAGATATCTACATCCTTTTGACATTTCATCTCAGAGAGGCGCAACTATTCTGACATATGAAATTGGTTCTTTGCAACCCCATTGGCTATTTCTATCAACATCTGTTATTATTACAAAAAAAGGAATGTGTACTGATTGCAAACAAAAATTCATATTTTGAATACATACATTTCTTTCTTTAAAATAGCACTATAGAGCTCCTAAAATATAATAATGTAGGGTGTAAAGCAAAGAATTTGATGCATAAATTAGCAGATGGTATAATTATGACTACTTCAGAGAAAGATATGTTTGCAATGATGTTACTCTACTTTTACTCTAGCAAAATAGTGTATCGCTTTGGAAGGTTCTTTCAATGGATTAGCAATTATTAGATTTTCAAACCCAGTCACTAGTGTTATGTGCAATAATAGCACACCCGTATCATTTATACCTGAAATAATGAAAATAATGAAATAATGGAGCACTGTTTCTGATTTGGTGATCAAGTTTGAGTGTCAGCTGCAATGGACCATCTTGCAATTAGATCATAGTCAGTCTGTCCAAACTAAAGATGATAATTGCCTGTGGCCCTTGTCAATGGTGTCTCGGCAGAAATTAAATTGGGAGGAGCCATGGTTTGCTCTTACTTTCATCCAGATCTGCTCAACAATTTACCAATAATATTCCTAACTGCTAACTATGCAAATGTTATGAGTAAATGCATTTTTTTCTGTGTGTTATTTGTCCTACATTTCCAGTAGAAAACAATTAAGAGAATAAAAACTGTTTGAGATTTAATTCACATTAATAAAATCCAAATTAACTTTTGCATTAATGTTATTCATTAAGGCATGTGTGTCCATACATATTGTGGTAAAATACTGTTGTGGTTATATAAAAAATGGCAATCTGCGCCAAAACTAGCATTTTGCACATTGCACTAGGTTTATAAATGGACTCTTTAACAACTTATTATTAATCACCTGTAGTAAAATGGAAGCCACACCCCCTTTGTCTGCTAAAAGGACAAGTAAAGCCATATACACAGTGGGGTGTCAATTTGCTAGTGAATCCAAAAGATATGGGTTTTTTTTTAGGAGAAAAACAATCTGAATATTTTATTCTACTTCCCATAAGGAAGCCCAACCCAGGGATGATTGGGAGCTAAGTACATTGGTGTTAGTGATTTGTTATTTTTTTTCCCAGCCAGGTGCACATTTTTTTAAAAGGTAATTTGCCTTTACTTGTCTTTTAAGCTCTTGCCAACTAATGTATCAGCAACATTTTTATTATTGGCAATGGTATAACATAAAATTAGCTGCAAACAGTACTTTGTATGGACTTCAGTACAAATGCATGGAAATACTCCTTTTCCAAATGCACAAAATGAATCAGTTTTCAAGGACTGATCATCCACCAGTGGTTTTAGACCATTCCGCATAGTAAGGAGTCATTAAGTTGATAAGGAAATTCCTTCAAAGAAACCAGACATAATACAGCAAAAACGATAATCTACCTGTTATTATTTACACAAGAAAGACACAAATATGAATGTTAAAGAAGTCTTTTGTAAGATCAAACATTTTATGTCCATTATTTCTTACCCCAGCCTTTCTACCTGCCTTTCCTTACTCTGCATTCCTTTCCCATGTTTTTGTCTATTCTTAGGTCAAGATTTCCTTGTTTATTTCTTCACACAGCGACCTTTCATTGAAGGACAGGTCTAATTTTGTGCTTCACTGACTAAGAATGAGAATTTGTCACTTTATTCAGAAAAACATTTCCAACACTATTCATGTGCAAAGGAATTATAGCTTTCATATGAAAACAATTCCTCGCTTCTCTAAGAAAAAATAATTGTATTGACTTCAAGAAGTAATAAACAAAGTTTAGATTACAGAAAGGGCATTTAATTTGAGTATGAGAGCACACATTTGCATTAGGAATTAAATTTCATCCCAATGCAGCTGTTATGCAAACAAAGTTTTACACATAATGTTGAACTGCAAAGACAAAAATTAATTTGGTCAATAAGATACAAGTAATGAATACTCTCTAAATGATTCTAATACCTACAGTATATTCAAATAAACCAAAAGTTTTTAATTTAAATTTTAACAAAAATTATTTTTCAACTTGGCCCCTGAAGTTCATGAAATTATGTCTATATAACTCAAAATGATTACCACACAGGAGAAGAGTCTTGGAGTTAGGAGACTGATTCGGAGTAAAATGCTTAGTCATGCTTAGGAAGATAGATGGGCAATAGATGATGGATGATGACAGATTGAGGCAAAGATGAAGAGGGGAAGTGGATGAATAAATTAAGTTATGGGAAAGAATATCATTTTAATATTTTGTTAGATAAGGTTTGTTTTACCTGTTCTGTCTTGAAAACTGTTTTAGCAAAAGGGTCTTCTTAATGACCGGCTGACAAACTGCTGTGTAATAGTGAGTCAAAATAGTCTTCCGGAAGGTTATGGTCATGTAATATAACCATTTTAAATCTCAACCATTGCTCTAATGACCCCTTTGGGAACAATTTTGACATTTTCACATTAAACATATTTAAAACATATTTAAAGCCATTTAATGTGATATGTCATAATAAAACCTCAGTTTGGAGATTCCTCCCTCTAGTTAATTTTTGAAACTTCATTAGCTCTACTAGGATGTAATTTCTGTAGCTTCTCATGCCTGCTTCCAGGCATTTGATGAAATGACTTACTCAAAGGGGGTTTATTTATCAAAGTCAGAATTTTTCTCAAAAAACTCCAACCAAATCCACGCAGGGTTTTTCGGGTTATTCATCAACACTTTCTCAGAAATTGTGTTTGTTGGAAAAAATCTGAAAAAATAATAAAAAATACATATTTTATGATTTTTTTCAGAATTTCCACCCAAAACTCAAATCTGAAAACCCCGAAAACTTTGGATTTTTGCACAAACCCAGCACAGATCAAAAAATCTTTGGGACTTCTCCATTTGACTTATATGCAGATTCAGATTTTTACCATCCACGGAGTATAATAAATTATGAAAAATGTTTGATTTTTTTTCTCCCACTAAAAATTTGGATTTTATACAAAAAAAACATATTTTTTTGGTTTTTGGCATTCAGAGTTTAGTAAATAATCCCCAAACACATGTTTAAATCTAACCTATTTGCTTGCTGGAATTTGGTTTATGCAACAACAAATTAAGGGGGACATTTACTAAGTGCTAAAACTTCGAAAATCGACGATCGAATTGAAAAAATTCGATAGTCAAAGTTTTTTTTTAAATTAAATTTAGCAGTTTTCAATCAAATTAAAATCATTCGATCGATCATAGAAATCGTTCAAATCGACCAATTTGAACGATTTAATCGATTGATCGAACAATTTTCAAAAAATAAAAGGTCCCCATGGGCTAACATAGCAATTTGGCAGGGTTAAGATGGCGAAGTTTCGAAGTCAACGTTTTTTAAAGAGACAGTACTTCTATATTCAAAGTTTTTCCAATTTGAATCGAAGTTGAATTTGGCCTATTCAATGGTCGAAGCACCCAAAAATTACTTTGAAAATTAACGTTTTTGAATTCGCAAATTCACTTCGAATTCACTTCGACCCTTAGTAAATGTGCCCCTAAATATTACTGAACAAAATCTGTTTGTTACCCACACATTATGTAGGACTTCATGGTAGCTTAGATGTAGGTGACCAGTTGACATCTTATAATAGAATGGCATGTGGAATGTCCTAGCATGCAGCATTTAGTCTCTAATACAATTATGGTATGACCATAACAAGAGGAAGTAGCAATGACAGACTCTGTAGGAATAACATATCACCCAAGTGAAGTGATAGTTTGTACACACATAAAATATAAATTTGAGTGTATGCAATTCAGTTACATTAAATATTCTTAGATTGCAAGCTCTCAAGAGCAGATCACTCCACATTCTGTTTCCAAACAATATACTACTATAATTGTGCTCATGTATTCTTGTGAAATGTTTGTCTGTAAATGTAAAGTAGATGGTTACTGTGTAGATGGTTACTGCGGGAGACAATGGTGATATATACAAAATAGTAATAATGTTTATATAATATCCACTCCCCAGTACAGCCTGTTGTGAATGACATTCATTAAATGATTTGCGGACAGTGATGAGTGAACATTTTCAGAAGGTATTTTATTTTACAACAAACTTATTTGCCACACCCTTCAATGAACAATGTTATCCCACACTCATTGGTTCTCTCTACTGCTTCACATAAATCCTGCATTGTTTGCAACATGAAGAATCAGGAAATACACTTAATGGTGTACAATATCTACACTACTAAATATCTCATTACATCTTTAAAATGAAGGCTGTGTCATGCTATGTTATAGTGAGCCATGTAAGAAGTATGGTATTAAAACAACATCTGTTCCATCTGTATATATCTGAGGGTGAGTATGATTCTTTGATTACCCTTTAGAATATACACTTCTTTTATCAAAATTCGTATATGATTTGGCATTTTGGAGCACTTAGCCATTGGGGTTATTTGGGGCTCCTTATCACTTATATGTACAGAGTTTAGGATTTTATACCCTTTGAAATCCCTGTAAGTTTCTGCTTATATTAGTGTGGCCCTCTAAGATTAGCACATTTACTGTATATTTTTATAAACTTCCTTTAGTTGTTTTGCTGATATGATCCATACCATAAAGGAGATTGTCTTTTTTAATAAATCTGCTTATATTCTAGGGCAAGTTATTCTGTATAAGATACAAATACTGAACTTCCTGAATCCACCCCACATACACCCATTGTGCATTCTGCTAGTTCCATATGCTGGAAATGACTGAAGTAACCCAGCTTGAAGCCTGTAAACAGATACTTAACTAATTAAAATAATGACTGCAAATCTGCCTAGCAAACCATCAACTGGGAGTGCAAGATTAGAAATGACTTACTTAAAAGAGAAAGAGTTTGTGGTCTGTTTTAAAGTCAGTATAAAGGGTTCTTCTATTTGAACAAATCCACTTTCATTTTCTTAAAATGCTACATCCCTTTAGGTTGAATGCATTCATTGCAGAATAACTTTTATTGTGATAGATGAAGTGGAACAAGCATGGGCTCCCTCACAGTCACTTCCTGTAAAAGTTCCCTGAGTTATGTGGAATAAAGTAGAAAGTCCAGATTTTTTTTTTCTCCAGACTTGGAGATTACTGCAGGCAATCTTGCAACTTTCTAATACTTGTGTTTAACAGTAATTGTTGTTGGTTGACAATGTAAGACTCAATGTGGCCATGTATAGTTATGCATACCCAAAAATATAAAATAATTTCTTAATGCTGTTCCTACAAATTTCACTTTGGGTATGATGTACTTTGCAATACAGAGCACAAACACAGACAGTGTTTAATTAATTTGGAAAGGCCTTGCTCTTAATGCAGGGTAAAAATCTACAAAATAAATCATTGAATATCAATGATAATTTGGACTTGTAGTCAGATCTTGATAGAAAGTTTGAGCACCTGTAAAGCAACTCAAGGATGCTCCAACAGCTCTTAGGTTCCAACTGTTTAGTAAGACTGGAATCCATTAAATAAGTGTAAATAGAGTTTCAGGGTACACTATATTTGCTCATCCATTAAGGTGGCCATAGATGCACCAATATTATTGTACGAAATATCTTTCATACTATAATCCGTGAATGTCGACCGATAACAGTAAAAAGCCTTGGATATCTGTTGTGTCGTGGATTTGTCATCTCTTCGTAGTTAACATCGATAATGTTAATGCTGAATCATGAGACAGAGCTTAAGAATACTTTTTTTGTTTTTACCTGCATATCTGACGATTCAGAAATATCTTTTGTACGGCCAATGATCGTGATAAAGTTATTAATTGTAGCATGTATGGCCACCTTTACTCTATTTAGTGCATCTCCAGAATTGGCATGCACTAGGTGTGCTGATTGCAGCAAAGAGAAAAATAGATCTTCCTATAAATCTGCTCTGTTAGTAAATGTAGAATGACAGTATATGTAACACCAGGAAGGTTTGTTTTCCATTCTTAAAATTAATGGGTCCTCGAATACAGTATGCCCTATAAATGAATGAGGCCTAGAGCACCACATAGTAATTGACTGAAATCAAATGAAAAACTGAAATCCACTGGGTTTCTCATCCCTTGCATTCTTAGTATTACCTCATTGAAACCTAATTTATGCTCATCAGAGGATCACATTATTAAAGTCCTTACCCACACTGTTAGTCTACTTTCCATCTTTTAAATCAACTTGTCTAGCCTGTACTAATAATTCATTAAATACTGTTACACAATCCATAACATATTCCAATCACATTTTGTGAACTCTTTCATTGAGACACCTCAGTTTTCAGAATTTCCTCAGACCTGCCGAGGTTGCATATACAGTAAGTCAATGGGAGAAGCCCCAAAGATTGTTCAATCTGCACTGGTTTTCTGGGTTTTCGGATAAAAATCGGAAATTTAAGATTGTTTTACCGCAAAAAAAATTTCGCAAAAGTGTATTAATAAATAAGTTGAAAAACCCGTGCAGATTTGGTCTGTGTTTTTTTTCAGAAAATATTAAGATAAGTTCGGACTTTGAAAATAACCCCCTTGTTGTTAATTGCATGTGTGGTTAGCTATTGGAGAAAACCCTAAATCTCCATTACTGCCTCTTACTTACATTGGAAGCACCTGAAACTTTATAAACCAAAATTGTATCCTTGGCCTGATATGCACCAGTACCGGCACCTTCAAGAATATGCTATTCAAGGGAATGTGGGGCCTGAGAAGCAGTTCTGAGCCTTTCTTGATCCACTGAAATATATGTTAAGGAAACACACCCAAAGTATCAGTTACCATGAGCCGGATGCAAATATTTGTGCAGAATCTTGAGTGAAAAATCTTACCACTTCTTAAGTGCTCATTCAAGAAGCATGTTTGTCCAGAGTCATGCTACATTCCATAACTTAAGGGTATCCATAGGGAGGTGCATATGTTCCTATCTCTGCCTTTTCCTCGTGAATACAGCAGTATGTAGTCAGAAGTACTGATGGTGGGACAGGGTGCAAAGTACAAAAGTCATGGTAGCTTGAGCTTGGTTTTTTTTACAATCTGCACCCTACCCCACCATCAGTAAATTATCCATCCAGTGTGTTTTCAATCTAATATATTTCTTGGCCAGTTATCTGATTATGGGTCACTGAAATGGCTAGAAAAAAAATCAACCATAATGCCTTATTTGCAAAAAAACCTCATTGTGATGAAATATTTATTCTGCTTTTGATAAATGTGTCATTTTATTAAAAAAGAATCATTCTTTTAGATTTTTGTGAGTGAATACATACATGAGAGAGTTGAGGTTCAACGAGCAACGAAACCTAAGGTGATTTAAGAGAAGAAGTGGGAGGAAATAATTCTGGGTGATTTAAGAAAACCTGGATCAAAGGACAACCTGAAGAAAAAAGTAAACCTCAAAATTGCCTTTATAGGATAACTGTAGTAAGAAATTGGGCCATCTGCAATGATATTTTAAATAACTGTCCTCTTGAGCAGTGATGGGTGAATTTGTCCCATTTTGCTTTGCCAAAAGTGTCCAGAGAAACGGCAAAAAAAAATTTTGCGCCCACGTCAATTTTGACGCCCGCATTAAAGTCAATGGGTGAATAATGTTGATGCATGACAGTTTAGATGTGAGCGACTATTCCAATGCGTGTTCAAATTTTTTGGACGCTGGCTAATTTTTGCCGCAGTTGCAATTTAGTTGCAGGAGGCGAAAACGCAAATTCGTGCCTGCCGAAATTATTTGCCCATCACTACTCTTGAGGACACACAAAAATCTTCAGCTTTGTATACAGACAGTAGGAACTTAGACTTTGTACAATTGTAATTCATAATACAGGGTTCCGATATAACCTCAGCATTGTCCTGTATCTGTGCTCCTCATTTCCATGCACAAGACAATATGCGTGGCACAGGCAGAAAAGCCTTAATACACAACAATCTTTGCATGTTATGTGAAATGACATAAAAAGAAGTCAGCTGCCAAGTATCATCATTTCTTCCTCACCCTAGAGAGGCAGAGAAAGGAAAAAGAGAGAAAAAAAAATCCCTCGATGGGTGCCACAAATGAATGTCTTTCATTATCACCCTGTGTCAATGCACTGTGTAACATTCATTGTGCATGCATAGTAAATTTCTATTTACCAGCCAGTGCCTTTGATAAATCAGTATCTGCCCCTCTTCCCATCTGTACAGCAAAGAACTGTAAAAACCCCTATTCCTCTCATTCCTAGTAAGGAGATATCTATTCTGAATAAGAAAGCATATTTTACCTTCTCTATCAGTTTTTTTTTTGTTTTTTTTTACAGCCACTTTTATTTTTTCACCTGCTGTGTTTTAATGCTGAAGTGACTTCTGTGTATACAACGCTCATACTGAAATGTCTGCGGCAGATATATGCAATATTAAAGAGTGCTTATGAATTTTTGACATCTAATTAGTTGCTACCCAGTTAACATGTCAAGACTCAGAGGGAGTGCGGAGCCAGTCCTTTCTGAATAAGTTAAATCTATGCCCTGTCCTTTCATGTTTTATTCTTTAATGTAGGTGGTGATTATTTAGGTCTGATTAATTGATGAAGCTCATTGGTCTGGCGAATGTTGCACATTTCATTACCCTGCCAAGTACTTCATCTATAGCTTTGTTTATTCTAGGAAGTCATCACTTGAAATGTGCCGTGTGATAATATATATATATATATATATATGTTTGGGTTAATGACTCCTCCCTGATCAGGTCTTGTTCTAGAAAGAACAATTTCTGTCTTAAGCACTGCATAAAAATAGCTCCGTTGTCTGGTACATTTTCTGCATTGGGGGCGTTGTTCTGAAGTAATGAAGCCTGCAATTAATTCTCATGTCAGCTACTTTTGATAGTGGACAAATCACATAATTATCTGGTGCTTCGGCATCATACTGTATATAAGTTGGTATAAGCTTTCCAGGGTGAGGACTACTAAATTCTTTTTAAATCTAGCAAAGAGAATGAGATACTTGAAGGAGGTTTGTTTATTTATATATATATTTTTAGAATTAAAATATATATGCCATATTACAGACCTCTGATTTTTCTTTAAACTTTCCCTGTGTTGCTTACAAGCTACACTATACATTAAATGGCTTCACATCATGTGATGCAAGTCAGCAAATCAAAATGTTTTCTTATTTACTTGTCCTTACTAGCTATACATAATCATACTTATTGTTCTTATAATGCTCTGTACACTGCTTTCTTTTCCACTTATTCTTAGTATTTTCAAATGATATTTTAGGGAGAAAAACTGCCAATTTTGTAAGCTCATTTAATGCTATAGCAAAACACAAAGAATGACAATTTATCTTTCTTATACCATTATTTTGTATAATATGCAATACTTCAGTGATTTTCTATTCTGCAGAATTATTGATGTAAAAACAGCATAATTACTTCTGAGAAGAGAAGGGAGCTGAGAGGAAAATAAGTAATAAACACAAGACATGGCCATCTGTCATTTTTCTGCATCGTTTCAACCATTGTGGCCCTATCTGAGCACCTCTGGAATGGCTCCTTTATCATTTGCATTGATCCAGTGCAATTAATCCATAACAATAATGTACATTTTCTGTATTTTTTTTTACTATATATAAACATATTATATCAGCCAATAAATTCAGGAAATACTGTATATATATATATATATATATATATATATATATTCCATATTTCAAGCGCACTCCGCACATAAATTGCAGGACCCAGGTGCTACCTTAAAGGGATACTGTCATGGGAAAAAACATTTTTTTCAAAATGAATCAGTTAATAGTGCTGCTCCAGCAGAATTCTACACTGAAATCCATTTCTCAAAAGAGCAAACAGATTTTATTATATTCAATTTTGAAATCTGACATGGGGCTAGACATATTGTCAATTTCCCAGCTGCCCCAATTCATGTGACTTGTGCTCTGATAAACTTGAATCACTCTTTACTGCTGTACTGCAAGTTGGAGTGATATCACCCCCTCCCTTTTCCCCCCCAGCAGCCAAACAAAAGAACAATGGGAAGGTAACCAGATAGCAGCTCCCTAACACAAGATAACAGCTGCCTGGTAGATCTAAGAACAACACTCAATGGTAAAAACCCATGTCTCACTGAGACACATTCAGTTACATTGAGAAGGAAAAACAGCAGCCTGCCAGAAAGCATTTCTCTCCTAAAGTGCAGGCACAAGTCACATTACTTGGGGCAGCTGGGAAATTGACAAAATGTCTAGCCCCATGTCAGATTTCAAAATTGAATATAAAAAAATATGTTTGCTCTTTTGAGAAATGGATTTCAGTGCAGAATTCTGCTGGAGTAGCTCTATTAACTATTAACTGATGCATTTTGAAAAAAACATGTTTTCTGATGACAGTATCCCTTTAAGAGGCTGTGTTATCAATCAATCGAAGGAGTCAGGTGCACACCGGGATTTAAATAGTTAAAATGTCCACATTTTATTTAAATACTTTTAAAACACTTTTAAAAAAGAGAACTGGTCCAGTTCTCTTTTTTAAAAGTATTTAAATAAAATGTGGACATTTTAACTATTTAAATCCCGGTGTGCACCTGACTCCTTAGATATATATTTTTTTTTTTGTAGAACACCGGAAAAAGATATTCCGTCTGAAGCGAAAATAAATAATAATCTGCCATTAACGATGAGCTAAATCTGTTGTCCTATCAATTGTCCATTATTCATATTAGGCCTTCTTCCTCCTCAAATAACAATTCTGGAATACACATTAAACCAAACAAAAAATACAGTAGAACAGGAAGAAATGCACCAGGAAACGCGGGGTTGTCCAGTGTTGTCTTATGCATTTATAAATATTAATTGATTAAAACCACTTTTATAGCTCAGGCCGCACTCAGATTCAACTAATAAATAACAAGCTAGCCTGATCAAGAATTTTGTCAAAATCATGCTGCATGAGGGGTCCTAAACTGGCAAATAAAATCTGTTCAATTAGGGTATCCATTTGGGAATGATCATTTGCAAAGATGCATTTACAGAGCGTTCAGATCTATAACACTTTCTAAGTAAAGTGAGAAATTCTATTAAGCAGGCAAGCACTAAATATTGTAGTATATATCTTTATCCTAACTGTTACCAAGTAATATTAACTTAAAAAGATATATTTGTTTCTGCTGTAAAAAAGGATATGCATGATATTTTAGGTTTATACATTAACACAGATTACATTTATTTTAAAACACTCATGCTTGGATGCACACCATGAAGATGTTTTATAGAATGCCATATAAAGCAAGGCACTCACAGGGCTTTAAAATTTTGTGAAAAGAGGTATATTTTATTTATTCCAACATTTTGGTCTTCCTTGAGACCTTTGTCACTTTGTCAGCTGATGCAGTTATCCTGCTTGGTTCCAGCATCATTTCTTCATATGTTTGAATCAGTGCTAAGCATCAGGACAGGACATAATAAGGAAGAATCTGGAAAACCTGGTTGTGGAACCCATTTTGACAGTGACTGTACGCGCTAACCTCCTACCCAGCACACCTCTTCTTTAAAAAAAAGTTCATTGGCCCATGATCCTTTTGTGAGGAGTACACCACTGGAAGGTATCTGCACAGTACTGACCTATTTAAAGATTTCATACTACTGTGCATGGACCTAGTTCAAACCAGTGCAAGTGACACCTGATGCCATTGAAGAAGATCCAAAGAAAATGGAGATAACCGCACATGTTCCCAAACCTATTGGTGCTCAGTGATGGGGGAATCGGCAACCTCCAGTACAATGTATGAAGTATATCACTGTCACACAAGCCATGCATTTATCAGGGCAAGCCCTTGAAATTTTATTTAATGCCTGGTGCAATGTTTGGGGGACACTCCCCTTGACAAAGGAGAGTTTCCCCGAAATGTTGCACCATGCATTAAATAAAATTGGAATGGCTTGCCCTGCTAAACGCATGTCTTGTGTGCCGGTGATATTCTTCATACGCATCATATTGATGAAGGTGACATGCATGAAATACCCTGAGGTGGGGTAGGTCTAGGCTAGGGGTTTACAATGATAGTCACTGGCAGACACGAACAAAAATTGGCAACCCCCTTGAATTTACCCAGATATTTTGGTTTTAAAGGAATAGTACATAGTTATTGTTTTTAAATACCCTTTTTAACCAAGTCATAAAGCCTGGACATAGATGGCTTCAACTATTAAAGTTTGAAGCATTAGTTAATATTTCTCTGCAGCATCTTCTACCCATATTAAGCTTAAAGCTTTACTAAAGTCTATTAACGATCAATATGATACTTAGCTGTCGGCAAAATGGTACACTTTAAAGGCTATAGCCTATGGGGTGTTTTAAATTCTGCTTCTAAATAGCAGCGGTATAAGGCTAATGGTAGATTTGTTGAATGTTTGTGTAATGATTTTCTTTAGTTTGTAGAAGGGCTGAAATTATAGAAGCCAGCCCCCTAGTCATTAAGGAAACCTGGGGGAAAAGATAATAAATCATGATTTTGAACTTTTCACCATTTAAGCCTTTGTTGAACTAGAACTCCTCTAAGGCCTCTTACAACATGCTATGTTCCATCTGTTCAGTGGTTACATGCCATACAGTGAGTAAAGACACTATAGAAAAGCATGGGCAAAAGCATGGGCTAAGTTAACTCACTGCATGAAAGAGCCATCACAGAGGTACACATGAACCATAAGACATCCTCCTGAGGAGGGGTGCCATGTGTTGCAGATATACAAGATCTAAATGCAGGTTGCAAATTACTTATGAATATACAGAGAGAAAGAAAGGTGTGTTGGGAGCCAAGAGCAAATCCATTTTAAACCCATTTTTATATCAGTTTAACTGAAAACATCAATTTGTTTTTATGGTTCACGAAGAAATCAACAGCAAATCATTTTGGTCCTACATGAGCATGTAGTTTTTTTATTGAAGGGAAATATTATTCATCAACTGAAAAGAAGAAAGATTATGTCACATGAGGGTTAGTTTACTATTACTGGGTGCAAGAGCTATACCCATCTGGGTGCAATACACATGGCAATTGAACTCAAACTATCTGCAGAGTTTCTATACTTGCCTGCCTTTTCCTAGTTGTGGCTTTGATAATGCATCAGAATCAGGTGCGAGATGCAGAGCAGAGGGTTTTCTACAAAAGAAGAACCCTTGCAATTCAGATGCCCCTGTTAAAGCCCTATAAACTACACACATTAAGGAGTCCAAGGTGACAACTGTCCTGCTCAGTTGTCACTCATATTTTATATGCAAGGTGCAGCCCCAAGAGTGCTATTTTTTATCAACAAATCTTTGTGCCTCATTTTAGATTTAGAAAGCGATTACAAAAATCACTGTCGACAAAATACATGGAGCTTTACGCCTGTATTTTTTCACACTTTACTCCTTACCCTACTTTAGTAAATTCAGAATTGTATAATTAATATATGACATTAAGACATGCCTATATACTCCAAAAGCACTTACCGATTATGTGCCTGGGATTTTTCTTTTGCATTTGTATATCATAACTGAAGCCATGCAGGCATTTAAAAAAAGCAGCAGAGAAATAAAAATATTATTCAAACACACTTATATTGGCAGACATTGTGTATTCCTCCGATTGAGTACTGTAAACACAATAGTACAGTCAAAATGGAGGAGGGGTGGAAGCCAGGGTTTCAATTTAACAAAACAACCAATTGGAGCACATTCTGTTTGTCTTTTGCTAAATATTCCCTCAGAAAAAAACTCTGAACTTCACAGTGTTAGCAGCAGCTGAAATTTAGAATTATTGTTTCCTTCTACCAGAAGACTCATTTTCCAGAGCCACATTTGCAGCATAATAAGCTTTTTGTTATTTTTTCAATTAGAGTCAATTGACCTAACAAAATGGTTGCCAATTAAGTGATTTTTGTAATGGTCCGGGGGTAATTTACTCGAGCTTGTCAGCTGTGTTTCATGAAGATGTCTTTTTTTTTTTTGCTTCTCTCTTACTTTTTCCCCCCTCTCTCTCGCGCATAATGGTTCATAATTTTGAAATCTTCTCCTTCTGTTTCCTTCACAATAATTCGCAATTACAGGAAGTTATTGGAGGTGATTTTTTTTTTTTTTACCTTGCCTTTGAGTTAGTAATTTTAAATACAACGTACATATTTGTAAGGGGGGGGAGGGAAAGGCTATTACTGAAATCACTTTTTGTGTAAACTCAATTATTTTATGAATAGTGACACCAGAGTCTGACTACTAAAGCCTGCTATTATGTGTGTGGTAAAAGGTTTAAGATATGCAGAACAACCCTTGAATCAAACTCCTATTCAGGAAAGTAAACAATAATGAAAGTGATTAGACACAGCCTAGGTAATCCCAGACAGTCAACAAAATATATAAATAAAAATATAAGCACAATATAAAAATATTTTTGAAAGCTTTCATGTGAAAGATTAAATCTTGTAATCTACAAGTCTAAACAACACACAGTAGGACTCATCAAACTGGCTCATGTCGACTAAAATAGTTTTATGGTCATGGGCAAACAGCTAATGAATTGGTGTACAGCACTACGAATTTGAATTTTGTAGGATTCAATTCGATGGTCAAATTTCGAAGTATGTTACACTTCGAAATTCGACCCTTGATAAATCTGCCCCTAAGCATCCCAACCAAGATCCCAACCAAGATGCTTCAAGCAACTCGTATCTAAATTGCTTATAACTATATATAATCTGCATGCTTATGTTTGTACAAAATATACAGAAGTATTAAGGATTCATATTGTGATTTTATAACTTTTTACAATTTTCTTTTTTTTTTGTTTCCTGTTTCCTGTTTTTTTGCCCGTTCTACCATTTTCTTTCTTGCTCACCATTATTTAAATGTTTCCAACTTCCCTCTGTTTCTTTGGTATTCTTTCTCCCTGGTATTGTAACTATTGTATTTTATTGTTATTCTCTAACATGTTAGACATTTACAGCTAATACTTTTAGGGGTACTGTGACCAACTCTGCCTGGCTTTTAAGATATTTTAATAAAGGTCAGATGTCCTTAACCATATGTTGTGCTCATGAAAGATTCAAAAATAGAATTCAAGACTCACCGTTTGTAATTTTCATCTCATAAAAGGTTCTTACTAACCAAATAATTTTACCTATGTGACTCCAACTTGCTGATAAGACACAAAGCAAGATACCTGCCCAAACCTTGCAGATGGCCCTATAAATTTGGCCATAGACACACCAAAATTAACATACGATAATTGGTATTGGTGGGAGACAAGTCGACCGACATTGGTAAAAATCCTGGGATATCAGTCACCTTGTTGATTGGGCAGGATCAATTTTATTGTGCACCTTTCAAGGTGCCCAAACATTGTAACGTTAATGCTGAATCATCAGATAGAGCTAAAGGATTATTTTTGTTTTAACCAGCATACCTGACGATTCAGCTCTTAATGTTAGTAGAGTGAACAATCTTTCATACAACCAATGGTCCGGGGAAAGATCTCAATTGTTGCATGTATGGTCACCTAAGCAGTGGCCTAGCCACAGCATTAAGCATGCTAGTTACTAATTTACTTTTTTTGCCTGCCCCACACACAACTGCTTCCTCTGTAGTTATGCCAATGGTTTCTAAAACCGTTTTCTTTATTGTTCATATATGAGGTGTCATTTATCCTGCAGACTAGTCTATATTTTACCTTTGTCAGTAAATATAAACCATATGAGCAAAAGTATGTGGACATCCATTTGTAATTTTTAGAATTTGCTATTTTGCTATTTTGCTATTTAGAGGAAGGCCCTTTCCTGTTTCAGCATGACCAGTTATTTAATTTAAGTTCCATGCAGAATGGGTTTGCAGAGATAAGAGTGGAGGAACTTAACTTACCTCCACAGAACTCAACCAACAGAAGATCTGTGGGATGAATTGGAAACTGTCTGATCACCCTACTTCAGTGCCCAACCTTTTATGATTGAATGGAGGTAAATCCCATCATACCCTATTCGTCATCTAGTGAAAAGGTTTCTCAGAAGAGCAGAAGGTAAAGGTTATTATTGCAGCCAATGTCATATTCACTCCCTTGGTTTTGCAATGTGATGTAAAGTATCCAGATACTTTTAACCATGTAATGTATTATAAAACATGATATATATCAAATAGTTTTTTTTATATATGATCAAATAGTTTTTTTCCAACACACACATTAACTCTTATGATGATTGCTTGATTCCATCCTTACTAAAGATTCAATAATTATGTTATTTATAACTATTACAGATTAATATAGATGCTGCATTTTATGGGGTTTACATTATCTGCACCAAAAATAATAATATTGAGGTGCATTAAGAATAATAACCAGTCCAGCTGTAGGACGGCACACTTCGAATATTACACTGCTATGATCAGATCTTACAGGGAAGTTTTTATATTGTTTTTGTCAAAGGTTCCCAGTGTAAGATCTGCTGCCTAGACCTAAAGGGATTAGCCTCTCTCTGCTCAGTCTTTTGTTCCAGCTGCTTCATAAGCAAGAAAGTACAGTGGATGATACTTAAGGGTCATCACTTATTCCATTAGTGACCACATCCAGCCCCACAAACCAATATAATTCAGTCTCACCAATATAATTCAGTCTCACCTGGATTGCATAAGTGAACTCCATCATCTTTTATTACAGAAGCCTGAAAAAGAAATATTACTTCATGAAAGAGGAATGGTTGAAGTCAAAAGTAAAATCTATTTGTAAGAGTGACTCTCAAAAAAATGTCATAATATATATTGAATTATTTATGTGCCTAATTGATAATCATTTTAGTTAATGCTGTAGCTTACCAATGTAGTAATAATAACTTTTCATCTAAAGCCTCATTCTTTGGCAAGTGTGGCTGGTTTTGATTCCTGAATATAGGCCAGAATATACGAGAGAAGAAGTCACTATCAGTGTTTAATGTACAAGCTCTGCATGGCAATGAAGTATGACATCAACTCACACAAGAACAATGCACAGAAGATTGTGTGTAGACATAAGAAAATCTGCATTCACTTGGGTTCACACACCCCACCAAATTCTTGAATAAAAAAGTGAGTATTTTTTGTGCACATGACCCTGATTAGCGGGCATATTGTTCACATTGGCTTGCCCAATATGTAGATAATGGAAGTCTTTGAGCTTGCCTGTTTATAAAACATAATAACATTTCAATGTTGATAAATGGGCCTCCCTATGTGTTGACTTGAGATCTGCTTGAGAGATTTTAAGAGCTTTTTAGGAGCAACAAAACATTTTTGGTGCCACAAATTACCTTAAAATCTTTCCGCTAACACTGAGGGGGTTAATGTCCCATTGTCATTATTTTGTTGAGTAATTTAGACATAACAGTATTTAAAACATATGAGTATAGCCTGTTAATTTAACCTTGAATTGTCTGTTGATACACAAAATAATTTTAATTTGCAGTTTTTTGCAAAAATAAGTAAAAATCAGCTTTCTGGTGATGGGAGGTGTAAATAGAATTACCAATATAAGTGAATATATTATTGAAAAGGTGGGAAGTAGGTGGTAAAAAGTAACATGTTTAATAATATTAATATTAATAATGAACTGCAATGGAGTAGAAGGCAAGTTAAATTATCTCACACTAGTAGCATTCTGTTTTGTGTACAGAAGCTGTGACTCTTCTAAGAAAAGAGAAAGAGATGTGTCCTATTTTGTAGAGTAAGATACTAAATAACCGTTAGATCCCTGCACATTTCTCCTTTTCTCATCATTTGTAAGTTGGGTAGCAGGATATAGTTGCTCTTCTTGTGCACATAGTAAGACATGGAGTAAGGGTAAGTGACATGGCACCTTTTCAGTTACAAGGGCTTCCAGAGTACCCCCTATAAACATTAGTTTTACACATTTCTTCATTCTTCAGAAAGTCATGCTTGGATCATTAGCTACACAGAATCTTGCAGTCTGTCAGGAATCCAGCTGCCAGTGATGTATTATTGAGCCCCACAGCAAAATCTTTTTTAGGACACTCTCCATCCCCCAACCTTCCAGAAGATGTTCTGATTCACAATCATATATTGAAATTGCTCATTAGAAAGGGCCCACACTGGGTCCTTTATAACCTGGGTGTGCTCTCTCTCTGTTGCTACACTCCTGCCAGCTGCAACAATAATCATTTTACAGTAACTGTCACTTAGCTTTTTTATTCCTTTTTTTTTTTTGAAGAAATGGCAACTCCACACTCACCTTCAAATTTACATTGTTTATTCTCATTCCCCTTTAATGTCTTTTCTGTGAATATTACTGTTTCTCAGTTTCTACAAGTTTCAGGGCAGAAGGACAATTGTTCATTTACTTACAGACTTGTTAGGAAATAAATGCAAATTTCACAAGGTTTAATGTAAAACAATAAAATAATCAGCCAGATTATTGTTTTGCTATGGCAGATATACATGTGTCAGATAGAAAACTGGATAGAGAGGAGGCATGAAAATACAATGCTGTTCAGCAGATAAATAAAACACAGGTTTGTTATATGAGACACTAGGAATATTATATGTAAAATCATATTGTTAGTTTATGGATTTTGTCTAATTACTTGAGGTTTAGAAACCAGTGTCAAGCAAAGATTTATCTTACTTGGGGGAAACTTTCTATTAAAGGGAACTCTGCTATTTACATGTTGTACATTTTCCATCTAATTACACAGCAAGATTTCTAACGCAGAAGCTCCCTAACATACTGATCTCCTATTCCATAGAGCTTACAGTCTAAGGAGCATCTAATCGTTCGATTCGAAGGATTTAATCGTTCGATCGAATGATTTTTCCTTCGATCGTATGATCGTAGGAAATGCGGTAAATCCTTCGACTTCGATATTCGAAGTTGAAGGATTTACATTTGTCAGTCGAATATCGAGGGTTAATTAACCCTCGATATTCGACCCTATGTAAATCTGCACCATAGTGAATTGAAACATTTATCAAAGCTGATACCTATGTCAGTTTCTCAGAATGTTTTAACTGCTGTTGCGTTATGGAGTGATAGTGCTCAGCGGCAGCTCTAACACCTGTTTGAATCATCCCATGCAGACTGCATATGGGGATAAAGGATTTAGACAATTATATTCTGTATGGATCAAATCATATCAGTGTGGAATTTGAATGTTGAATTTAAAATCCTCCAGTATCTTTTCCATTCAATAAAAATGACAGAGGACTGATAAATTAGTTCTCTTGCTTAAATCCAGAGATTAATGGCCTTGACCAACGTCACTATGACTATGAAAATAATTATAGAGATGACTGTGTCAAACTAACTGCTTTTCTTAAAATGCTGTTTTATATACAGGTATAATGAACTAATTGCACCTGAATAAAGATGTAGAATCTCAATAAAAGTAATGATCCAGGCCTTCAAATTTGTGCACAGGGGGTCACCATCTTGGATCTTTTAAGAAGTGACGGTGGCAGCGGCAGCTAGGAAAGTCATTCTACATAAATGGTTATCCCAATCTCCCCCACCTATTTCTCTAGTACAACAAAAATTTACAATACATTATTCATCTAGACTGGGTGGAAATCTTGACGAATAAAAAAAAAAAAAACACTTTTTTGACACCTGGCTAACCTACATAAATACTTTACCCCAACTACCAAACTATTAACTACACAAACTTTCCAACATACCACTTGGTATGAAACAGAACTAATAAGAGGGACCGAACTTGTCCGGGAAGCGGAACAACTATTTAGGAGTGTAGAAAATCTACAACAATGCACTACACTGATACCCCCCCCCCCCCCAGGAGTCATTACCTCAACAGACTGTTCACAAATCCTTTACTGTAACTATAAAACACTAGTAACTCGCTTCACTAATTAAATGAAGTAAACCGATAACGTTTCTATTTCAAAAAATAGAGTTACACCTGAACTGTCTTGATGGTCACTTTGGTAAGATCTAGGGATGTTAATCACCAGCTCTGTTCTTCAAAACTTGATTTGTGCTTGACATTTGTTTGTTTATTTTATTTGAATTCATTTGTTATATATTATTTCATTTGTAAATCATAAGAAAATAAAAACATTTTGGAAAAAAAAAAAGAAATGTCAGGGACATGGCACATGCTCATTATACTCTGGCCCCCGGTTGAGAACCTAAGCTTAGGGGTCATCACAGTTGGTAAGACAAATAAAATGCTTCCCCAATCCTACAACCAGTTGGTGGTAGAGAAGCTGCTTACCATCCATATCAATTCTCCTTAGCCTTAGAAAAATTTATATCAAAAAAATGATATAAGTCCCAAAGCTTTCCTCAAGTAAAGAAGAAAGCTTTGGGACTTATATCATTTTTTTTATATAAATTTTTCTATAGTTAATGGCCCTTTTGAACTGGGGTGAGTCCCGTGGGCTTGGTTTGACAATAATATGGACTCCCAACTTTGTATAGAATTCTCCTTAGCCTGCCTAATAAACTAGATTATTGTATGTAGTGCATTTGTGGGATGATGATACTATTGAAAGGCTCAATCAGAACATAGAAGTTGATGGCATCCTCTTTTACTCAATGTCTTGCAGTAGAGTTGCAACTGCAGTGCTTGCATTGAAGAAGTAGAACAAATGATTTTGGCTGCTAGACCATGTGTCTCTTGGGAAGATGCATTATTATTGGTGGAGTAATGTGAGAATAGTGTGCCATTGCACAGTGGTCCATCTGTATAGGAATATAGATATTCATCTGCTCTGTTTCCTCCCAAAAATCTAAACAGATGCTTGCATTCCAGCAATTATCCTTCCTCCATCCCATCACATGTATAGATCTATAAAGATAAATAACAGATTTTAATAAGCAATGCTGTCCTAATACACTGATTAGCTACTTGATGTTAAAATGTATACAGCTAAGGCATCCTGCTGGCCCTAAGACCAGACTACAGTCCTTAGAAACTTTTTAATGGAGCTGGGGCTTTGGCATAATGCACAAAAATGTGCATTTTGTCCCCAGGACGATTTCTAGCTAAGAAGGAAAAATATGTTTATTATTATATTATATTATTATATTATATTTTTGATGACCATGGGGCAGATTAATGAAAGAGTCAAATTTCAAGTTCATGGGAGTTTGTAAAAAAAATCCCATAAACTCCCATGAACTCAAAGTTCAGAAAAAAAATGACCAATGAAAATTAAAAAAAAAATAGAATTTTTCAAATTTGGATGAATGGGATCGACCCGCAAACTAGAATCAAATTCAAATTAAGTTTTTTCACCAAAAAAAAAAACGTTGATTTTCAGGATGTCTCCAAACAACTCCTCATAGGCTTAAACAGTAATTTGGCAGGTTTAAAGCGGTGAATAGTCAAATTTGAATTCTTAAAGGGCCAGTACATGATAAATTAAAAAATTTGAATTCAATTTTTTTTAAAAAAAATTTAATTAAAATTTAACTATTCCCTAGTTGAATTATACTAAAATAAACTCGAACATTTAAATTTTTAAATTTAAATTCGAAAATTCAAATTTTCACTTCGACACTTGCCCCTACTTTTCTAACCCACCATTGCAACAGCAGGGTCTGGGCCAGTTGCCAAGCTGAGCAGCAGCACTGAACTTTAACACTCCTCCCAATTAAGGGCCACTGAAAGGTTTCTAACAAAAAGTTATCACTTTGTACAAAATATAAACCATTTCATATCCATTTTCTGAACCGTAATTAATCTCATGTAAATCAATAAATATACAATGTTCAATATTAGTTAAAGGTTTTGTAATCAGTGATTAAAACATACTGAATTCAGCTGCCTGTGGGCAACAGTTAAAAGGTGGTATAAGACAACAAACTATAAAAAGACTGAACTACAGTTTTTGCTTGAAAAGGGCCAATAAAAAAGAATATAAATAATTAAAAGAAAAAGTCACTGCTTTCAGCTTTCTGAAACCTACATATGTATTCAGAGTCTCTGGAGTATAAGCATGAGGGTAAAGGGCACATATGACAATCCTAGGCACATTGTAAATAGTTGCCTTATTTTCGTTAAAAAAAAAGGCATACAGCACACTACTGTTGGTGTGTATTCATGACTCTGATGAACAACAATGTCAAACCTGTGGCCTTCAGCTGCTGGAAACTACAACTCCCAGTATCCCTGAACAGCTGTTCAGGGACTTTGTTACTTGTTGTTTCTAAAAGCTTCAGGGTCACAGTTTTGGCATCCCTGCACTAGAATTTAGCTACTAAGAGTACAATGAGGATATTTATTTGCACACCACTATTTTCATGGATGCAGTTAATTGAACTGCACAGATAATGGCACGTCACCGTAAATTCAATTTATGCTATTTATTTGGAAATACATTATTGTATGCTCATGCTAATAAGCTGCTTGTGAAGTTATTTCATTGTTTAAATACTTCTGCAGTATCACCCATATCCTCAAAATATGCTTTGCTTTTGATCACTTTTTGCTTGTGGAACATGGGTATTAACATATTAATCAAAAGCCCCAACATATTTCCTCTTGGTATTAAATACTCCATACATTATATACAGTATTCTGTGACAATAGTAAATAATATGTGGGCAATTTGGACAGTTAAAGCATGAAATGTAACAGTTAGTTTATACTAACTATATTTAAACATATTTTTGTTTCATGGAGTAATAGCTGAATGGCTAATACACCATAATATGACTTAAAGGGGCTCTGGACCAAAAGATGGACCTTTAAGGTGCTTGATCTAAAAAAAACTCAACTACTGCCCTGAGCTTAGAAAAATATCTCTGGAGACAGTGGCTTAAATAAACATTATTGGGCCCTCACAGCAAATTTCATTTGGGCCCCAAACAGGGCTGCTCCGGCCATGAGACAAGGTGAGAAATTTGTCTCAGGCGGCACGGGACAGCCAGTTACCAGGTGTGGCAAAAAGCCGCCTCTGGTAACTTTAAGAGCCAAATTTCCATTTTTTTAAATGGAAATTCAGTTCTTCTAATGCAGCAGGTGCAATATCACTCATTGCACTAGAGTTGCGGCCCCTCCTCAACCCGCTCTGACTCTAGAAGTTAGAAGCGTGGAACGGAACGGGGGCACGCACCTGGGCCCAAAACATTGCAGTTGATGAATTCTACTAAAATATATTGAAAATGATCATTACTTACTGGGTCCTTACTAGGCCTACATTCCTGGGCTCCCTGCAACCGCAAGGTCTTCTTTCTCTATTCTTATACGCCCCCTGTCTGGAGATAAATAAGTAGCATTGGAAGATGGCCTCATCATCACAACTGCACTCCTTGTTAACCATATTCTTTCAATAATGACGATGTAGATGAAAGCAGAAATTAATGTAAAGGGCTGCACAGCAAATAATTAAAAAGCAGATCAAACAACGAATTAAATAGGGAGAGAGATGAAAAAAAGTTATAGGGATAAATGGTGTAGGAATGAGAGGGAAGAATAAACAACAAGAAAAACGAAAAGAGAATTAGGGAGGCACCTATATGAACAGTACTAGGGGGTAGATTTAATAAAGAGCGAAGTGGCTTTTCACCAGCGCTGCCCCCGGCAGGGACATCGCCAATTTACTAACAGGAGCAGGCACCAATTCGCTAACAAACGGGACCGTCGCTAGCGGTCATTCACACTCTATCACCAGGAGACTTTTTGCTCTGGCAAACTGACGTTACTTCGCAAATTCACTAAAATGCAACCAACTCAGACCAGGCAAAGAGCTATAAAGCAGCTAGATCTTCCTCAGTCTTCTGTCACTTACATCATATCCTGTGTTCTGAAAATGCATCAAAGTTCAAAAAACTATGACGACTATTTTTTTTTTGAAGCGGAATTGCCTGCAAAAGTCCTGACTTAAACTTTTTTTGGGTAACTGCTTTTCTCCAGACACTTCATAACAAACTGAACATTCATTTTACAATGGGCTCATGTGTAGGGCATTATATTAACTCGCTTGTCTTTATTAACATTTGTAAGAAAAAGTGGTAACGTCAAGCATTTGCACCAACATCTATAATAAAGACCTCCATACAACTTTAAATAACCCGCCGTATGCAAATTGACCTAAGCGAAAGATCACTAGTGAGATTTTCACTAGGCACAAACAAACGCTAGCCCATCTTCGATATGAAATGCTTGCACTGCCAAAGTAACGCTAGCCAAAAGTCGCCAGTGCTCAGTGCCCGGGACGAAACATCACATTTTAGTGAATTACCGTATTCATAGCGCATTTGCAACTGGCGATGTGTGTGAAGCAGTCGCTAGCGACAATTCGCCCCCTTTAGTTAATCTGCCCCTAGAACTCTTGCTATGCCGATAAGGAGATTGGGTTATTTTGCTTTAGTATTAGACAGATATGTTGATTGCTATCCAAACTGGTCCTGCAATGATTCAGTGACACTGAAAAAGAAAAGACATATTCTAGCACACAGAATCCTATAGGATGCAATATTCTGCAAGCTGCAGCGCTCATAAAACAGAAAACTGTGTGTCACTATTTAAGCCTGTGCCTAAGGATAAATTGGATTATAAAACAATATGAAATGCTGAGATACCGTATGAGTCAAGTAATTAACAGAAGGTGCAATGACCATTTTGCATGATCAGTGCATGACACAAGATGCATCAGGATTCCAGCCTAGGTTTATGCATAGGTTTAAATGTATATTAATCAGTATGTACACTTCGGTCTCTCACCAATCCTTTCCCAGAGTTAACACTCCAGCAGACACAATGCTTGCGAAGGTGATTATCTCTGCTAGCCTAATTCCTCTGTAACATCTGCTTTCGCCCATAACACTCCACTAATTTTTCCCTCATTTCATTACACATAATTTTCTTTCAACACAATCTACATGTATTAAGTGGTAATGGCTTTCCAGTTAAGAGCAAATCGACGCCAAGGGACCCCCCCTCCGATTGCCTGCCAAGCCTGTCTCCGGCTATTAAAGATAAATTTGGTGCCTTGAGAAGCTGCAGTAAGCCAATCAATCAATTAAGCGGTTGGGACATATATTATCAAAATTTCACAGTGTGAAGGTGCATAAGAGCATGCTGATTTACTTGCTATGATTTTAACATTCAAAAACTGAGACCCATCAAGCATAAATACAAGTTGATGTACAGCGTCAGTATTTACTATCTTCCCAGAAGACAAAATGAGATGCTAAGCGTCGCCTTGCAATCTTTTGAATATGTGTACATGAAATATATACGTATGTGTGCCCTATAGAGAGAACGTGCCATAAAGGACTCTGTATTAATTATGTATATATTAACCCTTTAGCACAAACAAGCTGAATTGTATTCCAATATCTTTTTAAAGGCAGAAGCCAGGATTGCTGGGCACTAGCACTTTTTCCTGCATAATCATTTTCTGGCCAATGTTTTAATCTTTTTGATCCCTGTACAAATCATTTGAATCTATTTTTATATATTTGTAAGATTTCATGTTCAAGTTGTGAAAGTGCCACTAAAGAAAAGTCTTTCTCCATTGTCCTTTTATCGGACTAGGATGCATTTAGGATTAACCCTCTCTGCAGATTTCTTATGCAACACAGCTTGACTTATCCAAAAGGCAGATGACTGCAGGTAGCAACTGAGCCACACGCTTAGGTTGGCTTCGGAAAATAGAAACATAAAAACGACATATGACTGAGCACAGACCATAAACAATGCAAAAAAAATTGTGTTTATTTCCAATTCCGTAGAAAATTAAAGTAATAATTAAAATGAATATGTGTTTTAAATAGGCCCTTTTAAGCAATAATGATTTTTTCTTTTATCCCCCCCCCCCATCCAATACTGAAAATAGCAACGCAAGGTAACACTCCCACAACTCTGCAGTGGTTAACTTTGCAGTACAAAATCATTATTGCATCGATGCATCAGTCAGTGCTTTGTATTTATATTTGTATATCAGCCCTGGAATGCAATCTTTCTGTAAGTTACTTTTTCTGATATTAAAGTTGAACCTTCTCATGACTTTTTGCAATGTGACATATACTTAAAGGGGACCCGTCGCCCAAAATAATTGTTCAAAATCCTATTTTATCACATTAGCCAATCAAAATGAACTTTAATTACACTATATAAATTATCTGAATCTTGTTTCCTTCAGTCTGGGAATTCAAAATGATAGGAAGCAGGCAGCAGCCATTTTGTGCACACTGTTATTAAGACAAGCCTTGTATCATCTCAGAATCTTGTTTGTGTGCCAGAATGGGGGACCTGATGTCCATCCCCATGCACTGGTTACACAATTAAATGGTAACGAGAACGGTGGAATGTGAGGAGAGCAGTGACATCTAGGAAGTGCTGAATGGAAAGTGAAAGTAATTGTCTGCCCCGCCTCTATGCCCATGGCATAGAGGAGGGGCAGACAATATTTGATTGACAGCTGAGATTTTTAAATGAGCTTACAACAGCTATGTATGCTTTAATAAAAAATAGAAATTGGATTTCATGTTTAACTTTAAAAGGACTTTTATTATACGTATTTCTGTATCTGGATGACAGGTCTACTTTAAAGGGATCCTGTCATAAGAAAACATTTTTTTTTCAAAATTAATCAGTTAATAGTGCTACTCCAGCAGAATTCTGCACTGAAATCCATTTCTCAAAAGAGCAAACAGATTTTTTTTATATTCAATTTTGAAATCTGACATGGGGCTAGACATTTTGTCAATTTCCCAGCTGCCCCTGGTCATGTGACTTGTGCCTGCACTTTAGGAGAGAAATGCTTTCTGGCAGGCTGCTGTTCTTCCTTCTCAAAGTAACTGAATGTGTCTCAGTGGGACATTGGTTTTTACTATTGAGTGTTGTTCTTAGATCTACCAGGCAGCTGTTATCTTGTGTCAGGGATATGGTTACCTTCCCATTCTTCTTTTGTTTGGCTGCTGGGGGGGGTGATATCACTCCAACTTGCAGTACAGCAGTGAAGAGTGATTGAAGAGAGAGTGAATTTTTCAATCACAGAGCACAAGTCACATGATGAAGGATATGTTTTATCCGTTGTTTATATGTTGTGTGAAATAAAGACACATTGAATTGCTGTGGGACTCCAGAGTTTATTTGAATCAAATTTGGAAGGTTTGTGGCTGGACAGGGCTGCTACTCTGTTGGAGATACCCTGAATACAGTGAGTGAGGGATCACCAAAATATTTGAAAAGAATCACAAGTCACATGACTTGGGGCAGCTGGGAAATTGACAATATGTCTAGCCCCATGTCAGATTTCAAAATTGAATATAAAAAAATCTGTTTGCTCTTTTGAGAAATGGATTTCAGTGCAGAATTCTGCTGGAGCAGCACTATTAACTGATTCATTTTGAAAAAAAAAATTCCCATGACAGTATCCCTTTAATTTCATATTTTTTCTCTTTTCTCTATTTAATTAATGATTAATAATCCAATTTCTGATGATCTTCCCCTATGTTTGCAATAATTGGGGAATATCCATGTTGGAGTGGGTCTTTAGCTATACTGCTCTTCTGCCCTCAGTGACAATCACTTGCATTCCATCTGGCATACACTTGCTTAAAAGACATTTCTCTGTCAATCTCTCCCGCCACATTAAAATCTGTCATTACTATTGCATTGCAGCCTGGCTCCTGAGATTTCTCTGACTGCTTTATTGCTCCTCTCATTTTTTTTTATTCGTTTCTACAGCCGAGAAGCAAAAATGAAGGTTTGTTGTTGAAACATGGCCGCAAGGAAAGACGGGGGCATACATCTGTCAAGGCATTGCCATTCCCCAACTAGGGACTAAGGTGTTTTACTGCACTTGGTACAGAGTCGTCACACCGAATACATTTCTTACTAAATAGACAAGAAATGAGGGCATGCGGTTTCTGCTGGAGGTTTTCCTTTTGAACCTAAACTATATAATTTTGTAATGGCGTCAGTGTTCAGTGGGGGTGGGGGCATCCTTATTTAAAAATTTGCATTATTCAAATAAACAACAGAAGGACACTCTAGCAGGAAAAGGTTAGATGTTTTCAGCAATTATTTCCATGTCATGCACAGCTGTAGTTCCCTCACAAGGTCAGATAAAATAGAGGGCTTTATTAACCATCGTTATTGTTTTGGTAATATGTTCTCCAAGCCTTGCTTATCCAGTCTGACTGAATTCTGATCCTTAAATACCTAGCAACAGCCCAAACGCAAGAGCTGAAATTTGCTTGCAAAACAATATATTTGCAATTTATTTTTCAAGGGTGATCAAGCACTCCCGTGCAGCGATGCCTTGCGCTTACCTACAGAGGGGCTTCTTTGCTCCTAATGTCTTATGTCTGACAATCTGTACAGAAGATTTCCATATTGGTCCAAGGGGAAATTTTGCAAGTGGCCAAAAATGTTTCAAAGACTTGCTTGACTGAATTTGGACATTTATTATTTACTTTGCACAAGGGCATTTTTTCCTTGTCATACATAAATCGTATTTAATGATGACTTAATTGTGGAAGTCCATGTGAATACGTTTTAGTACTAAATTCTCTTTGTTAGGTCTCTTCGAGGTATTTGCATTTTTAATACATCGGTAATGCAGTGCAGGGATATCATTATTTTCGGGCTTCTATCTGTTGGACAATAAGGGCTCTATTTATCAAGGAACGCCTAATTTTACTGAGGGGTAATTTTTGGTAAAAAAGTTGTTAAATGTGAAATGATTAGGGATGGGCAAATTTGTCCCGTTTCGCTTAGCCGAAAAATTTGTGAATTTCCTGCGAAATGGTGAAAAATTTGTTAAACACTTTGAAGTCAATGGGCGTCACAATTATTTTGACACATTTTGATGCTCGCGACAATTTTTATATGTGTGCCTATTTTGTCCAAAGGCATTAAAAATCAATGGGCGTACGAATAATTTTGACACGCAACAAATTTTATTCATGTGACTATTCTGATGCGCACCCAAATGTTTTTACCGCAGCAAATTTTTCACCAGCAAATTTTTTCCACAGTTTTGCAAATTTATTCACCGGTGGTAAAACGCGAAAATTTGCTGTCTAATTTATTCGCCCATCACTAGAAAGGATCAACAATTATTTCCTGGTTAGGGATGTAGCGAACTGTTCGCCGGCGAACTAGTTCGCGCGAGCTTCGACTGTTCGCGTCCGCCGCAAGTTCGCGAACGTCGCGCGACGTTCGCCAATAGGCGTTCACGTCAAAAATCGTTCGATCATTCGACCATTCGATTCCTTCGACCGCTAAAATCGAAGGATTTTCGTTCGAATCGAACGATCGAAGCCATTGGATTGAATGAAATCATTCGATCGAATGGCTTCGATCGTTCGAATCGAATGAAAATCCTTCGATCGAACGATTAAAATCCTTCGATCGTTCGAATCGAACGATTTTCGGATGTTCGAAGTTCGCAAACTGTTCGCGAACTGTTCGCATTTTTTGCCGGTGTTCGCGAACGGCGTTCGCGAACACATTGTCGGCGGTTCGCTACATCCCTATTCCTGGTATGTGATTTGCATCCTGATACATAATTTGCATTGGTCTTAGTGCTCAACACATTCAGATACACTGACAATATTCAGCATTGATAAAGGCATCAGTGGGATACATGGGAAAACAACTGAACTGATGTTCAGCCCTGCCAATCAGGTGTTAATATTTGTACAGTCAGGAATATAAGAGCAAAGTTACAGAGGCAGTACAGCTACTTTGCCCAGCTAAATGGAGGGTATGAAGCAGCTACATCTGAGTTTTTCTTTTCCACTCTGTGCAAGGTGCCTCCACATCCATTCCAACATTCAAAGCAGAGCGCCATGTTCTGTGTTTCCTTTTAAAATTTCATGTCCAGCTGCATGATGGGGGCATGGTAGGAACTATGCTATGTTTATTGTAGAATGCTGCTCAGCACTGCAACCCACAGAATAGGCTGTTTTTTTTAACTATTCCTGCTTTTGACCTTATTATGACATAATGTATACCCCTAACTGACTTACAAGGAAATCAAGTCCACCAAAGCTATACCCAGAATTAGGGTCAGACTAGTGGGTGCATGGCCCATGCCGTGCCCCTACACTCCCCTACAGGGGCCACCACCCCCCCCCTGAGCATGCATAAATTAAACCTACCTTCAAGGCTTCTGGGGAAGGAAATCAGAGGCATGGGGGAGCTGAAATTGGGTCTGGACCAGGGGCCACCAGGTTTTTTCCCTGTGTCCAGTCCGACCCTGCCTGAATCTATTTCTTGGTCAGCTTTTTGTTGCCATAGTTGACTAGTTTTGGGCAAACTGAACACATTTTATATTTCCCTATGTACATTTGATATGCTTTCTTTTTCTATATTTTTTATTTCAATATCCACAATGTGCATACTGTTCCAATACACTTGCATCAAACCTTTAATGCAATTTGACAAAAGAGTCACGCCTGTTAAAAGTTTCAGGTGTCTAAAAATTGTTGCGCGTCCAAATTATTTGGATGCCCGTTGACTTTAATGCATTTGGACAAAAGTCGCGTGTATAAACATTGTCGCTAGTGTCAAAATTGTCTTGCGTCAAAATAATTTTGACCCCCATTGACTTCAATGCTTTTTGCGAAATTTTCACAGTTTTGAGAATTTTTCCAAAGTCAAGCTAATTTCTTGGCGAATCGAAACGTGATAGATTCACCCATCACTATTGATGGCCTATCTTCAATTCTATAGTTGGTAACTGATATGCAGCATAAGTAACAGTGTCCAATTGCCTCTTCGTCACACCAATGCAGTGGCTTAAAGGGAGTGCAGGGTGTACAATCACACTCAGGCTCGCACCCCCTTGGGGCCCACCAGATCTGCGATACAGCTTATTTTAGGAGGCATGGCAGGTAAGTCTTTGCACACGTGTCTGGAGCGGGCCTAGCTGCCACTAGTTATGCCACTGCCACATTTATCAAAAATGGAATTTAAAAAAAATATGAATACAGGGTCTAAAATATCCATTTTACTTTGAATAATGATAACTTTGCACCTACAGTAAATGTCATACTTATATGAAGGTGTCTACTTCAACTCAATCTATATATCAACAATATGGCTGTAGTTCACTTTAAAATTAACCATTCTGTAACAGTAAAGATCATTTGCAATTGTTCTGTTTCAATTTTGTACACTCACTGTAAAGTGCTGTGTAATTGGCTTGTGTTTGCTGTTCACTTTTTGTAAATATGTTCAGTAAAATATATACTGTAGGTGTAATTCTGTTTAGAAAGTAGTATCAGATCAGTATACATGGGTTTATCCATACACATGGGAGTTGCCACAGCACCTACACAACAGCACAGAGTGGAGGACTAAATAAAGTGTGACTTATAGAAATTGCCCATGTGCAGGTGCAGCAATTTTTATTTGTGATGTTTCAGTGCTGAAAGTTGCATGGCACGAAAACATCACACACTGATTTTGTGTTCAGCCATGGAGGATGTGAAACAGTGAATTATTTAGAACAGATGTGTTGAATCATTGAATTAATCAACTATGGAAGTTATCTTCATTTGCTGAGTTGCCTTGTTGCCCCGAGTAAGGACAGTCTACTACAAATCATTCAAAGAAAGAGAAAGGTCCTCTCATGTGACCAAACTACCAATAAAAGAAATACTTGCTCAATTTTATTAAGCAATTACTTTTGAACCCTGAAGTCTCAGACACAGAGCTATAATAAAAACTATTTGCATTTATATTGTAGTAAAAAATTCACATTTGGTCAGTATTCATTACAGAACATGTATGGAAATTCATACAGTAGGGTCGCAAGTCAACCACTATTCCCTGGACCCATGTCATTTTAATTATAGCTCTTTATTAAGGGGCATGTTTATTCGCAGAAAAAAAATGGTGTAAAAAGCTGTGTACAATAAATGGCGAATTTATTAAGGTGTGTTTAATTTTAGGCCATGCAAACACTAGATTTGCCATCATTTTAGATTGCTTCCGGCGGAGGTCACTCTAAGAAAAAAACGCATAATAATATGTGTTTGCAGATGACACAAAACTATCCAGCCCAATTAATTCCATCCAGGATGTGGCATCCTTGCAACATGATCTTGACAAACTGCCAATCTGGGCAACTAAGTGGCAAATGAGATTCAATGTTGATAAATGTAAAGTCATGCACCTGGGATGTAAAAATATCCACTTATACCCGTAATGGGACTGCACTAGGCAAATCCATTATGGAAAAGGACCTTGGAGTCCTTGTAGATGATAAACTTGGCTGAAGCAAGCAATGCCAGTCAGCAGCATCAAGGGCAAATAAGGTCTTGAGCTGTATTAAAAGGGGCATAGAGTCACAGGAGGAGGGGGTCATTCTTCCACTGTATAGAGCACTGGTAAGGCCCCAACTAGAATATGCCGTACAGTTTTGGTCTCCATCACTCAAACAAGACATGTTCTGTTCCCTCCACATAGCAGGTCTCTTTCTCTCGCCCCGCAGACTCTCTTCACAAGCCTTTCACTTCCTTCCATAATTTATGTCTCTCCTCCCCCCTGCAGCCTTTCTGTAACTCTCCCCGCTCGTTTGTCCAGCAGTTTCGTTTGATCCCACAAAGTATTTCTTATCTTAAAGCAGCCTCTAGCCCGCTCTTCTGCCCAGCGATTTGGTTCCCTCCCACCCAGAATTTCTCTCACGGCAGTCTGTCTGCACACAGCCTTTCCCTCCATGTAGTCTCCCTCCCCTAGGCAGTTCTCTCATGGTGCTCGGACAGTCGGACTGTCACCACCTTACCTCTGTGTTCCGACTTCATGTTCCTCACTTCCGGTTCTGTGTGGAGGAACACGTCGGGAGCGAGCACGATGTGGGACCTGGTCTCCTTTTCGTCAGAGAGTCATGGAGAAAGGCTATTTTTAATTTTTTTGAAAAAAAAACAGCTAGGTAATTTATATCAATGTATTAGGGTATGGCTATTATTGTAGCATTTGTAATGGAATTTTTAGATAACATTTTTTTGGTGTTACTGGTCCTTTAAACAAAAAAAATCCTCCCAATGATAAAATTCACTATTAGGTCATTGCTATGTAGTAATAAGACATTTCTCTCAAAAAAATGTAACCCACTTGTTCACCAATTTCCTGTAATGATGCTTTAGCGAATTCTCTATGTGAGTTTGCAAGAAGCAACCAGCAGGCAGGGTTTAAGAAGGCAGATTATCCATTTCCAGCTGTTAATGATTTAAATGATTTTTTTAACAGATCAACCACAATGTGTGCTTAATGACTGGATTAGTTAGGTCTTTGGGGGTCTAGGTTATTTCTCTTTATGGTCAGGACACTGTCCTATAATTATTTCTCTGTACCACACTGAGAGAAATGACTAAACTGTCCAAATTATCACCTGGATCTGACATGGTGTTGGATAAACTTAACATAGAAAATAATTGTGAAGACCATTAGGAAAAAAAGTGACTATAAAACAGACTATAGAACAATTGTTAGTGTAGAAGACATAGGGGGTTATTTTTTAAAGTCTATTTTTCTCATTGGCCTTTAAAGGAGAAAAACACTATTTTTTTCTTGGAAAAAAAACCTAACATTTTCGTGATTTATTAAACCCCTGAGGGTGTTAAACATCCAAATAAAAAAAGTACACTAACTCATGTAGAAATCAATGGCAGATAAACTGATTTGTGCCAGGTTTCTGAAAAAAAACACAGTACTCGAGCGTCAAATCTGAAAAAGTTGCAGTATTCTAGTGTCAAATAAGAAAAAGTGGCGCTATTCAGGCGTCAAATCAAAAAATCCCAGTAATCGGATTTTTTCATATTTCATTGATTTTTTTCCCGAACAAGAGTTTTTAGGAAAATGTATTGCTAATTAAGGGGGAAAAAATCCATGCAGAGAAACTTGGGATTTTGTTAAATACTGTAGATCCCACAGTGTAAAAGTTATATCCAACCAAATAGCTTTATTTAGAAATATGCATCTTGTGAATGGATTATGCATCACTTACAATAATGTTAGGAATAACAAAGATGTTGCCCAGAAGAGAATCATGAAGCAAGATTTCACCATCCACTATGCAAACCGCAGGAAGACTTGAGCTTCTTTTCCAATAAAGGGGAAGATGATTTAATACAATAGAGACAATTGTATACGTTTAACTATTGATTTCATTTGACTTTTTATACACGGGCAATTTCATTCAATAGTCGTATACAATAATACATACACAAAAGATTGCTTTCACACAGGATTTATCTTGGGCAATAGAATAAGGTAGGAAATTTACGTGTAGTATCAATAAGTTTAATTTCCATAAATTCGTCCTAATCAGGCCCCAATCAAGATGATCTGTTAAGGTAAGATGGGGAAAATCGAACTTCTGTACAGTATTGGAGCTAAAAGGGTCAGAAAAATCAAATAACTCCAAAATGCATTTACACCATTTCATTGCACGTTTACTGAATATAAAAAACTTTGAATTTCAAAGGATTTTTTTGGGTACTTCGACCATCGAATAGGCTACTACGACCTTCGACTTTGATTCAAACTAAAAATCGTTCGACTATTCGACCATTCGATAGTCGAAGTACTGTCTCTTTAAAAACATACTTCGGTAGTTTAAACCTACCGAGGTACAATGTTAGCCTATGGGGACCTTCCCCATCACTTTCCTAAGTTTTTTTTGATTGAAGAAAACTCGTTTGATCGATTAAAATCCTTCGATTCATATTTGCGCTAAATCCTTCTAATTCGATATTTGAATTCGAAGGATTTAACTTCGAGGGTCGAATTTGAGGGTTAATTAACCCTCGATATTCGACCCTTGATAAATGTGCCCCTTCTTGTTAAATCTTAACAACCGACTTGAGAATTCTAGAGTAAATAGAGTGGTCTACATATTTATATTCAAGCAGATGCTGATGTGCTCATTGGCTGGATGGCATCTCAGCAGGTTTCAGATCATAACTTTTTTTTTGAAGGATTTTTTAGTTGAGATAAAACTCAATCGTTGATAAATAGGCCCTTAGTCTGTACTTTTGCAAATTTTGTTGATATGTCCTAATGTTTCATATTTGTATCTTAAATAGGGATGTAGCGAACTGCCGTTAATGTGTTCGCGAACGCCGTTCGCGAACACCGGCAAAAAAGCGAACAGTTCGCGAACTTCGAACGCTCGATAAAATCGTTCGATCGAACGATCGAAGGATTTTATTCGTACGATCGAAGGATTTTCGTTCGAATCGAACGATCGAAGCTATTCGATCGAATGATTTTAATTCAATCGAATGCTTATAATCGTTCGAACGAATGGAAATCATTCGATTTTAGCGATCGAACGGTAGAACGAAATTTTACTTCGAATCGAACGCGAACACCAATTGGCGAACGTCGCGCGACGTTCGCGAACATTCGGCGGACGCGAACAGTCGAAGTTCGCGCAAACTAGTTCGCCGGCGAACAGTTCGCTACATCCCTAATCTTAAAACATACACTGAAGATCTATGCCATTCTAATTCCTTTAGTGTTATGTACTTGCATGAAAATAATTTTGAGGGTGACTTGGCAATCATGAATGCAATGTAAAGGTATTTTAATAAACTTTGGACAACCAAGTTTTCATGCCATTGATACCTTCTCAATGTAAATGGTGAAAGGATTTGAGAAAATAAGCCCCAGAAACTCATTCTAGTTTCTTGAAACGGTTGAGTTGGTTTGGGTGGTTATTAGAAATATGCAACCAGTCCCAAAACTTCTTTCTGTGCTTACATTTGAAACATGCAACAAAGGGGTTTATGTTATATTAGGTCCAACGTTTACTACAGATTGTATGACCTATAACTAGGGATGGGCGAATTTTTTCGCCTCGTTTCGCCGAAAAAATGACGCCCATAGACTTGTATGGAGACGTGCGTCAAAAAAAGACGCGCAACAAAATAATTTCGTTGCGCGACAAATTTTTTTTGACGCCCATAGACTTTAATGGGCGTCTGCGACATTTCGCCGGCGGCGAATTTTTGGCGAAACGAAACGGGTCAAATTCGCCCATCCCTACCTATAACAACAACTCAGCAGATATCATTTACTGGTCCCTTATAATACTCCCCTGTATTTAATACTTTTCCTCCCATCCATCCTAGACATTTACTGTATCCCAGGTAATGGAAGACGCAATAAGGAATAAAATATACATGTCCTAACCTAACTGATGCCAGAATCAACTGTAAAAACAGCAGAAGGAGGACACACACATATGCCCATTCTCCCTGCTGAAACAGTCAAATGTATGTTTTTTTAATATTACAGTATGTGGGGGGGGACTTAAGTAAGGGGACATATGTTATTTACAGAAAAATTAACCCAGCTTGACCACTGTCACTGTCAACACACATGGTGGGCTACCTTGGTATATAAGGATAAAACCATCAAATGATGACTCTTTGATGATCAACCTGGATCCCTCTACTCTGTATTTTGGCTGTTAGAGGTTGACTGTTGAGGGTGCAGCCAAATACTTTGAATAAGCATGTCAGTTTCATAAAACTGAGGATGAGTACTTTCCCTGCAAACTAATAAAATTAACCAATCCATACTTTTTTTAAATAATAAACCTCTCACAAAAGCTAATTTTTGAAACTGCATTCTTTCGGCAATGTTATTCAGGGACTTCTACCAAACTACGTGCAGCAAGCTAAACCAGGCTTCTGCAACAAAATTTGAGGCTCAGTAAACTGCCCCTTCTCCACCTATATTTTTGTAGTTACAGGTCACTCATGTGGCAGTTATTTATGTCTCAATAAATCTGTAGCAATATTACTGCTGCTGCTAATCATTGGCTTAATATACCTCACCTCACTCAAAGGCAAAGTCTAGTTATAAAAAGCCTTTAGATCGTGGATAAAGTACCCCCTACAGCAGGGGTGCCCAAAAGGTAGATCGGGATCTACCAGTAGACCTTTAGCTGGTGATCAGTAGATCTCAAGACACTGTCAACAAACAGCTGGTCTATATCACCCACCTGTTTCATGCTTTTCATTCAGATTTTTAAGTTAAGGTTATATAAAATATAGTTGTTTGTTAGCAATATACATTTTCTCATTAATCAATATTTAAGTAATATTTTCCATGGAACAGATCCATAACTATGCTTTTATGGATGTAGATCCTAATAGGACATCATCATGAAAAGTAGACCTTGCATTAGTAAAGTATGGGCTCTCCTGCCCTACAGTAAAATAAAAGGATATTATGTCACTGAGGAGTTCTATGACCATGTAAAAGCACAAGGCAGAAGAACAGTGTATTTATACAGGTCATGAAACTCTGAGGTTAATCCTAATATCTTCATATTTTTTAACAAGGGGTAATACACAAGTTTTAGTGAGTCATGTGACAAAAATGACATCACCAAGCTACGTTTATAACTGATGACAGGGGCAAATTTACTAAAGGGCGAAGTGACTAATGCTGGAAAATTCGCCAGCGTGACGTCATTTCGGGACTTTGCCGCTGGCGTAAATTCGCTAGCGAAGGCGATAGACTGTAGCGCTACTTCTTACTCTAACGCCAGGTGAATTTTCGCTCTGGTGAATGGACGTAACTATGCAAATTCACTAAGATGCGGATTTTAATGAACGTTACCTCTTGCACCAGACTTGCCTTCAATACCTCAGACCCGGCGAAATGCAATAGAGTAGATAGGCGTTCCTCAAAAAAAAAATTGAAAATTTTTATGTCCCAAAAAACGCTGGTGACTTTTCAGTTTTTTCAGGGTGATAGGCTGCAAAAGATCGTAACTTTTTTTAGGGTACCCGGCTTCCCCCCAACATTTCCTAACATATGGCACATAAACTATACATTGGGCACATGTGTAGGGCAATATAACAACTATATTTTATTTTATTAAGGTTTCCCAGGCTTGAGTAATGTAATGCATTTGCTGCAACATATACGTCCATTGAAATTTAACTTCCTGCGGTATGCAAATTAGGCAACGCTAGCGCAACTTCGCTTTGCTTGCCGAATTAATGCCAGCGAAACTTCGCCATTGTTCGGCGCCCTTCGCATTTTAGTGAATTTAGTGTCCTGGTGAATTTTAGCCTGGCGAAGTGTGACGATGTGAGCAAAGCCGTCACTGGCAAATTTCCGTAGGTTAGTGAATTTGCCCCAGAGTGTCCTCAGGAAGGCAATAGAAATGTTTGCAGTAAACTGGAGGGCCGTCAGCTTGACTTGCATGTGTAAGGCGATCTTAAGCTCTGGGAAACTGTGAAAAGAAATCAATACCTCCATGTACTTGTTTCGTTTTGTTTGATCTAAATTGTGAATGCATTTTGTTAATGTGTATTTCTGACCCTTTCATGATTCTGCAAGGGATTCTTTATTGTCTTACGGCTTGCAGACCTGCTGATTTGCCCTTGCTTTTTATTTCTTTAAATCAACGTTTTTTTTAATAGCTTGCAATCCTCAGCGAATGTCCTTCTGTAACACATTTCACATTCAGACAAACAAAACTTTGCGTGTAAATATAAATTGCAGTGTGAAAATCAGGAGGTCAGTACTGCAAGGGTAATTACTTATGCAGATTTTGTTCTGTCTTCTAAAGGTGTTTTTTGGAGCCTCTCGAGGCTGTTGTGCATGGTGGTTGTTTATCTGTGTGTCGTGATGCTGTCCTGTAGGGCATATTAAGGCCCATGAAATAATGATGAAGCAGAGGGTAATTAAAACTCACAATGACATTGATCTGCTGAAATTTCAGAGGGAGCTCAGGGCGCACAGGGAGACGATCCATCTTACCTCATGTAGAGCTGACTTGATTGGCCTATTGAGTATTGAATATGGCTGTGCTCCTCACCTGTGGCTAGAAGGACTCCCAGTGCAGCAACCCAACTGGATTAAGAGCTCAGCTAAATGGAAGAGATAAAGGGGGAGGATGGGCACAGCTGTTCAAGAGAGTTTACTTAAAAAAAAAAATCTGAATAATTGAATCTGTTTTAAAATACATTCCTGCTTTTCTCCTTCCCTCTCATTACAGTCTGTGTGTTTATATCAGGATGATTCCCTCTCTCTCTCTCTCTCTCTCTTTCTCTCTCTCTCTCAGCTATTTACTATTTTAATGTATGACCTATTAAAAATAAGTGGTTTCACCTATTGTTTTATTTCATAACAAGAATATGAAGGTACAGCGAATGTCACAAGTCATCATTTGGTCTTATGACTTTTGTAAAGCTCTTACCCAGCGATGAAAGAACGTAACCCTATTTTGTTTTATGGCTTCATTATTTACAGCAACCAGTAATGTAGCAATGACCTTTAATAAACCTTTAGTAAAAACACAAAATAAGAAATATTATTTCAAACGATTTAAAATTCTCTTCTCTACTGGCTATTTTTTTTCCATCTCTGCTGCAAATTTCTTACTCTGTATTATTTCTTTTTGAGTAAATTATATCAAACTGATTATGACATCATGGTTGATCCGGGGGCTGCTGCCACCTGAGGGCCGATGCCAACCCCCCTCCTACTCCGTGCTTAAAACTTTAGCGTCAGAGCAGGTTGGGGGGCATTATTGGGCTTTCTGCACTAACAGATGAATTTACATATTAAAGAGATGCCTTTTAAAGTTACTAGAGACTGCTTTTTGCTGCCCCTTTATTTCCTACTGTTCCATTATCCATGGTCTGTATCCTATCCATTATCTGAGACACAAGCGTTTAAACACAGTGTTTGCACACTTGAATCCTGAGACCTCTAGGGACCATGACCACAACCTTTAACCATTTAATTTTTCTTTAACCATTTTCAACAATGGCCATTTCACATCCCACATGCAGGGATAGAGGTAATATGGCATAGACCAGAGAAAAGGGACTAGCAGGCACTCACAGATCCCACCGGACAGGCAAGTGTAAAAGAACTGCATATTTTTATTTGGGCAAATTCAGAGCGAACTTGCGTTTCGTGCCCATGGACACTTGGGGGCAGATTTACTTATGGTTGAATATCGAAGGTTAATTAACCCTCGATATTCGACTGCCGAATGTAAATCCTTCGACTTCGAATATCGAAGTCGAAGGATTTACCGCAATTCGTTCGATCGTTTAAATCCTTCGACTCGTTTGATTCAAAGGATTTTAATCCATCGATCGAACGATTTTTCTTCAACCAAAAAAAGATTGCAAAGCCTATGGGGACCTTCCCCATAGGCTAACATTGACTTTGGTAGGTTTTAGGTGGCGAACTAGGGGGTCGAAGTACTGTCTCTTTAAAAAAAAAAAACTTCGACCCCCTAGTTCGCCACCTAAAACCTACCAAAGTCAATGTTAGCCTATGGTCGAATAGTCGAACAATTTTTAGTTTGAATCGTTAGATTCAAAGTCAAAGTCGTAGTCGAAGATCGAAGTAGCCCATTCGATGGTCGAAGTAGCCAAAAAAACCATTTGAAATTCAAAGTTTTTTTTCTTCTATTCCTTCACTTGAGCTAAGTAAATGGGCCCCTTGATCATAGGGGAAGGTATAGAAAGATGTGGGGGTCACTGGGGACATATACTGTATGTAAGAGAAGGGGGTCTAAAATTTTTCACTAAATTAAAAGGTAAACTAACAAAGGAATCACATGGCCCAATTAATTTGTTAGAAATCAGACTTATGTGAAATCGAGATCATTTAACTTGAGGAGAAATTTTTTTTTATAAATAATCCTTCATGGGCAGATCGCATACACACAGCAGCAAACATTTAAGATTATTGCTGCTTGCATGGCGGCCTGCAATACTGCCCATATTCCTTATATGGGTCATTTTAGTAATCAGGCAGATTAAAACATTTCATCAACCAATACCAGAAGAGATGAGTAAATGAGTAACATTTTTTTGGCTGATACAGATTTGTGCTAAAATTTGCATTTTCATTAATGTTGCAAAATGTTATCATACATTTTGTTTTGCCACGGAGAAAACACCACAATATGGTCAAAAACACTTATTGATTCCAATGTTTTTTTACTAATCATTGCAAAATTTTTGGTCAAATTAAATGGGACAATTTCACTCTTCACTTCCGGTCAATGCATGGTACATCAGCAGATTTGGAAGTGCTGAGGAGCTGAAGCTCTTATGATCAGTTGTACTCTTTGCTCAATCAGAATAATAAAAGGCAAACACTGTGTGTGACCCCATATACAGTCTGTCCATTCTGCCTGTGGGCTGATTGACCAGAGAATTTTCAGATAAGCTCAAGTATTGCAGACTTTAGGCTTTACAGTCTAGGTATTTGTTAAGCTGGCTTTTTGTAATATCAAAATCATTTTACCATTTTTAGTTGACTTTCCAGTGTCTATGTGGAAATTTTGTTTAAGATGGTGTACATATTTAAGCATATTTTAATAGTCTTAAAACATGCCCCTACTCCACTTAAATGACTTAATAAAAAATGTGGGAATACAGAATTCAGAGGCAGACACTCAGATATCTTGTGATTTCACATTTTAATGCATGTCTATATTTTTATTATTCATGTTTATTATGATTTAAAAAGAAATGTTCTGCACTACTTACGTCAGGGCATTTAACATTTGGGTGCAGCCATAGTTAAAACATTGTGTTTTTTGCTTGCAAAAATAGCAAGCATATTAACTTGTGTTTTTGAAGCACATTGAATGATGCAAAGAAAAATAAGGAAAGTAAAATGAACACTGATCCATTTCAGTGATGTAAAAGGCTTGCAGTGACTTGTTTTCAAGAAAACAAAAAACAGGATGACCTGTACTTGAAAGAGTAACGCATCAGTGATGTCTCATAGATAAAAAGACCCGAATTTCCTGTTCCCCTCAGGCCATGGATCTCTTTGGTTCCAAGGGGCAAATTTATTAAAGGGCGAAGTGGCTAACGTTAGCGAAAATCCGCCAGCGTGACGTCATTTCATGACTTTGCTGATTTACTAACGGGTGCTGGCATAAATTCGCTAGCGAATTGGAGCTACTCTAGCATTACTTTGCACCCTTACGCCAGGCGAAGTTGCGCTATGGCAAAGGGACGTAACTACGCCAATTCACTAATTAGTGTATTGTAGCAAACGTTACCTCTTGCGCCAGACTTGCCTTCGCCACCTCAGACCAGGCGAAGTGCAATAGAGTAGAAAGGGCTTGCTTCAAAAAAAAAAAGATTGTACATTTTTTTGGGGGTACCCTCCTTCCCCCTACATTTCTAAACTATACAGTGGGCACATGTATAGGGCAAAATAACAACTCTATTTTATTTTATGAAGCTTTCCCCGGATTGTGTAGTGTAATGTATTTGCTGCTACATATACGTCCATTGTACTTTAACTTGGCACCATATGCAAATTAGGCATCACTAGCGTAACTTCTCTTTGCTTGACGAATTAACGCTAGTGCAACTTCGCTACCTTTCGCTTCCCTGAGCGCAACTTCGGATTTTTGTGAATTACTGGCACCCTGGCGAAGTGTGGTGAAGTGCGGCGAAGCCATCGCTGGCGCAACTTCGAAGATAAGTAAATTTTCCCCTAAGTCTTTGCCAAGGATTATTGAACAAACACCCAGATGCATGCCTGGAGCTCACTATTTAAGATGTTTCAGGTAGTAGATATGTTACATAACTATATACAGCATGCATACTGTATAGTGATTTCTCAGGACTTTTAGCAGAGTGGCAAACATTGTAATGATTAATATTGCGTCCCATTTAATCATCATAGCACTGTAGGCAGCGCTTGCCCAGTGCAGCTTCAAAACTGTTTATCAGACAAATACATTTCAAAAACGTTACCGAAGAAGCAGAGAAAAAACAGAAGCATCTTTGTTTTTTTATATAAATTGCATCTGTGATGTTCTGCCATTGTTTATAGAGCTGTACACATATGTATAAATGGAGAGTAGCCTAAAGTCTAAATATCAAGTTTCAGAACCAGTGAATGTTTTTCAGAACATATGAAACATATATATATATGAATATATATATATATATATATATATATATATATATATATATAGTGATGGGCGAATTTGCGCTGTTTCACTTCGCCGAAAAATTTGCGAATTTCGCGATACAGTGAAAAATTCACGAAACCGCACCAGCGTCTTGTTTGTTGATGCCGGCGGCCGTTTTTTTTTTATGCCGGCGAATTTTTGCCGCAAATTTTCGCGGGCGGTTCGCAAATCGCACAAATTTGCCGCAAATTCGTGCCTGCCCAATAAATTCACCCATCACTATATATATATATATATATATGTATATCCTTGTCTACTTTATATATATGTATATATATATATATATATATATATATATATATATATAGAATCCCACAGTACCAGCACTCAGACAGATGTTTCCAGTAGTGCACGATCAAAGGTAGGCATGTATGTAACACGATGGATCAGCACACACTGTTGTTTTGTGAAGCAATGGTGTTTATTTCATACAAAACACATTTTTTATCCGACGTTTCGGTCCCACCTGGGGACCTTTTTCATCCTTGAAAAGGGGAGCGCAGGTCAGAACTCCAGTGAGTAAGAGCCCTTAGATGTTTGTTAGAGTGTGTAGCTAAAGAATACAGGGTTTCTCTAACTAAGATGTTGCTAGAATGCATTAACCAGTTGTGCATTAATAATGCCCACGCAGTCCAATTACATGGGAAAAGGAAGGAGGGTTTTTTAGTTTACTGTAACTATTACTGAATGCTTATTGCATCTTCTTACCTCAATTATCGGGTGAAGTCTGCAAGTGGGACACCTCCTTACTTTCTGCTATCTAAGTTAGTCACCAATAAAAAAAAAGTCCCATACATACCTTATAACCATTGCTGGTTGTAACTGTTTTGTATTACTTATATATTGCAGCCTCTGTGGAAAATATACAGAAAAACAAATGCTTGCATGTCACAATTCGGGTGCAACAATCGCATATCTGCCCCCAGATTTTAATTCTAAAAATGAGAAACCTTTTGTTATCAGGGCTAAGTGGTACATTTACAGCTAATCCTGCTCCATTCTATTTTTCACATTGTTAGTTGCCAGTATGTAAGCTATTTCCATACTAAGTGAAGATAAGACATTTAAAGTGCACTGCACTTACTGCTGGATGGTTGGGGTGAAGGAGAGGTGGCATTGCCAGAGGCATAGAGTTATGTATTATGAGTTAAATAAAAACTGATAAAAGTACTGCTTGTTGTAAATGTTATTAATAGGGCAAAAAGAGAAATATATGTAGGCCAATATGTTTTTCCAGAAAAGGTGCAATGGTATAATAGAAAAATGTTTTGTTATACCACCTTTAAGTATTTAGCCCTTGAGCCAATCAGTTGGTAACTGGTAAATAGGGCACCTTTAGACTCCCCAAACTAGAAAATCACCCTCTGACTATAAGTGCAGTGGGGTTTAGAGGGAGAACGAGGACTCTACTGTTAATTGTTTTAAGAAATAATCTGCAGATAACTAAAATTTCAATTTGAAGTAAGGAGGAAATAGATTTTAAATGAGGATAGTAAGACTTTTTTAGAAACAGTTCAGCAGTAAGAAAATAATAGTTTAATTAAGAGATGCTAGAAAGGTGGAATAGTAGTTAAAGGGATCCTGTCATCGGAAAACATGTTTTTTTCAACGTGCTACTCCAGCAGAATTCTGCACTGAAATCCATTTCTCAAAAGAACAAACAGATTTTTTTATATTCAATTTTGAAATCTTACATGGAGCTAGACATTTTGTCAATTTCCCAGCTGCCCCTGGTCATGTGACTTGTGCCTGCACTTTAGGAGTGAAATGCTTTCTGGCAGGCTGCTGTATTTCCTTCTCAATGTAACTGAATGTGTCTCAGTGGGACATGGGTTTTAACTATTGAGTGTTGTTCTTAGATCTACCAGGCAGCTGTTATCTTGTGTTAGGGAGCTGTTATCTGGTTACCTTCCCATTGTTCTTTTGTTTGGCTGCTGGGGGGAAAAAGGGAGGGAGTGATATCACTCCAACTTGCAGTACAGCAGTAAAGAGTGATTGAAGTTTATCAGAGCACAAGTCACATGACTTGGGGCAGCTGGGAAATTGACAATATGTCTAGCCCCATGTCAGATTTCAAAATTGAATATAAAAAAATCTGGTTGCTCTTTTGAGAAATGGATTTTATTGCAAAATTCTGCTGGAGCAGCACTATTAACCGATTCATTTTGATAAAAAAAATTTTTCCCATGACAGTATCCCTTTAAAATATGAAACAAATTTGAACATAAATTAGTTTATTAACCTCTAGAGATGCATTTATATCTAAAATAACAGAGATAAAAGAGAAACACTGAAAACTGATCATAAGGAGCTATAGAGCATAAATAAAAGCTTATTTAGAGATTTCAGTATAAAAATAGTGAAACTGTCAAGCAACTTCTGTAATGTGAAAGCAATGTATCCATGAATGATTAAATAGGGTAGGATATTTGTACAGTGTACGTAGACTATAAAAGGCAATAAGTGGGAACAGTATACTTTTTTTCTGAATTTGTGCAAAAGGAGTGAAGTCCAGAAAAAATATTTGTGACTAGAGGTTTTCAAGAGCATTTATTGGAAAAGAAATCTCAACTTGCGCCAGTTAAAAGGTAAGTCTAATGGTAGGGGTGCACACAGCGAATTGTCTGCTTTCCTCTTCCTGCATTTTGATCTGACATTATCTGCTCCTTTGTGTAGCCTCATCGACAATCATAGTGTTGGGTCTGTGTGAAGCTACACTGAGCAGATTTTCTCCTTTTTTCACTCTTTTAGTGAAGGTTTTTTTTAAGAAAGCACTGGAATATTTTTACAAACTGTCTTTTCCCAGTATTGAAAGATTTCTAATTCCCCCTTAGACTACAGTATAGGTATTTGACTGCCTGAAACATTTTGCCACTGTTGCACTCTTTGTGGCCAAATAAAACTTTCACCATCGACTGTGTTTGCAGGTCCTACTTTGCTAAACACATGACCATAGTGATACCATGGCAGGTATTTAGGGAGCACTACCACCAAGTGATTTCTGCAAACAGTGTGCAGGATGTCATTACAATATTGCAGTATTGGTATATCCACCAGTTTTTCACTAACTTGTAGCACTTGCAATCTAGGTCTAAGTCTACAGCCTTTATTTCTGGCACACATATAGGTTTTTTTATATTAGTTAAAAAAAAGTGGTAAATTAATCTATTATTTATGTTTTTTTCCACATTTGACCATAACCCATTCTTAAGACATTGTACCGGCATAAGCCCTCATACCTCTCCTTTTCCTGGAGCAGAACCTGCAGGTGACATCATGGAAGGGGAAGGCTTGCCACTGACCCAGGTACAGTGGGGAGCAGGGGCTAGAGGGGCTAAAGAGAGCCTAGAATGTCAGCTGGACCTGCCACAGTAGCAGGGGGACCACAGCAGTAGTTGACCAATCCTAACCCTGAAATTACAGTATTGTATAATTTTACCTAATGATACCTCATTTTGAAAATTATCCATAAATAATTCTTAGCCTAGTTTTTAACCACAAGATTGTTTATTTACAAAATCACTTTCTGTCGGTTCTATCAGATGATAATAAATAATAATTGGCATTTACAAAATCACTTTCTGTTGGTTCGATCAGATGATAATAAATAATAATTGTCAATAAACAACTTAGGTACAAAGACAAAAATGTCCTACCACGAATTCATTAATCTAGTGAATAAACCAGAAATAAAATACTCTGTTTAATGGGTACTCAAATCCTTGTCCTGTTGTTGATTCTTTTCTCTATCCGCATATGGATTTCTTAAGAGACTAATGCCCCAGACAGGAGCATAACATTCAGTAAATGGGAATGCTTTTCATACTAAGTGGATGTGACCTGGGAAACATGTTGATGTTTCTTAGCTAAGATTGATGTTGTTTAAGAAATCTGCGGTTTTATTTCATATTTAAGTGCTCTAGCAGTTGCAAAACTAATTTAACTAAAATACTTTTCCTTATTGCCCTACAAACATTAATTAATATCCTATGATGGTTCTGTTCCACATTCTTTTGGATTTTAAACCAGATGGTCATGTTCTAACTTTAGAAAATATTTGGTGGTTATTTATTCTGGGTTATCAAGGCATTTTCTTTTCTTCTCTGTTTTGAAATGTGCTCAGTATATAAAATGTACCGTTTTCTTTTTCAACTGGATCTTCCATTACTAAAAAAGGTCATGCTAATTACCCTTCTAGAAAGTCTATAATTTTACTGTCACACAAAAAATGGAGGAAACATATTTGGTGCTAAGTTATAATTAGACTTGTAAGACCATATAAAGGGCTACATGCATATTAAACAATACATTGGGCAATGGCAAAATTCTGGAAGGGGGGAGCTGCTACATTAATTTAACTTGCTTGTCATAATAACATATGTTGGATTTTTTTTATATAAGTTAAAAAATCTGCATATATATAATGTTTTTAATAGGTATTTATACATTTATCCATAATCTGACTAATAAATGCTACACTAAAATGTTGCTTTTCATATTTTATTTAATTAACATGTCTTATGTTAATGCACAGTTTGCATAAATGTTCAGTCTTTGCACTTACCAGCACCTTTTGCATCTTTAAGTCTGAGATAAGTATGTACCTTACCCTTGTATGATCCTTGTGCACCTCATTTTTAAAATGTGTCTAAGAGCCTTTAATTGTATTTTGCTTTCAATTTAGCAAAAGGGTGGCACAAATACAAGCATTTTTCAAAAAGAAACATGGGAAACATGTCTGTGTTTGTCAAAAGCCATGGGGATGAACCACCTAGCATGGGGGGAAATGTTTTGTAGCCAAAAGGGTACAAGAAAGCACTCTTTGATCAACATACTACAAGATCACCCATTCAGTTCACTAAAAATCTGAAGTGTGTGCTAAAGTTTATGTTTTAGCAGGACATTGATCCAAAAAAGAGAGATGAATGTCCTACAATGACTCTGATTTCAATGCAACACAGAATCTGTGGCATTATTTGAAAATAAAGATGCACACAAATTCAACTTACCAGAAAGATCTGCCTGGAAGAATTAATCAAACCCATACCCAACAAACAAGGTTGATACATACTTAGTTGAACTAAACTTAAAGGAGTCCTGTCACCCAGAAATAATTGTAAAAAATGCCTGTTTATATAAATGATCTTAACTTAGTTTAATAAATTGGATTTTAGATGCTGCATCAATTCTGTGTTTTATTGTGTTATTGGGAGGTTTGCTTACCCTTGTGATGGTGCACCCACTGAATGCTGTGCCGAGAGGTCTGGTGCTTATAATCTCTCAAGTACCTGATTGCTGACAATCTCTGCCTAGATCTATCTACAGCAGTGATCCCCAACCAGTAGCTTGTGAGCAACATGTTGCTCTCCAACCCCTTGAATGTTGTTCCAAGTGGCCTCAAAGCAGGTGCTTATTTTTGAATTCCAGACTTGGAAGCAGGTTTTAATTGCATAAAATCTAAATATAGTGCCAATCAGAGTCTCCTGTAGGCTGCCAGTTCACATAGGGACCACCAAAAAGCCAATCACAGCCCTTATATGACACCCCAATGGACTTTTTCATGCTTGTGTTGCTCCCCAGCTCTTTTTACATTTGAATGTGGCTCAAGGGTAAAAAAGGTTGGGAACCCATGTGTGTATATATTAATGTTGAGTAAGGGCAACTTTTGAAGTATTCATTTTAAAGGCCACTGTACCTTAGTCAGTGAGAAATTTGAAGTGGGATTGCTGATTATAACTTTATATATTTTTGAAAACTAAGAAATAGTAGGAACACGATTATATTTAAAGAGCTAACCAATAGGGCTTGCCCATTTACAGGCTGTGCTATGTCTTTTGGGTCACCAAAATAATTTTTGAAAATACATGGTATGGGAGGCACAGAATCCTGTACCCAAATTCTGTTATACAGAAAGCTCAAAATAAAGGTCCGTCCATTTCCAGTACCCTAAACTTAAGCCTAACTAAGCTGCATGGTTCTATAATGGTGGCAAAAGCACCCTATAGGGTTTATTTAATAGTTAAATGTTTTTCTTTAGTAGACTTAGGGTATGGAGATCAGAATTGCAGATCTATCATCCATAAGAACACAGGCCCAAGCATTTTTCATAGTGGATCCCATACCTGTACTGTCAAGGTTTACATATTTCCTCTATTAATCAATCATAATGTTCTTTCATGTAAACTTATGTAATTTGGATAAAGGCAGAAATACAACAAAATGCTTCACATTAAGTTGTGGATTATTGGGGCTCCTACCTCCATGGCTTCATATCTGGATACTAACAGTTCATTTTTTGATCATGTAAATATGTATCCGTGTCATCAGTCCCTCCTTAATTATGCCATATTCTTTACAGCTGTCCTACTAAATAACTGTAATTGAACAGCACCGGCATGAATTTCTGTAATGTTCCCCCCAAGACATCCCAAAAGTGACTCGCACAAGAAAACAGACTGAAGTCACAGCTGGGAGTCCGTCGAGGATCATTTCCACTTTTACACGATTAATTTGAATTTAATATCTTAAATCAAAACCTGATTAATTTAAATAAAATTTTGATGGTGCCCTGTTTCTAATATACATCGTGGTAATTAGATTCAACTTAATGTGATTTTTTTACATAATTAAAAAAGAGAGGAAGTCATGTGTAACAATGTAGTGTTGGTACAAATCTTACTAGATATGTAGGGATGAATGCGTGGGACATTAATCAGTTGATAAATAAAATATGTAATTGAATTGATATGTAAGAGGTCAGTGGTAGTGAACAGAGGAATGGAATAAGAAATTGAGCTATTCGCAAAACATTTTACAAATTTTACAAAAATGCTTATTAAAAAATTACACAAATATAAATTTTCTCTATATTTCTGTGGTAACCCATGTTTAAAGGATTCTAGCAAGTTTTTTGATATAGTCAATATTATAGACAATATAGACAATATTGTCAATATAAGATGGCCTGCCCACTCACATATAAGCACAAAACTGAGCAGAGCAATTAGATGTTATTGAACATTTGTGAGCAAATAAGGCATATTTACATGTTTTTAAACAATAGATCTCAGGTCTGGAAGCACCAACATCAAACAAATGAATGTGCAAAAGCCTATTTAACTATTTACTTGCTGTAGAGCAGGGGTCCCCAACCTTTTTTTTACCCATGAGCCACATTCAAATGTAAAAAGAGTTTGGGAGCAACACAAGCATAACAAAGTTCCTTGGGATGCCAAATAAGGGTTGTGATTGGTTATTTGGTAGCCCCTATGTGTATTGGCAGCCTACATGAGGCTCTGCTTGGCACTATACTTAGTTTTTATGCAATTAAAACTTAATTCCAAGACTGGAATTCAAGGAATTAGCACCTGATTTGAGGACACTGAGAGCAACATCCAAGGGGTTGGAGATGTTGCTCACGAGCTACTGGTTGGGGATCACTGCTGTAGAGTGTATCCATTTTGGTGATGACTGTTAAGTAAATATATTTAAGAAACGCTGACTTTATGTTTCCTCTTTGGTCAGTGAGCATGTGGAGGGCCACTTTGAAAGCAGCTAGTAAGTTGCAGATAATTCAGCGACGGACCCGCTTACCGCAACGATTGGCCTGAGAGGTGAACACCTCCACTGCAGAGACGCCGGAAGATCATAAGAGCCGCTACCAACCCTAGCGAACACGGAGAGACACGGCGCTTAATGTGATTGCAACTCTTGAACTTCGGACAGGCGCTCTCAGCTTCGCATTACTAAACTACTGTGGGGTAAGGGCGGACGGTATTTACCGCCCACTGAGTCACTTATTTTATTGCACTATTTGAGTTTCTTTCCTCTAGAAAAAAGTCCTTTCACGATGCAAGACTTTATCTGATTGCTACACTACAGGCTTGAAAACCGCTATAATATTGTGAGTAGTTTCATTTATCAAATCAAATAGGTTACTTGCACAAACATACTATACCATTTTTTCTTTTTAGGTTGGGAGAGTTTAACACTGTTGTCCAGCGCACCTATTACCTCTTTTATCCATTTTACCTCAAACGTCGATTTGTGGATCGGCACAATACAGGTGCTGCTCTTTTATATAAAGAAAACGGGAAAAAAAAAAACAAGGCGCTGAATCTTTGATCCCTCTACACAGGCAATTAAAACTTAATTCCAAGACTGGAATTCAAGGAATTAGCACCTGATTTGAGGACACTGAGAGCAACATCCAAGGGGTTGGAGAACAACATGTTGCTCACAAGCTACTGGTTGGGGATCACTGCTGTAGAGTGTAACCATTTTGGTGCTGACTGTAAAGTAAATATATTTAAGAATCGCTGACTTTATGTTTCCTCTTTGGTCAGTGAGCATGTGGAGGGCCAAAACGAAAAGCACATGAAATCAAGGTAATATGCTTCATATACTAATTCTATTATCCCTCCTGCCTTTTTATGTCCTCTATCATCCTTTAACGCTAATCCACTACCCTTTCTGTAAGTCTCTTCTCTTTAATGTTTTTTTCTCTCACTTCAAACAACTCTTCCTCTATTCCTTGTGTTGCACAATACAGGTATGATATCCCATATTTGGAAACTCCTTATCCTGAAAGCTCCAGAATACAGGAAGACCATCTTTGAGCTAAATATTCTAATTTTTAAATATTATTTCCTATTCTGAACAGGAAAGTTAAAGAAAAGGCAGGCTCAAAGAATGGCCCACTGGCACAATAAAGCATATTTGTTTCCTATTGATGCTTGTGACCAGTCACTAATGCATTTTAGGGAACAAGGCTGATTAGATCTAATAATAACTGCAAACAGATTCCCCAGCACCAATAGGTGTGATTCATCAGGAGGTAGGATGGAAAAAATGATGCCAAGTGCAAGAAGAGGCTTTTTCTCAGGATTGAACAAATCTGCCCATGTACATCCAGAGATGGGGTAGGAATGTTTAAAAGTGTAAAAGGTGCTCAAATAAGTTCCATAATATTGGCATAGGTACAACAAATGTAGGATGTTATTTGATGTAATTGAGTTATAGGGCTACTCATAAAAAAAATATGTAGAAACATTTGCATTATGTGACATAATATACAAAAAAATATAATTTACGAAATGTACAATTTTTTAGATTCTTCCAAACTGTTGTCCACAGCAGCATAAAGTAAGTCAAAAAGGCTTATCTATAATAGATCACATTTCTCTATTACAAGAGAAGGAACTATTAGTGGGAACATTATACTGCAGACCAGTAACTGGAGACTGCAAATCTCTTTTAATAAGCAGTATGAATCGAAGCTCTTAGGAATCTGCGAAGATTTCATATAAGGCTCCAGGGAATGTGTTTTTGATTTGAATATGATTTTGATGAGTAATTGGAAATAAGAAAGTCTGAACTAGCCCTGTGTCTCCATGTAACAAAGACAATCTTATCTTAGTTAACAATGTCAACAGGAATGGTGTACTTGTGTTCCTCTGATGTAGTGAAGAGGCATCTAGAAAATGTTTAATCTCTTGATTATGGTGTCATTAAACTAGTTCCCCTTAATCTCAATATGTTGTGTGTGATATGTAATGTAATCCCAATACCTTTGTCATAACAGAACAAATGTTGTTAATTTTGGTCTGCTGCCTGAGAAATTTAGAAGCAAGGTTCTACAGGGGAAGATAATATCTTATCATCTTCCAAGATTCTTTCTTTTTTTAGACCAAAGTTATGAGCTTCTGCTCCTGCATTATAGGAGATGTAAATTAATGTTTTGCCAATGTTTTTAGCTGTAATCAAACAGACATATACTGCATATGTTACTAACAGCTATCTTATTTTCAATTTGCAGAGCATACTGTGTTTAATCCCACAAGACTTCCTGTGGCTCAAGATATGAATTTAGAAAGATAATTAGACCAGTGTTGAGGATCTCCCTAAGATGCAAAGGGCAGCTTGTTGGTGAGTCCAGAGGGGTCCTTTTAGGGTCCCAAGCTGGTCACAGTTCTCTTTCCCATTTTATTACTATTATTTGTGAATTATCCTCTGTGTGAAACAGCCTATTTGCTCATGAAAATTTAAATCATGTTGTTACTAGAAAAAAAATTAGGGCAAAAGAAAAGGTCACCAAGTGATTGTGTTGCTGTTTAGAACAAAGCATTTCATTTCTCTAAAGGACTTGAATTTTGCCAATATAAATACAATATACTTGTGATTTCCAAAACATGTTATACTAGGATAAATGTTTTATTTGTTAAATACATTACCATCGGTACTTGCAACCCTGGCACATTGAAAACAAGTTGGTCACTTAGTATTTGTAATTCAGGGAATGGTGAATTTTTTTTGCAAACAGTTCACATTAATTTCAGTGTAAGGGCATGTAGAAATCAAGCTAATTTGCCAAGCTAAGGGTTGTTAGAGAACATAGAAATTTAGATAACAAAATACAACATTGAAAAGTAATGGGGATCTTATTCTCAACAATGTTTACAGTAATGCAGTTTGATTGAGCACTTCATAAAGTAGGATCTAGCAGTCAGGTTTTATCCTCTTTGTCCTGGAACTTCACCAATGAATGCCATTGATATCACTAATGAACATTATTTTGTGGGTAGCAGTAAAAATCAACAATATGTAAACAAATGTCACTGCAAATATAAAGTGGGCCTCAGCCCTTAGATATAAAGTGAAAGCAGCAGGTGTTTGTTCATTTCTCCAGGTTTCCCATTATGCCAAGACATTGAATATACATTTTTCAAAGATAATCAATATTACAGTGATATGTGTATACAGAGTCTGTATGTTATTTCGGAAGTGGTTTTGAAGAAATAAAGGCTAGGGGCATGGATGTCCTAAAGGATGTCCCAATGAAAGCGGCAATGCATTTTGCAGTATAGTAAGTTAATGCTGCAAACATTACCCGAAAATCAGATATCAATATCAGAAAAACACATGTGTGTAGGCTATAGGCCAAGTGCTTTTATACATGTCATGTATATCCAAGCTGACTTTCCTGATTTCCTAATATTTTATCATGACACTTAGGGGGGTATTTTTTTTTTATAAAATCTGACTTTTAAAAAAAAATCACGAATTTTTCAGAATTTATTAAACCCCGAGGGCTAAAAAGCCTGAATATAAAGCCACAGCATCTCAAACCTGTCAAGGTTGCATAAAAGTCAATGGGAACAGTCCCATTGATTTTTGGTTGTGTCGAGGGTTTTGGGCAATTTCACAATGTTTTCAGAGCTTTCGGTTGAAAACTCAGAGATTTCGGGAAAAATTCACAAAAAAATCTTGAAAATCTGAGCTTTTCTTGCAAAGCAAATTTTCGGGAAAATGTAATAATAAATAAGTGTTAAAAACCCGAGCGGGTTAGATTGGAGTTTGTAGCAGCCGATATTGAGATAAATTCAGACCTTGATAAATAACCCCCTTAGCATACTTATTAAATGGATGAATATTCAAGAATGATTTAAAATTCATGACAAATCTAAAATATCCTACCTCCTGCTGCTAAACAAAAATAAGATATATAGAGAGTTACATCTGTTGTCTTTTCAGTTTCCTGGAAGTGTGGTCAGGCAAATGCATTATTGTCTAAACCCAATGGCACAAATGGCTGCTGAAATTTTACTAGTATGTTTATAAAGACTGCAATGAAGACAATCATATATGTGATATCAAAAGCGAAAAAAAAACATTAAAGAAATATTAAAATCTCTTGTAAAGTCATTTTGACAAAATACATAAACCAAAGCTTGAATGGGTTGTTACTTCAGCAGAACACGGCAGTAACTGAAGATAGGGAATGAGGTTATGCAGGGTTGATTTTGCACAGTCTTCAGATCACTTGTTACAGTGCAGCTGTGTGATACTTCACCAGAAGAATCCTGTGAGTATTCAAGTGTACTGTATATCTGAAATTGATAACAGATGAATTCTCTTTTGCTTATACAAATGTCTACCAAAAAGTTGCTTGCTGGAGGAATAGTTATCTTTTTTAAGATCAAGACCCCCTTATCATGGGTAAAGAAATAGTTCAAGATATGAAATATTTAGTTTATAAGTATTCTGTGACCTAGGCTTCTTTTATTAGCATATATTATATATTATACATAGATTATTAAACTATATAACTATAAAGAATTATCATTAATGAGTCTTCCATTTGCAATATTCAATGGCAGATATTAAACATTGGGCAGGGAAGTCTGAGATTAAGTCTATATGCTGCTGAAAGGGATTGAAGGCTACATAAATCACTGACACACAAACATTTAAAACTGTGTTATTAGTGTGGTTTGGAATACAAAGAACTAATAACCTCTCTGGAGACAAAATATCTTTTTTTACAAAGCAAGGCAATAGCCCAGGGCCCTTGGGGATTTTGCTGGGCAGAGGCTTCAGCTCTGTTCTTTGTCAGTTTACAAACTCAATTATTTCATGCTACATCATATTGTTTTAAAGGTTTTAACTAATTTGTATATATATGGGGGCATCTAAAAAAACAAATGAGACATTCTATTACCATATACTTGAAATAAATATAGAACTTTTGTTATTTTATGCAGAGAGAATTGATTAAAAACAAAACATCATTCTGAATGTTGTGGAATAGTGAATAGGTGTGAATCAGTTTTGTGTTCTCTTTTTTGCCAGTATATTAAACATTAAGGGGTCGATTTATCAAGGGTCGAAATGAATTTGAGGGAATTTTCGAAGTAAAAGAATTCGAAGTAATTTTTTGATACTTCGACCATCGAATAGGATACTACGACTTTGACTTTGAATTCGATTCAAAGTAAAATAGTTTGAATATTCGACCATTCGATAATCAAAGTACTGTCTCTTTAAAAAAACTTTGACTTCAATACTTCGCCAAATTAAACCTGCCGAATTGCTATGTTAGCCTATGGGGACCTTCTACAGCATTTTTCTAATTTTTTTGAAGTCTAAGCAAAATCGTACGATCGTACAATAAAATCGTTCCAATCGTTTGATTCAAAGGATTTAATCGTTCCATCAAATGATTTAACTTCGACCACAGAATACCCAAATTCGATGAAAAAAATTCGAATTCAATATTTGAATTCAAAGTATTTAAATTTGATGGTCGAATTTTGAAGTATATTTTACTTTGAAATTCGACTCTTGATAAATCTGCCCCTAAGTGAATACAGAAATGGCTTATAACAGTTATTTACAAATCTTGGGGCTCATTCACCTTTGAGGGGGAGGAGTCAGTGGTATGACGACCAGTTACAGTGACAGTTTACATTTATGTTTATTTATGGTCTTGGATATGACTGATCAATAGGGAAGAAATTATTATGACTATTATGTATGTATGTATGTATATTTTTATTTGTAAAGCACTCCTTGAGGGCAAAGCGCTATACAACAAAACAATTATGCCCATATTTGTATATAGCTGTAATATGAGCTAAATGAGGCCTACAATGTTTAACCACAGAGGGGTCTCTCTATAATAGGGTATCACTTCTTAAAATAACTTGTTAGCATTTTCTAAAGATCAGTTCCTTGTAACTTTGAGTAAATGCATTGTACCCACTTGTTTCAGACATTTGCTGCTTCTAAATTGCATGTTATTTTCAGTAGCTGACTGTTTTCATAAAATAAATAAATACAATGCCTGGGCAAAACCTGTGTATATCAAGAGAAAGCTGTGTAATTTGATAATTAAAGCTATATACTTTAAGTGGCTCAATTACATCTTCAACTAAACATGGTTTAAACAAGAATTATGCTTGAATTTGAAATGCATGGAAATATAACATGGCACAACATCAGTGTGACCTAGAGCATGCTGGATTCATTATTCTGTAGAGCACATCTTAAAATAGTGTCACATGTAGTGATAGGCGATTTTGCGCCGTTTCACCAGAAATTTAGCGAATTTCGTGAAAAATTAGCGAAATGGTGAAAAATTCACAAAACGGCGCCGGTGTCTCGTTTTTGATGCCAGCGCCCATTTTTGATGCCGGCGCCCATATTTTTGACGTCTGGCGGACGTTTTTTTCTACGCCGGTGAATCTTCACGGGCGTTTCACAAATTTATTCGCTGGCGGCGAATCATGCAAATCACTAGTCACATGGTATGGGTTATTGTAGATATGTATTACAGTTGATAGAAGGCAGTGTTCAAATGCAGATGGGCTCTCATTTTGGAGTATTATATTTGGTATTTATATAGGAGTTATGAAGTATGATGAGTTATGCAAGTATATAGAGACATATTGCTATATATTCTTTTTGTTTTAGCATTTGTTCTGGGCATATCATCTTTACACAAACATAATCATGCATTAACTCTTTTGCTGCCAGAGGGATCAGTATTGAAAAGCAACCATTTGGCAGTTGAAACCCTTCTGTTCATCGTCCATACCAAGCCAGCCCCATGTGGCTTAATAGGCAATCAATCTGAAGCCCCAATGTTATGACAGTTAAAAACCCAGCTCGTGATTTGTGTTAAACCCAATTATTTAACAGATTATAACTGATGTATTTACAATTGCAGCGTCATATTACTTTTAGCTGCTGTGGTGCCCTTTTTTTCAAAAGCTTTTATTTTCCCTGTAACTGGTGGTTAGCATGTGGTCAGGAAACAGTTTAATGATGTCCCTCAAGGTGGGTCACATTTAACAGGTGGCTCGGAGGAGCTTCAGTTTATTCAGTTCAGTTAAACTGTCTTGCACAGTCTGTTTCAGTCACCACAATGCCAGTGGGAAAAGAATGATGTAATGGCTTCACTTATGAAGCCTTTTTGTTCCCACGACATGTGAAAAGTCAAACATCACAGTTACCAGGACGTGTATTATTTAGACATTCCGATCTGTTTTTAAATAATTTCAATATAATTCAGAAACACTGAGGTATAATCATTGTCTCTAAATCTTTCTACTTATAGTACACGTGTTCCTATTTCATGCTTTCCTGTAAGTCCCACAATCAAATACCTGGGAAATGATCTCATGTCATATTGTCAAGCCAATTGGTTTTGACCCAGTTACAATGGGGTGAACCAAATCGGACAAACTGAAAAGAATGAAAGGAATTGAATCATGGCCGCAAATGCCAATAGATCATGCAATTGTCAAAAAGTTGCTTGCTGGAGGAAAATGTATCCCTCTTATGATGAAGACCCCCTTTTCAAGGGTAAACAAATTGTTCAGGGAATCAAAGAAAAGCTTTCAATTATTATTAATCCTCTGTGATCTAGGCTTTATATATTAGCACAAATACATATATACAGTATATATATATATATATATATATATATATATATATATATATATATATATATATATATAATATCATTCAATATTATTTTTAAATAAATTATTTATATTATTTTCAAAGATTTTAAATTAATGTTGGGATTACTTTTGGATTTTATCATTAATAATAATAGTTTGCCCCTTAATGGAAATATATGTATTTCTTTCTAAAGGTCCATAGATTGCCAGAGAAATTTTACATATACTGTATTGTATCTCTTTAAGCACCAGTCCATTTGATTTTTTAAATTTTTTCCATTTTTACAAGGAAAACTCCTCTTTGTTTTCTGTCTCACTGTCTATTTCTGTCTCTCTTACAATACATACATGTATATTAAGCATGTTTAGTGATACCAGCAATCATTCTCTATTAAAGATTTACATGTAGGAATAGATATAAAACTACTGATTACAGAGTTTAAAATGTTACAATATACAATCTGCAATCAGTATAAATGTAGATGTTCTTGAATGTATTACTTAAACATGTAAATTGGTATTCTTAGATGAGCATACATATTGTATATGGCAAGTTGTATGTGAAATTAGGCTCTAAATATGGGTGGATTATTTTTCCATTTAGAGTTTTCTTTCCATAGTCAGGGAAAATCCAAGTGTTGAAGTGTTCTTTTGGTTAAATATCCATCACTGGAAACTTCCCAAGGGACAGTTTAAAGAAACCACAGTCAGTCATACCCACTTCATCTTACATCCTTGAGGGAAAAGCCCCATTAGTATTGGAGTCCAGGATTTCAACTCAATAGTCTTCATGTACACCAATTACACTGAATTAAAGTCAGGTAATTTGACACATCTGCTGTTTACCTCACCACAAACTACCTCAGAAAGACAAGGTCTGTCTGAAGGTGGGAAAAAAAATCAACTCCATAACTGTTCAATGTGCATGGTTCTAGAGGCCAGTAAATATTCTTATCATAGCATGTATGTATTTTTTGTTTATAATTAAGACTTTTTGAAGCAGTAGATAGAAAGCAGAAGAAAAATAACATAATAAGAAAATAAATACAAATCCATTTCTTAATTGTATTAGGTGACCCAAGGATACTTATGGCTAGCTATCAAACGTTAGGGGGTTATTTATCAAAGTCCGATTTTATCTCAACATTTTCTGCTACAAACTCGGATCAAATCTGCTCTGGTTTGTTATGTTTATTTATTATAACATTTTTCCTAAAATTTAATTTGTGGTAAAAAATCAGATTTTCACGATTTTTTTGCATTTGTTATGCTTTTTTGCCCAAAAACTCTGAAAACGTTGGGGTATTGCATGAAACCCAGCGCACAACCAAAAATCATTGGGACTTCTCTCATTGGCTTATGGTCAACCTCGATATGTCTGAGATGCCGGACTTTCTGATTCTGACTTTTCCATCAATAATTTAATAAATAATTTAAGAAATTTAAGAAATTCTGAAAAATGTGTGATTTTTCGGGATTTTTGCATTCTGAGTTTAGTAAATAACCCCCTTCATTATTTATTCTGAATAATTGCCAACAAATATATTAAGTATAAGCTCCTTACTATAAAATTAGACAGCATGGCCCTGAATTGTATATGCTAATGCATCAGACTTGAGAACATAAGATTCTCATGCATTAGCCACACATGCAGAATAAAACAAGCTATTGACACATGGTATTACAGACAATGATTGGAACACTACTAATGGTCCTAAACATGCATTCAAGTTACATTTGCTATTGAAAAAGTCTACACACCCACACATTACTATACAGTATATACATTTTATTATGTCACATGTATAAGGGAGAGAATTGACTGGAGTTGCCATTTAATATTAGTAGAGGTATGAGATCTGCTATGTGGAAACCCATGATCCAGAAATGCTCATAATACAGCATATCCTATTGAATGTCACATTTAATGCACTTTTTTATTTTTGACTAATTTGTTGTATCTTTGTAATTTTAAACAGCACCTTGTATTTTATATTAACAAAGCTTGTGCAGAACTATTACAGAAACTATTTTAAACAGGTTCAGAGTTTTTCATTTATTTCAAAATAATAATAACATTCAATAGAACTTTAAATTAGATTAAAGGAACAGTAACACTAATAAATAAAAGTCTTTTAAAGTAATGAAAATATAATTAACTGTTGTCCTGCACTAGTACGACTGATGTGTTTGCTTCAGAAACTCTACTATGGTTTAGGTAAGCAAGCTACTGTGTAGCCATGGGGGCAGCCATTCAAAGCTGAAAAAGGAGAAAAGGCACAGGATATGCAGTAGATAACAGATAAGCTCTGTGGTATATAATGGGATTCTTCAGAATTGATCTATCTACTGTGTACCCTGTGCTTGAATGGCTGCTCCCATGGCTACACAGCAGCTTGTTTATAGAAACTAAAGTTGCGTTTCTATGGCAAACGCACCAATTTAACCAGTGAAGTGTAACCATATATTACCTATAAACACTTCAATTTTTGGTGTTACTCTTCCTTTAGGAACAATTAATTACATATTACGTTACATTTATGCTGACTTTAAATCTATATTATCCCATCCCACATATTTAAACAAGGCTTTCACAACCTTACCTGGCATGCTTAATTTCATCTCTGGTGCCTCTTTACTGAAAATATATCTGTATTCTTGAACTTAGAACCAATACTATGTGGTGGTGGTGGTTGCAGGTATAACCCAGTGTATTTTACAATCTTAAATAATCCATAAGGACCAATATATCTTAAATGCCAGTCCTACGCTCACTTTCATCTGAAAGCAACCATTTGGGAGTTTTAACCTTGAAAGCAAGCATTTGCAAGGTAAATCATAAAACATGAAGTAGTAGAATTCCTAATGAATCAGATGAAAGTGAGTGTAGGACTGCCCAGACCAGAGATGACTTTGACATAGATGGCCTGCTTGAATATATTGCAATATATTGGAAAAAAAATCCCTGAGTGCATTTTTTAGTAGCTTAATGCACAAAAATGTCCCAGTGCTCTTAATATAGTGATGATGGGCAGTGATGGGCGAATTTCTCCCATTTTGCTTTGTCAAAAATTTTGCAAAATTCGCAAAACTGCAAAAATTCGCAAAATTCAGGATGCGAGTCGGAAAAGTTGCTTGCATCAATTTTGACTCTAGCGTTAAAGTCAATGGGCGTCCAAATAGTGTTGATGTGCGGTTACTTTTCAGACGCATGTCCAAAATTTCTCGACGCAGGCTAATTCTTGTGGGAGTTTGGTGAATTTATTCGCCGGTGGCAAAATGCAGAAATTCACCGCAAATTCACGATAGACAAATTTATTCACCCATCACTAATGATAGGTTGAATGTAGAGGACTTCTTGTCTTTGTATGTTGGAAGAAACTGTAGTACAAGTTAATGTGTAAGAATGTTATCTAATGTCATCTATATTATATCTAAGAAAAAGATAATAATCATATTGCAACTCTGCCATTAAAAATCAAAATGAAGACTTTTAGCAACTGATAACACATTCCCCTATACAAAGGGCAAATCCCTTACAAGGTATAATGATATGGCCTACTCTGAATGTATTGATGACAAATTTAATGTATATAATGAAATTGATCCACATTTTCATAGAAGGCTGATGAAATTACAGATTAAAGGAACATTTCAATTTCACAGTGTTTGCATGAAACAGTAAATGTTAACTGGAAAGTGTCCATCTTTTTAAATATTACATCTTACGTTGTAAATATAAAAAACAAAAGAATAATTGTTTTGTGTTATTTTTTTTTGTATTCTTCCAAAATATGTTGTGGTATTTCATAAACTGTTCTTGGAAAGTTACTATCCTGAGTACTGAACTCAGTAAATTGGATGCACATGTGGCAGCTTTAAATAATACATATTATTACTTAGTCCTTGGTCATTTTGGCTTGTGTCCCTTCAGTTTTTTTTTGCTTGCCCATAAATAGGCACAGCTGAGCTCTTGGCTAATATCCTTGTTAGGTTTGAATTTATTGAGATTTGTAAAGCTTTTTATAAAAGCTATTTTTTTCCTGGCTATATACAGATATTGTCAAGTTCTGAGTGTATGTTACTAGGGACTTCCAAGGGGTTTCCAGACAATACTGTAGATACATTTTAATTTTTCAAGGTGCACTTTAGAGTTCACGTATGGCTACAATTGGAATTTATGTTTTCAATGTGTAGGTTTCTTAAAACCTGTTGTTTGTTCAAACCCTTTGTTGTAATACATACATCTTTTTTTACCATATACAGTACATGTAACCTTTTAGCTTGCTCTCTGAGCAAATGGCTATACATGCACACCCTCCCCTCATTGGAATTCTGATACAATAAAAATAGGGAAGTTCAAATATAGTTATTTTTATTTATCGTATATATATGTGAGGAAAGCTAAGACTATTATATACTCACTAGCATGAAACAGACTTCCAAGTCAGTCATTCTTTTTAAGGTATACTTGCACTCTGTTGTTATCTTATCATGTCATACAGAATAATTTATATAATTACATGTATGGAACACTTATTTTTCCTCTCTTTTTTTATTCTCCTATGGCTTGACTCATGGAGGCTCAATGCTGGACCCTCTTTAAGCAGTAATACTCTTTGCCCAACAAGTCACACCAATACCAACTACTTTCTGAGTGGTTGCTGCTTGATTCATTGTATTATATTGTAAATAAAAACAATCAGGAAACATTTATCTTAGTAACCCACCATAATTATACTGTACTTACTAAACTTATAATAAATCATAAATATGTACATAAGCCAATTCCCAAGCCTGAGACTAGACCTCAACCACCTAACATTCCCAGCACAGTATGTCTTCAAGAACTACACACCTTTTATTCAGTATGCCTTCATGGACTACAAGGACTACATGACTTGTAGTCTATGAAGGCATACTAAATACAAGTGCCATCTTTTCCCTTTGTGAAATTGTTTGTACTGGCTGCAGTAGGGATTTTCATGGAGACAGCAACCAGATGCAAACAGTCAAAGAGCAGCAAAGCATTTAGAGAGTGTGGCAGAACGAGGAGGGTGAGTCTTAAGTGCATCTTTTCTTTACTGAACATAACATTCCCAACACACCTGCATACTGGGACTCCTAACTTGATCCTAGGCCCAAGCCTATCTTTAACCCTTGACCTATGCTTTAATTCTGTCTCCATCTCCCCTTTACTGGCTGCTCCTTAGACCAAGCATGCCCCACACTGTGACAAGACCCTTTAAAGCCTGGGCGATGGAAGGGAAGATGCCTTTGTCTTCTGCTTTCCAAGTAAAATAAATTATCTTACTTCTCCTACTATTAAACATACTTTCTTAACTATTCTTTCCAAATTTCCCCATCCCAACTATTTTTTTGGCCCTATTTAACCCTCAGACAGCAAAAAAAAACAAAAAAAAAAAACAACCAAAAATCTTGATAGCAGACTGCATAACAAGAAATGGGCAAGGGGCTTTTGTACCTAAAGATGTTAAAATAAAACTCCCCATGTCAGATATTAGTCTTTATAACTATCCCCTCTCTTCTGAATGCATCCAGCTAATTTTAAACCCAACAATAAATTACTCATTTCCATCTGCGTCAGTAGAGAATTCTTACAGTATGCATTCTTCCAGTAAATAAAAACTTTTTTTATTGTTGGTTAAAGATCTAAGAAGCAACTCCTATAAGGTGAAAACATTTTATCATTTTATGATTCATTTTTTTTAGCAATGCTAATAAGATCGTATCAAGAGAAAGGGTCATCTTCAGCCTCTGCATAGGCACCTTTAGTTTTTAGTAGATCCTGTTCATATAGATACTCATACATGACATGGCCATGGCAGAACACTGGGTGATCCTTCTTCAAAGGCAGTTTGAATTTATACTAAAGTTAATGCCCCATTACTATCAGGGTTGTCTAAATGATGATGCATAATCTGGGGACATACTGTAAATTATGCCACCTTGCACAGCCTAGATATCACTAGAGCTGAGGCTTCATGCGCAGGCCAGTGAGTCTGAATCACTTGTGTAATGTGTTTTAAATATTTTTGCTGGCATTCCCATTGATAATGTTCAAAATTCAGTGATAGAAGGGGTAACACATATGTATTAAAGGCGTTTTCTCACATGATTTAGTTATCTTCATTTGCTTGTGTTTCTATAGATAGTAGTAATGGGTTTACAACTAAACAAAAAGTTGTGATTTTGTTGTTACTCTGCATTTCTCAAGCTTGATATTGCATTTGGAAACACACATCAAAGCTCAGTTCTTCTTAATTTGTTGTTATAGGGGCCGATTCACTAACTTCGAATGAAGGATTCGAAGTAAAAAAAACTTTGAAGTGTTTTTTGGGCTATTTCGACAATGGAATGGGCTACTACGACCTTCGACTATGACTTCGAATCGAACTATTTGAACTAAAAATCATTCGACCATTCGATAGTCGAAGTACTGTCTCTTTAAGAAAAAACTTCGACCCCCTAGTTCGCCATCTAAAAGCTACCGAACTCAATGTTAGCCTATGGGGAAGGTCCCCATAGGCTTGGCTAACTTTTTTTGATCAAAGGACATTCCTTCGATCGTTGGATTAAAATCCTTCGAATCATTTGATTCGAAGGATTTTATCGTTCCATCGAAGAAATAATCCTTTGATTGTTCGATCACACTATTTGCTCTAAAATCCTTCGACTTCGATATACGAAGTCGAAGGATTTTAATTCCCAGTCGAATATCGAGGGTTAATTAACCCTCGATATTCGACCCTTTGTGAATCGGCCCCATAATGTTGACTGTATTTTATTTTCCCATCATGGTTACATTTTCATATTACCTAGATTTCTGTGGTTTATAAAATATTTGATATTTAGGGCTGCTAGGAAACAGCTGTTGCATTCATATATGACCTTAAATATAATGTTTCAGTCCATCGTAACTGAAAAGCCTTTTCATCCACATGAGTCCAGCACATGAGTCCAGCACACAGGAGGTTAATTTTTCCCAGTGGGATAAAGTTCTGCTGTTTTGCAACTAATCATCTTTAAAATTGAAAAAAAAAAAGGTAAGCCACAGCAGGGCAATTAAGATGATGTTGCGGATGTTGCAGAGGTAGACATCTGCTGCCAGACAAATACAGTTCCACTGATGCTATCTATAGTTACAATCCTTCCGAGAGATAAACAGCATGCGAGAGAAATGAGCCAAAGGAAGTGACTTGCTGAGAAAGTAGTGATCGGAGAGCGGTCTTGCGGCCCCTGTGGTCTGGCGCTGAGAACGAAAATTGGGTAATATAGACTTACAGGTGAAGAGTCACAGGGCACATCAAGATAGAAGTTTGCAAAGAATTGGTGCTTAAAGCAGAGAGACTGACTGTGATAAAAACTTAAACTGAACTACACAGATAAAGTTGCTTAGATAAGGTTCTTTCAAAACAATGTTTTTCTATATAGCAGGTAACAGTTTTTTTTCTTTTAAACCCTCCATGTATCTCACCACCAAAGTCTTCTTTTAGTATGTCTCTAGATTATGATCTAGTTATGGCCCACTTAGTGCTTGATTTATGTGGTGGCAAAGAAAATCAAACAAGCCATAGAAATATACTGTATGCTTTGTGACTTGTAGAATCTGAAGGACTACTTGAATCCAACCTTCAGTCAAGTCTCTGAATCATTAATAACATTTATATATATTTGATTTAAAGAAAGTGAAACTCTTTCCTCTTTTGAATAAATAGCATTAAAGACTCCTTGCAGCTCACCCATATTGTCAGGCTCTATGTATGAGTATCTATATGAACAGGATCTACTAAAAACTAAAAGTGCCTATGCAGAGGCAAAGATGACCCTTTCTCTTGATACAATCTTATTGGGTTTATTCTGATAATGTTTGGGACAGACAGAAAATACTTAAGCTAGGACTACATGTTTACACAATTCATAGTCAGCTACACTGCACAGGCCCTCATTGTAAAGCAATTGACATGGGAACCAAAAACTATTATCAGTCGAATTCGGACAGCTATATAAAATGGCCAAATTAGGCATAAATACTCTTTTTTGGATCCATTTGTTTGGTGATCTAGCCAGTGGCTCCTTATATAAAAAACTAAGTTGTGTTCACCTGATAATTTTAAACCATTAGGCCGAGGTGCAATAAGGCTGTGACCCCCAAATTGAATACAAAGACAAGAGGTGCTCTGCACTTGCCCACTATCAATATATGTATGACATTAAGACTTATGCTACTAAAATGGCTTCCCCTAGGAGGACTGCTGTCCTGGGTTAAATTACTACCTGGGCACTGCCAACATAATTTTTTTTCTTATCATCCCTGCATTTACATGGATTTCCCCCCAAATGTTAAATTGTCAGGGTAACTGGCTCTTGATCAAACTGATTCTAGGGTGTGTCTTCATGCAATAGAAAAATGACATTTTAATCTCCACTGGTTAAAGGCTAAGGTGAATTACTGAAGTATTGAGAAATACTGTATGATACAGCAATTTCCATAGAAAGGATGTAGGAATTGTTCTGAGCTATTGAAGGGGCTTATGGCTGTGCTTGGCATACTAAAGCACATGTAGGTGTTTCATGCAGGATATAAGTACCCCGATTATTTTCACTTACTAAGTGGGGGTCAGTGTTGGTGGGGCATCTAATTGGTCAATTGCAGGGCTATTCTGCTACCTACCCCTATTTAAGTGATGCTGCAACAGCACCTCAATGTAGAAACGTAGCCTTCCTAAGCTATTCCTCACTCAAGGGGTCCCGTTACTCTGAACTGGGGCTATACAGTCGATGCTCTTAAACACACTCCCTGAACTAGGGTGGTGGTGTTTCATCTTCCTTATGTGGAGGAAATATGTGAAACACTGTTTGCTCATGCAGCTGGTAAAATCCGTTGTGCCTTTTTTTGCAGATTTCCGAAGAGGTTTTCCATTGTGTATCCTTCCAAATTTTACTGATACAACTCCCAGGCTTTGGTTGTCAGAAATTGTTGGATGTTGTAGCCGAATAGCAGCAGATGAAACTTGAAGATGTAGTGCAGGGTGGTTGAACTAATGTCCAGCATATAGTAGATATAGACATTTTTATAGGTCTGAGCTATAGACAGGTAAAGTATTCTTTTCGGGACACTACAATGTTGCTGATCCCAGACATATGGTACATTAAAAAATTAGTAGAACAATCAAGGAAGCACTCGCACACCTGGCCCTTCCAAACGGTAGAGACCCCTGGTGCACAGCAAAATGGAGGAAACGGCAACCTTGCTATCCAATGGCGACAAGAATTCACCGGCACACAGGTAATGCAAGCAGGCTGTACCTTGCTAAGTATTTATTGCATGCTGCAATAAATACTTAGCAAGGTATAACCTGCTTGCATTACCTGTGTGCCAATGAATTCTTGTCGACATTAAAAAATTAGCCCACCACATAAAAAAGTAACAAAGTATGGATATCATGCATATATATATATATATATATATATATATATATATATATATATATATATATATATATATATATATATATATATATATATATATGCTTTAATATCCTTTTAACCAGGTATATCAGTTTCCATCACAGGAAAACATTAGTATTAAATTGAAACGATATAGCATGGCTGTGTCCATCAGACAATTACAATACACAGTTCTTAGTGATTATAGGAGAAATGAGAAATTTCATTACAAAGTTTAGATGTTTACTATTATATATCAACGAAACGTTGAAATAAAATTTTCTACTTTTTTGACTATTTCCAGTCCTTGGAGTGCGGTTTTATTTTTGGTTTGCGATATATATTTATATATATATATATATATATATATATATATATATATATATATATATATATATATATATATATATATATATATATAGATATAGATAAATATATATATATATATATATATATATATATATAGATATAGATATATATATATATATATATATATTTATATATATATATATATAAAAATATGTGTGTGTGTGTGTTGTACCACCCCGTCCCTTATATCCCCTTTTTCTGCCATGCTTTTTCATGTGAATGACAAAAATGGCATAATCGGGTCTTCACTTACTGTCATTAAAAACCATCAATTGTCTTTGTTTTTTTTCTTCTAATACAATTTTTCAAATTACACATTCAACTAGCTTGTCATCCACTGGGAAGCGGCAACACTATTCATTATTTATGAATCTGAAAACCTAAAGAAGTATATAGCCAGATTGGAATGGCTTCTTAACTCTTTTGATTAATAAAACATGGAGGCTTAGGATATTTGAATTGCCTGGGTGATAACCCTTTAAAAAACCAATGTAAGGACTGAATGGTAACTCTTCTCATATGTTATTCTACTTAACATGCTGGACAAACAATGAAGCTATTGAAACGCAACAATAGTCTCATTTTTTTTCTTTCCAATATAAATGTTTAATGATTATTTGACATTGAGATAAAGAGATGTCTCCTATCAGAATGTTTTTGTATGTATGTATTTTTTTTCTTTTATAAAGACTTATATGTGTGTGTGTATATATATATATATATATATATATATATCTATCTATATATATATATATATATATATAGATAGATAGATATATATATCTATATATATATATAGATATATATATGTATAGATAGATAAATAGATAGATAGATAGATAGATAGATAGATAGATAGATAGATAGATAGATAGATAGATATTAACAAATCAGATCTTTGATTTTAAATTTTAAGCTTAGTTTCTAGTCAGTTGCTAGTGATGGTTTGCATTTGTACAATTTAGCAGCAGGGTTAGAAATCTACTCCATTTTGCCATCAATCTAATCACCTACTTTCCTCCCTCCTATAATCAATAAGATTTTAAATCATCACGTTAACAGCAGTGTCGATTTAAATATGTATACAAGTAAGCTCAGCACAGAATTGCTGAAATTGAGTTTCCTTCCCCATTTAACTGAAAATGGGCTGTTTCTGTAATCAAGATTTATTTGTATAGCCTTGACTATCAATGAAATGGCACTGACAAAATTCTAATTTTGGAATACAGGTATGAGACCCGTTATCCAGAAACCCATTATTCAGAAAACTCTAAATTGCGGGAAAAAAAACATCTCCCACAGACTTCATTTTTAATCAAAGACTTCAAAATTGTAAAATTAATTTGCTTTCTATCTGTAAAAATAAAACAGTACCTTGTTATTGATCCCAACTATAATTCATCCTTATTAAAGATAGAATAATCCTATTTGGTTTAATTCAAGTTTAAAAGATTTTTTATTGTAGACTTTAGTTATGAAAATCCAAATTATTCTGGATAGAAGGTCACATACCTGTACTAATATAAATGTATTTTGACTTTTGTGAGCCAACATCTGTGCCCTTACGTTTAAGAATGTTTATTCTTAAATGGTACTCATGGCAAGCTAGAAAAACTTTTACTGTCTTTCTGGTCTAGTACAAACTAGAAATTCCACTTTTCAATGTTTCCAGTTTTTATCTTTTCTTTTTCAAACCTGATGAATCAACTTGTTTTGGAAGTCTAAAGTACATCTGTAAAATATATCTTCTGCTTGGCTTTCAAAAATTAGATTAAAATGTCTTTCTAGTTTGAATGTCAGCATGGCACCCCCTTTTCTAAAATTAGTATTCTTGGTGTGCCTTTTTAACCCTGGTTTGTGATGGATCGGTTACATACGGGGTAGTACTGCCACTCAAATGAGGAGCAAAGTCATTTAAATGATTGTTATGATGAAAAGAAGAGAAATGATTTTACTGGATGGCAAGATATTCAGCAAAGGGCTCACATTTCATTCCCAAGTACACTTTTTATAGCTGTATAAGCTTGCAGAATGGGAATGCCGAGTTTAAGAGTGGCATTTTATTTATCATTTCCCCTGGTATGACAGCATTGCAAAGCAAGTGGAAGAGATAATTCATTAAGGGAAAAAATAACATTAAGGGAATGTAATGGAATGAGATTATGTTTTTTTTTCTTTAGCCTGCTAGTTTATTACTTTTGTGAGCAAGCGCTATCTCATGTAAAGCTTTTACTACTGGAGGGGACAATGACATATTGCTAGGCAATGTAGTGGGGGTCAGCCTTGCAGAAGGTAGCTCAAGGGCTTTGCAGGTCAAAAGCTAAGAAAGTATTAAGAAAGCATGCAGACTATAAATAGCAAGTGTATTACAGCATAACTGATACGGGCTGAGGATATTTTTTGTTACTGAATAGGTTAAACCTGGCTGTATGCTTCCGGTGATAGTGTGATTTCCTATAATTGCTCTTTGGTTAGCATATAAAACTTTCCATATGGTTGCCGTAACCTGCAGGGGTTGCCACAAACCATGTTTAGCAGAAGCAGATGCTGCTAATCTTCAAAATATCACTTTGAATGATGTCACTGATGATTGACAATATATGGCACTGTATGGAGCATTTATGTTTCTTACAGCTAGGAATCAGAATGAAAACATTGTTCAGGGAGGGTAATGTATATTTAAATGGAAAATAGCAAAATAATTCAATCAAATCATGTTTATTTACTGGTACATTAAAAATTATGGAAAATCCAATTTAACTAAACATATTTACCTTGAAGCTGGTTCATTTATATGACTGGAGACCTTTTAAAAAAAATTACAACTCCTCCCTCAACAAATCTTATATTTTATAGCTTACAGTAAGGCCTATGTGTAGGTCATATATGGAGTATGAAGGTTCCCTCACAAACTATTGTTCAAAAGAGCAAAACTGCACATGAAATTGTGTCCATCAAAATCTGATTCACCTGCATGCATGCACTCTTCAATATTTCCACCTTGTATCTGCTGCATTAGCTGAAAGGAGGAAAGTATGGAAACTGTTCATATACAAGTCAGTACATAGATTGAATCTACCAAAGTGATTTCATGTTTATCATTCCAGCTGTTTGCGGCCTGTGGGAATGCTGCAGATTTACATTTCTTCAAGGACACTGGCACATTTTCCCCAGCTACTGATCAATCTATATACAAACCAATAATAATCAAGCAAGCTATAGATATTGACTTTTAATTTGACCACTCACTCACAAGTCAGTCCAATCTTTTGGATCACACATGCAACCATTAAAGGACCAGTAACATCAAAATATTAAATTGTTTTAAAGTAATAAAAATATAATGCAGTGTTGCCCTGCACTAGTAAAACTGCTGTGTTTGCTTCAGAAACACTACTATTGTTTATATAAATAAGCTTCTGTGTAGCCATGGGGGCAGCCATTCAAAGGAGAAAAGGCTCAAGTTACACAGCAGACAGCAGATAAGCTCTGTCTGTCTAATGGTGTTATCTGTTATCCATTATCTATCCTGTGCCATTTAGCCGTTTTTCAATTTCCGCCATTGCTACACAGCAGCTTGTTTATATGAACTATAGTAGTGTTTCTGAAGCAAGCACATCCATTTTACCAGTGCAGGGCAACACTACATGATATTTTCATTACTTTAAAACACTTTAAATTTTTGGTGTTACTGTTCCTTTAAGTCTGGGAGAAACAGATCATCTGATTACATTGACTGAGAGTGAGGGAATTCCAATATATATTGGTCTGACTATTGCATCTCCATTCATCTCATAGTAACATAGTAACATAGTAAGTAAGGTTGAAAAAAGACACATGTCCATCGAGTTCAACCTTTTTTTTTTTTTTTAATTAACTACCTATCAGCCAGTTGATCCAGAGGAAGGCAAAAAAAACCCATCTGAAGCCTCACCAATTTGCCTTAGAGGGGGAAAAATTCCTTCCTGACTCCAAAAGGCAATCGGACTAGTCCCTGGACTATGATCTATTTCCCATAACCTTGTATTCCCTTACTTGCTAAAAAGCTATCCAACCCCTTCTTAAAGCTATCTAATGTATCAGCCTGTACAACAGATTCAGGGAGAGAATTCCACATCTTCACAGCTCTCACTGTAAAAAACCCCTTCCGAATATTTAGGCGGAACCACTTTTCTTCTAATCGGAATGGGTGACCTTGTGTCAGCTGGAAAGACCTACTGGTAAATAAAGCATTAGGGAGATTATTATATGATCCCCTTATATATTTATACATAGTCATCATATCACCCCTCTTCTCCAGCGTGAACATCCCCAATTTGGCCAGTCTTTCCTCATAGCTAAGATTTTCAATACCTTTTACCAGCTTAGTTGCCCTTCTGTGTACCCTCTCTAATACAATAGTGTCCTGTTTGAGTGATGGAGACCAAAACTGTACGGCATATTCTAGATGGGGCCTTACAAGTGCTCTATACAGTGGAAGAATGACCCCCTCCTCCCTTGACTCTATACCCCTTTTAATACAGCTCAAGACCTTATTTGCCCTTGATGCTGCTGACTGTCATTGCTTGCTACAGCCAAGTTTATCATCTACAAGGACTCCAAGGTCCTTTTCCATAATGGATTTGCCTTGTGCAGTCCCATTAAGTGGCCTGGATATTTTTACATCCCAGGTGCATGACTTTACATTTATCAACATTGAATCTCATTTGCCACTTAGCTGCCCAGATTGCCAGTTTGTCAAGATCATGTTGCAAGGATGCCACATCCTCAATGGAATTAATTGGGCTGGATAATTTTATGTCATCTGCAAACACTGATACATTACTTACAACACTCTCCCCTAAGTCATTAATGAACAAGTTAAATAAAAGTGGACCCAATACTGAGCCCTGGGGGACCCCACTAAGAACCTTACTCCAAGTAGAGAATGTCCTATTAACAACTACACTCTGTACCCGATCCTGTAGCCAGTTTCCTATCCACGTGCAAACGGCTTCATTAAGCCCAACAGACCTTAGTTTAGAAAGCAGTCGTTTGTGGGGCACAGTATCAAACGCTTTGGCAAAATCCAAATAGATCACATCTACTGCCCCCCCACTGTCCAGAATCTTACTTACCACATCATAAAATGCAATCAAATTTGTCTGACATGACCTATCCTTCATAAAGCCATGCTGATTGTTGCTCATAATGCCATTCATTAGGACAAAATTTTGAATGTGATCCCTTAACAAGCCTTCAAATAATTTGCCCACCACAGATGTCAAGCTTACTGGCCTATAATTGCCAGGCTGAGATCGTAATCCCTTTTTAAATATTGGAATAACATCAGCTTTTCTCCAATCCATAGGCACCATACCAGATGACAGTGGATCTGAGAAAATCAGAAATAAGAGCTGATCTAAAACTGAACTAAGCTCTCTTAGAACCCGGGGGTGTATGCCATCAGGCCCTGGAGCCTTGTTTACATTAATTTGTATTAAAGCTTTTTGAATCATATCCTGAGTCAGCCACTGACTAGATTGAGCTGAACCATTCGTGCAGCTATTAAAGGACCAGTAACATAAAAAATTTTTTTAAAAAAAATTTGTTAGTGCACAACGAAAAATAAACACCAAGACAAATTAAACTTTTAAATAGCAAAGCCTTTATTAAGAAATAACTTACAGAAAGTCCACTTCCTGTCCTCTTCAGAAACGGCGAAAAGGCGACCATCCATCCTGCAGCGATCGATTTTTCATCCCTGGCAATTCACTGAAAAGGCATCGCCTTCATCTTCCTCCTGGTGTCCAGCATCAGCGGTGTCAAGCAGCAGCGGTGTCCAGCATCAGCGGTGTCAAGCAGCAGCGGTGTCCAGCATCAGCGGTGTCAAGCAGCAGCGGTGTCCAGCATCAGCGGTGTCACGGTCTCTCCAGTAATTTCCCGGCTCCTGGTGTGACAGCAGTGTCAAGTTTGTTCCTGTGCTGGCGCGCTCAACTAACAGCAGCGGGTCCTCGCTCATGCCTTCCACGCAGTTTAGTTTCAGCCAGGCGCAGTCAGCCTTTCCTGAAACCGCAGCTTAGTTCCAGCCGGTCCTGAAGCCGCTTTGCAGCCTCTCCTCTCGTTTTTTTTCTCTTGTCCCTAATGAATGAAGAGCTTCGTCTTGCGCCAGGGGTTGCTCCAGTTCAGCGCACTTTGGCTGCTTCTGGCTTCACCTTGTCGGGTGATTAACCCTTTGCTGAAAATAAGAAACAGTGTTGTGGGGATCCACTAGATTCTTCCAACGCACTCGTTCGTGCTAGTAGCTGTAATAGTGCTGCCAGGACAGAGCGCAAGACTTCCCCGGGCGCAGTTTAGTTTCAGCCAGGCGCAGTCATACTTTCCTGAAGCCGCTTTGCTGCCTCTCCTCTCAGTCTCCTCCTCGCTCCGAAATCTAACTGATCCCCACACTGATCCCCAAAACACTGTTTCTTATTTTCAGCAAAGGGTTAATCACCCGACAAGGTGAAGCCAGAAGCAGCCAAAGTGCGCTGAACTGGAGCAACCCCTGGCGCAAGACGAAGCTCTTCATTCATTAGGGACAAGAGAAAAAAAACGAGAGGAGAGGCTGCAAAGCGGCTTCAGGACCGGCTGGAACTAAACTGCGGCTTCAGGAAAGGCTGACTGCGCCTGGCTGAAACTAAACTGCGTGGAAGGCATGAGCGAGGACCCGCTGCTGTTAGTTGAGCGCGCCAGCACAGGAACAAACTTGACACTGCTGTCACACCAGGAGCCGGGAAATTACAGGAGAGACCGTGACACCGCTGATGCTGGACACCGCTGCTGCTTGACACCGCTGATGCTGAACACCAGGAGGAAGATGAAGGCGATGCCTTTTCAGTGAATTGCCAGGGATGAAAAATCGATCGCTGCAGGATGGATGGTCGCCTTTTCGCCGTTTCTGAAGAGGACAGGAAGTGGACTTTCTGTAAGTTATTTCTTAATAAAGGCTTTGCTATTTAAAAGTTTAATTTGTCTTGGTGTTTATTTTTCGTTGTGCACTAACGAATTTTTTATAAAATTTTTTTATGTTACTGGTCCTTTAAGTGAGCCTGTGAACCCAGACTCCTCTATTGTATACACTGAAGAAAAGAACTGATTTTACACATTTGCCTTTTCTGTATCTGTTACAACCATACTGGTACCATTATTTAATGGAGCAACACTCTCAACCTGCATCTTTTTACTATTAATATATTTAAAAAAAATGTTAGGGTTAGTTTTCACCTCCACCGCAATTAACTCTTCATTTCTTTTCTTAGCCTTCCGGATTGCTGATTTACAACATTTATTACAGTGTTTATATTCATTAAATGCAGCTTCTGTCCCTACAGATTTGTAGTTTTTAAATGCCTTTCTCTTCTTTCCCATTAACTTCTTTACTTCTGTATTAAGCCACACAGGATGATTCTTAGAGCTTCTACGTTTAGTCCTTAAGGGAATAAATTGAGAACAGTAATGATTTAATATCATTTTAAAGGACAACCATTTCTGTTCTGTGTTTTTAGCTGAAAACATAATGCCCCAATCAATGCTCTGTAGGTCAGCCCTCAAGGCACTAAAATTAGCTTTTCCAAAATTCATGGTTTTTGTTGCCCCAGTATATTTTTGTTTTTTGCACCAGACAATAAAAGATATAACATAATGGTCACTTTTACCCAGGATTGTATGTGACACATAGGATGTAAACCTTAGCTGACGTTTTTATTACAGTATTATTATTTTTGCATCACTTGATTTGAAGTTGCATTGTAATGCGGCAAGATCTGACTTTCTGACATTCTGCTGTTATTCATTACGTTATCTGTTCCTGGATATATTCCTTTGGATGGATGGATGGATGGATGGATAAATAAATAAAACAAGTGTAGAGGCAGTGGTTAACTTCTTTTATGTATAAAAATGGCAATTAAGGACAGGCTTTTATTGATTTCCAGACCTATGCAGGATTAATCACGATTATCATAATATATTAAAGGAAAAAGCTCTGTTCATTGTCAATATACTGTAAGATTGTACAGTGTGCAGCATTATAAGAACATGACACAATCAACAAAATATCCTTGTGTGAAATTGGCTTCTATTGCACTGGTGGCGGGGGGGGGTGAGGGCTGAAACCTTCTCACAAACATTTATGCCCACTTGCGTCGTTTACACTATTGTATAAAACACACAATAAATATATTAAGAAAAGATCCCTCTCTCAAAGAGCATAGGAGTGTGTATGCTGGGCTTTACGTGTTTAATGGAGCTGCAATAGCACATTTTGTGCTTTCATCTGAGAAGCTTAGTTTGCAGTAGTCTCAGGTTCTTAGCCCTAAGCTAAAGCGGCCAAATGCATCAAGGAGGTCATACAATGAAGTCTTTTATTCCCAAGTGAGTATGCAGTGATTAGGCCTTCCACAAAAAAGAGCAACATTTGGAGGAGCTCTGGAGAGATGTACTGGTCATTGCTATGGGTGCTGGGAAACAGGAGTTCATGGATAGAGAAAGGCTTCAATTTCTAATTATAAATGTATTTACACAATAGGCTTATATCATGTGCCAATGACTGTACCTGCTACAATACATCCAATTTAAAATATTTTTTGCCAGAGTTCAATGTTTACCTATAAATTGTCTTTATGAATTTTACACTGGCCTGTTTAGGTAGATGCAAGAGCCACTTCAGTATTCATTTCCTTTTAAGGAAAAAGGGGTCTGACATTAATCTTAAAAATGTGTTACTGATGGCATTCTTGCAGCAAGGGGTTAATAAGTGCAATCATGTGGTGGTTATGCTTCTCCCTCTTTCTCAGATTGAAGTCTGCGACATTGTGGCCTGTGACCAGTTGATAATTATCTGGCAATACCTCTGCAAGTATAGCATTAATATTTCAATATTTTGTCTGCTTGGAATATGAAAAAGTGTCTACTTGACATTAATGGAGATGTCCAGGTTACACACCAATGACTCAATATTGCTCAGCCCTGTTTCATAAAAAAATAGGAACATAGAGCTCTCTTTTATACTCTCTCTCTTTTTATCTCCCACATCTGTGTAGATAGATAGTTAGATAGACAGAGATAGAGAGAGAAATAGATAGATAGATAGATAGATAGATAGATAGATAGATAGATAGATAGATAGATGATAGATAGATAGATAGATTAGATAATAGATAGATAGATAGATAGATAGATAGATAGATAGATAGATAGATAGATAGATAGATAGATAGATAGATAGATGGATAGATAATGATAGATAGATAGATAGATAGATGATAGATAGATAGATAGATAGATAGATAGATAGATAGATAGATAGATAGATAGATAGATAGATCCTCTGCACTCAACCAATTGTCAATATTATTAATATATTTAAGACTTTGAGACATTTTCTGCCTTAAGTTTATGCAAAAAAATGCCCTCCTTTAAACAAAACAGGAATTTTTGCCCATATATTGCAATAAATTTAAGCAGGCCAACTACTTCAAAGTCATCTCTGGTATGGCCAGTCCTACACTCAACTTTAATCTGATTCATTAAGAATTCTGTTGCAGCATTATATACATTTTACACAGGGACTCATTTTTACCTGCAACTTACTTGCTTTAACGATTAAGGGTAGAATTACATGGGGGATTTTGGTCCGATCCGACACCACGCAGCTAAACGCTGGCTTCATGAGCCGGAAATAAGGTAGGAAATAGAAATGTCGGATGAATTCATGCAGACACTGAATGCAGTCCTGTTGGATGCACACTGCGACTACATCTGACATTCCTACAACTTACCTTATATATACAACTTTACGCTAGCGTTTCATCACGTGGCGTTGGATCGGACCTAAATCTCCCATGTAGTTCTACCCTTAAACTCCCAAACTTGGTTGCTCTTTTATTGGCCCCCTCTGGGATCACCTGGCTGTACCTGGAAAGGATTAGAGTTATAACATGAAGCTGGCCACTGCTCCTGTATAAGCTATAATAAACAAGGGAAAGTTATGTTCATCAATAATTTGTAAACAATTAAGTGGGGGTGCAATGAGGCTGTGACACCAAATTCATATAGAGTTAATTGGTGGGTGAATCTGATTTGTTTCAATTCGGCAAAAATTCAAGAAACTGCGATTTTTTTTTTTTTGACGTGTGATGTGGCACGTCAATTTTTTTTTTTTAGACACAACAATTTTTTCACCCATTTTTGCTCATCACTTATATAGTGCTCCAAGCTGTTTGTTATGTCCTTTACCAGTGTTGTAACCAGAACTCTGGGCCTCTAGACCGTATGTAAGCACTTAAGAAAAACACTCACAAAGTTTTAACCATTACATTGAACGGCGTGGCTTGAATGCATCGACAGCCTGATGTCCATAAGTTGCAAGACACTAAGGGGCACATTTACTAATGGTAGAACATTTACTAATGGTAGAATATAGAATTTGAATCTAACGATTCAAATCATTTTAATCCATCGATTGAATGTTTTTCCTTCAATCAGAAATTGGCTAAAAAGCCTATGGGGACCTTCCCCTTAGGCTAATATTAATGCTCGGTAGGTTTTAGGTGGCGAAGTAGGAGGTCGAAGTTTTTTTTAAAGAGACAGTACTTCGACTATCTCATGGTCGAATAGTCAAAGATTTTTAGTTCGATTCGAAATCGAAGTCGATGGTCGAAGTAGCCAAAAAAATACTTCGAAATTTGAAGTATTTTTTATTCTATTCCTTCACTCGAGCTTAGTAAATGTGCACCTTACACTTCAACAACAATTTGAGAAATGTAGCTGATATTTATCTAAGCAGCCTAAATGTTCAGATGTTTAAAAACAACAATTTTTACTGCAGGCTCAGTTGTCAAAATTAATCTGCAGAGATGCATTGAGGTTAAACTGCAGATTTTGTTGGTGTGTTTTGTCTGGCTGAACAAGAGTGTAACACAATAATTAGCACACAAGGCACAAACATTTTCATGGGTTTTGATTTCCTAATTTTGCTAACAAATTAAATACATTTTCTTTCCATGTCATATTAACATTAAACAGTTGCACTCATGTTTAATGGTTCAAAGTCATTGGGTGGGGTGATGAGGGGGACCACTGGCCCCATTTAGAAGCAGTCCTATGCGTATTGCAAAATTGCCAGAAAAAACTAAGTAAGGGAGGGAGGAAAAACCTATATAGAAAAAACACAGAACATTTCTCCAATTGCATAATCAGAGCTCTACACTTACAGGTATGGATGAGCATGATTTTCTTATTTTTCTCACAGCCAATCAAATGCAGTGTTGCACTCAGACTCCATTGTACCAAGCCGTGAATGAGCATTATCACTGCTGCTCCTTGCTTGCAGGCTAGATGAGACACAGGTACTAAGGAATAAGGAAACAACATGGCTTCTCTTTTACCAACCAAAAATATTGCCTATTACGCTAACATTAAAGCGATTGTTCACCTTTGAGTTAACTTTTAAAGGGGCTGATTCACTAAATTCGAGTGAAGGATTCGAAGTAAAAAAACTTCGAATTTCGAAGTATTTTTTGGGCTACTTCGACCATCGAATGGGCTACTTCGACCTTCGACTACGACTGTGAATCGAAGGATTGGAACTAAAAATCGTTCGACTATTCGACCATTCGATAGTCGAAGTACTTTCTCTTTAAAAAAAACTTCGACCCCCTAGTTCGGCAGCTAAAAGCTACCGAAGTCAATGTTATCCTATGGGGACCTTCCCCATAGGCTTTCCTAAGTTTTTTTGATCGAAGGATATTCCTTCGATCGTTGGATTAAAATCCTTTGAATCGTTCGATTTGAAGGATTTTATTGTTCGATCGAAGGAATAATCCTTTGATCGTACGATCGCAGAATTTGCGCTAAATCCTTCGACTTGGATATTCGAAGTCAAAGGATTTCAATTCCTTGTCGAATATCGAGGGTTAATTAACCCTTGATATTCGACCCTTAATACATCTGCCCCTTAGTATGATGTAAATATTCTGAGAAAATTTGCAAATGTTTTTCATGTTTTATTATTTGTGGTTTTTGAGTTATATCGCTTTTTATTCAGCAGCTCTCCAGTTTGCAGTTTCAGCAATCTGTTGCTAGGGTCAAAATGTTCATAGCAACCATGAACTAGTTTGAATACGAGACTGTAATATAAATAGGAGGCCTGAATAGAAAGATGAGCAATAAAATGTAGCAGTAACTTAAATGTGTTTTCACAATGAGGATTTGTTTTTAGATGGGAATCAGTGACCCCAATTTGAAAACTGGAAAGAGTCAGAAGAAGAAGGCAACAATTTAAAAACTATAAAGAAAAAAAAAAATAATGACCATTTGAAAAGTTGTTTAGATAGCATACTAAAAGTTATCAGAAAGGTGAACCACCCCTTTATTATGGCTGTACCTGTGTGATGTACACTGTAATATATTTGGTGAATAACTTTGGAAAGAATATATTCTACCCCAAATAACACAAGATTTGAGCTACAGATAGAAACTGATTAATTAAAAATAACCAGTAATTTTAAGTAAGTGTTATTCTGAGCATTTCACATTTTTGTTCTGTTACGTATTTATGGTATTTATGTGGCATGCAATTATTTGCTAATGGATTACTTCAATAAATACATTATTATATTTGTGTCTCCCTTCATTGAACGATAAGTATATTTTTAATATCAAATAGGCCAAGATCCTCCATTTGCATACTTTATGAAAAATCTTCAACTCTATTAAGCTATGGAAAAAAAACTTGAAGCTGATCTGCACATTAGGTAGTTACTCTTTTCCAAATGTTATTTGATTTTTTTTTCTATTTTCCCCATAAGGCTGTACCCTTTGTAGCAATGTCATAATTGTTTGTTTTTAGTTAACATTATTCTAACAGTTCAAAGAAAGCGAGTTCAGCAAGAAATTCAGTCTTTGGAAGCAACAGAATATGAAATTCATGTAAAACCTAATGTGCATGAACTGCCGATGCTTTACACTATTGACTCACTGCCTGACACCGCTTACATCTCATACTTACTGGTTGTTCTTAGGTAATTATGTTTTTCTTATCTACTTTTTTTTTTGTCTTCTTTTGATAGAGACAGCCAGAAACAGAGCTTGAGTTTGGGAACCAGCTGATTTGATTTCTGTTGTGAGGGGCCTTCAGTTTATTAGAGGATCAAACATGTGCTTCAGTTATTACCTGGATGATCAAACATTTTCCTATGACACACATCCTTCTCCCTGAGTAACATTATATATTCATGGTCCCTAAAAAGTGTCACTGTAGACAGCCCCCACTAGCCCATGCTGATCAAAGTTGTTCATTTGACATGATCCCTGGCTGCTTAATCACAGAAAACATTGACAGCCCCCAAAATGTCACAAAGCCTATCAACCTATGCTGATTAAAAACTGAAAGTGTGCAATGCTCCCTACTCCTTCATAATATTCAAAGCGGCAATCCATTCCATGCTGTTAAAATGCTTTCCTTTCCCTTTGAAAATCTCACTTGTAATCTCCTGAGGAGTGCCTCATACTTGAGCTGCACAGAATAAAACGATTTTACTCTTAAAGAATAGGAAGGCTGAAAAGGAAGTTGATCCTTCATAAAATCAGCCATAACCAAGGCAATGTGGATATCTACACAAGCTTTCCCATTACCTAACACATTGTTAAAAAAGATTGGTTTGTGACTTCCCTGTGCCTCATATATTTAGATAACACTGTTAAAGAGAAAATAAATGTATAAATAAATCTGGACTGGTTTCATTAACCTAAACACATGAGGATTGTGTGCCATTATTCTTCAGAGCAGACAGAAGCCATCACAGCCATTTGTGCCAGCAACACTTACCTTCCTGCTTTGGGGGGTAATTATTAGTGATGGATGAATTTGTCCTGTTTGGCTTCGGCCCGAATTTCACGAATTTCCCGCAAAATTCTCGAAATGGGTGAAAAATTCAGGAAACGCCGGCGCCCATTAAAGTCAATGGGCATCCGTTAAAGAACTATGACGCAGCAAATTTGCAAATTTGTTCGCCGGCGGTGAAGCATTGAAATTCGCTGTAAATCTGTGCCTGTGGAATAAATACACCCATTACTAGTAGCTATGCCATTCTCTCTGCACTGCACAAAGCCAAGCCTGCCCTATTTGTATTGAGAGATATCCATCACATAATAGAATAGTATTGACTGAGTAGCCAAGAATTACACCAAAGCACCTTTATTTTAGACTTCTTATTATTTGTGTGTAGGTCCTGAAAAATTCTTACCTTAAGTATAGAAATCACTTGCTTGTAAACTTTATTGACTATTTAATGGACAAAGAAAGTCACATTTCTAATACCCATTGATAATGCAGATAGTACCCCTGCTTACCAACCAGTGGCTTGTGAGCAACATGTTGTTCTTCAACCCCTTGTATATCACTCACAGTGGCCTCAAAGCAGGTACTTATATTTGAATTCCTGGCTTAAAGGCAAGCTTTAGTTGCATAAAAAACAGGTTTGCTGCCAAACAGAACTTCGTGTAGGCTGCCAGTCTTCATAGAGACTACCAATAGCAAATCACAGCCCGTATTTGCACCCCAGGAACTTTTTGCAAGCTTGTCTTGCTCTCCAACTTTTTTACTTTTGAATGTGGCTCACGGGTAAAAAATGTTGGGGATCCCTGCTATAGCTCTATCACTGCTGTCAGTACTAGTCTGTGTCACCTTCTTCTAAGCCAGGTAAAGTGGAGGCCTGGAGTCCTTAACTGTGCACAAATGCTTATTAGCAGTGATGGACGAACCATGTGACAAATTTTTAAACTGTGCAACATTTTTTTTACTATCCTTTATAGTTTTTAGGTATGTTTCTCGTCAAAATGAGGGAAAATATATCACTCTTCCCTAGGTATCAGCAGAAAAAGAGAACCAAAGTGCTGCTCTACATCAGTATTAGTACTGTGACATTCCTTTAAAGGAGAAGTAAAGCTTAACTAAAGAAGTAGGCTTGAAATGTGATAGCTGGGCCCCACTGTCACTGATCAGCAGACTTTGGAAGGGAGGGTGGTTGCTCTGGTGCCTGCTTATAGGCATACCACCCAACTGCCCTGTTTTCAGTGGGACAGTCCCGTTTTTGACAGCTCAACCCACAGTCCCACGTTTGTACTGGAAATTCCTGACTTTCTCTGCACTGAACAGCCAGAAACAAAGCTTCTAACTTAATTGGATTTTGGCAGAGAGCCCAGAACAGCTAACAGGTGCAAATAAGATACTTTGTAACAATTTTGATATATGCAAATAAGTAATTGTAACAATTTAGATAAGGAGGTCCCTTGGGAAAAGTTAGACTCACAGCTTAAATGGCAATTCACCTTCATTAGCAAAACTGGTTTGTGTGGCCACAAAAATGGGTGTGGTCAAATAATTTCAAATTTTTATTTCCAAAATGTTGGGAGGTATGTTATAGGGGCCCTGGCTACCATTTCTTATTTAATTTATAGGGGCCCTGGCCACCAATTAGTTAATATAACTTGTAGGGGCCCTGGCCACCAATTATTTATAGGAAAGCTATACCCCCCGAACAATGTAGGGCTCTATAAAAATATAATGCGTAAAACCCTGCTCATGTAAATAAACCATTTTCATAATAATATACTTTTTTAGTAGTATGTGCCACTGGGTAATCCTAAATCGAAAATGGCCATTTCCAGGGCCACCCCCTGGGATCCTAGGATTCATGGTGCACACAAACAACCCAAACAAACCATACATGTTACGTCACAAGAACCAATTAATGGACAGAGTTCTGTCTTTTTCTTCCGCACTACTTCCTGTTACAGTAAGAGTTGTAGTATTTCAGGTGATCTCTGAGGCAGCACACAAACCATCACAAAATGATGGTTCAAGGCAATATTTACTTAAATATATATTCTAATTTGGTAAGATTATTTAATATGCCATTTAAATTTATATAAACTAGCTGTAGTTTAAGTATTTTGGGGGTATAGTTTTAATATAAATTTAAGGGGCCCAGGCCACTAGTGATGGGCGAATTTGGGGCGTTTCGTTTCGCTGAAAAATTCACGAAACGGCGCCAGTGTCTCAATTTTGATGCCGGCATCCGTTTTTGACGCCGGCCTCCATTAAAGTCAATGGGCATCCGTTAAAGAACTTTGACGCAGCAAATTCGCAAATTTGTGCCATTCGCTGGCGAAAATGCGCCGGCGTCCATTTTTTTTACGCCGGCGAATTTTCGCGGCGGTTTTGCAAATCAGATCTGAAGAATGGGAAAAGTCAATTAGATCCACAAATTTTACATTATGCAATTATAACCCCCCACCACACACACACATATACTCCCAGAAATACTTTAATGTGTTTTAATATTAACTCACCAACATGACACCTATTAGTCAAAAAGTAGAGAGTTTCTGACTATTTTGCCAGTCAATCAAACTGATTATGTTTATTTATGTTGTAAATGAATTCAGCAGGTCATTAAATCAACTTTGTCCAATGTGGGATTGAACATTAGAAATATATAAATATTTTATTGCAATACGAGAAACACTGAACGTGAATGTGAGAGCTGCCATCAGCTCATTTCAAATGATCAACGCAGCCAATTCAAATGTGAAGTCCTAATAAATACAAATGCTTTCCCAGAGACCTATTTATAGAATAAAGGTTTGGAGGAGGTTTTGCTTTTGTGCAGATATTTTCCCTGCATTAGCAGAAGATCATAAGTAATGACAATTTAAAAGACTAATACCTCCCAAACCACAATGTTTGGTCACGATTTTATTACACAGAAATAATGCACAGAATGAGCAGAAAATTGCCTTTTGTATTGTGCATAATCCCAAAATAGCTATGTGCACAATCTAACCAGCATTAGAGCTATTACTTTGTAAAACACATAACATTAGAAAGGTTGAGTTTTCTTGCCTGCTTGGGGTTTCTGTCAAGCTGTGCTTGCTAGTAATACCTATGTATATGTACCATCTTGGAGTTGATTTGAGTGGGGTGCTTGTATGTGGAAGCTTTTGCTGTGAACAAACAACATGCAATCAAATGAGCTCTTCATGCAGGTGAAACAAGCCATCCTTCCAAGTTGCATCCAAGTTGCAAAAACATAAAAACCTATCCGAGAAATTGCTACAATATTAGGAGTGGCAAAATCTACAGTTTGGGTGGTGCACTGCAAGGTGCAAGCCACTCATAAGCATCAAGAATAGAAAGGCTAGATTGGACTTTGCTAAAAAAAAAGACATCCAAAAAAGCCAGCACAGTTCTGTAAAAACTTTATTTGGACAGATGAAACCAAGATCAACCTCTACCAGAATGATGGCAAGAAAAAGGTATGGAGAAGGCATGGAACAGCTCATGATCCAAAGCAGACCAAATCATCTGTAAAACATGGTGGAGGCAGTGTGATGGCTTGGGCGTGCATGGCTGCCAGTGGCACTGGGACACTAGTGTTTATCCATAATGTGACTCAGGACAGAAGCAGCCGAATGAATTCTGAGGTGTTCAGAGACACTGTCTGCTCAAATACATCAAATCAAATCAAATTGATTGGAGGGGCATTTCATAATGACCCAAAACATATAGTCAAAGCAACCCATGAGTTAATTAAAGCAAAGAAGTGGAATATTTTTGAATGGCCAAGTCAGTCACCTGATCTGGACCCAATTGAGCTGCATTTCACTTGTTGATGACTAAACTTGGGACAGAAAGGCCCACAAACAAACAGAAACTGAAAGCCACTGCAGGAAAGGCCTGGCAGAGCATTAAAAGGAGGAAACCCAGAATCTGGTGATGTCCATGAGTTCAAGATTTCAGGCTGTCATTGCCAGCAAAGGGGTTTCAACCAAGTATTAGACATGAACATTTTATTTTCAGTTTTTTTAATTTGTCCAATTACTTTTGAGCCCCTGAAATCAAGAGATTGTTTTTTTTTTTTGTTTTTTTTTAAAAAGGCTTTAGTTACTCACTGAATTAAAGCTGAAAATCTGCAGTGTGAAACACAAAATGCCACATCAAATCAGAATTCTGGCTCTGTTGCTGAGCAGTGAACTAGATAAAGCAGTAAATGTGATACTCTTAGATTAAAGAAGTATTGTGATTAGCATAATCAAATATATATAAAGAAAATATAAACACTTATCTAATGAACTTTTTATTTCAAAGGATTCCCATAGAACTGAAAGTAAGAAGATTTGGCCATGAACATCTGATTCATTTTTTGCTTTTCTGTCCTGTTTTAAAATAGCCAGTATTGCTTCTTCTGATGAAAGCCTCTTACACATTTATACTACAATATACAACATTTTGCCCAAGAACATATAAAAACTTTAAAGGGATACTGCCGTGACTTGGGGCAGCTGGGAAATTGACAATATGTCTAGCCCCATGTCAGATTTCAAAATTGAATATAAAAAAATCTGTTTGCTCTTTTGAGAAATGGATTTCAGTGCAGAATTCTGCTGGAGCAGCACTATTAACTGATTCATTTTGAAAACATTTTTTTTTCCCATGACATCCCTTTAATCAGCTTATTGCCTCTATGCTACTTGTCTTAGCTGGTACCTAATTTTTGCCTTGTCTGTCCTTAAGTACTACAACAAAATATTTCAATGGCATATACTGCTTAATGTGGATAATACAATAATGTGGTCATTGGATAGACACAAGGATGATAAAATAATGCCAAAAAACCACTCAAAGTCTATAAATTGTGCACTCCTTGTTCAAACACATGAGCAAAATATGTTGCCCCGTTTTGCAGAGAAAAACACCCATAGACTATAAAGGATCATAAGAAAAAAGTTTTGCTGTTTAAAACATGTTTCACTGTTTGACGCCATACACTTCAATGCATTTTCCGATTTCTGTTTTGGCTTTTTGCAAATTTTTGGAGAAACAGATTTGCCCATTGCCTAGAACCAATACAGCCTAGTAAAATAGAGCTAAAATAAGTGTCAGATGGAATAATGTCCCCCCTATTGTAAAATATCAAGATATTATAAGTCACAGAGAGGTTCCATGACCATGTAAAGGCACAAGGTCGAAGGCCAAGTGCTTTTATACAGGTCATGGAATTCTGATGATATCCCCATATTGTACAATAAATAAAAACACACATTTTAGCGTAGCATGTGACAAAAATTACATCACTAAGCACTGATTATAACTAATTACATCACTAAGCATTAAGGATACATTTACAGGATATGTGTCAGGATCCAGCAGTACCACATCAGCGTGCACATATATGCGGGCGCATGTTCAAGCAGGCATATTGACGCATTCATCCAATTTTCGTGCACGTTCTAACGCGCGCAGGTGCCTTCGGCTTAAAGAGAACCCGAGGCCTAGGTTCAATGCAAGGTGATCGTCTGATTGACACTTTGGGGCAGATTTATCAAGGGTCAAAATGGATTCGAGTGAATTTTCGAAGTTCAAAAAGTTCGAATTTCGAAGTAAATTTTTGGGTACTTCGACCATCGAATAGGCTACTATGACTTTGACTTTGATTCGAAGTAAAATTGTTCGAATATTCGACCATTCGATAATCGAAGTGCTGTCTCTTTATAAAAACTTTGTCTTCAATAATTTACCAAATTAAACCTGCTGAAGTGCTATGTTAGCCTATGGGGACCTTCTAATGCACTTTTCTAAGTTTTTTGTAGTCGAAGTAAAATCGTTAGATCGACTGCTGAAATCGTTCGATTCAATATTCGAAGTCGAAGCATTGCCATTCGATGGTCGAATTTCAAAGTATATTTCACTTCGAAATTCGACCTTTGATAAATCTGCCCCTAAGCGTTATTGTGATTCTTATTCTACTGACTTTCGACTTCTGGCTTGTTTCTGACTATCCTTTGTGGATTTCCCCCTTGGATTGACGTTTGGCTTCTGATTCTCCTTTGTATGACCCGGCTTGCTTCCTGACCTTGATTCTATGTCTGCAGTTAAGTGCCTAGTCCTAGTTATCTCCAACTGCATCTCTTCCTGGGCTAACAAGTAGAGATGGCGCGAACTGTTCGCCGGCGAACATCGGGTGTTCGCGCTCGCCGGAAGTTCGCGAACGTCGCGCGACGTTCGCCATTTTGGGTTCGCCATTGTTGGCGCTTTTTTTTGCCCTCTCACCCCAGACCAGCAGGTACATGGCAGCCAATCAGGAAGCTCTCCCCTGGACCACTCCCCTTCCCTATAAAAACCGAAGCCCTGCAGCGTTTTTTCACTCTGCCTGTGTGTGCTGAAGAGATAGTGTAGGGAGAGAGCTGCTGCCTGTTAGTGATTTCAGGGACAGTTGAAAGTTTGCTGGCTAGTAATCGTGTTGATACTGCTCTGTTATTGGAGGGACAGAAGTCTGCAGGGGTTTGAGGGACATTTAAGCTTAGGTAGCTTTGCTGGCTAGTAATCTACCTTCTACTGCAGTGCTCTGTATGTAGCTGCAGTGGGCAGCTGTCCTGCTTCTGATCTCATCTGCTGACTGCTGCAATAACAGTAGTCCTTGTAAGGACTGCTTTTATTTATTTTTTTGTTGTTTTACTACTACTACTACTACTACTACTACTACTACTATAAGAGCCCAGTGCTATTAGTCTAGCAGTGTTGGGGAGTGGGACTGGTGTGCTAATCTGCTGCTCCTAGTAGTTCAGCAGCACCAACTGTAATTTTTTTTTTTTAATATTCATTTTTTTTTTATTTTACTTTTTTTTATTTTACTACCGCTGTAGTAGTGTATAAGTTGACCTTTTAGGCATTATTTGCCCTGTAGGCATTTTTTGCCCAGTGTGTTATTCAACCAACTGCCATCTAGCTGTGTGACCTTGTTCACATTCTGTCTAAATATCCATAATATTACCGTCTCCAGAAAAAACACCGGAGTGACTTTTTTCAAGCAGCCATAATATATTTTACGTAATCCGTATCCATCGCTGTAGTAGTGTATAAGTTGACCTTTTAGGCATTATTTGCCCTGTAGGCATTTTTTGCCCAGTGTGTTATTCAACCAACTGCCATCTAGCTGTGTGACCTTGTTCACATTCTGTCTAAATATCCATAATATTACCGTCTCCAGAAAAAACACCGGAGTGACTTTTTTCAAGCAGCCATAATATATTTTACGTAATCCGTATCCATCGCTGTAGTAGTGTATAAGTTGACCTTTTAGGCGTTATTTGCCCTGTAGGCATTTTTTGCCCAGTGTGTTATTCAACCAACTGCCATCTAGCTGTGTGACCTTGTTCACATTCTGTCTAAATATCCATAATATTACCGTCTCCAGAAAAAACACCGGAGTGACTTTTTTCAAGCAGCCATAATAAATTTTACGTAATCCGTATCCATCGCTGTAGTAGTGTATAAGTTGACCTTTTAGGCATTATTTGCCCTGTAGGCATTTTTTGCCCAGTGTGCTATTCAACCAACTGCCATCTAGCTGTGTGACCTTGTTCACATTCTGTCTAAATATCCATAATATTACCGTCTCCAGAAAAAACACTGGAGTGACTTTTTTCAAGCAGCCATAATATATTTTACGTAATCCGTATCCATCGCTGTAGTAGTGTATAAGTTGACCTTTTAGGCATTATTTGCCCTGTAGGCATTTTTTGCCCAGTGTGTTATTCAACCAACTGCCATCTAGCTGTGTGACCTTGTTCACATTCTGTCTAAATATCCATAATATTACCGTCTCCAGAAAAAACACCGGAGTGACTTTTTTCAAGCAGCCATAATATATTTTACGTAATCCGTATCCACCGCTGTGTATACGTTGATCTTGTGGGCATTATTTGCACAGTGTTTTCTTCAAACCGCCATCTAGCTGTGTGAGCTTGTTCACATTTTGTCTAAATATTGATAATATTATCGTCTCTAGAAAAACCACTTGAGTTACTTTTTTTCAAGCAGCATTCTTATATTTTACGTAATCCGTATCCACCGCTGTGTATACGTTGACCTTGTAGGCATTATTTGCACAGTGTTTTCTTCAAACCGCCATCTAGCTGTGTGAGCTTGTTCACATTTTGTCTAAATATTGATAATATTATCGTCTCTAGAAAAACCACTTGAGTTACTTTTTTTCAAGCAGCATTCATATATTTTACGTAATCCGTATCCACCGCTGTGTATACGTTGACCTTGTAGGCATTATTTGCACACTGTTTTCTTCAAACTGCCATCTAGCTGTGTGTATTATCGTTTCCAGAAAAACCAACTGAGTTTTTGTTGTTGTTGTTTTTTTAAAAATAATGCCAGGCAAAGGCAGGCCGCCACGCAGAGGCCGTGCTAGGGGCCGTGCTGCTATGCAATCCTGTGGCCCTAGCAAATTGCCCAGTTTTAAAAAGCCAATGACCCTGAACTCCCAAAATGCTGAAGAGGTAGTTGACTGGCTTACACAGCACACCCCATCCTCTACTGTTTCTAACTTTACCACAACATCCTCCTCATCCTCCACTGCTATGGCCACCCCACGTAACACTTCCTCCACCACCGGTGCCCCTTCTTCACTGGAGTCAGAGGAGTTATTTTCCCATGAGTTTCTTGAACTGAGTAATGCGCAACCATTATTGGCAGAAGAAGATGAAGGAGATGAGGACGTTACACCAGATTTAATTCTGGCAGAGAACACGACAGAGATGGACATAATGATGAGTGATGAGGAGGAGGTCCCCGCTGCTGCTTCCTTCTGTGATGTGTCAGAAGAAATTGATGCATCTGAGGAGAATGATGATGAGGAGATTGATGTTTTGTGGGTGCCTAGTAGAAGAGAGCAAGAGGAGGGTAGTTCAGATGGAGAGACGGAGAGTCAGAGAGGCAGTAGGAGAATAAGACTTAGAAGAAGCAGGGAGGACAGCCCGCAGGGATCAGTAGGGCAACAACATGTATCGGCACCTGTGTTCAGCCGGCCAACGCACCCGCCATTGCCGCCAATGCCGCCAACTTCTACTGTTACCGCCAGATCGCACACTTCCAAAAAGTCAGCAGTGTGGGATTTTTTTAATGTGTGTGCCTCTGACAAAAGCATTGTAATTTGCAATGAGTGCAGTCAGAAACTGAGCCTTGGTAAGCCCAACAGCCACATAGGTACAACTTCTATGCGAAGGCACATGAGCGGCAAGCACAAAGCACTTTGGGAGCAACACCTCAAAGGCAACAGGCAAACTAAAAGCCACACTCCTTCTGGTCCAGCATCTTACTGCTCTACCTCTGCTCTCCTTGACCCATCTGAACCACCCTCCACTCCGCCTTCCACCTTGACCACCTGTTCCCATTCCCAGTCATCTGCCACCAGCCAAGTTTCTGTGAAGGCCATGTTTGAGCGTAAGAAGCCAATGTCTGACTGTCACCCCCTTGCCCGGCGTCTGACAGCTGGCTTGTCTGCACTCTTAGCCCGCCAGCTTTTACCATACCAGCTGGTGGACTCTGAGGCCTTCCGCAAATTTGTAGCAATTGGGGCACCGCAGTGGAAGGTACCCAGCCGCAATTTTTTTTCTAAAAAGGGAATACCACACCTGTACCAACATGTGCAGAGCCAAGTTACCGCATCTCTGTCACTTAGTGTTGGGCCAAAGGTCCATATGACTACTGACGCATGGTCCTCCAAGCATGGTCAGGGCAGGTATGTCACCTACACTGCCCACTGGGTGAACTTGGTAATGGCTGGGAATGGGAAGCAGGGAATGGGTAGCTCAACAACAACAACAGTGGAGTTGGTGTCACCGCCACGGATTGCACGCGGTTCTGCCACCACCTCTACTCCTCCATCGCTCTCTACCTCGTCTTCTTCCTCTTCTTCTTCTTACTCTGCTGCTGGGTCCTCCTTCTCCTCCTCCACACCTGTGCACCCCCAGCTCCCCCTAGGCTATTCGACGTGCCAGGTACGCCGTTGTCACGCTGTCTTGGGGATGACGTGCCTGGAAAGCAAAAACCATACCGGATCTGTACTCCTGTCATCTCTGCAGTCACAGGCCGATCGGTGGCTGACCCCACACCAACTGCAGATCGGAAAAGTGGTGTGTGACAATGGAAGCAATCTGTTGGCAGCGTTGAGACTGGGAAATTTAACACATGTGCCCTGCATGGCACATGTGTTAAATTTAATAGTCCAACGTTTTGTCTCCAAGTACCCAGGATTCCAGGACGTTCTCACCCAGTCCAGAAAGGTGTCGGCCCATTTCAGACGTTCCTACATAGCCATGGTACGCCTTGCTGACATTCAGCAGCGCTACAACATGCCAGTCAGGCGTTTGATTTCTGACAGCCAGACTCGCTGGAATTCAACGCTCCTTATGTTGGAACGTCTGCTGCAACAACAAAGGGCCGTCAACGGGTACCTTTTTGAACTGGGTGGTAGGACTGGATCTGCAGAGCTGGGGATTTTTTTCCCCCGTTACTGGGTGCTTATGCGCGATGCCTGCAGGCTCATGCGACCTTTTGAAGAGGTGACAAATATGGTCCGTCGCACCGAAGGCACCATCAGCGACCTAATACCCTTCGCTTTCTTCCTGGAGCGTGCCGTGCGACGAGTGACAGATGAGGCTGTAGACCAGCGTGACGAGGAGCTGGAAGCGCACGATTTATGGTCGGAATCACCAGAACGAACCCAGGCACCTGCTGCAACGCAGGGAGAGGTGCCAGAAGTGGAGTCAGAGGAGGAAGGTGGCTTTGTGGAGGAGGAGGAGGAGGACCAACAGGAGCAGGCTTCCCAGGGGGCTAGTGGTGACCTTTTGGGGACCCCTGGTCTTGTACGTGGCTGGGGGGAGGAGACCGTGGATGATGCAGTCCTTGATAATGAGGAAGCGGAGATGGATAGCTCTGCATCCAACCTTGTGAGAATGGGGTCTTTCATGCTGTCATGCCTGTTGAAGGACCCCCGTATCAAGAGGCTTAAGGAGAAGGACCTGTACTGGGTCGCAACGCTACTAGACCCTCGGTACAAGCATAAAGTGTCAGAAATGTTACCAACATACCACAAGTCCGAAAAGATGCGGCATTTACAAACCAGCCTGCAAAACATGTTGTACAATGCTTTTAAGGGTGATGTCACTTCAGGAACTCATCAACATTCCAGGGGCAGAGGTGCCAGTAATCCTGCCACGAGCACACCTGCAAGGACAAAGCCCTTTGGCCGGTCTGTAACGTCAGACATGCAAATGTTTTTCTGTCCAAGGCAGCGCCACAACCCTTCTGGATCCACCCTCAAAGAACGCCTCGACCGGCAGGTAGCGGACTACCTGGCATTAACTGCAGATATCGACACTCTGAGGAGCGATGAACCCCTGGACTACTGGGTGCGCAGGCTTGATCTGTGGCCAGAGCTGTCACAATTTGCCATGAACCTCTTGTCTTGCCCAGCCTCAAGTGTGCTCTCAGAAAGGACCTTCAGTGCAGCAGGAGGGATTGTAACTGAGAAGAGAACTCGCCTAGGTCACAAAAGTGTCGATTACCTGACCTTTATTAAAATGAATGAGGGGTGGATCTCGGAGGGTTACTGCACGCCGGAAGACTTGTTCTGACTTCTATGCAGCTGTCCTTCTCTTCAAGCCTCATGACTCCACACACAGCTGTCCTTTAGCGTCCTCCTCCCTCCGCCACCGTTACAAACTAGGGTGCAAACCCTACTGGTTTAATTTTTTCTGGCCTCTGTGCTTCAGTGGCTGCAACCAAAAAAACTGGGCAAACAATGTCTACAAGGTCAACGTATGGCGAAAAATGACTATTTTCAGCATTTATATGGCATATTTTTTCTGGCAACTGTGCTTCAGTGGCTGCGTCCAAAAAAATGCATATTTTCAGCATTTATATGGCATAATTTTTCTGTCAACTGTGCTTCAGTGGCTGCGACCAAAAAAATGCATATTTTCTGCATTTATATGGCATAATTTTTCTGGCCTCTGTGCTTCAGTGGCTGCAACCAAAAAAATTTATATTTTCAGCATTTATATGGCATAATTTTTCTGTCAACTGTGCTTCAGTGGCTGCGACCAAAAAAATGCATATTTTCTGCATTTATATGGCATAATTTTTCTGGCCTCTGTGCTTCAGTGGCTGCAACCAAAAAAATTTATATTTTCAGCATTTATATGGCATAATTTTTCTGGCAACTGTGCTTCAGTGGCTGCGACCAAAAAAACTGGGCAAACAATGCCTACAAGGTCAACGTATGGCAAAAAATGACTATTTTCAGCATTTATATGGCATATTTTTTCTGGCAACTGTGCTTCAGTGGCTGCGTCCAAAAAAACTGGGCAAACAATGTCTACAAGGTCAACGTATGGCGAAAAATTACTATTTTCAGCATTTATATGGCATATTTTTTCTGGCAACTGTGCTTCAGTGGCTGCGTCCAAAAAAAACTGGGCAAACAATGTCTACAAGGTCAACGTATGGCGAAAAATGACTATTTTCAGCATTTATATGGCACATTTTTTCTGGCAACTGTGCTTCAGTGGCTGCGTCCAAAAAAACTGGGCAAACAATGCCTACAAGGTCAACGTATGGCAGTTGTTTAAAGAGAACAGTAGATTACTAGCCAGCAAAGCTACCTAAGCTAAAATGTCCCTCAAATCCCTGCAGACTTCTGTCCCTCCAATACAGAGCAGTATCAAGCAGATTACTAGCCAGCAAACTTACTATCATCTGTCCCTGAAATCACTAACAGCTCTCCCCCTACACTATCTCTTCCAAGCACACACAGGCAGATTTTTCAGATACATTTTTGCCCTTGATCCCCCTCTGGCATGCCACTGTCCAGGTCGTTGCACCCTTTAAACAACTTTAAAATCATTTTTCTGGACAGAAATGTCTTTTTTAGATGTTAAAGTTCGCCTTCCCATTGAAGTCTATGGGGTTCGCGAACCGTTCGCGAACCGCTCGCATTTTTGCGCAAGTTCGCGAATATGTTCGCGAACTTTTTTTCCGACGTTCGCTACATCCCTACTAACAAGCACTCCTGCTATTCTTTAGCTGGGATCGTTCTGTCTCATCTCCAGGGCGTAACCCAGTGGGAAGCATGGGATGAAGCTCATACCTTCAGACTCACAGTGATACCTTACAATATGAATGACTTTGTGTAAAAGATAGATAGGTAGATGGAGAGACAGACATTGATAGATATTGATCGATAGATCAATAGATTCTTTTGCATTGTTCATGGACAGTGTTATTGATGGCTAAGTCAATGTAAGAGATTAAAACCCCAAACACACTGATGTGCACACACATGTTGCTATTTAGAGCCCCCACAAAAGGTTAAAATGATTGTGCATGGCAACCATTTTTTGTAATGTGCACCTTGCCCCTATCAGATGAGGACAGCTAAAATAATGAACACTGAAGCATGGAAGTGCTTAAGAACATTGACATGTACAGACTGTAAGGAGGAAGTGATATAGTTTTTAAAAGAGTTAATGTAGTTCAGAGGGAAAGCTCAGGGCTCCTCTAGTATAATACCTTTGAGAAGTCAATAAAGTTAATGGCTACAGGGCAAGTGGAAATGACCCAACATCTCTGGGACATGGCTAGCTGGAAATGTCTGTGTAATGTATGGTATCCCAAATCCCAGAGCAAACCCCAAGGTCCCAGGCTCTGCTCACACTTTTGCATATAGCAGCCACCTTTGGCTTCAGGAGGAGCCCTCCACTACTCAGATGCCACCAGGACTTAACGTGAGAGGACCAAGTGGGAAGATCTGGGCAGGCAAAGAAACCATAATGTTAATGTATACAGGAAGGACAGGGAACAAGGAGCATGATCAAGGGACAGGCTGGGTCAATACCAAACAGACAATTCTGTACCAAATCAGGAAGCTGAAGCATAGCCAAGATCACAGACCATAGATCTGAAGTGCAGCACCAAATCAGGATCCGAAGAATAGTCAGGCAGGGGTCAGTTCAGGCAGCAGGAAAGCAAAGTCAGGAACAGGAAACTGAATACTGGAACTTAGAAGAGCACCCAGGAACTATGGAACATAGACCTATACTGGGCAGTGAGTCAGAGCAGAGTAGGGAGTTTTGTAGCCAGTCTAATGGCTTACACAGATCACCTGTGGCCAGAGCAGTGATAATAAAGAGAGTACAGAAACAACAGGTCCCCAGTTCAACTCCAGGCAGGCTGTTACAATCTGGAAACACAAGGCATAGAGGTTCCAGGAACAAAATAGTAGGGAACTATTAAATGTTCCATGAAGTTCATTTAGAACATATATGTCCTATTATACTAAGCTCACTAATCAAGGACATTGTAATGGTCTTTTCCTAAGTAAAAATGCTTAAATATATGTAACACTTAACAGATTGATTGACTGTTTATCAGGTTGGGTCTCACTTGCTGTACAGAGGAAGGAACTGGTGTGTGTAAATCTTTGCAAAGGACCAGCCTGACAGTTGTTTAAATGTTGCCATATTATTAATGTGATGTGTAAACTTTTTTTTAATCAGCTTTTATGTGTTTGCATTGCGAATACATGGACATAAATATTTAGAATAAATTTGATGATCGTTTCGCAGGCTTTCATCAGTGCTTCTTGAAAAGTAGTAACCTCTGACAATATGACAGAAAACCCAACACTTATAACTGTCTGCCAAAAGCTTAAATATTGTCACCACAGACATTTGCCCAGCAAGAATGTTTTACACTGACTTAAATAGGAGTTTGCAGAATACACTTAAATGGCTATTGATGGACCGTCAAGAGTCGTTCTTTTTTATTTTCACTTTGCTTTAAAGAAATGTAAACATACAGGATTGTGTGAATATCAGTCTTTCAACCTATAATCTGCAACATCAAGTAAAATATAAGGATATATCATGGAACTCCTAGGTGACTTTTAATATCCTGACTTTTATTATAATACACACGTTTCAGTGAGTCATGTGACAGAAATGACATCACTAAGCTCCGCTTATAACTGATGCCATCACTAAGCTCCGCTTATTAGTATATAATACACAAAAGCCATGAATATCTTGTAAATGATATCCTTATAAACGGTGAGTTCTGATGTCATCAGTTATAAACGGGGAGTTCTGATGTAATTTCACTGAAACATGTGTATTATAATAAATAAAGTACCCCAGTTGCAAAAACATGAGGATATTAGAAGTTACCTCGGAGTTCCATGACCTGTATAAAAACACTTGGCCTTCGGCCTTGTGTTTTTATATGGTCATGAAACTCCTTGGATGACATCAGAGGGTACTTTATTCACTATATAATTTACAGGATATTCTTGTATATTATATATTTATGCCATGAGACAATATTCTCCCCAAACATCTTACTGTGATTTTCCCTCAAAATTCCAATATGCAGAACAACCACTAACAAAAGTTTTAGTGGGGACTCTGGGTTTGTCTGTTGGCATCGTCTGTATCAGACACAATACAATATAGCAAAATGCCATGGATTTAGCTAAGATTAGTAAACAGCCCTTTGAGTGTAACAGTGTCAACGCCGCCAGAAGTGCTCAGCGGAGACCCGGCGTCAGAAGAACAAAGATGGCGGCGCCCATGCAGGCCACGTGCGTCGCCCATGCAGGACACTGACGCGATGATGTCACCGGTTGGTGCCGAATTCGGAATAAAAAGTGTGCCCTGGACGCTGAGACTCTGCCCAATTATAGGTTTCAATTCCTGCATTGTACCTGGGTGTTTTCCTGTGAAGTTTCCTGTTTTGATTCTTGATCTTGATCCCTGCTTGTCCTGGACTTTGACACTTCGCTGCCTTCCTTGAGAACCTTGCCTGTGACCTGAATATTCTCGTGTTTAATCCCTCGGATACCTCGATCTTGCACCCTTGTTCGTGGCTTCCTCCTTGGTCCGGACTACTCCCTTTGGGAGCCGCTAGGCCCCTTGACAGACAGTGGATGGCATCAAATACTTTAAGTTTTCCTGACCCACTACCATTCTTACTCAGGAAACCAATGAAGGGTTTCTCAAGCCCCTGAAAGAAATGTATTGACTAAATTCTGACAGCTGCTCACAATAACGGAAGTCCATAGGAGACCAATCAATAATATAAACTTTGAAGGTGCAATAGCACAAGTGCAAAACAAAGCACACATAGCTATATGGTCTCCCTATAAGCTTCTGACAAAACCTTCCGGTACCCCACCCCCACCTAATCAATGTCTCAAATTTATCTTGAGAAAAGATTTTTATATTGAATCTGGTTTTCCTTCAAGGGTCAGAATGTAATTTAAGATTTATGATTGAGATTTGCTATGTCTCCTAAATGTTAATAATTACCTTCTGACATCATCAGCCATTTGTAATAGCAGCAACATTCCTTTTGTACCTTTTTCTTTTATGTTTCTATGTTGAAAAATGTATTTGCTATGATAAAAAAATCTAAGTTACAAAAAACTTTTGTTTCAGTGTACTTGTACAGTCACCAAAATGGAAAATTTGTGCAGCTGTACTTAAATAAAATCTAATTTTTTTAATGGAAAATTAGAACAACTTTGAACAAATTGCTGTGTTTGCTCAATATTCATCACCACTAGTAATGGGCGAATTTTTCCCGTTACGCTTCGGCAAAATATTAGCAAAACGTTTTGAAGTCAATGGGCGTCAAAATTATTTTGCTGCGTGTCAATTTGAACCACAATCTTTATACGCATGCCTATTTTGTCCAAATGCATTAAAGTCAATGGGCGTCTGAATAATTTTGACAGGCGACAATTTTTATGTGTGTGACTATTCTGAAGCACAGCCAAATTTTTTTGACGCAGCGGATTTTTCACCTTCGAATTTTTGCCACGGATATCACTGTGAATTTGCGACTGGCGAATTTATTCGCTCATCAGTGATCACCACTTGGATTCTATAAACTAGTTTCTGAGGATAAATATTGCTTTGGTTTAGTATGTATAATTATGGCAAGTGTATAGTTGGTAAAACTCAATAGCCCAAGCATGTGATGCAATCCACTTTTCGCACATTGGCGAGTCTTCTGCTTCCTACTCCTGAAATATTAGTACCAAGGGTAAAATTCCTAATAGCTAGCAAGGTATTTATTCTTAGAAAAATGGTCTTGCTCAGATACACAGAAGCATGTATTGTTTTATAATAGCAATTGTTTTACCAGTGATGTGCTTTGCAGGATCAAACCCAAAAGCTTTGAGCATTCCAGTCTCCAATAAATTAACAATAAAAAGTAATCTGCAATTTTATATTTCCCACCAATTATTTTAAAATGTATAAGGAGTAGTGCAAGGGTTTACAGAACACAGAATTTTCATAAAAGGCTCTGTGTTTCTCCTGGCTATAGGATCACCTGATATCACTAATTTAAATCTTTATAATGTTGATTTAACAAATGTCATGAATCTTTCCATTCTCACACTGGGCCCATGTAATCTGACTGCTGCAGTCTTCTGCTTCTTGCACAACAATGTTCGCCTTTCAGATGTTCTCTTTCCCTTAAGGTACATATCAGCCTTGGAAATTTGTTGCTGTTTTCTATACATGTACTGCATGTTGAGACTGTGTCCTTCCTGGAAACAAATTATAAGTTTGAACTTTAAATTTAAAAAGGGCTTGTTGTTCTTCAGAAGAAGTCGGTTTTGGCTCAATGTCCGTGTAAGATTCTTTGGAATATTTTGTTCCATGAAGCAAGTTCTGACCAGTATTAAGAATAATTAGTCAATCATTATACAGTAAAATTATTGCCTGCCCTAAAAAAAAAAGAAAATGAAGGAATGTACACTCCCTAAAGCATAATTTTAGAAATATTGTAGCTGGATTTAACTGCTTCAGTGCTATAAACATGCCTGCAACCTGGAGAGGCCATAGCATCCAGAAGAAAATGTGCCTGACCCACTTTGTGCCTCCCATCGTATCTATGCTTTGTAGTTTACTAACAAAAATAACTCTTCTGCCCAGCAAGATATAAAAGGGTAACAGGTCAGGGAATTGCTGGAAAGCTTATATTGCAGATGCCGTAGCATTCTTCTTATCATTTGACTTTTGCAATATTAATCCTTACTAGGTATCTGACTATTGTTTTAAGGAAAAATATACCCCTCAAATTGAATACTTAAAAGGCACCTGTTGGCCAAAAATATTATCCCAAACCAAAGGTGCAGGCTTATAGTTTCTTTTTTTTTTTAAATTGTCTCCGCTAGCCCTCAAGGTATAAGCGGCCATGTTGGGGCACATGCATGTGAGCGAATGCGGTGACTTGCTCATTATTCACATTTGTGTGGTGTCAGAAGCACATCATGCGCATGCGCCATGCATGATATCTCTGCTCACCAAAAAAAAAAACTACTGTAACCCGCAACCAGAGTGTGGGCTCTATTAGCTCGCACCTTTGGTTGGGGATAATATTTTTGGCCAACAGTTGCCCTTTAAACAACAGATAATTTACTTCTTATTACGTGGCATAGTAATAAAATTATTAAGTAAATATTGCAGTTTTACGTCTTTTTCCTTGAGCCACCATTTTGATTACCTGACCAGAAATACTACAGCTCTAACTGGAACTGGAAGAAGTGTGGAAGCCAAAGATAGAGCTTTGTCCATTAATAACATGTATGGTTTGTTTATGTGCAGTGTGTAGGGATGTAGCGAACGTCGGAAAAAAAGTTCGCGAACATATTCGCGAACTTGCGCAAAAATGCGAGCGGTTCGCGAACGGTTCGCGAACCCCATAGACTTCAATGGGAAGGCGAACTTTAACATCTAAAAAAGACATTTCTGGCCAGAAAAATGATTTTAAAGTTGTTTAAAGGGTGCAACGACCTGGACAGTGGCATGCCAGAGGGGGATCAAGGGCAAAAATGTATCTGGAAAATCTGCCTGTGTGTGCTTGGAAGAGATAGTGTAGGGGGAGAGCTGTTAGTGATTTCAGGGACAGATGATAGTAAGTTTGCTGGCTAGTAATCTGCTTGATACTGCTCTGTATTGGAGGGACAGAAGTCTGCAGGGATTTGAGGGACATTTTAGCTTAGGTAGCTTTGCTGGCTAGTAATCTACTGTTCTCTTTAAACAACTGCCATACGTTGACCTTGTAGGCATTGTTTGCCCAGTTTTTTTGGACGCAGCCACTGAAGCACAGTTGCCAGAAAAAATATGCCATATAAATGCTGAAAATAGTCATTTTTCGCCATACGTTGACCTTGTAGACATTGTTTGCCCAGTTTTTTTGGACGCAGCCACTGAAGCACAGTTGCCAGAACAAATATGCCATATAAATGCTGAAAATAGTCATTTTTTGCCATACGTTGACCTTGTAGGCATTGTTTGCCCAGTTTTTTTGGTCGCAGCCACTGAAGCACAGTTGCCAGAAAAAATATGCCATATAAATGCTGAAAATAGTCATTTTTTGCCATATACGTTGAGTCAACGTATGGCAAAAAATGACTATTTTCAGCATTTATATGGCATATTTTTTCTGGCCTCTGTGCTTCAGTGGCTGCGGCCAAAAAAACTGGGCAAACAATGCCTACAAGGTCAACGACGTTGACCTTGTAGGCATTGTTTGCCCAGTTTTTTTGGCCGCAGCCACTGAAGCACAGTTGCCAGAAAAAATATGCCATATAAATGCTGAAAATAGTCATTTTTCGCCATACGTTGACCTTGTAGACATTGTTTGCCCCGTTTTTTTGGTTGCAGCCACTGAAGCACAGAGGCCAGAAAAAATTAAACCAGTAGGGTTTGCACCCTAGTTTGTAACGGTGGCGGAGGGAGGAGGACGCTAAAGGACAGCTGTGTGTGGAGTCATGAGGCTTGAAGAGAAGGACAGCTGCATAGAAGTCAGAACAAGTCTTCCGGCGTGCAGTAACCCTCCGAGATCCACCCCTCATTCATTTTAATAAAGGTCAGGTAATCGACACTTTTGTGACCTAGGCGAGTTCTCTTCTCAGTTACAATCCCTCCTGCTGCACTGAAGGTCCTTTCTGAGAGCACACTTGAGGCTGGGCAAGACAAGAGGTTCATGGCAAATTGTGACAGCTCTGGCCACAGATCAAGCCTGCGCACCCAGTAGTCCAGGGGTTCATCGCTCCTCAGAGTGTCGATATCTGCAGTTAATGCCAGGTAGTCCGCTACCTGCCGGTCGAGGCGTTCTTTGAGGGTGGATCCAGAAGGGTTGTGGCGCTGCCTTGGACAGAAAAACATTTGCATGTCTGATGTTACAGACCGGCCAAAGGGCTTTGTCCTTGCAGGTGTGCTCGTGGCAGGATTACTGGCACCTCTGCCCCTGGAATGTTGATGAGTTCCTGAAGTGACATCACCCTTAAAAGCATTGTACAACATGTTTTGCAGGCTGGTTTGTAAATGCCGCATCTTTTCGGACTTGTGGTATGTTGGTAACATTTCTGACACTTTATGCTTGTACCGAGGGTCTAGTAGCGTTGCGACCCAGTACAGGTCCTTCTCCTTAAGCCTCTTGATACGGGGGTCCTTCAACAGGCATGACAGCATGAAAGACCCCATTCTCACAAGGTTGGATGCAGAGCTATCCATCTCCGCTTCCTCATTATCAAGGACTGCATCATCCACGGTCTCCTCCCCCCAGCCACGTACAAGACCAGGGGTCCCCAAAAGGTCACCACTAGCCCCCTGGGAAGCCTGCTCCTGTTGGTCCTCCTCCTCCTCCTCCACAAAGCCACCTTCCTCCTCTGACTCCACTTCTGGCACCTCTCCCTGCGTTGCAGCAGGTGCCTGGGTTCGTTCTGGTGATTCCGACCATAAATCGTGCGCTTCCAGCTCCTCGTCACGCTGGTCTACAGCCTCATCTGTCACTCGTCGCACGGCACGCTCCAGGAAGAAAGCGAAGGGTATTAGGTCGCTGATGGTGCCTTCGGTGCGACTGACCATATTTGTCACCTCTTCAAAAGGTCGCATGAGCCTGCAGGCATCGCGCATAAGCACCCAGTAACGGGGGAAAAAAATCCCCAGCTCTGCAGATCCAGTCCTACCACCCAGTTCAAAAAGGTACTCGTTGACGGCCCTTTGTTGTTGCAGCAGACGTTCCAACATAAGGAGCGTTGAATTCCAGCGAGTCTGGCTGTCAGAAATCAAACGCCTGACTGGCATGTTGTAGCGCTGCTGAATGTCAGCAAGGCGTGCCATGGCTGTGTAGGAACATCTGAAATGGGCCGACACCTTTCTGGACTGGGTGAGAACGTCCTGGAATCCTGGGTACTTGGAGACAAAACGTTGGACTATTAAATTTAACACATGTGCCATGCAGGGCACATGTGTTAAATTGCCCAGTCTCAACGCTGCCAACAGATTGCTTCCATTGTCACACACCACTTTTCCGATCTGCAGTTGGTGTGGGGTCAGCCACCGATCGGCCTGTGACTGCAGAGATGACAGGAGTACAGATCCGGTATGGTTTTTGCTTTCCAGGCACGTCATCCCCAAGACAGCGTGACAACGGCGTACCTGGCACGTCGAATAGCCTAGGGGGAGCTGGGGGTGCACAGGTGTGGAGGAGGAGAAGGAGGACCCAGCAGCAGAGTAAGAAGAAGAAGAGGAAGAAGACGAGGTAGAGAGCGGTGGAGGAGTAGAGGTGGTGGCAGAACCGCGTGCAATCCGTGGCGGTGACACCAACTCCACTGTTGTTGTTGAGCTACCCATTCCCTGCTTCCCAGCCATTACCAAGTTCACCCAGTGGGCAGTGTAGGTGACATACCTGCCCTGACCATGCTTGGAGGACCATGCGTCAGTAGTCATATGGACCTTTGGCCCAACACTAAGTGACAGAGATGCGGTAACTTGGCTCTGCACATGTTGGTACAGGTGTGGTATTCCCTTTTTAGAAAAAAAATTGCGGCTGGGTACCTTCCACTGCGGTGTCCCAATTGCTATAAATTTGCGGAAGGCCTCAGAGTCCACCAGCTGGTATGGTAAAAGCTGGCGGGCTAAGAGTGCAGACAAGCCAGCTGTCAGACGCCGGGCAAGGGGGTGACAGTCAGACATTGGCTTCTTACGCTCAAACATGGCCTTCACAGAAACTTGGCTGGTGGCAGATGACTGGGAATGGGAACAGGTGGTCAAGGTGGAAGGCGGAGTGGAGGGTGGTTCAGACGGGTCAAGGAGAGCAGAGGTAGAGCAGTAAGATGCTGGACCAGAAGGAGTATGGCTTTTAGTTTGCCTGTTGCCTTTGAGGTGTTGCTCCCAAAGTGCTTTGTGCTTGCCGCTCATGTGCCTTCGCATAGAAGTTGTACCTATGTGGCTGTTGGGCTTACCAAGGCTCAGTTTCTGACTGCACTCATTGCAAATTACAATGCTTTTGTCAGAGGCACACACATTAAAAAAATCCCACACTGCTGACTTTTTGGAAGTGTGCGATCTGGCGGTAAGAGTAGAAGTTGGCGGCATTGGCGGCAATGGCGGGTGCGTTGGCCGGCTGAACACAGGTGCCGATACATGTTGTTGCCCTACTGATCCCTGCGGGCTGTCCTCCCTGCTTCTTCTAAGTCTTATTCTCCTACTGCCTCTCTGACTCTCCGTCTCTCCATCTGAACTACCCTCCTCTTGCTCTCTTCTACTAGGCACCCACAAAACATCAATCTCCTCATCATCATTCTCCTCAGATGCATCAATTTCTTCTGACACATCACAGAAGGAAGCAGCAGCGGGGACCTCCTCCTCATCACTCATCATTATGTCCATCTCTGTCGTGTTCTCTGCCAGAATTAAATCTGGTGTAACGTCCTCATCTCCTTCATCTTCTTCTGGCAATAATGGTTGCGCATTACTCAGTTCAAGAAACTCATGGGAAAATAACTCCTCTGACTCCAGTGAAGAAGGGGCACTGGTGGTGGAGGAAGTGTTACGTGGGGTGGCCATAGCAGTGGAGGATGAGGAGGATGTTGTGGTAAAGTTAGAAACGGTAGAGGATGGGGTGTGCTGTGTAAGCCAGTCAACTACCTCTTCAGCATTTTGGGAGTTCAGGGTCATTGGCTTTTTAAAACTGGGCAATTTGCTAGGGCCACAGGATTGCATAGCAGCACGGCCCCTAGCACGGCCTCTGCGTGGCGGCCTGCCTTTGCCTGGCATTATTTTTAAAAAAACAACAACAACAAAAACTCAGTTGGTTTTTCTGGAAACGATAATACACACAGCTAGATGGCGGTTTGAAGAAAACAGTGTGCAAATAATGCCTACAAGGTCAACGTATACACAGCGGTGGATACGGATTACGTAAAATATATGAATGCTGCTTGAAAAAAAGTAACTCAAGTGGTTTTTCTAGAGACGATAATATTATCAATATTTAGACAAAATGTGAACAAGCTCACACAGCTAGATGGCGGTTTGAAAAAAACACTGTGCAAATACTGCCCACAAGATCAACGTATACACTACTACAGCGGTGGATACGGATCTCGTAAAATTTATTATGGCTGCTTGAAAAAAGTCACTCCGGTGTTTTTTCTGGAGACGGTAATATTATGGATATTTAGACAGAATGTGAACAAGGTCACACAGCTAGATGGCAGTTGGTTGAATAACACACTGGGCAAAAAATGCCTACAGGGCAAATAATGCCTAAAAGGTCAACTTATACACTACTACAGCGATGGATACGGATTACGTAAAATTTATTATGGCTGCTTGAAAAAAGTCACTCCGGTGTTTTTTCTGGAGACGGTAATATTATGGATATTTAGACAGAATGTGAACAAGGTCACACAGCTAGATGGCAGTTGGTTGAATAACACACTGGGCAAAAAATGCCTACAGGGCAAATAATGCCTAAAAGGTCAACTTATACACTACTACAGCGATGGATACGGATTACGTAAAATTTATTATGGCTGCTTGAAAAAAGTCACTCCGGTGTTTTTTCTGGAGACGGTAATATTATGGATATTTAGACAGAATGTGAACAAGGTCACACAGCTAGATGGCAGTTGGTTGAATAACACACTGGGCAAAAAATGCCTACAGGGCAAATAATGCCTAAAAGGTCAACTTATACACTACTACAGCGATGGATACGGATTACGTAAAATTTATTATGGCTGCTTGAAAAAAGTCACTCCGGTGTTTTTTCTGGAGACGGTAATATTATGGATATTTAGACAGAATGTGAACAAGGTCACACAGCTAGATGGCAGTTGGTTGAATAACACACTGGGCAAAAAATGCCTACAGGGCAAATAATGCCTAAAAGGTCAACTTATACACTACTACAGCGGTAGTAAAATAAAAAAAAGTAAAATAAAAAAAAAATGAATATTAAAAAAAAAAAAATTAAAGTTGGTGCTGCTGAACTACTAGGAGCAGCAGATTAGCACACCAGTCCCACTCCCCAACACTGCTAGACTAATAGCACTGGGCTCTTATAGTAGTAGTAGTAGTAGTAGTAGTAGTAGTAGTAGTAGTAAAACAACAAAAAAATAAATAAAACAGTCCTTACAAGGACTACTGTTATTGCAGCAGTCAGCAGATGAGATCAGAAGCAGGACAGCTGCCCACTGCAGCTACATACAGAGCACTGCAGTAGAAGGTAGATTACTAGCCAGCAAAGCTACCTAAGCTTAAATGTCCCTCAAACCCCTGCAGACTTCTGTCCCTCCAATAACAGAGCAGTATCAAAACGATTACTAGCCAGCAAACTTTCAACTGTCCCTGAAATCACTAACAGGCAGCAGCTCTCTCCCTACACTATCTCTTCAGCACACACAGGCAGAGTGAAAAAACGCTGCAGGGCTTCGGTTTTTATAGGGAAGGGGAGTGGTCCAGGGGAGAGCTTCCTGATTGGCTGCCATGTACCTGCTGGTCTGGGGTGAGAGGGCAAAAAAAAGCGCCAACAATGGCGAACCCAAAATGGCGAACGTCGCGAGACGTTCGCGAACTTCCGGCGAGCGCGAACACCCGATGTTCGCGCGAACAAGTTCGCCGGCGAACAGTTCGCGCCATCCCTAGCAGTGTGTGAACCCTTATTTTTTAAAGTGGCAGTTTTCTATTTAGGATTACCCAATGGCACATACTACAAAATAGATGTTATCATGAAAATAATTTATTTACATGAAGCAGTTTATGGACATGAAACATATGAGCTTTGTTATACAACATATTTTTATAGAGAGCTACATTGTTTGAGGATAAAGTTTTCCTTTAATATACAGCACATGCCTTGTTGGAGCAGCAGTGGTTCCTTGAGTCAAAGGGAAAATACAGTAGACTATATTCACTATTAGCTTTCCAGCCATAGTGAGAGGGCTCCAAGTCAACTGCATCTGTATCTATAATAAAAATAAAGTGATGTATCTTTTGTTCTGGCTCATTGATGGAAGAGATGAAAGCACAGTGTAATTAATTAACAAACAAAAAAAGATGAAAAATATAATACTCTAGCTCCTATTAAATTTGAATATTTTGTTTACATTGAAATGTTTATTGCTCAAATGTCATAGCTTAATATATATTATGTCACTCTGGGGCCAATGTTACCTGAAAGCCTCTTAAACTCACAATAAAGTCTGAGTAGTGCCCTGCCTACCAAATGAATTTCTATGAGCAAAAGAGAAAATAGGATTTTATTTGCAGAAGTGAATCAGATCCGGTGTAAATGCCTATGTGAAATCATTGGCCACTCATAGCTGACTCTCCTTTTCCAGGAATGAAGATTACAGTCTGTGGTAATGTACAAGCCACAAAGGTAATACTTCTGTGAAGGTCATTTTTGTTTTGTGATGCAATACTCTGCTGTGCAGAATGATGCCCATCCCTGTCCCCAAGGAAAAGAAAGGCGGCTTTCTGTATCTGCTGAATGGGAAAATATAATTTAGAAACATGAAGGGAATTTGGGCAGCAATTGATCAATAAGAAATGATGGCGTAGGAGCTGACAAGTAAATTCTTCTTTCTGTGAATATATAGAAGGTGCCACCTGTGACTCTTCTGCTGTTGCTAAACTACATATACCAGAACACACCATCAGCTGTAAAAACAAAGGCTGGAATTTCCCCTGCAAAATATTATAATAATGCGTTACCATCGAATTATACAAACGGCTGAATACTTTTGCAAAGGTGATGGCGTTGTGGTGGTACTATGAGCCAGAAAGCAGCTTGGGGCATAGTCAGTTCAGTTTTCAAGGTCTCCCATTTAGTAAGTTAAAGGCTTTTTGATTCCACTTTTTTTTACCAATATTTTTTGGTAAATATGTTTTGGTTTATATCCAGCCTGAAGGATGCCTTAGCAAATTAAGGAAAGTCTTCCTTGTAATTAAAAAAAGAGAAAATCATCATAATAAACAAAGCACCAATGCAAATAACATTCTTATCCTTGCTCCTCTGAATTACAATGTGTTGCAGAACATGGAAAAGCATAGGTTTATCTCACAAAATATGTCACAGATTAGGCAAGTTCAAGAAAGATTAAATAATTTATCCATTCCACTTTTGTTTTTATGCCAGAACCAGGACTGTCCTAGGCCTTTATCCATATGATTTATTCATTGGAATATAAGTCACTTTTATATTAAATGGTATATTTTGGTGGAGCTAACTTCAGTATACACAATACAGGAGTCAGAGTTCCCAGGCCCACCTCATAACTGCACTGTTGGCTCAGCTCAATCTAGTCAGTGGCTGATTCAGGATATGATTCATAAAGCTTTAGTAAATATTAATGTGAACAAGGGCAGATGGCATTCACCCCTGGGTTCTAAAAGAGCTTGGTTCAGTTTTAGACTGGCCTCTATTTCTGATATTCTCAGATTCGCATTCATCTGGTATGGTACCTATGGATTGGAGGAAAGCTGATGAAATTCCAGTATTTAAAACAGGATTCAGATCTCAGCCTAGCAATTATAGGCCAGTAAGTTTGACATCAGTGGTGGGCAAATTATGTGAAGGCTTGTTGATGGATCACATTCAAAAATTTGTCCTATTGAATGGTATTATGAGCCGCAATCAGCATGGCTTTATGAAGGATAAGCCATGTTAGACGAATTTGATTGCTTTTTATGATGAGGTAAGAAAGATGCTGGACAGCAGGGGAGCAGTAGATGTGATCTATTTGGATTTTGCCAAAGCGTTTGATACTGTGCCCCACAAATGGACTTTATAAACTAAGACCTGTTGGGCTTAATGAAGTCATTTGCACATGGATAGGAAACTGGCTACAGGATTGGGTACAGAGGGTAGTTATAATGGTACATTCTCTACTTGGAGTAAGGTTCTTGAGTTGAGTTGAGTTCCTCAGGACACAGTATTGGGTCCACTTTTATTTAACTTATTCATTAATGACCTAGGTAAGGGTTTTGTAAGTAATGTGTCAGTGTTTGCAGACGACACAAAACTATGCAGCCCAATTAATTCCATCCAGGATTCAACACCCTTGCAACATGATCTTGACAAAAATATCCAAGCCACTTATACCTTTAATGGGACTGAAATAGGCAAATCCATAATGGATAAGGACCTTGGAGTCCTTGTAGATAATAAACTTGGCTGTAGCAAGCAATGCCAGTCAGCAGCATCAAGGGCAAATAAGGTCTTGAGCTGTATTAAAAGTGGCATTGATTCACGGGAGGAGGGGGGCATTCTTCCACTGTATAGAGCACTGGTAAGGCCCCATTTAAAATATGCCATACAGTTTTGGTCTCCAGCACTCAAACAGGACATTATTGAATTAGAGAGGGTACAGAGAAGGGCAACTAAGCTGATAAAAGGTATGGAAAATCTTAGCTAAAGACTGGGCAAGTTGGGGTTTTTCAAACTGGAGAAGAGGCACTTAAGGGGTTATATGATAACTACAGTATGAATAAATATATAAGGGGATCATATAATAATCTCTCTAATGCTTTATTTATCAGTAGGTCTTTCCAGCGGACATAAGGTCACCCATTCCGAGGCATATTGGAGTGTGTCTTTTTTCAAGCTAACTTACTACGTATTTTAATGCATATGGGAAATAATTAGGAGAAATCTGTTAGAATCTAAGGGGTTTCCCAAGATGTATTTGACAATCCTACCCTTGAATAAAGTTTTTCCTTTTAAGCCTGATTTCATTAATTTGTGATCAGCATGAGCCTGACGTTCCATAAATGCCATCTGCATCTTTGTACAGACGTGCGCTTGCAGTGGGACAGTGCATGTTCATATATACAGGAAGAAACTTTCCTGCTTCACTGGGGATTTTCAGCTGAATGCCACAAAGAAATTAGGCAGTTTTCCAGATCTGCCTAACAATGCAGGAAATTGTCTGTAGCCTATGACTTGTCACCCCCTTGGCGATTATAATTTTGCAGTACAAGAAGGGGCGAAGTTACAGATTGCTTCCTCTGTTGCCCTCTTGCAGTGTTTCTCTGGAGAACAATGCTTTCATTTCAATTAGAGGCAGCAGCAAGCTGAATTATAATGCAGCCCACAGCAGTTCACTTTGCTTAGCTGGGAAGAATCTGATAAAGGTATAGGTGCAAGAATAGATTTTGTATGGAAGGCATCCAGGAAACTGATATCTCGAGTCCCTGAGGAGAAACAGCCACACCTGTGTGTCTCATGCGTTTACTGCAAATGGGAATCTGGCAGCCATTCAGAGCAGGGGTGAGATTGAGATGGAAAGATGACACTGCTTGCAAGCAATCTGTTTGTTGAACTTGTTAAATTCTTTCTCCTGGTACAAGAACAACATATTAGATATTACTAGAAAACTTTATACTACGAGTTACTCAAGCCATGGCTCCCTAGCTGTCAGCTCACCAAAAAGCCCAGTATTGCATGCTCTTTTTGTTTTAAAGACTACAGACAATGCACAAAGGTATACAGTATATTGTATCAATGGTGTCCTTCTTTAATTATAATACAGGTATGGGATCCATCATTCAAAAAGCCATTATCCAGAAAGCTCTGAATTATAGTAAGGTTCTCTACCATAGAGATTATAATTTTTTTTGTGTCTCTTTATTGTTTTCAAAATTTTATTTTAACAGCTGAGCCATATGCTCAGATAATACAATAGAAAATAAAAAAAAAAAAACTAAACAGAAATCAAAGGGGAGGGAAAGAGAGGGGAAAGGAGGAATGTACTCCTAGAACACAATCATATCATAGAGTTTATACCGTGGCTTTATTTCTAGTGATGGGTGAATTTGGGGCGTTTCGCCAAAAAATGTGCGAATTTCCAGCAAAATTTGTGAAACAGCAAAAAATTCATAAAACAATGCTGACGTCTCGTTTTTGACACCGATGAAAATGTGCCGAATTTCGATGCGGTTTCGAGAATCGCGGGAGTTCGCCGCAAATTCGCACCTGGTGAATAAATTCGCCCATACAATTTATTTCTAATAGCTGACCATTTTCCAGATTTTTATAGAATTTCCTTGTATTAGTATTTTTTCATATTGATAATGTAAGTCAAGTTCCCTAATAGTCTGTTGAAGAGATGACATTTCTATAGTTTTCCATTTCCTTGCAATTAGTTCTCTAGCCGCATAGAGAGATCAGCATTTTTAAAAATGTCCCTGTTCTCTGTAATAATAAAACAGTACCTTGTGTTTGACCCCAACTAAGATATAATTAATCCTTACTGAAGGCAACATAATTCTATTGGGGTTATGTAATGTTTAAATTATTTTTTAGTATGGAGATCCAAATTACAAATTCAGACCCCTTATCAGGAAGACACCAGGTCCCAATCATTCTGCATAACAGGTCCCATACCTGTATATTGCATTACTATTAAATGAAAGAGGCACTCCCGATGCTGCACAATGAACTACTGCCATATTTCCATACAACTATGAAGTGTGGTTTTCATCACCTTCATATGTAATAAAAGCTAATAGATTTTCTCATGTGCAGTAACCCAATTAAATAGACTTAATAGATTAATAGACCAGTAGTAAATGTTGTACTTTTTGTTACATAACCCCACAAAAGCTCCAAAGATTTTGAAATTATTATATATGGCACTGTTATAAACATATGTAGGTTTTCATTAGTGATGGGCAAATTTGTCCCGTTTCACTTCACCATGAATTTTGCGAATTTCCCACAAAATTCGCAAAACTGGTGAAAAATTTGCGAAACAGCGATTTTGACACTGGCGCCCATTACAGTCTATGGGTGTCCATTTATTGTTTTGGGCAAAGTCGCAAATTTATCCGCCGGCGGCTAAATGGGCAAATTCGCGCCTGGCGTTTAAATTCGCCCTTCACTAGTTTTCATTATCTTGGCTGGCAATTGTGAGAAGTTCTAGCACCTAAGCCCAAATACTACATTTCTGACTTAATTCGCACCTACTACAACTAAAGTGGCAAAACAAGCAAAGGAAGTTTATATCAGCAAAGCTGTCTAAAATGTGTATGTATATCTAAATATGCTCTTGTGTTTCCTAATGGCCAGTGCCACTGCTAACTAATTGCTGCTAAATGTGATCAGCAGCTATAACGCCACTTACTACCCGTTGCTGGGCCCATTACTTACAATTAAAAACAACATCTTAGCGTAAAACTGTTATTAGCACTAGAGACAGATTTGACATTCCAAATGAATTTATTTTATGTCACTTTCCAATGTAGGAGGGCTTTTTCTCCTTACTGATATGTGTTTGCCTTCACGGCTTCAGAGTGCTCGCTAATTCCATCTGTCCACAACAGAGCCATCGGAACTGCAAGGAAGACCATTTCCATATGTGCAAATTAGCATCCAGCTTCTCTTAATCTGTGCTGTGCTGCTCTGAAGTAAATGGCGCGGATGTCTGCCAAGCCCATTAATGGCATTCAAATAAAGGACTTTATTGGCTCGAGCTGCAACATTCTTTTTTTTTTTTTTTAATACTTCAATGTGAGACAATGTCCCCATATAATTGTATGGTGCTTTGAAGAGCGGCACATAGTTAACCCTTTACAAATAAATTAGATCTAAAGAGCTCTGCAGAATGGAATGCAAAACTCTTTAATTTCACATATGACATGGGATTGTGATGCATTTCAGGTGGCCAGAATTTTAACCCGTAAATCCTAAATATATTAAAATGATGAAATCCTTCTGACAAACAGCAAGTGTCCGTTAGCTTTCGTTCTCACTGTATCGCCAGGCGAATGGTCCTTGGTTTGCAAATTCACTAAAATGCGGATTTTACTGAACGTTACCTTTCGCCAGAGTTGACTTCACCTCCTCAGACCTGGTGAACTGCTAAAATGAAGTTAGATCTTTCTCAATCTTCTGTCACTTACTTCATATCCTGTCTGCCGAAAAATGCATTAAAGTTGAAAAAACACTGGCGACTTTTCCTTTTTTTAAGGATTGCCTGTAAAAGTCCTAACTTTTGTGGGTTAACATTTTTTTTCCCAAGACATTTGAGGGCAATGGAACATTCATTTTACAGTGGGCTCTTGTCTAGGGCATTATATGATCTCTTTTGTCTTTATTAAGGTCCCTTGGACATTTGTAATAAAAAGTGATCACTTCAAGCATTTGCACCAACATCTCTAAAAAAGACGTCCATACGACTTTAATGTCCCCGCCCTATTCAAATTGACCTAAGTGTAAGATCACTAGCGACTTTTCAATAGGCATAATCGAATGCTAGCGAATCTTCGCTATGAAATGCTCGCATTGAAGAATTACCGTTAGCGAAAAGTCACTCGCGTTTGGTGCCCAGGATGCAACTTGCATTTTAGTGTATTAGTGTAGTGGTAACGAATTTACGCCTGGCGAAGTGGTGCGAAGCGTGCAAAGCAGGTGCTGGCGACAATTCACCCATTAGTATTTCTGGCCCAAAGTGTTTTTAGTGCTTAATTAAGGAGTATGTACATTCTTGGGGACAGCCTTGGTCCTGCAGGACTGTTTTGCACTGAAGCTTTCTATTGTGAAAGAGCTGCGTGTATGGAAGCTCCCAATTAAAAAAATAATGCTGATATGCTGGGAAAGCAAACCTCACTTTAACTTTCCTTTTCCGTGTTATTACAAATAGCAGCAAATGTTTAGTAAATGTCACCCTCGTGAACCGCTGCTTTGTTTGCTGCCTTTCAAAAGACTAGTCCTTGTTTTGCTGCATTGCTTCACTGTTATTAGAAATTACTAAATGAATATAAATGAGAAAGCCCTTACTTTTAGTACCCCCCTAAGGTAAAGTGTTATCATAAGTCACTGAACCATAAAACATTATGTTAATACCAAATAGATGCATTACAAGGCTGTGCCTCCCCAGAAGGGTCGTTTCTTGTTAGTATGAGCAGATTTCTGTGTTTCAAGTACATTTTTCAGTTTTTTCAGTGCTGCACAAAATACAAAATACTGATATAACAGCCCCCTGATCTCCCCCAAGCCCCTCAACACTCAATGTCCTGCAGTACATTGCTCCTTAACTCCATGGCATGCTGAGTTCATTTTTAATCATCATATAAAACACTGAGAAATGTAGCAGATGGACTCATCCCTGGCTGAGATTCATGAAGCAAAGAGCCTGTTTACTGCATGGGGAGGCACAGACAGGAAGGACAGTGGTGCTGGCAGGAAATAAGCTCGGTAGCCAAAGATGAACAAACTGTTAGAAGAGAGCAAATAAACCTGGCTACTCCTCATGACTTTTGCCTTATACCTTTGTCTACAATAATTTTAATCTCTTTTGGAGGTCAAAGTGATACTGACACTAAAAAACTACTTTTTAAAATATGAATGCACATTAAAAGTTACCTATAGGTCATGTTGCAGCGAAGTGCTTGAAGTTTCTGAACCTGACTGTTTTGCCAACCTGACTGTCACATAGCCAATCTGTCAGTTAAAGTTTCTAATGCTAACGGACTCCTGCTGCACAAATATGGCAGCCCACTCATGCTGGGCCCCCATGGTCCATATAGGGGTAACAGGGTCTTGACGGGGCTTAGGAGCGCAACTATCCCACCCCCTTTTTTCTATTTCAGGCTCTGATTGGCTGGCAGGTCCCGCGCGAGTGTTCAGGAGCAGTTGTAATACTTACCATTCGGCACTGGGACATGGAGGAAGCAGGATGCAGCATCCCGCCCTCCCTCCCTGTTAAATGTTGGATTCTGTCGCAGTTGCGGAGGGTACCTTGGCAAGGACCACCAGGGGAAGTTAAAAGGGGGTATTTCATAGTGAGTGGAAGTAGCCTGTTAGGCCTGGGTCCTCATGGGAAGGTAGGCAGCCCGGTTTAGGGCTTGGGAGAAATGGAACAGGAACCTATCTTGGCAGTTGGTGTACAGCCACCCCATTCCCCTCTCCCCCCGGATGGGGGAATAACATGATAAAGGTTAAAAGGTTTGTTATACAAACAGTTGTTAAAAGGTTAACATTTTATACATGTTAATTCATTTATTACTGTGTTTAAATAAACAACTGCGGCCATCTCTTTCCAAACCAGTGGTGTGTATGCATTATTTGGGGTAGGAGGCTTGTGGTAGGGGAGGGGCAGAAGGGAGAGGTGCAGAATTGACACTGCACCCATCAAGGAACATAGGGCATCAGACAGGTAATGTAAAAGCATTGTGCAAATACTTTATGTCAAAGTTACAAGTTGCATTCAAAGGCAATATTGTGATAGAAGTAAAAAAGAGTTTCATTTCTGGTGTCAGTATCTCTTTAAGTGGAACCAAACTACCAATCTTAAACAGAAAACTAAAAATTTTAGATATATTAAGCAGCACATTACAGTTTAAATGGCGACTAAATCCCAAAGTAAAGTTAGAAAGACTATGGAGCCCGTATGGGCGGAAAAAACGCAGTGATGGGCCAATTCCTCCGGTTTCGCTTCACCGGAAAATTTGCAAATTTGCCAAACAATTCTTGAAACAGTGAAAAAAATCATGAAAATCTAAATTGACGCCTGAGTTTGATTTTGAAGCGGGCGACTTTTCGGACGCGCGTCCAAAATTCTTTGCAAGAGATTTGTGAATTAATTTGACAGCGATGAAATGCAGAAATTTGCCGCAAATTTGTGACAGGCAAATTTATCTGCCCATCACTATTGAAAGGTAATGGGGGAGAGAGAAAGGAAGTACAGGCAGAGGAAGTGGTAATAGGATAGTACAGGCAAGGGGGTTGGGGAAATAAGGAAAAGTGTCAGAGAGGGCCACTTCCTTTTCCTATCTTACCAGTGCAGTACACAGGTCAGAAGCATGCCCACCCTTCCATCCCCTTTTTTCTGGGTAACAGGGAGCCCAATGGTAAGTATACAGTGAACTGGTTGCTGGGGGGGATTAGAGGGGTTAGTCACAACAGAGCTAAAGCAGAGAGCTAAAGGAGGAACTATGATGAGCTCCAGAGAAAAAGAGGAACACCGCATAACTGGCAAACTTGGGCATGGGGTCCCCTGGTGGAAAAATACCATTGCGGTTTTGGGGCAAGGACGCAGCCCATGAGTGAGTTGATTGGTAAGTACAAGATACCCCATATTCTCTCCACTCCAGGCATTTCTCAGTCATGTTTATAATTGTATAGTAGGCAAAGGCCACTCTGTCAATTCCTTATTTACAGAGTGCACTAGGCTTATTACATTACAGCTTCCATTCCAACAGGATTACCCATGCACAACCCTTCTTCTCTATGCTTGTGATGAGATGAGTTTGTGCTGTGTGCCGTGTTGCGTGTCAACAAAAGACACACCGAATAACAGGGAAATAATGAGAGAATTGTAGAAATTATTTCATATTATGTGTTTGTTTTTCTGGAAACCTTCATGTACATTTTGCTCAAAGCATGACCACTATGCTGAAACTTATAACTTATTTAAACTGGTATAGTGTCTGTTTAACAGTAAGTGATTGATTTGGGAAAACTGTTTCTGTTATTCTGTAAAACTATCTTTGGGTCCCTGATGACTGATGTAGGGATGCCCCACCCACAGTTAAGCGTTCCGTAATTTCTCTCTGTCGTCTAATTTCAGAAGCTGCCAAAGATGAAACCCTAGTATCATGAGTGCTGCAAGTTCCATATGCTAGCCCTTTCATTTGCTAAGTTGCCAGGCCAGTCAGTTTGTGGAGTTTTCTGTTGTATGTTATTCTATGTTCTACTAGTGTTGTTTGAAAACAAGGGATGAGTCACTACAAAATGTGTATTTCACAAATCAGATTTGGATTTTAGGAGAAATAATGATGTTGACACAAGCTAGTTAACACAGGCATCAGGTATCACAATAACCCTTTCCAGCCTCTGGCTGCTTGTATTTATAAACATAATACTAAACAATATGTTCACTTAGACTGTAAGCTCTACAGGGCAGGGACCTCCTTCCCCCTGTGTCTCTTACCACATAGCACTTAAGCACTTATTATATTTATTGTGGTGTGACATGTCCTCCCTCTCTTATATTGTATTTAGTTATGGTGAATAAATTTGTCAGGTGCAAATTTGCAGTGAAATTCCGTGTTTCGTCGCCATCGAATAAATTAGAAAAACTGAGGTGAAAATTCAAAGGCGAAAAATCGGCTGCATCAAAAAAATGTTGGCGTGCGTCAGAATAGTCACATGCATAAAAATTTTCAGAAAAATTTTGATGTCCACTGACGTTAATGCATTTGGACAAAATAGGTGCATGTATAAAAATTGTCGGGGACGTCAAAATAATTTAGATGCTCGTTGAATTGAATGCGTTTTGCAAATTTTTCAGTAAATTTGCAAATTTTTTGGTGAAGCAGAACGGGACTAATTCGTCCCATCACTAAGGGTCGCAGTACTGTCTCTTTTAAAAAAAAAAACTTTGACCCCCTAGTTCGCCACCTAAAACCTACCGAAGTCAATGTTAGCCTATGGGGAAGGTCCCCATAGGCTTTTCTATCTTTTTTAGGTCGAAGAAAAATCGTTCGATCAATGCATTAAAATCCTTCGAATCGAATGATTCGAAGGATTTAATCGTTCGGTCGAATGATTTTTCGTTCGATCGAATGAATTGCGCTAAATACTTCGACTTTGATATTCGAAGTCGAAGGATTTCAATTTGGCAGTCGAATATCGAGGGTTAATTAATGTGACCAATTATACCACACATACACCAACACTGTGTAAAATTGCCCATCCCTAGTGCCATTTATTTTACACCATTTTTTTTTCACTTTAAGGGGCAGATTTATTAAGGGTCAAATTGGAAATTCAAATTAGAATTTTCTAATTGTGGTCAAAACTCTCAAATTTGAATTGTGAATTATCCAAACTCTATTTGAATTTTCATTCGAATTAGAACTATACCCTGGAAATAATTTGAATTCTACTATTCACCACCTTAAACCTTGTATAAATCAATGGGAGATGTTGAGTCACCAATTTGAAAATGTTATTAGCCTTCCTGACTCAATTCGAGTTTAGTCATAATGTTCGTTCGAGTTTTAGATATTCGATTTCTTTCTTAAATAACCTCCCAATCAAATTACGAGTATATTCAAATGTACAGTAATAGAGTTAAAAAAAAAAACTCACATGAATTTGGAATTCAACCTTTGATAAATGGGCCAGTGTTTTTTTACTTTTTGTTTTGAGAACACAGCAAACATATTTACAGTTATTAAAAGAGATGAGCAAGATTAAAGTAATTAGCTCTTTTTTTAATGAAACCGGGATAAATGTTCACAGTAAAATAAGATGGTCCCACTGACTTAATGCATTTTGTTGGGGTAAAAAATGGCACACAAAGATGATTGACTTCAATGCGTTTTGCACATTTGTTGTTTTTGGAGAAGAAAAGCAGGACAGATTCACTTATCGCTACTTTACATTACCTTGCATTAACCCCATGGTTTCTCCTGATTTTGCATGCAGCCTATACAACTTCTTACTCACACAGTGCTTTGGGAAAAGGGGGAAAAAGTTGAATTAAATTATTTGTTTTAAAAGAAAAAGTCAGTGACCTGGTAAATGGCTATTATTGTCATGAATGTATTGAATATCAAGTACATGTGTATTTGTTATAAATACTACAAGAATTGGTTTGCTTATTCACAACATTCGGACTTCGTCTTATTATTATTATTATTACTGAGGTGCAATTAAACAGAAGAATTAGTGATGGGCAAATCTCTTCCATTTCGCTTTGCCGAAAAATGTGCAAATTTCCCGAAAAATCAAAAAATTCACGAAAAATCATGAAATCGGAAAGTTCATGAAAAAAATGTAAAATTCGAACGTTTTCATGAAAAATATGTGAAATTTGAACGTTTTCACAAAAAAAATCAAGCAATTCAAACGTTTTCAGAAAATAAATTTGAAAATCGGAAATTGACGCAGGTGAATTTTCACCGGCAAATTTTAGTGGGAGATTTGCGAATTTATTTGCCGGCTATGAAATACGGGATTTCGCATATTCGCATTTTAGGCAAATGTATTTGCCCATCACTATTAAAAATGAAAAATATTTAATATATTCTGTAGTGAGACAATGTTGCCAGAATAATGGGTTTCTAGATGATAGATCCCATACTGTAACTATTACTGTCCCATAATGTAACTATACATCTCTATTTTAAATTTTTCTAATAATGTCAAACACAATATACAGGTAGGCATTTTACTCTTTCCATTTACTTCCATATCTTTGTTAGTAGCAACAACATTCATGATTGGGTGTGTCTGTCAACAGCCCCAGTAAAGTACAAGTAAATACCATGATATTTATAGATGTTATAATAATATAAAATAAATCATTAAATATCCAGGCAAAACAAGTTTTTTATTGTAAAGTCACATCAATATATTTATTATTTTCCTGCTTAAAGCCTGACGACTAAACAACTAATGCAAGTGTTTAAAAAAAATAGATAAATTCTGTAATATGTCCTTTCATTCATATCATATTTGCCTGTAAGGATAAAGCATTCACTTCATAGACTTCAAATTTCATTTTCATACTGATAGGTTAAATCTGTTGGTTTTCACCCAGCGATCTTAATGCCAGCTTTACTGTTGAAAAGAAATCCATTATTAGTTGGTGGTTGCAATAATGTTAATATTGTTTTTATTTCTTTAACATGGAGGGCAAGTGAAAGGAGTCAATTTATTCATTTCCCTCTGTAGTGACAAGATTAAACATTAAATCTATACATATTTCATTCCTACATAATAAAGCCCTTTTGCAAAAAATGAAAGAAAACTACCGTTCATCTAATTAAATCAAAGACAACTGCCTGGGGCAATGTTATAGTATTACAATTAAAACACTGCCAGAGACCAGCCATTTGAGTTCTTAAACACCACTCCACGCAAATATGTCCCTAATCTCTTTCTGCGATACTACTATAAAAAGCAATTTGATGTTCCCACCCTTCAGGGTCAAAGAAGGAGTATACTATTTTATTACCACTAACCTCTTTTCTTGATGATATTGCTATGTCACTCACCATTTTGATACAAAAAGGACAATTTACTTGAAATAATATAGACTTTACTGTTGGAACATTTATGTTTTATATTTTCATTAAAATATCAAGCAAATATATGTAAAGACATGAAATATATATTAGCCCAACATGTCTATATTTTTAAATGCTTTTTTTTTTACTTTTGTGTGCCCATCAGGAAGGACAAGTCTAAGCACAATGTTTATCCAGACGCAGGTCCAGACTGAGAATTAAAATAGACTCTGGCATTTCAGGTACACAGAGGCCCAATAAGCCCACACAGAGGCCCAAACAGCCCCCACCAGCCCACTAAATACTGACTTTCTATGGCACCTTATAGCAGTCCCTCTGGCATTTGCCAGAACCCACAGATGCATATTTTCAGATCCATAATTCCAGGTTCTTAGAGGACTTGCGCTCATCATCATCATCATCATTTATTTATATAGCGCTGTCAAGATACGCAGTGCTTTACTGCAGTTATAGCAAACAGGGAATAAATGGTGGATAACAGACAAGGATTACAGAAAACAATAGGGTTTACAAACTAAAAGGTTAGGGTACAATTGAGACATTAGGATTGTATAAACAATTTGTCATTTTTGATACAGCAATGGTTAATTAAGGTACATCGAATAGGCCTCTTTAAACAGATGGGTCTTTAAGGAGCGCTTGAAAGTTTGGAAGGAAGGAGAAAGTCTGACAGCTTGTGGCAGAGAGTTCCAGAGAAAAGCAGAAGCCCTAGAGAAGTCTTGTAGACGAGGATGGGCAGAAGTGACCAGAGGAGAAGTGAGGCGAAGATCAGAAGCAGAGCGTAGGTTTCGTGAAGGAGTGTATTTGGAGATTAGAGATGAAATATAGGGAGGGGTTTCATTATTAAGGGCCTTGAATGTGAGTGTAAGTAATTTGAATTTGATTCTAGAAGCGATTGGGAGCCAGTGAAGGGACATACATATGGGAGCAGCTGATGTTGAGCAGCGAGCTAGATGAATGAATCTAGCGGCCGCGTTTAGAATAGATTGGAGTTGTGAAAGGTGACTTGTTGGAATACCTGTGAGGAGTAAGATGCAGTAATCAAGGCGGGAGATGATGAGAGACTGAATCAGTGTTTTAGTTGATTCTGAACTGAGATAGGGTCGTATTCGAGCAATGTTGCGCAGTTGAATACGGCAAGATTTTGCAAGTGTTTGAATGTGTGGTGAAAAAGACAGATGAGAGTCTAAGATGACTCCTAGGCAGCGTGCCTGTGTGGTGGAATGAAAGGTGGTGTTGTTTACGGTGAGTGATATCTGAGGGACAGGGGAAGATCTTGGAGGAAATATGATGAGTTCTGTTTTAGAAAGGTTCCGTTTCAGGTGGCGCTGTGACATCCAGGAGACAGCAGAGAGACAGTCTGTGACTTGGGAAAGGACAGAATTAGAAAGATCAGGAGTAGACAAGTAGAGTTGGGTGTCATCAGCATAAAGGTGATACTGAAGTCCAAATGACTGAATGAGTTTTCCTAGTGAAGTTGTATAGAGCGAGAACAGCAGGGGGCCAAGAACAGAGCCTTGAGGAACTCCAACAGAGAGTGGGAAAGTAGTAGAAGTAGAGTTAGAGAAGGAAACTTTAAAGGAACGGTCAGACAGATAAGATGTAAACCATGAAAGAGCAGTGTCCCGAATGCCAGATGAGTGTAGAATGTCAAGGAGGAATGTGTGGTCAACTGTATAAAAGGCTGCAGAGAGATCTAGAAGGATTAGAATGCAATATTGACCTTTAGACTTTGCCAATAGAAGATCATTGGTTACTTTGGTGAGTGCAGTTTCAGTCGAGTGTGATGGGCGGAAGCCAGATTGCAAGGGGTCGAGGAGGGAGTTGTGAGTGAGATGCTGGATCAGGCGTTTGTAAACAAGCCTTTCTAGTCATTTGGATGCGAATGGAAGAAGGGAGACCGGTCGATAGTTAGTGGGAGAGCTGGGATCAAGGGAAGGTTTTTTGAGGATAGGAGTGATTAGTGCTTGTTTGTATAATTAAGGAGTGCAAAGTAGATGTGAGTGGACTGCACGTTGGTCTGAGATTGTTGTAGGACGGTATGCTCACACATGCAACACACTCTGTTTAATATAGCGAAGGTTTAATAAAAATGTTCACTTACTGTGCAGTAATTACTGAAAACAGTAAGGTGAACACATTCAGAGAGGGTAGAAAGAAGGCCCTTATAGGGCGTAAGCTGTAGAGAAAACAAAGAAAGAGCTTACAAAAAGAGCAAGATTTAGCGACACTCACATTGGGCTGCACCAGCCCTGAACCCAAAGCATAGGAAGCTGTAAACCATAATCAACAACAGCATGGGCAGTCGGACACTCCAAAGGATTCCACGAAGGGACAAAAATATAAAAGTAAAATCTTTATGTAAAGTTGCATTTGTAGCGCTATAGTAAACTGACTTGTGCTAGGGCAGTTTTAGCTACTTTCCTTTGTGGGCTGAGACCACAGATGAGCTCTCTTTCTCAGGGGTATGCCCTCACACGCGGTGGAGGCAAGGGTATAGTGTAACTGTAACTGGGTGCGATAGCACAATGATGGGCGCCAGTAGTTCTTTAACGGTTGAACAAAGAACTGTGTTTATTGAACAATAGCACATAGATCATTTAGCACATTGATCCACAATGGAGTATAGAACATACACAGCAGCATAAAGGAAGCATATACTCACAGCACGTATAGGGAATATACAGCAGAGAGTAAGTTGACAGCATGTGAGGGGTATTGCCCAGTTTTCAGGATATCTTCCAGTGGCAGACTAGGGGAACTCCTAACATCCCTATCTCAACACTTGGTTCCTTACTCTGGGTCAGTAATACCCTGGGATCTTAATCCCTCTAATCTCCTCGGCGGAGCCTTGAGCTGCTCAACTAAATAACCTCTCTATCACTCCTAGAGCGATCTATAAATGAGTATAGCTGTCTAATTACTAGTCAGCACTACCCATTCCCTTCCAGCCTGCTTGGTTGGGCTAAAGCAATGGACCCAGAGCACATGGTTCCTAAACCTTTTATACTCTGGCACAGTACCATCTGGTGTACACTGTGTGAACTACAGGGGTTACATAAGCACAAGGTCCCCATAAGGACCAACTGAGGTATCCATATTACTAGGGATGTGCCTGTCTGTAAAGTGTAAGGGTGTCTAAGATTTTCACATCCCTACACGTTAATCACCATCTCCATCAGCCCTAAGCATTTCGTGTCCCAAGGCTGCAGAAAAAATGCCTGTTGAACTGAACTGTAAAAACACACTTTCAGGAAAGGAATTGCAGTGAAGGCATGAATGCATCAGAAACTGAAATAATGGACTTATAAGACAAGAACTGAACGTAGATGCTTGCCTAAAAGAGAGCTAGGTACAAAAAAAAACAAATCAAATGTGGCCCATGAGGATGGAATCAGTATGAAGAGTAGTCTATGACAATGCCAAAGAGCATCTCTTAACAGATAAAATCTTAAAAGAGAAGAAGCATGGTAGCCAACAAAAGCAGCCAGCCGTAAAAACCTATACCATATAAACATTTAATGCCCACTGAGTGTTATTGCCTTAATATATGCCTATATTGTTTTTTCTGTTTGTATATTTCTTTAGAAAAAAAATAATTTAAGATATATTATATGTGGTGATGAAAAATCTGCAAAAGCAATAAAAAAAAATGCACCAAAACATTGGAATCAGTGGCCATTTTTTTCTTCTCATTTTTTCTTGCACCAAATGCATATGAGTCAATGGGTGTTATATTCCTCAAGTTTATTCCCCCAAAAACAATATGTGACAAAATGCATGGCAAAAGTACCAATTCACAATGTTCAGAACCAGGCTGTCCATCTTTGTCAGCATGCTTGTGGATTTCCTATCTGTATCTCAATTACCACCCAATTAAATAGCATGTCATCTTTTTATTTCAATACTACTTCTTCTACTACAACATAAAAATGTCAGGGCTTGAGATGGTTTTTAAAAGGCTGTTTCTTTTTCAGGTCACTTTTTATAAACCTTGAGTAAGCGAAAAAAGGAAATGAGAGCATGCTCGCTGTTTTTTTGTTTGCTATCTGGAAATTCTCTGCTGTCAATCTCTGAGAACATAGATGTGAACTATTGTTCTTCATGCTGACCCAATAGCACTTCTTATACAAACTACCTGGATTCCCAAGAACTGCCATTTATAACTAGTTAAAAGAACACATGACTCACATATTTTAGGGGCCTATTCACTAAGCTCGAGTGAAGGAATAGAGGAAAATAGAGAAAAAAAATTCAATTTTCGAATTTTTTTTTTGGCTACTTCGACCATCGAATTGGCTACGACTATAACCTTCAACTTCAAATCGAACTAAAATCGTTTGAATATTCAAACATTCGATAATCGAAGTACTGTCTCTTTAAAAATTTCTTCAACCCGCTAGTTCGCCACCTAAAACCTACCAAGGCCAATGTTAGCCTATGGGGAAGGTCCCCATCGGCTTTTCAAGGTTTTTCTGATCAAAGGATAATTCTTCGATCGATGGATTAAAAATCCTTCGAATCATTCGATTATTCCTTTGATCGTTCGATTGAAGGAATTGCTCAAAATCCTTTGACTTTGATAATCGAAGTTGAAGGATTTTAATTCGGCAGATGAATATCGAGGGTTAATTAACCCTCGATATTCGACCCTTGATACATATGCCCCTAAGTGTTTAATACCTATGCCATACTTTATGCACCCATATACTTGCATAGTTTTCACTGGATCAATGTTTGGCACAATTCTAGGTACAGGTATAGGATCCCTTCTCCAGAAACCCGATATCCAGAAAGCTCCAAATTACGGAATGGCTGTCTCCCATAGACTCCATTTTATCCAAATAATCCAAATTTTTAAAAATGATTTCCTTTTTCTCTGTAATAATAAAACAGTAGCTTGTACTTGATCCCAACTAAGATATAATTAATCCTTATTGGAAGCAAAACCAGCCTATTGGGTTTATTTAATGTTCAAATGAATTTCTAGTAGACTTAAGGCATGAAGACCCAAATTACAGAAATATCCATTATCTGGAAAACCCCAGGTTCCAAGCATTCTGGATAACAGGTCCCATACCAGTACATGCTACTACTACTAACTACTAATACTAATATTATTACTATTACTATTATTAATAATAATATTAATAATAATAATAATAATAATAACAACATCACACAGCTTGCACAGTGCACTATGACATAATGGAAACCAGTAGTCATAAAGACCTATGTAATGGATTGAGTTGTCAAGCCATGATGAGACATTTGAGCTGAACGTCTAGATTTGGCACTAGTGCTTAGGAAGATATAGTTGAGCAGTTTTGCCATCATTGTATTGGCTGTATTGGAAATGTATTGGATCTGTTTCTTGACTTTTTTGCTTTATTTGACTTTATTTATGGAAACCTTAAGCTATTTTAATGAAGCATCAAGGGAAACGATGAATCCCTAAAGACTTTGCAAACTAATGAGTACTTTGTGTTCTGCAGTGAGATTTGGTAGTCTTTGTACAAGATTTGAATTATTGATCATAATTTATTGCCTTAATAAATGTTAATTTAAGTGAAAACTTAACTGTAAGTGCCATTTTCCAGTTCAGATATATAGCAGCAGTAAATAAACCCATACAAAAGAACTAATATACCGCAGTTATATCATTCTTTGAAAGAATTTACGGAGCTTTATGGAGCAGCTCCTTAAATCTTTGTTCAGAATGGTTTCATTGTCTAAACTATTTGTTTATCCTATAATGCAGACAACTCCAGTACTACAATAGAAAGGCATGGGGCTCATATTAATATTAATTAAAATCAAATAAACTTCACCTACATCCCCTCTTAAATCAATGTACAGAAATTCACACTTTTTACCATATTTTTCACCATCTTGATGGAAATTTCCAAATATACTTATGTTTTGCCAGTAAATTTACTATAGACAAAGCAAACCTCCACATAGAAGTCATCTGTACTGTATATTCTTAAAACACCTGATATAACCAAATTGTAATCCTTGGGGAGTGCCTATGCCCTAGATGGTCATACATATACGGATACAATCATACTGTACCATTTTCTGTACATCTGTGGTGGCCTGACAAAAATTCCACTTCTTAATTTAAAGCTATAGCTGCACTGTCATAACATTTCACAGCTGACCATAAATCAAAATATAGAATACATAATTAAAGATTTTACATATTTGAGCCCAGAAACCATTGCCTATAATTTCAAAATAAAATCACCCCGAATAACACATACAGCTCTTCAACCAGTGGCTACAGAAGAAGCACATAGTTGAACAAATCCTAGTTAATATTGGTCACTTTGTGCCTGATACCTAATTGAGAGCTTATTGTGTACCACAATCCCCTAGGCACTATTTCATCTTCAAAGTTGTTTGCAGGTTTTTGTCTATCCTGGCTCATTTGAACAATCCTATTAATCCCCAGTCAAGTGCATGCATGCAAAACCTTGATGAAAGAAACCAAAATGTAAGTTATAAAGAATAGGAGCTCACAATGCTAATGTAAATCCACTTGCTTTCCAAAATCAGTTCCTTATATCTTCTCCTAACTGCAGACATTCTGGACTTTGTCGAAGGGCGAATCCTCAATGCAACCCTTAGAGAGTTGTGTGCCAATTTTGGTGGTACAAGATTTATTTGTAATATATATTTCTTATATTGTCTATAGATGTCGACTAAAATAAAAAATATTAACACTTTAAAACCATCTGGACATATTTAAAAATTGTAGTATCTTATAGAAAAAATGTGGCAAACATGGAAGGATATAAGCTTCACCAATAGGGATGTAGCGAACTGCCGTTTATGTGTTCGCGAACGCCGTTCGCGAACACCGGCAAAAATGCGAACAGTTCGCGAACAGTTCGCGAACTTCGAACATCCGCAAAATCGTTCGATTCGAACGATCGAAGGATTTTAATCGTTCGATCGAAGGATTTTCGTTCGAATCGAACGATCGAAGCCATGATTTCATTCGATCGAATGGCTTCGATCGTTCGATTCGAACGAAAATCCTTCGATTTTAGCGGTCGAAGGAATTGAATGGTCGAACGATTTTTGTTCGAATCGAACGCGAACTCGTATTGGCGAACGTCGCGCGACGTTCGCGAACATTCGGCGGACGCGAACAGTCGACGTTCGCGCGAACTAGTTCGCCGGCGAACAGTTCGCTACATCCCTATTCACCAACAACCCAAGCAAGGAAAGTGTTAGAGAATGCTGACATAGACTAAGGGCAGTATACATACTGTATATCATCATTGCTAGAATAGCAGATCTAGTGAGTTAATGTCTTTTTCCCTTTTCCTAGTCTTAGTTTTCTTTCATATTAAAACCCAGTTTAGCAATCTGCATTTGAGGCTAGTTTTATCATTATGCTGGAGTAATGCAATATTAAGTGATTGTCTTTTTCTGCATGCAACTCATAATGAACTTCATTATTACTGCAGTATATTGCATTGCTCGCAGGAAGTTATTTAACACCTCATATCTATTTGCATGCTTACTGATTTGTTTTTTATATAAAATTATATTAACAATGAATGAAATCCTCGCTGATATGCTTATATCTTCTGACATGTTAAGAGACAAATTAGAAAGAAAGCCAAAAGTTTTGTAACCCGCAATCACCATTTATACTGAAAGTTGCTAAATACTTTCTAAATGAACACAGGCAGGGCTGATACAGCTTACTTAAATCCAATGAACCTTTAGCTGAAGATATTGTATGTAAATATATATATATATATATATATATATACGCATGCCTGATTGCGCGGAGACTCTAGCCTTTTTAACTTTTTTTCCACTCATTCAATTCACTAATTTAATTTGTTTTAAATTTCTGATCTATATGTAGTTATGAAGATTACTGTATCCTTCTGTTTTTTGCTAGTTCAATAAAGCATCCAAGCCCCTCTTAAAAGCTTTAAAGGAGAGCAAAACAAGTCTATGTCCTGCATATGTGCTTTGCCTTTCCAGTCTCAGAGAAGGGAAAAGGGAGAAAGCTCCCAGAGAAATAATCCATCTTAAGCTAAATGATACACACTTAAATGGTAGCCCAACCCATGGGCAGGATGGTGACTCAATGAGCAGCACTTCAACCTTGCAGTGTTGGGGTCCTGAGTTTTATTCCAGCTTGGGCACTGCAAGATGGTTGTATGTTGCCTTCATGGTATTCCTCCCACAATCCAAACACACGCAGACTGGGACCTTAGGGACCTTAGATTGTAAGCTCCGCTGGGGCTAGGAATGTTGTATGATTTCTGTAAAGCTTTGCAAAAATGTGCTGGTGCAATATAAATAACAGATATTAATGCCCAACTCTTGGTTATTTTGCTGCCACTGAAGTTCCTCTTTTAATAATGTCTGCGTTATGGGTGCAAGTAATGTCATTGAAAAGGATGACCAGGGAACATAACAGCTGGTGAAAACTTTTAGGGGCATATTTATCAAAGGTCGAATTTCGAATTGAAAAAACTTCGAAATTCGAATTCAAAAAGAGCAACCGAATTGAAGTCGAACTTTTCGATCGAATAGGTCCGAATAGGTCGGGCTATTTCGAATCATATGAATCGAAGGGAATAGTGCATTTGATTGAATTTGATTCAAAGTTTTCCAATTGACTCCAGATAGGTTCTATGGAGGTCCCCCATAGGCTAAAACAGCAATTCGGCAGGTTTTAGACGACAAATGGTCGAAGTCGAATTTTTAAAGAGACAGTACATGATAAATTTCGCTAATCAAATTTTCGAATTTGTTTTCAAATTCGAATTGAATTTGGACTATTCCCTAGTCGGAGTACACAAAAAATAGCTCCAAATTCGAATTTTTTTCATTCGAAAATTCACCTTGACCGTTGATAAAACTGCCCCTTAGTGTGAGATTTAAAAACTGAGATTTTAAGCAAAAGTGTATGAGGCTTATAAAACATACATTTTCTAAAAAGGGTATCATCTGATTAGGGGTGTGTTGGTCTCCTTTAATGAATCTGTATTCACAATACTTTATCTCACTGCAAGTCATTCCACCCTCATGGTAAAGAACCATTTGCGTTGCTTCAGATGAAAATTCTATTCCACACATCTTGTTCTTCGCTCTGTGTCATGTGTAATCTCTGTTGTTAGAAGGTCTTTGCATTTGTGAAAGTAGAAATGCTGTTTATAGGCCTGAGATTTTTCTACAAACACACAAATGTAACCATGATTATAGCATATTAACACTTTCTAAAACATGCACAATGCATGTGGTCATACAGGTTTTAAGCTAAACCAGTAGGTTTCATTTTGTGGTAGACAGAGGATAAACTGCTCTCTACTATTACAGATATGGGAACTAATATCCAGAATGCTTGGGACCTGGGGGTTTTCCAGAAAAGGGTTTTTAAAACATTTAACCATTATATAATCCCAATACTATTGTTTTGCAACCAATATGGATTTATACAGTTAGGATAAAGTAAAAGGTACTGAGTAATTATTATAGAGAATAAAGAATTGTTTAAAAAATGTTTACATTATTTGGTTAAAATGATTAAGATGGCCTTTTTTAATATTACGTTTCTGGATAACAGATTACATAATACATTAGGTGAAGATTCAGTGGGTAACATGGAGAAATAAAATAAGTATACAGTTGTCTACTAATAACAACATTAAGGGGCAGATTTACATAGGGTCGAATATCGAAGGTTAATTAACCCTCGATATTCGACTGCCGAATTGAAATCCTTTGACTTCGAATATTGAAGTCGAAGGATTTAGCGCTATTCCTACGATTTCGAAGGATTTTAATCCATCGATCAAAGGATTTTCCTTCGATCAGAAAATTGTTAGGAAGCCTATGGGGACCTTCCCCATAGGCTATCATTGGCCTCGGTAGGTTTTAGGTGGCGAACTAGGGGGTTGAAGTATTTTATAAGAGACAGTACTTCAACTATCGAATGGTCAAATAGTCGAATGATTTTTACTTCAAATCGTTCGAGTCGAAGTCATAGTCGAAGGTCGAAGTAGCCTATTCGATGGTCGAAGTAGCCATATTCGACCATTCGAAATTCGAAGTATTTTTTCTTCTAATCCTTCACTCAAGCTAAGTAAATGGGTCCCCCGGTGAATTTAAAGGAATTTAAATACATGAAGGTATAGTGCTCTGACTCAATAAACCAGACTACAGGTAGGCTACACATTTAAAACCCCATAATGAACTGTCATAATACTGCTTCCTTCCTTCCTTCCTTGTGGAGGCAGTAGTTCAACAGCAGCTGTAGAACTAAGTCACGTAAAAGAACTATTAAAATATCTATTCATCCTTATACTATTTGTTTAAGATTTGGTTGATTAATAGGGTTCCTGTACCATTCAACTGCCCAGTGTCCTCTTTTTTTAATAACAATTCTCTCTGCTTGAGGCATTTACCTTTTGGATAATCAAAATGATATTTATCATATAACCCGAATAGGTCCAGTAATAGAATTCTGTTACAGAGATAAGCGTTACTGTTTAGTTAACAGAAAGGTATTTGAAGAAAAACACTGATCATTAATGCAGTATATTTTATCTTTAAAATAATCAGAAATACCTGTTGTCTATACAACATGCGATACCAAAACAGACCACTAGTTTCAGCAGATTCAACCTTTATTTAGTCTAGAAGAGTGGTTAATGTTGTTCTACCAAGCCATCCACAGATACAAATAATGCACATTGCTGGAGGCAAATTTACAGCCACTGAATTAGAAATAAGGCACTTAATGTTTATTTGCATACAGTATGGGAAAGTTTTAAGATCACCTTACCAAACTGAACTATTTCATGACATTAATAGAAGGGTAATTTCCTCACTGATAAATTCTAATGCACTTTTACATTGTTTGCTAGAGACTCATAAGTATGACTTTCTAGTTCATTGTATGCATGGGCAAATGCAATTTCCATTTTTAAATATGAATTGGACCTGTCTTGATTGAGACTTTTTCAGCTTGCAGATGTAAAAATAATAATAATAATAATGTTAATTGTCATTATGATACAAATAGTCACAAAATATTGACAATATTTTATAAACAGTTATTTTTTACATGTATATGCCTTTTTTTTAAAAAAAAAAAAAAAAAAGACTTCAAGGGTGTTTTTTTGCAGACAGTTTTTTTCAAGTTTTTAAATGAACCAGAACATTTTCATTTGCATTTTCTGGTCAAAGTGTCACTAAATACAGTATTATACCTTATTATACCTGCATATGAAATAAAAGATACGGCAAAGCAATACCATTGTTCACACAGAGGCAAAATGATCCAATTGTTTGGCATTTACAAACTTTTAATGTTTCCTCAACATCTACATACAAAATATGTACCTAAACATATGAAAACATCCAAAATGAATTCTATAGAAAAAAAAGAAATTTCAATAACTGAGCATGAGAATCTTTTTGAATATAAATATAAATGCTTGTGTAATGATTTCATTTCTTATTATGTTCAATTAAGGTATCAAGATATTAATATTGAAGGACATTAGTGGAAATCCTTTTCTACAGAAGCAAATTGTATATTAACATCAATGTCCCTTTAAGGTTTCTGATCACAGACAATACAATGAAATCTTTTCACATATCTAAAATATTAAAGCTGAGTAAGGTAATGAGCCACTTTGCATCTCTCATAGAAGAAGAATGGGAAATGACACACTGAATGTTGAAAGTACAGGCTGAATAGCTTTTTATCATCACCTTAATGAAAGCAAAAAGCCAGGTTTGATCAAGGCAGAATTTGGCAAGAACTAACTGACATGAAGGAAATAAAATGTCTTATCTGAGATGTGAGCTTGGAGAGGGCATGCAAATATATATATATATATACATAGCAGATCATGGTTGGATTCCTGGGTTAACAAGAAAATTAAAGATATATAGAGGTAAGATTAAGTTGAAGGGTTAGACCATTTCTCGATAATCCATTTAGTTTATTTGTTACTAGGCAGTGGCAGATATTATGGCTAGAATGAAATAGGTGAAATTATCTATTACATGACAATTTGCAGAATGATATTGGCAGGAAAGTTTAATAGCTGTACGCAACAATTTTGGGGTTTACTGCAGCTCTTTTTCCAGCTGTTAATTTCTTTGACTTTACACAGCTGGCCATACATATTAATGAGCTTATTAGTATTATATATTTTATTGGATCTATTATAGTCATTAATGCAGTAATAGTAGTTGTTTTCTAAGGTGTGGACAAATCATAAGAGAGATGTGGATGTGATTTCTTGCTAGATAAACATTATTTTCCAACTTCTGTCTTCTTAATTTTTCATACTTATATTCTTAAGATGCCTGTAACTGTAGTTTTTCTCCAATGATTTCCACTGCATTCTCAAAACACTGAATAGTAACATAGTAAGTTAGGTTGAAAAAATACCTACATCCATCAAGTTCAACCTTTTAAATCTATATATATAACCTGCCTAACTGGTAGTTGATCCAGAAGAAGAAAACAACCCAATTTGAAGCTTCAGAGGGGGGGAAAATTCCTTCCTGACTCCAAGATGGCAATCGGACTAGTCCCTGTATCAAGTCCCTCCCTTGCTAAAAAAAAGCCATCCAACCCTTTCTAAGCTATCTAATGTATCAGCCTGTACAACTGATTGAGGTAGAGAATTCCACATCTTCACAGCTCTCAATGTAAAAAAACGCTTCCTAATATTTCGATGGAACCTCCTTTCTTCTAATCAGAATGGGTAACCTTGCATCAGCTGGAAAGACCTACAGGTAAATAAAGCATGAGAGAGTATTTATAATATGATCCCCTTAATCTATTTATATATAGTTATCACGTCACCCTCAAGCACCTCCAGTGTGAACAACCCCAACTTTCTTTCTTTCCTCATAGCTAAGATTTTCCATACCTTTTACCAGCTTAGTTGCCCTTCTCTGTATCTTTTCTGATTCAGTAATATCCTTTTTGAGTGTTGAAGACCAAAACTGTATGGCATAGTTTAGATGGGGCCTTACCAGTGCTCTATACAGTGGAAGAATGACCCCCTCCTCCCTTGACTCTATGCCCCTTTTAATACAGCTCAAGGCCTTATTTTCCATTGATGCTGCTGACTGGCATTGCTTGTTACAGCCAAGTTTAATATCTACAAGGACTGCAAGCTCCTTTTCCATTATGGATTTGCCTAGTGCAGCTCCATTAACTCCTCAGTCTCTTCAAATAGTGATTGGAGCAGGTTGGTGAATTTCGCTGTTATTGCAGCTAAGCAGGCGGCGGAATGCTTGCCAAAGTGGGGGAATGGGGCAGTATTCCCTTATCTATAGAATTGACTGTAAGTTCTTCGGGTAAGGATCACAGGAGTTAATGGTTTGAGTGAGGCTATTTTCACTCCTATTAGCCCATTCAAGTGCAGTAGCATTTAGATGGCTGCCATGGTGCTGGTGCTTTAGAAATTCAGTTTTCTACTCAATGACATACTTGATTTGATGCTCCACAGTATGAAGCTGCCACCACCATCACCACATTTCAATGAAGATATGTCAAATTTATTAACCATTACAATGTCCTACGAAATAGGGTGGAACAAAATAAGCCATAACTGAAAAAAACAGAATTTAAATATATACAATTGTTATGGTTGCACATTGTGAAGACCATAACTACTGTATATATATATATATATATATATATATATATATATATATATATATATATATACAATTGCTTGGTGAGGGCAGCACTCTGCCTTTATAGCATTCCTCGGGTCCACGGTAATATATATTATAAGCAAAGAGAAGACCAGCAACACCGAGATCTCTTGTGATATATTCAATTTATGTTGAAAAAACACATGCAAGCCATGGCTTGCAGAGATCTCGGTGTTGCTGGTCTTCTCTTTGCTTATATATATATATATATATATATATATATATATATATATATATATATATATATATATATATATATATATATGGAATTATTTCCAGAGTTCCACCCCTTAGATAGGAGATGCACATTGCATATTAGCTATGCTCATAAGAAAAAAAAATTCTGCTTGCTGGCCAAGCCATTTTACAGTTTACTAACACAGAGCAATTGACAAATTTACATTGTATACATACATGGAGCTGACGGTAAATGCCATTTTTGCTTCTCTTACTTTTTGGCATCAGGGTGGATGTAATAATTCTCATGCATTATTGATAGGCCCAAAAGCCTGCCAAACTACACTGTTTCTGTGACAGACAAAGGAGGGTACAAGGATGGCATCTTTCAGTGCTTGAGGCTTTTTCTTTCATTAGAAACCGTTTCTGTCTGTTCTCCAAGGGCACCCTCTGTCAGAGGCTGCCATGCAATAAAAAAAATGCAGCTTTGAAGTCCAGTGAATAGAAACAAAATGAATCAGCGTTCAGGTGTCTCTCCAACCTGATTACAAAGGCCCAATTCAGCGGTGTCCTTCACACCTTTTCACTTGTCCCTGCATAATCACGACACATCTTTTTGTCGCTTTGCCTTTTTTCCCCTTTTCCATCCCTTTATTTCCTAATGCTTGCAGGTCCTCCAGTAAGACACAAGCACTTACAGTTGTCGAGTGATTAAATATTTATAATCAGAGCAATGAGTGAGGTGCTGAATAATAAATGCTAAGGTTGAGGCTGCCTTAGATAATTTTTGCACATTTCTCCATCCAACCCTCTTTGATTTTCAAGCAGAATCCTTTTAATTAACCAAAAGAAAACTCTCTTTTTTATCGCATTAGTGACAGTTGATAATCCTTTATCACTTTTTTACTTGTGAACCTTCACCTTGTGTCTGCTCTAAAAGGTGCCATTAAAATCAGACAACTGAACTGCAGAGGATCCGTGTTTGCATTGGCATTTTAATATTAGTTACTGAAATACATTACCTTACACCAAAATGGATTTTTTTTCTAGCAATTAAATTAAAAGTTCATGGTGATCATTCTATTAGGTTGACATAATGCAAAATGTAATTTTTATGTTTTATGATTTTTTTTTTCTAGATTCATGAAAAGCACAGCGTCAAGACCTGCATTACCCCTTATCTTCAATTTGTACCCCTACCCAATAAACAACAAAAGACATCACAATTGGCAAATTAATGCCCCAGTTGTTTATTACAGATACATTCACATATATTATAAAGCATAACTTATTGTAACAGGACTGCTTACACAACAAACACAAGAATAGTAAAATAATGCCATACATCCTTAAAGGGATCCTGTCATCAGAAAACATGTTTTTTTCAAAACGCATCAGTTAATAGTGTTACACCAGCAGACTTCTGCACTGAAATCCATTTCTCAAAAGAGCAAACAGATTTTTTTATATTCAATTTTGAAATCTTACATGGGGCTAGACATTTTGTCAATTTCCCAGCTGCCCCTGGTCATGTGACTTGTGCCTGCATGTTCAGAGAGAAATGCTTTCTGGCAGGCTGCTGTTTTTCCTTCTCAATGTAACTGAATGTGTCTCAGTGGGACATGGGATTTTCCTATTGAGTGTTGTTCTTAGATCTGCCAGGCAGCTGTTATCTTGTGTTAGGGAGCTGTTATCTGGTTACCTTCCCATTGTTCTGTTGTTTGGCTGCCGGTGGGGGAAAGGGAGGGGGTGATATCACTCCAACTTGCAGTACAGCAGTAAAGAGTGATTGAAGTTTACCAGAGTACAAGTCACATGACTTGGGGCAGCTGGGAAATTGACAAAATGTCTAGCCCAGTGGTCCCCAACCTTTTTTTACCTATAAGCCACATTCAAATGTAAAAAGAATAGGAGAGCAACACTAGCATGAAAAAAAGACCTTGGGTGTCAAATAAGGGTTCTGATTGGCTATTTGGTAGCCCCTATGTGGACTGAAAGCCTACAGGAGGCTCTATTTGGCAGTACACATGGTTTTTATGCAACTAAAATTTGCCTCCAAGCCAGGAATTCAAAAATAAGCCCCTGCTTTGAGGCCACTGAGAGCAACATCCAAGGGGTTGGTGAGCAACATGTTGCTCGTGAGCTACTGGTTGGGGATCACTGGTCTAGCCCCATGTCAGATTTCAAAATTGATTATTTAAAAATCAGTTGAGAAATGGATTTCAGTGCAGAATTCTGCTGGAACAGCACTATTAACCGATTCATTTCAGAAATTTATTTTTTTCCCATGACAGTATCCCTTTAAAGTGAACTCACCCTGAGGCTCCGTCTTAGGTTTTCTGTTTTTCCCCATGACCCAAGGCCTACTCAGTTAGCAAAATCTCATGTCAACTGTCCATTCATAGTACCCCTGGCCTCAGAATCATGCTCCCCCTACCAACTTTGATAATAATCGCCTCAGTGATCACATAATGAGGCAAGGATGCTGCTGTGCTCCTGTTCTTTTCATATGTTAGAAGCCACCTGGTGAGCCCTAACCTGGGAAAATCCTTAAGGCGAGTCACATTTCAGGGAGGAAGAAGGGGACCTACCCTATAAAGCCATGCTTCCCTCTGCTACTCCCTCTGCCTTTTTACTACAATTTTGTGCGTATATTAAGACTATAGTCTGTATGACAGTAACTCAACCCCACCATATTATACACATAGAATATTTATGCATTACCAATATTTAATTCATAGTAATTATTATTATTAATTATTTAATAAATCCCTTGTACTTATCCTTTTATGCAAAACTGTCTACGTTCCTGCCCTACAATCTTAGTTACATGAGTCAAGTGCCTGTTAATACATTTCCAATTAGACTATATGCATTATCAAAATCTCATACATTATATGTGATACCGCTTCCCTCATACTAGGATCTCAGCACCTTGTGGGGTGACTTGAAGAATTTTACAAATAATGTTTTCTATTAGTTTTGCTTCAATGAATGGTTAACAATGAAATTCAATGAGAACAAAGTAGAAAGCTCCTCTGAGAATTGTGGAATGAAAGATGGAGACAGGGATGTTCCTGGATTATCATTTATACATCCTATTGAAAAGAAACAGCAAACTTTTCCAGTGTGAAAAACACAGATGCTTTGGCAAATGCTACCTTCTGATTGATTGTGATGGGTTACTAAATAAGTAGTGAATTTTAAGGGAGTAATCGAATGCATGATCTTAGCTTTGTTCCTTGTCTAGTAACCCACAGCAACTGATCAGAAACAAGCACTTACCAGCGATCTGTTTGGAAACAAACATTTGATTGGTTTCTATGGATGCTACTGGATGTGAGCAAAGTTAAACTTTGTTATTACAGGCATGGGACCTGTTATCCAGAATGCTTGGGACCTGGGGGTTTTCCGGATAACGGATCTTTCCGTAATTTGGGTCTTCATGCCTTAAGTCCACTAGAAATTTATTTAAACATTAAATAAACCCAAAAGGCTGGTTTTGCTTCCAATAAGGATTAATTATATCTTAGTTGGGATCAAGTACAAACTACTGTTTTATTATTACAGAGAAAAGGAAAATCATTTTTAAAAATGTGGATTATTTGGATAAAATGGAGTCTATGGAAAACAGCCATTCTGTAATTCAGAGCTTTCTGGATATCGGGTTTCCGGATAAAGGATCCTTTACCTGTATATTCTCATCATTTGTTTAGGAGGCTACTATATATGGGCTTCATCAAACAATGAATTGCTTAATTAATTAATTGCTCCGATTAGTTACTTTTCAAACCTGAAGGTTTTTATTAATGCATTACTTACATATAAAACAAAGGTAGCATGTACAATTGGTAAAAGATGTACATGGTTATGCAAAAAAGCAAACAAACCAAAAATACAGTCATTAACTGGAAAAAAAAATCCTGTGGGTTGTCTGATCATTTTGCTACCTAATAGACTTGTACAATACATTTAACAATTTCTTGGTGGAAGATAGTTGCCAACAAATTCTCTAAAAAGGGCAAGGCATTTGAAAGAATCAATGAGTTTCTTTTCACCTAAATTCTATTTTATGAGTTCCTATTATTCTCTGCTTTGAGGCACATATTATATATTGCTGCTTACATGCACCAGAGAGAAGCACAAAGAATGACAACTTATAAACTCCTCAGCCTGCTTTTCCACTCGACTCTGCCTACCAGAGGGGTAATTGCTTAAGTACCAAAAGCTAAATAGATTTATCAATGAACCGCTGAGTCTGTTACTGCTGTGTTCCAGCCAAGCCTTTCCCAGTAGGTGCCACTACAGAGCATTAAATAGGAAGGCTGAGAGTAGAACATAGATCACAGTGCAATATGAAGAACTCAGAAAATAATAAGTGTAGCAGGAGGAGAACTTACATAAAGAGTCCAGCTGCTATTATACTCATCATAAGCACAGTATAGAGAACTGAATAGTCTGAGAGCACAGCATGAATTGTGGAGTTGACCACAAACTAAAAAAACTTTGCACTGTTTAGCTAAAAAGTGTGGTAATATTCTGGTAGCAAAACTGTTTACCTGTAGGAAAACCCCATAATCCATCTATTAAAAGTACACCATGCTGTATAAAAACGATGTCTGATTAACTGCATAGAATTGTTATTACTTCCAGACACAGCTCTTTGGGTATTGGAATTTTCAGAGGCAGAGCTGGTCATATTATTATTTTATTGTATTCATAGTATGTGAAATCCTTTGAGAGAGCTGTTATTTAGAGCCCAGCTCTGAAGTCAGAAACGCAGAATATGATCATTGTGTAAATATGAATTAACAGCTATTAATCTGGATGATTTAAACAAAGATACCCGTTGTGTTCTTTTGTATTTGTGCACATGCTAAGGCAGGAGTCTGCCCTTGTGATTCTTCACTTGCTGCTGAACTACAATATACAGTATCCCCGAACATGCATGTCAGGCATTTGTAATTTGTATTTATAATATATATATATATATATATATATATATATATATATATATATATATATATATATATATATATATATATATATATATATAGATCTTTAAAGTGATGTTTAAAATATTTAAAAATGTCAATAAAAAATAAAATCATAGCATCATTTCCCAGAATTAAGAAAACACTGTAATATATCTGAGATATAAACACAGAAAACTCTTCTAGGTGAAATAATGGAAATTTAGAAAGTGCAGTAAAATAATAGTCATTTGTCGTTCACATGGCAGATATGATCAGAAACGAGTACAAATTATGACAGATATGAGATCAGTTTGGCTGGCCTGTGTGCTACTTTATGTTTCACATACACACCAAGTTTCACTTCTTTTCTACAGGAAATTTGTAGGTGTTTTATCATTAAAACAGGTAAAAAAATTCTGTATTTTTCCAGTAAAGGATGAAATGCCTAGGGCTGACTGGCAGGGCAAGGAAAATGATATTCACATTATACTCATAAGGGCCTATTGCTCATGTTGTGTTAAAAAAACAAACAGCCATTAAATACACCACAATTTGTAATCTGAATGCCAGATATTGTCCTGTAAAATTAGAGGTTGGAGGTGCTCAGACATTGCCTATGCAGCATTTGACTATATACAGTAGGCCACATCATGGGGGGGGTTGAATTCACTGATATATAGTGGAGTAAATATGTTTCTTTAGTCAGAAAATCCTATAATGTTGAGTTCACAAACATCTGCATGCACTAAGGAAAAGTTGATTTTTTTTTTAACCTGTGTCCATTAACACAGTACTGGAAAACTTCCCTACTATGCCATGTACTTACTGCTATAATTTATACCCAGTCCTATACCATCCTCTCTCATTGCACAAACTTTTATACCTGCACCTAGACATAGGTTATGTGTCTGTAGGTAAATCTTGTAAAAAAATCAATGTGGCATTATGTATGCAGGGTCCTCCTTTTCAGCAATCTGGTTATTGAAAAAAAGTTGCAAAGAAAAAGTCCTGTACAACGTACATTTCTGAATGCGTCTAAATCACAATTAGTATGCACAAATATACCCTCTCCATTGTAAATGAGGACCAATGGGATAATTCATCTATTGTTTTATAAGCAACATATTACTGCAATTAATTGTCAAGAAAAAAATATTAATGTTACACAATGTGGACAATAGATCTTTACACACTTGTGCAAGACTGTGGGGCGCTAAGGCATTTATGTATAAACCTAGCTATTTCATGGTTTACACTGACACCCACCAGCACCCAGGAGTTTTCAGCCAGGTCTGTCTTTCCTTATGTAATAGTCAGTGAGGCCCCACATCAACTGGAGGAATCTCTAGCATTATTAAGTAGAATGTAAGCAGAGTTTGTGCTTTTTTGTGCTTGAAAATCAACCGTTTTCCATCTTGGAAGAGCAGAGAAAGCAAGAAACTGATGGAATAAACAGTAGTTGGCACCCTAAATCTAGAACCAATGCCAAGCACCCTGGTCTCAGCTCGTGCTTCTGCCTGTAGCAGCCGCCTTTGGCTTCGGGAGGAGCCCTCAGCTACTCAGATGCCGCCAGGTCTTAAAAACGAAAGGTGTAAGGCGAGGGGTTCTAGACAGAAGGTCACAGTACAAGGCATAAGGCAAAATCGTAATCAGATCAGGCTGGGTCGAGGCAGGCAGAGAATAAGCGTAGTCAGGCAGGCAAGGGTCAAACATGGAGATAAATCAGAAGGGATTTAGCAGAAGGGGTCGTCGGAATACAGGCGTGGGTCAGGATCCAGAGGTCAGAATAGTCAAAAGCCAGGCAGTGTTCACAACAGCAACAAACAGGTTCAAAACAAAATAGCTTAAAGCTCAGAAGCACCAGAAACAAACTCCTATCACGGGCAAGGTCCTGTGGCTTTAATAAGCCTTTTATACTTTTCAAATTTGGCGCCATTGTGTGCTGGCGTCATCAAGCCAGCCCGCCTCCACCTTTAAATAGCGAGGAGGCACGCGCGCGCCCTTGGGGATTCAAGATGGCACCTGAAACGGAGTGGTGTGGTGGGCATCCCCACTGATGGCGCGGGGGCTTCCCCGCCGCACCACTGGACCACCAGGGTAAGTTGAATTTACTACAAACACATAAGCACTATGTAAGCTGAGTTTCTAAGGGTTAATATATGATCTTAATTATCAAAGTTTATTTTTGCAAGTAGACAGTAGAGAAGTGAGCACCGGGACTGAACAGCTTTACCTATTTAGGTAAATAGTGACGACTAAGCACTTACTAGGTAGCTGGTTTGAAATGGCAGCATAGAAAAGTACCCAAAGCTTCAAACCAGGAGGAGAATCCTGAATTTACATTGCAAACCAGCAAATTCAGAGCTGAAAATAAAAAGAAACAAATTGTATTCAGTTATCAGAAGAACATTCAGTATAACCCCAGAACCTACAATAACCGAGTACTGCATGCTCAGCTTGAGAGCAGAAAATAGGTCAGTTACTGATTTCCTTTCCAAGTAGTGCAGTTTAAGACCCCAACCGGATCTTATTACCACACTTTAGGTGACTGTGTTCATAAATCAAATTTAACTTGAGCTTTGGTGTACATTCTTTCTATGTAAGTGTAACATGGAGGTCCATTTATCAACATTTTTTATTTTAATGGTTTTAGAGGTTTTTGAAACCATGCTATATATAGACGCTTTGCAGCTAGTGCACACGGCGAAAAAATCAAATGCCCGTGTGCTGGTTCAAATCAAATACATTGTATGTCAGCCAAAGAACCGCACCAAACAGGACTTAATATGAAGTCTCAAAATACAAAATGTATTTTCAATGTTTCAGCTCCATAACTGGAGCCATCTTCAGGAACCAGTGGTTCCCAAGACGGCTCCAGTTATGGAGCTGAAACGTTGAAAATACATTTTTTATTTTGAAACTTTATATTAAGTCCTGTTTGGTGCGGTTCTTATTATATTTATATATATATATAGGGTGAGGAGCAGCATTTCAGCTTGTTTCGTTTTAAAAAACATTTTGGGGAGGTGGCTCTCTCCTTAATTAGTTGCTCTCCCAATCCCCACCTAATAGTGTCTTTGGAAGAAATCATGCTAAATAAAGAGAAAAGCAGGTATGGTCTGTTTCCCCCCAAAGCTAACACTTTCTTTTTTTCACTTAGGATAGGCCATATCTCCATCTTGATCCCTGATATCACACAACTTATTTGCACATTAGGTTCAGTGATTTACTAAAGGTCAGGTTAGCAGGCACTAAGATAGCATGCCAAATCTGACCTACAACCACAAGCACAGTTTTACACCAAGGTTACATAGAATAAAAATACAAATCCTAAAAATTCTATATAGCTTCAAACCACATTAGCATGGTAAAGGAAAGCCCTGGAGCTAGAAACGCAGGGGCTGTATGACTAGGTATCAGTGATCAGCAGCCAAATTATATTGGTCAAGGTTAGAGATGGTCAGAATCACATGTAGCTGTGTTTAGGTGAGAAGGAATGGATTAAAGCAGGCTGGGCCCAGGGGTAGAGACAGAGAGGGATGTGATGTCAGGGGAGGAAGCAGTGTACTTCTTTATCATCTGAGCAGGTAGAATTATCCCATCCACCCTCCCTCATTTTGCAAAATGGCAAGAGTATACTTCTCTATCTTTCATATTATCTGTTGATAATGGAATATGGGTGTTTTCCTGAATATGCTGTTACTTTGTGGTTTCTGTATCTTTATACAGTTTAATTGTGAGAGTCTGGATTGTATTAATTTATGTTACATTAATTATGTCAAATGTTTGATCCAGGGAATGTTTCCGATCGCCATTGGGGTAAGGAAGGATTTTTTTCCCTCTTGAGACATAATTGGCACTGGCTTCAGGCTGGGTTTTTTGCCTTCCTCTGGATCAAAACAGTGCACATATGATATTATATTTTAGGTTTTATTAGTCACAGCAGTGGTAAGATCTTGCACAGTACTGCACAGGTAAGTTTAGAAGAGGGAGAAATCTGCAAAGGAGCCAAAGGTGGCAGATCCTGCTCCAAGATTTGTTTGTCAGAGTGTACCCGACAGGCCAAAGGTATAAAGCCATTAAACTTTATGCAATTATGGATGATCAGAGCAACAGATCTCTAGCCTGTCCAGCCTTCTTTGATTCATTTAATGTCAAGGGCCCAATCACTCCTCCACTTGTGCAAGAGTTATTGAGACAGCAGGGAGGAAAGCATCTGGTTATCAAGTCCATAGATGGACAAATATGCTTGCCCATGCCAACTATAGCAAAATGCAATGGGATTCCTGATAACAGATCCGAAATTCCTACACCAGATGTGACTAAGCACCATATGCACCTGAAACGTTTGACGCATTTGACCCCAGAACTCGACCCCAAGGCCCAGATAATGCTTCTTCTTGGAAGAGATATCCTACAAGTCCACAAAGCAAGGGACCAGATAAACGGCCTCCCAATGCACCCTATGCACAGAAGCTAGACCTTGGATGGGTTATCATAGGGGAAGTTTGTCTGGGAGATGTACACAGGCCAACTAGCATCAACACATTGTAAACAAACACACTGGAGAATGGTCGCCCTTTTCTCTTCCAACCATGTCTAAATCGTTTTCTGATCAAAGAAACTCAGAATAACTCTTAGCTAACCAACTTCTTAGGAAACCATTGTTGTAACAGTTACCCTTGCAGTGAGGATGAGGATCACTTAGGCTGCAACGTCTTCCAGAGATCCAAAGATGACAACCAGCTGGCTCTATCCATTGAAGACAAAACCTTCCTAGAGATCATGGAGCAAAGTATGTGTAAAGACAGTGCCAACAGCTGGGTAGCTCCTCTTCCCTTCAAACCACAAAGACATTCTCTTCCTAATAATATAGAGGCACTCAAACATTTCACTTCTCTCGCACGCACTCACCAAAAGAAACCAGAGATGAGAGAACACTTCTTTACATTTGTGGGAAAGATATTTGAGAATGGACATGCAGAAGTAGCTCCCAGTATTGAAAAGAAAGACGAATGCTGGTACTTGCCAATCTTTGGAGTATACCACCCAAAGAAGCCAGGTCAGATCAGACTTGTGTTTGACTCCAGTTCCAAATATTACGGAGTCTCCCTAAATGATTTACTTTTTACAGGTCCAGACCTCAAGAACAAACTCTTGGGAGTACTCATGAACTTTTTGTAGAGACTCTATTGCCTTCATTGCAGATATCCAGCAAATGTTCCATAGCTTCCTTGTGAGAGAAGACCATAGGAACTACTTGAGATTATTCTGGTTCAAAGACGGTGACCCAGCCAAAGGTACCTTAGAGTACCACATGAAAGTTCATGTGTTCGGAAACAGTACTTCCCCTGCAGTAGCAATATATGGATTCACCACTTTTCATCAGACAAAGAAAAAGTGTGGATAGAATGGAGAGACTCTTTAGAGACACTGTCCATCATACACATTCCAAGGCAATACTCTTCTACTCCTCCTGCAGGAATTAAAGAAAAGAAACTCTGTGTATTCTGTGATGCGTCAACCAAAGCAATAGCTGCTGTGGCTTACCTTAAGACTGTTGACTACCAAGGTCAGTACCATATAGGATTTATAATGGGCAAAGCAAAACTAGCTCCACAGCCAGAGCACACTATACCAAGACTAGAACTTTGTGCAGCTGTTTTAGCAGTGGAAATGGCTGACCTCATCACTTCAGAAATTGATCTTCAACTAAGTGAGGCTGAATTCTACACAGACAGTAAGGTAGTGTTGGGTTACATCTGCAATGAGACCAGACGCTTCTATGTCTATGTCAGCAACAGAATTCTGCGTATATGGAGATCAACACACCTAAAACAATGGCACTATGTACCATCAGAACAAAACTCAGCAGATCATGCAACAAGAGCTGTACCAGCAGCGTGTTTAAAACAAACCTCCTGGGTTACAGGACCCACCTTCCTATATACCTCTGAACAGAACAACTCTGATGATTTGAATGGCTGACCTCATCACTTCAGAAATTGATCTTCAACTAAGTGAGGCTGAATTCTACACAGACAGTAAGGTAGTGTTGGGTTACATCTGCAATGAGACCAGACGCTTCTATGTCTATGTCAGCAACAGAATTCTGCGTATACGGAGATCAACACACCTAAAACAATGGCACTATGTACCATCAGAACAAAACTCAGCAGATCATGCAACAAGAGCTGTACCAGCAGCGTGTTTAAAACAAACCTCCTGGGTTACAGGACCCACCTTCCTATATACCTCTGAACAGAACAACTCTGATGATTTGAATGAGTTAGTAAAAGAAACATCTGACCCAGAGATATGCCCCCAAGTGTCAGCACTCTGCACTAACGCCTCAATTACCCACCTTGAGTCACATCGCTTCAAAAGACTTTCCACCTGGAAATCTCTAGTCAAGTCCATTACCTGCCTACTTCATGTAGCAAAGTTCTTTAAGAAACATTTCCTTCCAACCTCCAAAAACTGCAAAGGTTGACACTACTGTCCAAAAACACCAAATGAGCTTAAGCAAGCACCCGACATTGTTCTCAATGTACAGCAGGAAACATCTGCTAAAGAGCTTGAGCATATCCAAGGCACACAACTTGTCTCCAAAGACAGTGTCCTGTGAAAGCTTGGTCCACTTGTTGGTCCAAATAGACTTTCAAAAGTGGCTGCCAAGTTCTCAAGACAGAATGAGACTAAGCTTTACCTCAGACCCATATCTGAACTGCTCTTATTACTCTCTTCTAGAGAAACAGAAAATGGGTGATATTCTACAACATCAGACGGGGATTGTTATGCCTTCAGCACTGTTTTATTGTTTTTATGGCATCACCTTGTCATTTACTTGTATGGTTATGCCTTTTCTACAGAAATGTCCTTCTTAGGCCACCATACCCCTACCATGTGATCCTGTGTAATACCAGGAAATGATCACTGTAGCTGCCATCTTAATAGTGTACACAGCTAGCACGTCACTATCCAGCATTGTTGGTAGGTATGGTTTATAGCCCAAGCCTATCTATAAAGGCAGATAATTATTTACTTGTTTGTACCTTTTTATGCAAGTTTATTTCTGTTATATATGGAGCTACCTCATGGCCCTGCTATACAGTATATGTTTCTCCCTAGGTATCTAGGCCTTATATTATATGCAGATGCCTCTCACCCCTTTCAGTTAACATCAGCGCCGGATTTGTTTGCCGGCCGCCCCTAGGCTGCGAGGTCCGACCAGGCGGCTGCGCGGTCCTAGGGCCCACCTACACTTCCCCTTCCCAGCACGCCGACGAAAAAGCGCCGGTGCAGCTGGTGTAATTTAATGGGGACACACACGTCCCCATAATGCGGCTGGCCGGCATGCCGCCCCTATTTTTTGCCGCCCTAGGCCCGGGCCTATGTGGCCTCACCACAAATCCAGGCCTGGTTAACATATGCTACACAGTGTTTATGCAATTATATATATTATGTTATATTGCACAGCTTACTAAGCACTGTTATTATCTATCTCACTTAGTTTTACACCTTGCCCTTTGTTAATAAACTGAAGCTCAATAACCTGTGTCAGTGGGTTAATGAAGGAAAGAGTTTAGCTGCATGTCAAGCTACACACTACCCCAAGGTAACACATAAGGACAGAACACCAGTCATTCAATTTTTTATATTAATCATTATGCAAGTCCTCCAGAGTCTGCTATCTCTGACCCCTTATACTGTATCATGAGTGGTCTGGTCAATTATAGACCACCACTGTTATGACAGACAATTGCAGACATGAGCTTTAATATGGGTAGCTGGTTATTCGAGTAAGATCTAGCTGTTGTAGGATATTAGCAAAACTGCCAAGGAAAATGTGGACTTCCTGGGATAACTAGTATTTCCTTCTAGAAGATGTTGTCCCTGTTTGAGGATTAGACTCCCTCGATCCTCAGTCTATTGTTGTATAACACTGTAACTCTGAACAATGGTTATGCTTATTTCTTACTCTCTCATCAGGTCTTTCTGCTCTTTGAATGTACAAAATATAGCATAAACTTTGCTAAGTAAATATAAGTTAAAAGAAATGAAAGATTGTTAAAAGTAGTGTACAGCAATATTGTCCTACACCTTGTCAGTGCACAAGATTATGCTGATCCAGTTGTTTGCAGCCATTCTAAACCAAACCACACTGCTGTGACCCAGCAAAGAGTAAAACACTTTTTTCTTTTCAACTTGCCGTCAATTCCCAGCTTGATTCATTTTGAAACTACAAGTGACTCAAAAAAAGCATATGTCTGCAGGGAGAAGCTCACAGTACATGTCCATTCAGTCAGTGGTGTAAACAAGTCAGCACTGAGAAAGAAACAGATTGATGTGATTATAGGCTTTGGTGTTTCTTCTCATCGCTCTTCCACAATTGTTTCCATCTAAAGAGTTTTACGGATATTGTGCCTCTGGCTTACCTTACCTCCCACCTCCTTGCCTTTGGACCTGGATGCTAAAAAATATGACTCCCATTATGGACTACAACTCCCAGCATTCAAGTCAGAACAGGCTCTCTATTCCTACGCTAGAGATCACTGGTGTTTCAAAGTATAAAGGGAGAAGGAAATATTGATGATATGTAGTCTGTGCAAGAAAAAAGACAATATAATCAGGATAAAACCCCAGTGCTGATTTTGGTCATTTCATATTTAAGTTGCTTCTTGATATCACTTCAGCTTTTGATTATCAATGACCATAGAATTGTATTATCTCATCTAAATTCTATTGTAAGTTTTGAATTACCGTACTTGTTTGATCCCAGTTATTTCTTACTGATTGGCTCCACTTCTTTTGTTCAATGGTACTTTATTCATCTCATCTGTTATACAGGCAGTGTTCCCTAAAGACTCTGTCTTTGACCCATTGTTATTTGTAATTTGCTCAATGCCTATTATGTAGGTGATATTTCGTTGCTTGGTTTGCAGTTCCACTTTTACATGCAAATATCTTGTTCTGCATTGCTGCTGTTTCTAGCCATTATATCAGTATGACATTTTTTTCCAGGACATGGGGGTTTTGCAACATTATGAGTTTTTACAGAGCATTTTTCCATTTGAATTCTAATCCGCTTTTCAAGAAAGGTATTTACCCATGGTGTATTAATTTTCTGGTTTGTAACAAGCTCATATGTACAAAAGGCAAACCGTTTAGATTGGATTTCTAGCTTCTTATACAGCTTTTCTTTATGTCACTCCTCTTCAGCTTGTCCCTAGTTTAATGTATTTTTTGTTATTGTTTGCTTGTTTTTTCTTTGTTTTCTTCCCATCATTTTTGCATATAATGGAAATCAACAATTCATGCTAAAATGTGCTGTCTTTGTACTTTCATATAGTTTCATCAAGCACCATTGCTCTGTCCTGTATCTCCTGATGATTTGCGCACAAGTGCCTTTAATCATGATGTTGAACCCTTGAGCTATTGCCACCCTAAACATGGTTATAGAGGAATACATCAATAAGTGCATGCGTGGAGGCACATTTACCAAGGTTCGAATTTTGAATTAATTCAAGTTTTTTTAAACTCCCATAAACTCCCATAAATTTGAAATTCAACTAGTTGAAATTTATTATTAAAATCTAATTTTTCCAACTCTGACAAATTTAAACAACCTGAAAACTTTTGATCAAACTCGATTCAAGTTTTTTCTCTGAATTACATATAGGTATGGTGCCCCTTATATGGAACGGGTCATGAATTAAGAGGTACAAAGTACTGATGGGCAAATTTTTACAAAATGCATTGAAGTCAATGGGTGTCAGAATAACTGAAGCGCAACAATTTTTGACGAAAGCAACAATTTTTAGACGCGCAACTATTTTGGCCAAATGTATTAAAGTCAATGGGAGTCTGAGTTAATTTGACGCACGGCAATCTTTATGTGCGGCAATTTTTTTTTGTTGTGTCAGATTTTTTGCTGGTGAATTTTCAATGCAGTTTCATGAAAACATTTGTGGGTTGCGAAACGTGGAAATTCGCCACAAATCCATGCCTGGTGAATTTATTCGCCCATCACTAGAACAAAGTCCTGATCCTTGAGCATACTATGTTGTTTCACAAAGCAAAGTACAGAATCTTTGTCTTGACTATTTCAGTGACAGAAACACCTAACAAATGGTTTCTTAAGTTTTAGGTTTCTTAAGAAATAAGTAGCCATTAAACTGTTCTTAAATACAAAAAAAAAAAAAAAAAAGGTTGAACTCGATGGACATGTGTCTTTTTTCAACCTTACTTACTATGTTACTATGTTACTATGTACTACAGGTACTCCCTAAGAAGAATCCTTAGAGGGGCCAGAGAGTCAACTCGTAAATGCCTCTCTCCACCCACCCCTCATAAGTAGTAAGTGCAGATCCTGCTCTTTTGGGCACTAATTGCATTGCGCCCTGCCCAGGGGTAGTAACTGAGCTTCTAGATTTTTAAAAATTGTAATGACTTGAATACTTGGAGTGAAGATATAGTTAAAGGGATACTGTGATGGGAATTTTTTTTTTTTTCAAAATGAATCAGTTAATAGCGCTGCTCCAGCAGAATTCTGCACTGAAATCCATTTCTCAAAAGAGCAAACAGATTTTTTTATATTCAATTTTGAAATCTGACATGGGGCTAGACATTTTGTCAATTTCCCGGCTGCCCCTGGTCATGTGACTTGTGCCTGCACTTTAGGAGAGAAATGCTTTCTGGCAGGCTGCTGTTTTTCCTTCTCAATGTAACTGAATGTGTCTCAGTGGGACATGGGATTTTACTATTGAGTGCTGTCCTTATATCTACCAGGCAGCTGTTATCTTGTGTTAGGGAGCTGCTATCTGGTTACCTTCCCATTGTTCTTTTGTTTGGCTGCTGGGGGGAAAAAGGGAGGGGGTGATATCACTCCAACTTGCAGTACAGCAGTAAAGAGTGATTGAAGTTTAGCAGAGCACAAGTCACATGACTTGGGGCAGCTGGGAAATTGACAATATGTCTAGCCCCATATCAGATTTCAAAATAGAATATAAAAAAAAATCTGTTTCCTCTTTTGAGAAATGGATTTCAGTGCAGAATTCTGCTGGAGCAGCACTATTAACTGATTCATTTTGAAAAAAAAAAAAAAAATTTCCCATCACAGTATCCCTTTAAGCATTTCTTTCAATCTACCAAATGTGTGCTTCCAAAATAACATTGTAACATTGGACACAATATGGGGTGGATAAACTTCCACCATGACCACTGCAGAGCTCTGTGGAAGTACCACTGTGGTTAAAGTGCCCTCTCCCAACAGCTGGAAGGAATGACTCTGGAATGCTAAATATTCACTGCCTAATAGTTTCAAATGTTATATAGACCTCCATTCTTATTCAAAGAACGGGAAGAAGCTGGTGGCAGGAAAAGGCATTTTGACACTTCTCCCTGAAGTCATGACGTGTCATGTGCTATTTCAGTAATGTTTGAGGGAAAAGTGGAAGCAATTATTGTAAAACTCCTTGTAATAGATAGACCTAGCCAATTGCTATGGAAATATGAGCCATTTTCACCTTAAACAGGCAACAAGTTGATTGTTGTAGGTTGAATAAGTGTGCACGATTTTCTGTAAGCTTGGCTCTTCAAGCACTCCTTTATAATTCCCCTGCCCAATGTTTTTTTTAAAATATGAATTACTTTTTGTTTAGCATTATGTTGTATACGGTGCTATTGTCTTGTTTTAATAATAGCACTTTGCAGAGTATTAAATATGTCATTTCTTGACAATTCATTTTGTGTACAGCTTAATCTTTGTTTTATATTGCGGGTTTTAATCATGCTACAAGGTAACAGACGAGGAAAATAAAATTGTATCGGTCTGTATTACAGAGACATTAATGCATTGTAATGTGTGTGATTGTAGATGAAAGGATTCCGCATATGCTCAGCCTCAGAAAGTCCTTGAAACACAGAAAGATATATTGCACAAGGTTTCTAGAAGTACTCTGTCTTTAGTAAAATAATTCCCTGAGAGTGGATACTTCATAGTGAGGGTGACTAGGCTTGAATAAAAATATACCACAGTAAAACCAATAAACTAGAAGAGAGCTAGACAAGAAGTAATCGTTGTAATCATTTATATACCTCAATCTTAATTATGACTTATTGCAAGCAAAGGGCATCTTATTTGATGTAATAGAATGAAACGCATCTTAGTGAAATGTTATGTTTTACAGATAAACATCTGAGGCAAGAAAATGAATACAGTGACTCATTCACCATCCATTCTGTAATAAAAAAAATGTTTTGTACGGTGACCCTAATAATAATATTGCTAATTGTTGTAACAAGAGAGAATGTAATTGTCATGTTAAGCCATTGATAAATGAGGATCTGCTTTAATTCAGAACCTTCCTAGGCTAGCAGGAGGCACAGGGGCCTATTAATCAAGCTGTGTAAAAAGTGGAGTAAAATAAGTGGCATATTTATAAAGATGTCTCTATATACCCTTAAACCCTAATTGATCATTATAAAAGAAATAGCTGTGTCATTTTTGAATGTATGTATTTCTGTTTCTGCTGCCCATGAACTGTAATTTACACCATTATATTACACCACCTCAGATAAGGTATAAACCATCAAGTCAAGAGAATAGTTTGGCTGAAATAAAATGATGGTATAAAAATCAGTAACTCAGTATGATATTGCAATGGTGATTTGTTTTTTACTAAGCCATTCATTTTAACAAGGGGCATGTGATCATCTACAATCAATACAGAGATGGCAATGTGTAGTATATCTGATCACTGACACAATACACAGTTTGTTAAATATACCCTTTATTGGAATATGGCACACATATCACCTTCACCACCAAGTGCTGAAATTAAAAGATCCAAGCCATTGTTTCCAATGTAAGACCTACTGTAGATGTAGTTCATCTGCATCAGGATTCTTTGCTTCAAAATGGCGCTCATATTACAAAGAATAATGAAGCACCGAAGATGGCGCCCGCAAGCTCCCAAGCTACACACGCACCGTCCTGTCCTATACTTCTAGTTTGCTCCTGATCTACACCCGCACCATCCTGTCCCATCCAGTCTGTTCCGGTCCTGACCGTCGCCCTCTTCATCCTGTCTCATCCAGTCCTGACCTTCGCCCTCTTCATCCTGTCTAGTCCAGTCCTGACCTTTGCCCTCTTCATCCTGTCTAGTCCAGTCCTGACCTTCGCCCTCTTCATCCTGTCTAGTCCAGTCCTGACCTTTGCCCTCTTCATCCTGTCTAGTCCAGTCCTGACCTTCGCCCTCTTCATCCTGTCTAGTCCAGTCCTGACCTTCGCCCTCTTCATCCTGTCTAGTCCAGTCTTGACCTTCGCCCTCTCCGTCCTATTCCTCTCTGCACCTGTTCCAGTCTGACTCAACGCCCTCTTCAACCTGTTCCTGCCTTCCCTTTAAGTGTTCCCTAGGCACATACAGCTCCTGCCTCAAGGACTCACCCTTCCCTCATCAGTCTTCACAGAGCCCCCTACCTAATCCTTGACACAAACATAAATAGACAAAAGGAAGGCAACATTTTGGGCCTTACTGGGCCCTTCATTAAGCCTATAATAATACACACTAGAAACAGAAGAGTGTACTGGTAAATTTTCTACATGCCTACTGGTAAATAAATATGGAGGGAGTATAATCCTTATCTAGACAAAACTGTATCCAGCCTGTTGATCTACTGCATCTCAAACTTGTGAAGAAATGCTAGCGTATTGCCTCCTCTCCTGGGTGGTTCAGCAGAATAAATTATCTGAAATTTTAACTGACTCATTGAATGTTGTAAGTGAGCTGGTACTGGTAATAATGATAACCCTTTGCACATAGGGGTAAATTTATCAAAGAGTGAAGTTCCGCCAGTAGAGTGAAATTTCACAGCTCTCAATTCATTGCTATGGGATTTTAAAAGGCGTATTTATCAATGGGTGAAAGTGAAAGTTCACCCTTTGATAAATACGCCTATAAAAATCCCATAGAAATGAATGGAGAGTGGTGGAATTTCACTCTAGTGGCGGAACTTCACTATTAACTTCACTCTTTGATAAATATACCCCCTAGTGTATTTGTGCTTAGATATTCTATCTTTTATTTTCTGGATTGTTTTTCCCACATATAACAATCCATATGGTCATTTAAGCAAGTCAATGTCGATTCACAAGTAGAATATTGTCTGATACTTTGCGTAATTTTTGTCCAAATGCGGATGGTAAAAGGTATTCCCCCTTAGTCACAGAATTACACGATGTGCATTGTAAGCAGGGAAAAGTCCCAAATTTTCATTTGAAGAAATGTATGTGTTGTGTCAGCTTTTATTAGTCTGTCCTTGAGATTTTTCCACTCTTTTAAAAGACAACATTGGTAAGTACCAATGAACAATATTTGCAAAATGTGCCAGTGTTTGCGTATAATATGTCCAATCTGTTTACTGGCTGTATTAAAATTGCATTACAAAAAACATTCTTGTGTTGTCTTGCCTTTTCACTGATTTTTGTGCCAACAGATTATCCATGGTCGTATGTTCTTTTTATTTTATGGTATAGCCATGCTGTATCCTCTGTGTGATGTGTTTTAACATGTCAGTAATCTGATCACCACATTTCATGGGATCACTTGTAATGCAGTTAATCCTAGCATATTTTGACATGGGAAGCGAATACTATAATAGTTCTGGCTGAAAACTTCCAAAATGTAGGAAATTATTCCTATCCATAGCTTTCCTATAAAGATTTGTTTTGAGTTTGTCTCCTTCTCTTGCAATCTGTACATCAAGGAAATTCAGAGTTGATGTATCTGAGACAACTGTAGACTTCAAAGTGTTCTCTATATTATTTAAGACTTGATGAAAGCAACACAGACTGTTGTGTGTACCATCCCAGATTAATAACAGATCATCAATATATCGTAAGTACAGGAGGCAATGAGAGGTGATTGTTGTAAACTATGGTATCCTCCATAATTTGCATATACAAACTGGCATATCGCTGTTCCCTATTGTTATATCTAAAATGTGTCTCCAAACAGAAAATAATAATATTCAGACCCATGGCAGGTTGGGTAATATACTGCCGAACATCTGATCCTAAAGGATAAAACACGGAGGTTGAACACTTCATTATTGTATTAAATAATAAGAAATCCATGCATTTTGTCACAAAATTGTAACATTCTGGCATACAATAATTATTCCCCATAGGTATCCTTTCTTACCATAAGCCATACACTTGTTTTTAAATGTAATTCCGCATGAATGAGCTCTGTTTTTCATCTTATAGAAAGTCAGTGGTTTCTGTGCACGGCAGAAAAGTCAATCAAAGCTACGCTTGGACTAAGACGACCACCTAGGTTTTTCTTTGTCCTTTTGAAATATTTGATAGAATTGTTATGACTGCTTGTAATATTAAGTACAAAGCAGGCCAGGGTAATTTGTGCCTGCTGTTGATATAGGCAGAAAGAAAAATAAGAGCTGCATGCATTTAACATATGCTATTCCTGCCCTCGCTACTTTAAATGTTTTCAGTGGCATGTAAATTATATTAAGATTTGAACGTCTAGCAAATACTCGGCTGACTCATTCCCTTCTATCATTTCTCAACTACCTAAAATAAGCACGAGGCTATCTGGGCTTTTAAGTTGCCTTAATTGCTCCTCTTGATTCACCTTTCATATTAAATGAGCCTCAATTAAGTAGGACATTGGTACCATTTTTTAAGCTTCAAGAGAAAGCTCTGTATATACAGGGACACTTTTGGCAAAAACACACCTGAACTGGCTGCACTTTTTTTTGCAAGACTTGTGTGAACATCATCTGCATCCCTTTGAGATCTTCTCAGCACTGCTTGACTATAAGACCAATTAATCATAATTCACTGGCAGCAATGACCCTAAAACAGTGATTTTTTTAGGATGTCATTTCACTACATTCCGTTCTGTAGTTTCACAAATAGAATAACCACATAACTCTGTGACCTACACAAATCTGCTACAGTTGAGCAATGTGTTTAAATGCAAAAGACAAATGAAAAAAGGGTTTCTCAGATACACTTATTGGGGTAATGACTGTTTTAGAGGCAATGCTCCCCAAAACTGAGCTGAACAGCACTGCCCTTACCAGATTTCTTCCTCTGTTCTGGCTCTTGAGGGGGAGGGATAATTGTGAGAAGATAATCCCTTTACCTAGTGTTTTCCTTGAAAAGCTCAACCAACCAGGAACTGTGTGTAGGCAGTGCTAGAATCTGATTGTCTAGAGGGTGGAATGGAGGAATCAAACTAGGGAGTGTGGAAAGGAAGTGCAACATTTTAACGGGATAAGGGATTAAACTGGGGTTTAGGATTATTGGTTATTTTTACTATGCCTGGTTTGAAACCATAGGAGTCATTTAATTAGACCCCAGATAGAAGGGCAAAAATACTAAGGTGCACAAAAACATAGTTACATTTAAAGTTGAGTTAAAAAAAGAGTCCAACAAGTTCAACCCCTTTAAATGAAACCCACCACACATACTTACACCCACCCACTGAAATTATATATACCAATATCTTTATTGATTGTAGATTTTAGTGTTACAATTCCCTTGTGCAAGGCATCCTTGTCTTTACCTCCTGCTTCAGACAACAACTTGCAGCTTCTATTTAGGGCATTTACCCTTTTTAAATGAGCCCTATAATGTCAACTTAGGGCAGATTTATTAAATGTTGAGTTTCAATGACCACATGAAACCGAGTTGATAATTTCTTCACCTAGACCAACATAGAACAATTCCTTAAACAGATGCAATAAATTGAAATTGTATGCATGCTCTTGTACACCATAGAATTCTACAAAGATGTAATACATCTTAGCATCTTGCAGAAAATGTATTATCCGTCAGTGAGCTGATTTCCCCCCACAATCAGCTTGGAAATCAAGAGGGTACATTAAAGAGTTAGCTATTCATTAGCATTATATTCTCAAGGCATCGCACACTGTATAATCATTCTAATAATTGATTTTAGTGATGATAGTCACTTGTAGCCCACACAATACTCAGCCATGAACTTTGTACTGAGTAGTTTATTATGAATGGGGAAATTCTTGATAGCATCATCTATCTTGCCAGTTGCAAGAATGTACAGTTTTTTTTCCTGCTAAAAACATTGCTGTTCTATCAGGCAGAAATAAAGGCAGTAAGACAGAATAGACTACAGCTTTGTATGGTGTCAACAAGAGAAAAACTAATAAATGTTTTTTTTTTACCCCTTTCAACCTCAGATATTATAGACAATGTTGCTTGTTATTTCCAGTGGGATAAGACGTAGGATGATCATGATTAAAATAATGGCAGTGAAACAGGAAATACCTAGAATAAATTCTAGAATAAATAAAGACGACTGGATGGGACTGATTCATTAAGGGTCGAATATCGAGGGTTAATTAACCATCGATATTCGACTAGGAATTGAAATCCTTTGACTTCGAACATTGAAGTCGAAGGATTTAGCGCAAATACTGCGATTGTACGATCAAAGGATTATTCCTTCGATCGAACGATTAAATCCTTTGAATCAAACGATTCTAAGGATTTAAATCCAATGATCGAAGGAATATCCTTCGATCAAAAAAACGTAGGAAAGCCTATGGGGACCTTCCCCATAGGCTAACATTGACTTCGGTAGCTTTTAGCTGCCGAACTAGGGGGTCGAAATTTTTTTTTAAAGAGACAGTACTTCGACTATTGAATGGTCGAATAGTCGAACGATTTTTAGTTAGAATCGTTCCATTCGAAGTCGTAGTCGAAGGTCGAAGTAGCCCATTCGTTGGTCGAAGTAGCCCAAAAAATACTTCAAAATTCTAAGTTTTTTTACTTCAAATCCTTCACTCGAATTTAGTGAATCAGCCCCGATGTGTTTCCCTCTCTCCATACCCTTGGTTAATGTCACACATTGAGCTTTAGGTGGACAATAGTGATGGGCGAATCTGTCCCTTTTTCGAGAAACCCTGCAAATATTTTTGAAACAGCAAAAAATTTGCGAAATGCATTGAAGTCAATGGGCATCAAAATAATTTTGACGCATCAATTTTTATGCGATCAACAATTCGACTCTTTTGTCCAAATTGGGGATGCGAATCCACTATTTTGGATTTGGCTTAACCCCCGAATCTTTTGCGAAGATTCGGCTGAATAACGAACCAAATCTGAATCCTAATTTGAATATGCAAATTAGGAGTGGGAAGGGGAAAACATTTTATACTTCCTTGTTTTGTGACAAAAAGTCACGTGATTTCCATTCCCAACCCTAATTTGCATATGTAAATTAGGATTCGGTTCGGCCAGGCAGAAGGATTTGTCTGAATACAAATCCTGCTGAAAAAGGCAGAATCCAGAACCGAATTCTGGATTCGGTGCATTCCTAGTCCAAATGTGTTAGCGGCAAAACAGTTTCGCAAAAAATTTACAGGTGGTGAAATGCAAACATTCCCCGCAAATCCATGTCTGCTGTATAAATTTGCTCCCATCACTAGTGGACAACAGTATCTTATTTAAGTGACACTCCCACATTTCTGGGAATTAAGTTTAGTTCTTTACAAGTGTGTGATATGTAACAGAACTACTGTATATAGATAGATAGATAGATAGATAGATAGATAGATAGATAGATAGATAGATAGATAGATAGATAGATAGATAGATAGATAGATAGATAGATAGATAGATATAATATTCATCCATGCAGCATCAATATTTTTATAGCTTGCAACATGTTGCTCACCAACCCCTTGAATGTTTCTCCCAGTGGCTTCAAAGCAGGTGCTTATTTTTAAATTTCAGGCTTGGAGGTAATATAATTATATAAAATTAAGTGAACTGCCAAGCTGAGCCTACTTTAGGCTGCTAGTCATCATATGATTGCCAAACAGCCAATCACAGTCCGTTCCAATCACAGTCCATTTTTGGCACCCTATTTGGCATATATTTTGTTATTTTTGATAACCAGTTTTCACTGTCTTGAGAGGCAAGAAAATACCCCCTGACCAAAAAATATGATCCCAATCCCATACCTTTTTTTACTGGGTTACTAATACTAATAATGTCTCCGTCAAGACTTCCTACAAACGTACTTCGTCTTAAAAGAGAAGTAAACCATTGCTACTAAAATCCCCTACCCCCCTACCCTACATAGACTCCCCTCCCTGCTCGCCCCCCCCAGCCTAGGTGTTACCTTTGCTAAATGCCCCTCTTTACTTACCCCTCGGTGCAGATTCTGTCCAACGGACTTCAAGGCAGCCATCTTCTTCTCTTTGGTAATCTTCGTAAAGTAAGTGCTGTACTGGCACATGCACAGTTGGAGCAATTTTCTGTTTTGCGACAACTGCACATGCGCTGAAAGTCCGGTGAAAACCTGAAGAATACTGAAGCGTCTGAAGATGGCTCTGCTGGACAGAATCTGCACCGAGGTGTAAGTAAAGAGTTAGAGGCATTTATCAAAGGTTGCATTTAGCCTGGGGGGGAGCAGGGATGGGGTCTATGTAGGGTAGGGGGTAAGGGATTTTAGTAGCAATAGTTTACTTCTCCTTTAAAGGCTTTAGATTTCCAATGTTTCCTATATTAAAATTGAATACAGTTAGCATTTGTGGTACCAGAATATTTGACTGCAAACTTCTGTTTTATGGAAAATGAAGTAGCTCCCAAGCAGAGCTGAAAGGGTCAATGAAGAATGAATGTTTGTGCTTTTAGCTGCTTCTGCGACGTCCATCAATCTATCAAATGGTGGGGCAATGTTAGGCTTTCAAATAACTATCGGAACTATATTAAGAACTATTCTTTTTCTTTAATAAATATATTTAGTAATGAACTGTCTAACACAATAACATTCTAGCTTTAGAATTTTGTCACGGTGTATTGTGTTTCACAGTGTGAACAGCGGTAATGATTATGTGGTCATATGAGTAGATTCATTTTGGCAAGCCCTCTTAGCTGACAGGTATGTAATACACTTCCCTTGCGGCACTGAGACCAGGTTTCAAATGCAGCCTTTACTGATGTGAGGGGAAATAATTCAGATCTTATAACTATTTCAAATGTCAGGTGAAGGAATTTTAGATGGCATTTATATGGAATATGATTTCGTTAACTGCTTGCAAAGTACTGACCCCTCATCAATAACAGTGTCCAAATGATTTTTCCCTTTGCTATCACAAAGATTCTGCTTAATAAATAAAGTAGCTGCCGGGAGGGTTACAAAAATTATTTTGTCATCCATTGAGAGTAGTGATGGGCGAATAAATTTGCCTGGCGTGAATTTGCGGCAAATTTCCATGTTTTGCCATCGGCGAATAAATTTGCAAAAGAAAAAATGTTGCCGGCGTCAAAAGATTTTGGACACGCATTCACGCCAGTGACTTTTCGCATGCGCATCCAAAATTGATGCAGACAGCAATTTATGAGTTTCACAATTTTTTTGCCATTTTGTGAATTTTGTGGGAAAACCGCTAATTTTTCAGCAAAGCGAAACGGGACAAATTCGCCCATCACTAATTGAGAGACATTCGTTGGAGAATATGCATTATTTACTAAAGTGTGAGTAAAGTAAAACGAAATCCCAAAATAAATAAGTAACCAACGGTTAGTTAATATCATATTGAGTGGCCTATTACAAAATCAGTTTATATCATATTAAATGGCCTATTAAATTATTCCCTTTTACATTTTTTCTCTTGAGACCCCATTTTATGATATTCTCGGTGCTGCCTCAGAGATTACCTGACCAGAAATACTTCAACTCTAAGGGGCAGATTTATCAAGGGTCGCCCATGAATTCGAAATTCGGAAAAAAAATGACCAATTGAAATTTTAAAAAAAATCTAATTTTTCAAATTTGGGTTGAATGTGATCGACCCACAAACTCGAATCGAGTTTGAATCTAATTTGAATTATTTGGCGGCTGCAAAATGGGCAAATTTGCACCTGCCGAATAAATTCGGCCATCACTACTACCTGGGGCACAATCCTAACCCCCATGTAACAACCCACCTGGAGTTGAACAAGGGACCTGATATTCCTGTACTATCTGGAATACCGTTGCTCTATGTGAGCAGACAGCTAAGGCCCTGGTTCACTTCTATGGCTATGCTTTGTAACTGCAAGTAAGCATGGCTTGTTTTCCCTGTTGCCATTAGTCTGGCTATAAAACCCCCTACACTGCACAGACTCAATGCCCAACGTAGGTCTATTTCCTGAGTTTATGGCTGTGATCCTTTGACCTTGCTGTTTAACTGACCCTTGCCTTTTTGACCACTCTTCTGGATCCTGACTTTGAACAGTATTACTGATTGGTTTTACCCCAGTCTGTTCATCTTGAATAATCTCCTGATTCTGGACAGGACTGTCTGACTGGTACTGTTCCAGCCTATTTATCCTGACTATCCTGAAAATAAAATTAGTAATGAGACCAATTCTACCTGCCATAACAGCAAATCTATCTGTATGCAGCAGTAGGTCTTAATAGATAATGCTTTATAATTATACCCAATATTTGGTGATAATTACTTAAACTAATCTTTCTATTAAATGATTGGAAATGTGCCTGACTGGGCCAGTTAGTGAGGTATGCATTCTTAATCTAACCTTTAACCTGTAATAATCTGACCAAATCCAGGTATGCATCACAATCCGTCCTGCCTTTATGTTCAGTTCTAGTGCTATACAAAATGCAAATTTGGATGGCTTAGCAACCTCTTACTCTGCAATCCACTTTGAATATTACTGATTGCTCTATTCATATCCAAATAAGCTATAATTGTGTACTTAATTATACCCTCTATTGTCTTAACTATAACAGACATCAAGCTAACTTGTCTTTAATTAGATGCTTTCAATAATGCACACTTTATGTTCCCTGCCCATTTTTCATTATATTTTCCCAGATAGTCTAGTTGCTAAAGGTCTCTTTAACCTTAAAATTTGACGGGGGCGCTGTGGTAATCATCTAGCTCTGTCTCACATCTTAAATGGTAGGGATATTACCTGATATCTATAATGATTATATCCTTTACTGAAACACACATTAAGTATATTATAGTTTTCTTTATATTTCAACCATTTTTAAACCTAATTGTGGGAATATTAATCATAAACAGTTAATATTCAGTCTTGGCATCTGCAGTCAGAAAATGAGTAGACGTATTTATGAAGTTATTTTTAATTCATACACTCTCTCACATTCACATACAACATTTTTATGTGCATAAATAAATATACTATATATATATATATATATATATATATATATATATATATATATATATATATAGTGAATAAAGTAGCCCATATTGTAAATTATACGGATATTATAAGTTACCAAGGAGTTTCATGACCATATAAAAACACGAGGCCGATGGCCAAATGGGACTTGTTGTCGTAGGGATCCACACTGTCACGGCCGGCACCCAATACCAGAACAAGTACCAACTGCCAAGTACCCTGGTCTCGGCTTCACCAGTAGTGTGACCACCTTTGGGCTTCGGGAGGAGCCCTCCGCTTACTTGGGTGCCACCTGGACTTAACGAGGGGTACAAGGTGAGATGTTCTGGCTGGCAAAGGGGCACGACCGGATAGCAAGAGTCTTTGGGCAGAAGGTCAAGGTACAAGGCGTCTGGTAGAAACGGAAACAGGACAGGCCGGGTCAAGTCAGACAGATAACAGAATCGTCAGGCAGGCAAGGGGTCAAAACCAGGAAATCAGACAGACTGGATCAGGCAGAAGGAGTTGTCGTTACACAGGCAAAGGGTCAAAACCGGGTAATCAGACAAACTGGATCATGCAGGCTCGGTAATAAACAGGCAGGCTCAGGATACAGAGGTCAGAATAGTCAGGAACAGGCTGGGTCAAACACAGATAGAATAATAAGGATAGCAATTTAGAAACAGGTAGCACAAGGCACAGGATATCATCCTATAATGGGCACTGGCTACATATCTGAATGGGCCTTAAATAGGGTCCCAATTTGTGCCAAAACATGTGGAAATTCATGCCATTGCGCGATGGCGCAATCACACCAGTGCGCCTGCGCATTTAAGAGACGCGCCGGCATGCCGCGCGCCCTAGGAAACCCAAAATGGCGCCGGCAAGGAGAGGACAGGAGCGGTGCAGCGGGCATCCATGGACCCCGCTGCCCACTAGATCACCAGGGTAGGTTCTTACATACACTCACAGGACTTCAATGTTTGACGGTACAAACAAGTAATATTCAAAAGTGCCCCATTAGTAAAAATTTATTTGGCTGCTCAAGTGTTTGAGCCTCCTACGCTTGGTATAATGTATTCATGATAAATCCTTAGTAAATGTCCTTGAAGAGTCCATATGGAGTGCCCAAGTATATACTTTAATTCTGTGGTACTGTATATAAATTACATGTACACTAACCATACAATATCAAAGACAAAAGTGTCTCAGTGATCCCAACAATAATACACAAAACATTGATCTTAAACAAAGCCGTATGTATCTTGCTTTACATAAACATTTCTTTAATTTTACAACACCTGAACATATGGGATTACATGAGTGCCTGTATTAATTTCTGAGATGGCACCCCTTGCTAAAGGTCAGGGGCATGAGTACCAGGACCACGTGTTCCAATTTGGATCAGAATTCTGTCCAGTTTTTGTATCCAATCAAAAAAGTTAGCATGACTATTAGTTTAGTATTAACTAGTGTTATCAGAAAGAAATATATGTCATGGCTGTATAAATATTTAGGGGCCGATTCACTAACTTCGAGTGAAGGATTCGAAGTAAAAAAACTTCGAATTTCAAAGTGTTTTTTGGGCTACTTCGACCATCGAATGGGCTACTACGACCTTCGACTACGACTTCAAATCGAACTATTCGAACTAAAAATCGTTCGACCATTCGATAGTCGAAGTACTGCCTCTTTAAGAAAAAAACTTCGACCCCCTAGTTCGCCATCTAAAAGCTACCGAACTCAATGTTAGCCTATGGGGAAGGTCCCCATAGGCTTGGCTAACTTTTTTTGATCTGAAGGATATTCCTTCGATCGCTGGATTAAAATCCTTCGAATCGTTCGATTCAAAGGATTTTATCGTTCGATCGAAGGAGTTATCCTTCGATCATTCGATCAAACTATCTGCGCTAAATCCTTCGACTTCGATATTCGAAGTTGAAGGATTTCAATTCCTAGTCGAATATCGAGGGTTAATTAACCCTCGATATTCGACCCTTAGTGAATCGGCCCCTATGTGTGTATAAAAAGGCAATAATAATGGCTACTTTTACAAATACTACACGAAAAGTATTTTCCCTTGTACTTTAATATTGACCATTGTGCCGGTGATTATGTTGAAAGGTAGCAGGTCACTCAAAGTGCTGACACTTGCTCATTTTAACCTAAATGGGGATTTACATGGTGGTCTACTTTCCACTGTGGTCTCAGGTTCCTTTTCTCTGAGCTCTGGCTGTTGTGCCAAAGCTAACCCCCAAATATGGAGACAATCCAAAATACAAATTCTCTAAAATCTTATACTGTACATCTGTAAGATGTACTGTTGAAGAATTCATGTTAATAATGGGAGAAATACAACTTCAGAAAAACTTCAGTAGTCCATATACCTCTGTTAAGTTGGTTAAACACAATTTCCATGGCATGGTGTAGCCTTTTCTAATGTCGCAGATGGAATGTCTTCTAAAATATATTTAAAGGCAATTAATGAAAATTATTTAAAGCCTGTTTAGAAATGCATCTCATACATGTACAGTAGTTCTCATTAAACAAAATTAGAAGAAATTAAATACATTTTGCCCTGCAAACATATAGTGGTCAGCATTTTAAAATAGTCAGGTTGCCCACATGCCTATATGTGTTATGCTAAACTATATTAGAAAGATGAAATTTGAACCAATGCTTGCTGCTGGACCCATTTAAATATAGCTCTTGCATTTGGTTATCTCAACTTTTTTGTCTCTTTTATAAAAAGACACTCTCTTGTAATTAAAGAGCATGTAAAGTCAAAAAATAAAAATAACATTTTACTTTCTTTTTACAATGAAAAAGAAACCTATTTCCAATATACTTAAACTAAAAAATGTGTACCAATTTCATAAGAAACCTGACTGTATGCAGTGAAATTCTCCCTTCATTTACTGCTGTGGATAGGAATTGTTAGACGGTCCCTAACTGCTGGGCAGGGAAACAATCATACTTATGAACAGCAGGGGGAGCCCCCACCTTATTTCCCAGCCATGCAGAACTCAAGCAGCTTTCTTTGTTTCCCTGTAGAGCAGTCGGTGACTGTGTAGAGATTGTATTTTTGCCTTTACATCCCCTTTACTGTTTCCAACTCTAGCTGCAGGGACAAAGATCATGGAACCAGATTTAAACAGATAAACTGGGATTCTATTTGGAGGATTATTTTGCTGCAGCCACTGGTTCTGCAGATTTGGATAACGTTTGTATTAAACAATACAAAAACGATAAAATCCACATTAGATTATATGACAACACAGGACCAGTGCAGTCTGCCTATTCTGATTATTAATCAGTCTTGCTGTATCGGCTTCTGGCAGATATTATTTGACTTGTGCTGTTTTGATCATTTATGACGATCCCTAAGCAACCCAGACCACACTGATCATGTGCATAGTCTTGGTCTTGCAAAGATGTTTAACAAAGTTACAAGATGGTGACCCCCTGTGGCCAACTTTGAAAGCATAAATCATTTGTTTGATTAGGCTTGTGGTGCAGTAAGTTCATGTTTATGTTTAGTATACAAAATACAGCATTTCTAGCCTTAGTCTATTATTTTACTTCCCCTTTAATGTTACCTAATTTGGCCAAAATCTATGTTAACGAAAAGACAATTTTAATGTTTATGTTTCAGTACATTTCAGATGTTTGAATTATGAAAGGACCTGAGATTCCAAATATTCTAGATAATGGAATACTTGTGTTTAATTATCAAACAGTCATGTATTCATTTACCATACCATAGGTCTCAAACTCACATCTCAATTTAATATTCCCAGCAATGAAATATATTAAATATATTTAAATATATATAGCACATGCATCATGACATATTATTATTGCTAGAAATAGAAGCAAATTGCCTTTGGTTACATATCGAGAGAAGAAAAGATGATGATACATGCTACTTACTCCAGATGCAGTATAAAAAAAAGATCAAAGCCGAGCCAGATTTCAATATCAATCAATTGGATGGAGTTTCAGGTTCAGGCCCCACGGTAAAATAGATTCATATTTTATGCAATGTGTCATTCATTATTATTTCAACAGTACAAAAATGCCTGTTGACCCTATTGCATATAACACAAGAAAAAACACAGTTACTTCAATGAATTTGACAACATTTAGCAGATTATTCATAGAAGCAAAATGGCTGCAGTTTTGCTCATCACTTTTCAGAAATCTAAGCAGTTCTTTGGTCAATAGCACTATGTAAGGGTTGCCATTGCTTCCAGAAGTGTTCTCAATTACAGTAATCATTTTGTGATACACTAGTGATCAAACAAGTGCTTTCATTAATTCCTAACTCCCCCTTCCCAACCATGTTCTGTGTTGTTTATGATTTGTTGTCTCCCTGCCCATTTGCTCTATAAAGGCATCATGGCTAACCCTTTCCCAATCAATTCCTCACGGTGCTGAGCACCACTTCTTTTAAAGAATTCCCGTTTGGCTCTAGAATAATCACACTGTAAAAACATTAAAGATGGAAAAATACTGCCGATTGTGGAGTAACACTAGAAATGATGTTCCTGTGTACATTTTAATAAACAGAATAGTTAAAAAAAGAAATAGGCAGTGAAGGTGATAAAATAACATATGCAAATAAAAGGCAGAACATAGATTATAGGTAGTGATGGGCGAATTGGCGCCATTTCGCTTCGCCGAAAAATACGTGAATTTCGCGTGAAATTCGCAAAACGGCCAAAAATTTGCGAAACGGCGCCGGCGTCTCATTTTTGATGCCGGTGTCCGGTTTTTTTTTTTTTGAAAGAAACATTTTTGACGCCGACGAATTTTTGCCGCAAATTTTTGAGGGCGTTTCGCGAATTTATTCACTGACGGCGAATCGCGCAAATTCGCTGCGACTTTGCGCCTGCCGAATAATTCGCCCATCACTAATTATAGGGGCATATTTACTAAGCGGCGAAAATTTGCCACTGACAGCTTTGCAGGCTACGCAAGACTTCACCAAGCGAAAATTCGCTCAGACATCGCTAATTCACTAACATGCGAAGTTGCGTCTATGGCGCTGAACGCTGGCAAAGTTGTGCTAGCGGTAACTTAGCAAGCAGAGCGAAGTTAAAGTTGAATGGACGTATATGTTGCAGCAAATACATTACATTACACAAGCCCAGGGAAGCTTAATAAAAGAAAATAAAGTTGTTATAATGCCCTACACAAGCCCAGTGTATAGTTTATGTGCCATATGTTAGGAAATGTAGGGGGGAAGCTGGGTACCCCAAACAAATGTTACGTCTTTTGCAGCCTATCTCCCTGAAAAAAGGAAAATACGCTAGCGTTTTTTGGAACTTAGAAAAATCTCCAATTACATTTTAAGGAAGTTCTATCTACTCTATTGCACCTCGCCTGGTCTGAGGTGGCGAAGGCAAGTCTGGCGCAAGAGGTAACGTTCAGTTAAATCTGCATATTAGTGAATTTGTGCAGTTAAGTCTCTTCGCCAGAGCGCAACTTCGCCTGGCGATTGAGTGTGAATAAGCACCAGCGTCAGTCTCTTTTGCTAGCGAAGTTACGCCTGTGCCTGTTAGTAAATTGGGGAAGTACCGAAATGACATCATGCTGGCGAATTTTCGCCAGCGTTAGTCACTTCGCACTTTAGTAAATTTGCCCCATAGAGTTTAAAAAGCTGGCACGAAAAGTACATCTGAAATGGTTGAGAACATTGTGAAAACTGAAAGGCCTTCATTAGTGATGAACAAAACAACCTCTTTTTTGTTTTGCCGAAAAATTTCTGAAACTGGGGAAAAATTTGAGAAATGTCACCAAATGCATTTTTGTGGGTATTTTCCCATATACCTTGTATAAGATGCAGCATTATGTATAATATGCACTGTAGATGTTATTTCTGGTATGCAAACTTTTAATTGGATGCATGTATAATGAGCAGATTTTTTAGTGGGGGTAATAATATACAGAGAATAATCTAATTTAGTGCATGATATTAAGGGCATCTATAATATGCAGAACACATATAATGCTGTTTGTTGTGTGCAAATTTACACAATATGTTCAAGCCAGGAAGTCTATACTTATATTCATATCCAGGTCATTTTGGCCATCAGTCCTGCAATGAGCAACATGTGTTATCTAACTGCCAATAATAATCCAAACAATACAAAGTCAGGAATTTCAACGTCAGGAAATAATTTTACATTATTTATTTGCCTGTTTCTAAACTAACCCAGCAGTTATTTTATCTTACTATTTAACTATGTAAGAGAGAGTTTACAGTAGTCAGAGACATAGTCGTAGAAAAGCTTTGTTTCCCACAGCATTTTTTAGGATTTAATGGTGATAACATGGTTTGATTTTGTGGAGCATGCACAAGTCATATACATTTATATGTATTGTTAAATATCAAAGCCTTATATAGATGCGACACATTAAGGGGCCCATTTACTTAGCTTGAGTGAAGGAATAGAGGAAAAATAGATAGAATTTCCAATGGTCGAATGGGCTACTTCGACTACGACCTTCGACTTCGATTCGAACTAAAAATTGTTCTACTATTCGACCATTCGATAGTCGAAGTACACTCTTCGACCCCCTAGTTCGCCACCTAAAACCTACCGAGGCCAATGTTAGCCTATGGGGAAGGACCCCATAGGCTTCCTAACAATTTTCTGATTGAAGGAATATCCTTCGATCGATGGATTAAAATCCTTCGAATCGTTCGATTCGAAGGATTTAATTGTTCGATCAAACAATTATTCCCTCGATCGTTCGATCGTAGGAATAGCGGTAAATCCTTCGATATTCAAAGTCGAAGAATTTTACTTCGACGGTCGAATTTCGAGAGTTAATTAACCCTCGATATTCGACCGTAGGTAAATGTGGCCCTTAAATTCAAGTTGATATTTTATCGCTTTTTGGAATATTTTGCAGCTAATTTATATGCCCTTTGAAAATATGGATTAAGATAAGCTGATCTCTGCCAACATAACTTCGTCTGTCCATCAAATATCAAGGCAATTAAGGAAATGAGAAGTGGAGCTATAAGCAATAACACTTTAATAGAGACCAAACCTTGATTATTCTATTCTTTTGTTATATTATTTGTATAGGTATTGTTTTATATGCATTCTTGAATTCTCAGCTTCAATAGTTTGAAATCTAGTGGTCTTTGCAATATGAAGGAAAATGTTACTGATGGTTCACAGTGAATGGCAACAGACTTGTGTTTTATAATGTGATAATTTGATGAGATCTCCCTAGCTCGGGTTATGTAGCTCAACCATAAAGGCTCTTTAGAGAAAAATCATCTCTTTATTAATGAGATTCACAGTAAAAGCATACAGATAAAAAATGACTTTAAAAGATGTCCCTTGGCCGCTATTCAAATGAATTGGAGAAAACAGTGGGTGTTTTTAAACCTGTCTCCTTGTCAAACCTAAATGGATCTCATTAAAAGGCTAAAAAAATGTTTATACAATAAAATCAATGAAATAAAAAGAAATGAGAAAAAGCAAACCCAATTAGGCTACGTATCTACAAGAGGATTCCAGGTGCTGTAGATGGAAATTCAAACATCTCGCTTTCTAAAATACGTAAATATAATGGAATGTATTCTTTCCTCAAAGAAGAGCTGTGTACACAAGACCCCTTGAACATAAGCGATTCCCCAACAGCATGATTCAGATTTTGTTGTTTGTTTTTGTTGTTTGTTTGTTTGATTTTGATTTACTGGTAGTTGCAACCACCCCTATATACTATATACAGTATATATATATATATATAATATCAAAAAGATAGCAGTAACAGCAAAAGTCAAATTAAAGCAAATATAATGCTTTACTGCATCACAACAATTGTGGACATCAACGCGTTTCGATCCTCTGGGGACCATCGTCAGGATATACTGTATGTGAATATGTTAATGTGAAAAAGGTCTTAAGCTGGTCATAGACGCAAAGATCCAATCGTACGAATCGAGGATTCATACGATATTCGGACCGTGTGTGGAGAGTCCCGACATTTTTCGTCAGGCAGAGACCGGTCTTTGGTCGATCGGACAGGTTAGAAAATTTCTGTTGGCTGCGGGTAATATATCTGCGGGTATTGCCGATCGTACCATTTTCAGAGGGAGACTGTCACTAGCTTTGGTCGGACATAACTATCGTACGATTGCTGTACGATTGGTGCAGAACATCGGCTGATCTGTTCTTACTACAGGTATTGGACCTGTTATCCAGAATGCTCAGGACCTGGGGTTTGCCGGATAACGGATCTTTCCGTAATTTGGGTCTTCTAGAAATGTATTTAAACATTAAATAAACCCAATAGGCTGGTTTTGCTTCCAATAAGGATTAATTATATCTTAGTTGGGATCAAGCACAAGCTACTGTTTTATTATTACAGAGAAAAAGGAAATTATATAAAAAAATTTGGATTAATTGGATAAAATGGAGTCTATGGGAGACAGCCATTCCGTAATTCTGAGTTTTCTGGATATCGGGTTTCCGGATAAGGGATCCTATACCTGTACTTCTGAATGGTAAGACTTTGATCTTTATGGTGAGTGGCAGGTCGGGAGATGGGAAAGTCCAATCGTACGTTGATTTGTACGATCGGATCTTTGCGTCTGTGGCCAGCTTTAGAAGGAGACTGAAATGTTGGCCGATTTTTAATGTGAGAAAATAAAATTTTGGTTTTTAAACTTTTGAATTAAATCCCAGTGTGCACCAATTTTTCGGCAAATGAATAACACAGCAGTTTTATGGTAGCACCTGGGTAGTTCCAAGTGAACGGTGTGCGGAGGATCTAAGCATTGTGAATATGAATTATACCTGTGCTAAGTATTTCGTCCAGAACCCGCTTATTATTGGTATATGTAAAGAAGGTCTTGAAAAAGGTCTTAGAAGGAGAGAGAAACGTTGGCCTATTTTTAATTTGAGAAAATAAAATTATGTAGTTTTAACTTTTGAATTAAATCCCAGTGTGCACCATTAAAAAAAGATAAATATAAGAATATATATATATATATATATATATATATATATATATATATATATTGTTGTTAGGTCGCTACCAGGATACCTGGGAAAGTCCAGGACGGAGCTTATTTATGTCCCAAGTTCCTAACAGAGTGGTTCTGGGACTGCTACTCCAGCCTGGGTGTTTTCTGTTTTCCTGTGGCATCTCAGGTGGATAATAAAAAAGCAGCCAGAGTGTTGAGCTCCAGTCTAGGGAAAAACACAGGAAAATTGCCTGTATGAATTTGTGTTTTCTGAATGTTCTCTGTTTTGGGGAGACAGGCTGTAGGCCTGCTCCTGGTTAGGATAACTAACCTGTGTTAGTTAGAAGTGGCAAGAGTTTGGTTGTTTTACTAAAATAATGAGAATTTTTCAGATTTTAGTAAATAACCCCCTTAGGGGCAAATTCACTAAGATTCGTAGTTGCGCCAGGCGCAACTTCGCCGCACTTTGCTACACTTCGCCAGGCGTAGTTTCGCTAGTGCTCCGCAAATTCACTAAAATCCAAAGTTGCACACAGGTGTAGCATAAGGTTGCGAAGTTGCGCTAGCATTGATTCGCTAAGCAAAGCGAAGTTACGCTAGCCTATCACCCATAATATAGAAAAAAACGCCAGCGTCGTGAACTTTTTTTGAAGCAATCCCTATCTAATCTATTGCGCCTGGTCTGAGGTGGCGAAGGAAGTCTAGCGTAAAAGGTAGCGTTCAGTACACTGCGTGCGTTAGTGAATTTGCGTAGTTATGTCCGTAGCGAAAATTCGTCTAGCAAATTTACGCCAGCGTTCGTTAGTGAATTTGCGAAAATGCCCAACGCTAGCGAATTGGTGCTTCGGCGCTTAGTGAATTTGCCCCTTAGAGTCTTATTTATCAACACTCATTTTAATGGTTTTAGGGTATGGACACACATGCGTTTCTCCGCTGCATTTTCAGCACATTCTGCTCCACGTTTTTTAAGAAATCTTTTTACGCTAGCGTATTTATGCATACGCATTATGTATATTATGTATTTTTTAAAAAACCATGGCATGGACATCCCGAAAACGCATATGTGTGGCTTGTGTGAAAGTCTTTGTGTGACTTAATGATTATATTAAAGTCTGGCCCAGAAACATCTGGGAGTTAAAATAAATGGTCCATTACATATAAAAAAAAAATTAGACAGAGCAGTATATATATATATATATATATAGATATATATATATATAGATATATAACTAACACGAACCTCTAAGGGTTAAAAAAATGCATATATATATATATATATATATATATATATATATATATATATATATATATATATATATATATATATATATAAACCTAATAAACCTCCACGTTATTCAAGTTGAACTTGTTGTAAAGGTGTCCTTGTTGTGTCGTCAACTGCTCCGGCCCAGGGTTATACCAATGAGCACCACAGAGCGATCCTCTTCTGGCTTCTTCTTTCTTCATATTTCCTGGGGCAAACACATGCACAGTTGAATGAAATAGTCAACTTTTTAGTTACAGTTTGGCTTTTCGTTCTACTGCGCATGCGCAGCCACGCAAAGAAAGAGGTAAATGGAAGAGGGTCACTCCCCGGTGCTCACTGGTATAACCCAGGGCCAGTGCAGTTTTCTGCTGATTGGAGCACTGGCCCAGGATTTCAGGTAAGTCAATACAATTACTTGGGGGAGCCTAACATTTGGCACCCCCAAATGCACAAAGCCTTTCCTTCTCCTTTAATATATGTTGGCTACTACTCTTCAGAGGAGAGCAATATATTTTATTCCAAATATAATGAAAGATTGGCAGAAAATGTGTAGTTGGCAATTTCTTAGCTGAAAACATTAAACAGCTTTTGCTTTGTAACCTCCTCATATGAAATGCAGTGGAGCAGCCTCTTAATAGTGAAAGGGCAGGTAAACCATTTGACATCCGCTGGGGAAAAAAATGGATTTTTGTTTTTGTGTTAATCAGTTCATACTGCCTCATCTGCACTTAAGAAGACCCGCAATTAAAATTTGCACTTAATGTCTGGCCCCAAGCTTGCTGCTATTCAAAGGACTTATCTACATACACAAGGGATGGAAAAGGGCCTTTTGAAAGTAAATAATTGAAATAATTAGAGGCACTTGGAAGAGTGCAGGTTTCCCCTTTGCGCCTGGTATGGGAATCTTCTCCTTCTGTCGGAGAACAAATTAGCCCCATATGCTGATGTATGTACTCCTAATAGCAGTTTATTTAGTGTGCCAAGACCCAGGTCTGTTTGGTCAAAGTATGTCTATAGAACAAAGACACAGAAAAACATGCAGTTTTTATTTTAACCCTTCATGCCTGAGAGAAACATCATCATATTTAGAAAAAGCTTCAGATCATCAAATACATCAAACATGTATATGAATAGGAAACGAGTACCCAAAACACTAAATATGACAGTATGGTTATAAAAAGAGCATTAAAACAAAATTCTGAAAGAATCTAAAATGATGCTGGGTTTCTTTAAGCTGTAACTGATTATTACAATATACAGTATAAAAGGAGGTGGCAAGAACTATTGAACACAGTTTTAAAATCAATTTGATTTTTTTTGTGTCTATGTATACACTTAGGGGGTTATATACTAAACTCTGAATTTATCTCATATTTTATAAAAAAAAAAAAAAAAAATAACATGACCAAACTCCCATGACTGATTTGGCCTTATTTATTAATAAAAAAAAACTTAAATTAATCGGTTCGGGAAAAAACCCAATAAAATAGAGCAAAAACCTGAATCTTCAGATTTTTACAGACTTTTTCCCTTCATCTTTTGATTTTTTTTGGGATTTTTCACAAAAATTCCAAATTTATCCGATTTTCGGGCTAAATCAGCACAAAAAACGATATCTTCAAATTGAGATTGGTGCCTCTCCCACTGACTTATACAGGGCTAGTGATGGGCGGATTTATTCACCAGGCGTGAATTCCTGTTGAATTCCCGCGATTCACCGCTGGCAAATAAATTTGTGAAACTGCCGTGAAAATTCACCGGTGTCAAAAAGAATGGTCGCCGGTGTCTGTTTTTTTGGACACTGGCGCATTTTCGTGATTGTCAAATGTTTCGTGATTTTTTCACTGTTTCGCGAATTTCATGGCGAATTTGCGAATTATTCGGCGAAACGCCACAGATTCGCCCATCACTATACAGGACCTCGACAGGTCTGAGATGGTGGATTTCGGATTTGGGCTTTTTGCAGCATTGAGGTATAACTAATCTCAAAAAGTTTTAGGCTTTTATGTTATATCTTTGTGATGTTAAGTGGATATTGCTATGCCGTAAAGTGCAAATAATGTACCTGCAATGCACATCTTGATGGTGCTGCAAATGTATATGGACTGGAGGTGCTAATAAGTGAGAGGTGTTAATAAATTAACCCTAAAGTCTCTTGAGAGGTGGCTTGCAACACAAATGTTAGCAATACAATAATGTTTTTCCTTCCATTTCTGTAATAATATTATTATTCAAATCTAGAGTGAGATTTGTAAGGAAGCAGTTAATTGTAAAAACTTGTGTTACTTCCTCACCTTTTTTTAACAGCATTACTCATTTCCATATGCTTATTGGATCCCAAAGCTCATAATGATATCCAGCAGTAATCATGGGGCAGTTAATCATATATAGCACAGAAGAATGTTCCTTGATGAAACATAATTTCCTGGCCACTTAAAGTAGTGAATGGCCCTGTATGTGTTTCAGTCAGTGTGTTAGTCTGTTATTTGTTTGAAATAATGGTATTTTTTTCCTTTGGACCCGTTTTTCCCTGTGCATCAGTAATGAAGAGATGGGAGACACATATGAGAATTATGTAATAAAAACATAAATACAAGTATTCACCCTCATTTGGAACAAGAAGAACTATCTTTTCTTGCAACACTCCGTTACTGAAACTAATTATTGAGGGGGGATCAAAGATCACAATAGGGAACAACTTTCACCAGTTCAATATTAGTGTGTGTATATGGGGGGGGGGGCTGTACCATAAACTTATATACATAACAAAAAGAAGTTTGGCTATTACCACTTTAATACCAATAAATAATACCACTTTAATATCAATATTTACCGGATGTATCTTAAAATCTGTTAATTTCAGGTACATCCTCTATATATATGGGAATTACCCTACTGAATGCCATTAATGTGTATTTTTTTTGCTTAAACACTTTATTACTGTCCTCTGAGTTAATGTGCTCTGTCTGCAGTGATACTGTATTGCCTGGGACATGTACTATGTAAATGAAATCTGATATGTTATTCCCAATGTGTATATCCATTAACAAAGGGCTCACATTTCCAAACAAAATCTGGTAATCTGCAACCTGTGGTTTTACCATCTGTCACTAAACTACAACTCCCAGCATCTCCACCTTTAGTTCTCAGTGGAGACTAGGGATCCTGGCCACAGTTGTCCACATAAAACATTTTTTTCCAACAGTCAATGCCTGTCCTGGAGGATGGCCACTCAGTCGGTAGCTTCCAGTGATTGGCCTGAGTTTTATTCCAGCCAGGACACTATCTGCAAGGAGTTTGTGTGTTGCCCCCATGTCTGTGTGGGCTTCCTCCATCTTAGACTAGTGTGTGAACAAAGTAAATTTTCAACAAACAGCTCACTCGTATACTGTGTTATACAGGAAAGCCCTGGAGCTATAACACAGGGGCTGCATAACAAGGGATCTGAATGACCAGAAGCCAGATTTGACTGGTTTATGTTTAAAGATTGGCAGAATCAGATGCAGAGGTAGACTGGCACAAAAACTGAACTTCAATCCAAAAATAGATGCGAATTAAAAAGTTTTATTCATGCAAAAAGGAACATCTCAGAGGGAGGCCTTACGCATTTTGCGCCTTTTGGGCACATAAGTCTATGATTAAGTGCCCAAAAGGCACGAAATGCGTAAGGCCTCCCACTGAGATGTTCCTTTTTGTATGAATAAAACTTTTTAATTTGCATTATTTTTGGAGTGATTTTTTCGAGTTTTTTCCCGCACTGGAATTTTTTCAAAATCAACACTGGCGACAATTCTGACGGCACCGACATTTGACATCCATTAAAGTCAATGGGCGCATGTTTAATTGTCACCAGCGTCGGAATTGTCGCCAGTGTCGGAATTGTTGCCAGCATCAAAAAAACTTTATTTGTGTAAGGGCCATTCGCGCACGAGCGTCAACATGGACGCGAGCGCGTCAAAAACTGTCGCGCGCCGGGGTGGACGCGGGCGACGAAACGTCCGCTGACGCAACGGCGTGTGGCGTAACGACGCTAGCGTCCTCACGTTTGGCACCAAAACATTACTTTAAAAAGACGCTCTGGAAAAGGATCCTTGCTTGGTTATAATCCTAGCTCCTGGATGTGACTTGATTCCTGATTTTGGTTTGACCTTCGGCTTGTTTCCTCGGACTTCTGATTGACTTCTCCCTGCTTGACCCCTGCCTGTTTCTGGACTTCGCTCGCTATCTGCCTGCCCCCGACCCAGCTTGTTTCCGGTTACGCATGAACCCCGCCTGCCTCGACCTCGGCCTGTCCCTGACGATTCTTCTGCTTACTCCTTGGTACCCCGCTTCTGGCTAAATCTGGGACTATTGACCACTCCTTGCCTCCTCACATCTGGACTTATTAACCCAGGCTTGACAGTATAACCAAGCCCAAAATGGAGTCCAAGGAGGAGAGGTCGGTGCTGAAGACTATTTCTCAGCAGATCGCAGGTCTAGCTCAAGCTGTCCATGAGCTACAAGGCGGCTATCAAGTTATGCAAGATCAGCTACAGGCTCTGCAAGAACCAGTGACTCATTCACGTCCTGCTTCGGGTCCTTCTTTCTTGCCTCCTGAGGATTCTGGGGCCGGTTCTGGATCTTCCTCTGAACCCAAGGTGGCTTTACCTGACAAGTTTTCGGGGGATAGAAGCACCTACAGGACTTTCATTAATGGGTGCAAACTCCTGTTTACTCTAAAGCCTAATACGTATGCTACTCAGCAGGCTCGGGTGGGAACGATGATCACCCTTCTACAAGGACAACCCCAAGCGTGGGCCCACCGCTTGATGGAACAGGACAGTCCTATCCTAGCTACTACTGAAACTTTCATTCAGGCTTTGGGCGCAATCTATGAGGATCCTCACCGCATTGACACAGCAGAAATTGCCTTGGGGGCCCTTCGCCAGAAGCAGAGACCGGTGGAGGATTATATTGCCGAATTTCGGAGTTGGGCCCCAGACACGGAATGGAATGACAGGGCTCTAAAGAGACAATTCCGCATTGGGCTGTCCGACGGTCTTAGAGATGAGTTGGCTCGAGTAGGTATTCCAGATACCTTGGAAGAGTTGTTTCGGCTGGCGGTTCAAATTGACCGAAGACTGCGAGAGAGGCAGCTGGAGAAGGTGCCAGTTAATTTTTCACCGTCTCCTTCATGGGTCATTCCGGTAGCTCCGCCTCCCATCCATCAACCAGCCCCCTCCGCTGTCTCATCAGAGTCTGAACCTATGCAGATTGGTGTGGCCCGGGGGGCTTTGACAGCTGAGGAGAGACTTCGTCGCAGACATTTAAATCTGTGCTTGTATTGTGGCCAATCCGGTCACTTCCTTCGAGGCTGCCCAACTCGTCCTAAGGGTAGTACATCCGCTAAATCGTCTCCAGTTTATAATTCCTCAATTCCAACGAACTCTTTTGTGACTATTCGTCTTTCTTTACAGATGGGGCCAAGAAAGATTGAGGTTGACGCCATTGTGGACTCTGGGGCTTGTGGCTGCTTCATGAACAAGACTTTTGCTACACTGCATACTCTTCCGTTACTTCCCAAGTCCCAGCCACTCGGTATTAAACTGGCGGATGGTTCCTTGATGTCTTCTGGCTCAATTCTTCATGAGACTCCACTTTTTGTTGCTTCCCATGTTAAACATTATGAGGAAATAAAGTTTGATGTGATGGATTCCTTGTTGTTTCCTGTGATCCTAGGTCTGCCTTGGTTGAAACTTCATAATCCTTCTATTGACTGGTACACCGGTTCTCTGATATTTAACTCTTCTTTTTGTCTACAAAACTGTCAATCAAATCTTCGCTTGAAAGAGTTCATTCTTCTGGATAAAGGTGAAATTCAAGCAGTCCCTCCTGTTTATCACGAGTTTTTTGATGTTTTCGACAAAAAGGGAGCTGATTCTCTTCCTCCTCATAGGGACTACGATTGTCCTATAGATCTTCTCCCTGGTGCTCCTATCCCGTTTGGCAGAATCTACCCGCTTTCTGAGCCTGAACTTCAAACTTTGAAGAAATATATTGACGAGAATTTGGAGAAGGGGTTTATCCGAGCTTCTACATCTCCCGCTGGTGCAGGAATATTCTTTGTGGAGAAAAAGGATCATTCCTTAAGACCCTGCATTGACTTCAGAGATCTTAACAAAATCACAGTCAAGAACCGATACCCCTTACCACTTATTTCAGAACTTTTCCAAAGGTTGAGTCAAGCTAAGATTTTTTCAAAGTTGGATTTGAGAGGGGCCTACAATTTGATTCGAATCCGCAAGGGAGATGAGTGGAAGACAGCTTTTCGTTCACGTTATGGGCATTTCGAATATACAGTGATGCCATTTGGTCTCTGCAATGCCCCTGCTACGTTCCAACATTTTGTAAACGATATTTTCCGCAATCTCCTTGATCAATTTGTTATCGTTTACTTGGACGATATTTTAATTTTCTCTTCTTCTCTGGAACAACATCGTGTACACGTCAAAGAGGTCCTGTAACGCTTAAGGAAACATAAGCTTTATGCGAAGGCCTCTAAATGTGAGTTTGAAAAGTCATCCATTGGATTCCTGGGTTTCGTTGTGTCTGCTTCTGGGGTCTGCATGGATGTAAGCAAGGTGGATGCAATTCTTAAGTGGCCGCCTCCCAAAGATCGAAAGGGGGTGCAAAGATTTGTGGGCTTCGCTAATTTTTATAGAAGATTCATTAAAAAATTTTCTGCTATAATCAAACCAATCACGGACTTAACCAGCCTCAAGAGAAAATTTTTCTGGTCTTCTGAGTCACAAGAAGCTTTTGAGAAATTAAAGACACTTTTTATTTCCGCTCCAATTCTCATTCATCCTGAACCTTCTAAGCCTTTTTTACTTGAAGTTGACGCCTCTGAAGATGCGGTTGGGGCAATTATTTCTCAAAGGTCTGGAATTAAGGACAGTGTTCACCCAGTTGCTTTTTTTTCTAAGAAGCTCAGTCCCACTGAAAGAAATTATGGTGTGGGTGATCGAGAGTTATTGGCCATTAAGTATGCTCTAGAGGAATGGAGACACTTATTGGAAGGTTCGTTACATCCAATTTTAATTTTTACAGATCATAAGAATCTTGAGTACTTAAGGTCAGCCAAACGCTTAAATCCTCGCCAAGCTCGTTGGGCCCTGTTTTTCTCAAGGTTTCAGTTTCACATTACGTATAAACCCAGTTCCAAGAATGTGAAGGCTGACGCACTTTCCCGGCAATTTTCTGAAGTAGAATCAACAACTCCTCCAGCTACCATTCTTCATTCAGGAAACTTTCTGCTACTTCAAGCCTCTTTTCTCAAAAGGGTGGAGGACACCCAGCAGTCTGTTGAAGATTACCCTGATTCTAAGTGGTTACATGTAAAGGATGGTGTCCTCTTGTTTAATCAACGAATCGTGGTTCCTCCTTCACTTCGGGCTGAAGCATTGAGTTTTATGCACGATCATACTTTAGCAGGTCACTCTGGAATAAGGAAGACGTTAGATTTGGTGAGACGGTTTTTCTGGTGGCCATCGCTAGTGAAAGACTGTATTTCTTACGTTCGTTCATGCGAAAATTGTGCCAGGTCTAAAATTTCTCACCTCAAACCAATGGGTCTTTTGAAACCTCTACCACCTCCAGAGGCACCTTGGAGTTCAATTTCCATGGATTTTATTGTGGAACTTCCTCTTTCCAATAAACATAATACTATTTTTGTGGTGGTGGATCGTCTCACAAAGATGGCTCATTTCATTCCTCTCTCTCATCTCCCTTCGGCTTCTGAGACTGCGGATGTTTTCATCAAAGAGATTGTGCGGCTTCATGGATTGCCCCGAGAAATCATTTCGGATAGAGGCACACAATTTACATCCAAATTCTGGTCTGCTCTCTGCAAAGCTCTGGGAATAGTGTTAATGAAATCCTCTGCATACCATCCTCAGACTAATGGGCAAACAGAGAGAACGAATCAAACCTTAGAACAATACATCCGGTCTTTTTCTTCTTATTTGCAGGACAATTGGGTGTCAATTCTTCCTCTGGCTGAATTTTCTTACAACAACACCAGTCATTCATCTACGAAACAGACGCCTTTCTTTTCTAATTTTGCATTTCACCCTACCATGTTTCCTGGCCTTTTTCCAGAAGTATCTCTTCCTTCGGTCCAGGATAGACTTACATTTCTGAGGGAGAATGTGGAGGTGCTTCAACACATGATCCGCAAGGCTCAACTCCAATTTAAAGTTTTTTCGGATCGAAGACGGGGAGCAGATCCAAACTTTCAAATAGGAGACAAGGTATGGTTAGCCTCTACCAATCTTCGCCTTCCTCATCCATCAAAGAAGTTTGCCCCTAGATTTGTTGGGCCTTATCCAATTAAAAGATGTGTTAATCCAGTTACCTTTGAACTAGAACTTCCGGGGTCCATGAAGATCCATCCAGTTTTCCATGCCTCCTTATTGAAGAAATTTCATTCTAGTCCCTTCTCCTGCCAGCATCCTGTTCCTGTTCCTCCTGTCATTTGTCAAGAAGGGATTGAGTTTGAAGTGGAACAAATTTTGGATTCTCGGCTTCGTTGGGGGAAATTGCAGTATTTGGTCAAGTGGAAGGGGTTTTCGGTTGAAGAGAATTCTTGGGAACCGGTAGGAAACATCCATGCTCCTAGGCTCATCAAAGCTTTCCACAAGAAACATCCTGAGAAACCATCCAGAGGTGTCCAGAGGCCACCCCTCGGGGGGGGCAATGTAAGGGCCATTCGCGCACGAGCGTCAACATGGACGCGGACGCGAGCGCGTCAAAAACTGTCGTGCGCCGGGGTGGACGCGGGCGACGAAACGTCCGCTGACGCAACGGCGTGCGGCGTAACGACGCTAGCGTCCTCACGTTTGGCGCCAAAACATTACTTTAAAAAGACGCTCTGGAAAAGGATCCTTGCTTGGTTATAATCCTAGCTCCTGGATGTGACTTGATTCCTGATTTTGGTTTGACCTTCGGCTTGTTTCCTCGGACTTCTGATTGACTTCTCCCTGCTTGACCCCTGCCTGTTTCTGGACTTCGCTCGCTATCTGCCTGCCCCCGACCCAGCTTGTTTCCGGTTACGCACGAACCCCGCCTGCCTCGACCTCGGCCTGTCCCTGACGATTCTTCTGCTTACTCCTCCTTGGTACCCCGCTTCTGGCTAAATCTGGGACTATTGACCACTCCTTGCCTCCTCACATCTGGACTTATTAACCCAGGCTTGACAATTTGCCGGTGGGGAAATGAGGAAATTCACTGCTAATTCGCATCTGCCGAATAAATTTGCCCATCACTAATCAAAATCTACTTTTCGGAAACCTACTCCGACATCATCCGGCACGGGTGATGGGGAAATCACCCGTGCGGATTTTGATTAGTGACGGGCAAATTTAAAATTAAAATTCGCGTTTGCGCCCATCGTTAATTTTGATAAATAAGTTAGCCCCCTAATTGGTGAAAACTGGACACTAGCCCACCACTTACAGTCACGGTTCATCTTCTGTGTTGTCAGTGCTAATTCTGCCAAAAGGCAACGTTTTTGAAGTTTTTTTTACGCCATTACAATTCCGATGCATGGCGAAAAATTAAACATTCGCCCATTGACTTTAATGTGCGTCAAATGTCAGTGGCGTAGGAATTGTTGTCGGTGTCAATTTTGATGTGCTACTTGACACCGGCATAAAAATTTGCGTTTCGCCCATCACTAATTTTGATAAATACTGTAGCCCCCTGATAAAAATTGGACACTAGCCCACCACTTCCAGTCACGGTTCATCTTCTGTGTTGTCAGTGCTGATTCTGCCATAAGACAATGTGAGGACATTGGTATTCATAGTCACCTTTTTTTCCTGTAACTGTTTTTTTAGATCTACAAGAGATCTAACCCCTTACTCCCTCAGTTCAGAGGATCTAGTACAGAAGGCTCATGAGTAGGAATGGGCGAATTTGACCCGTTTCGTTACGCCAAAAATTTGCCTCCAGCGAAATGTTGCAGTCACCCATTAAAGTCTATGGGTGTCTAAAAAAAATTTTGCGCAACAAAAAAATTTTCATGTGCATCTTTTTTTTTTTTGATGCACGCCGCCATACAAGTCTATGGGCGTAATGAAGGCGAAAAAATTCGCCCATCCCTACATAAGCACCCCTGGTTATTGGGTGGATTGTATACATCTACCTTCTATCTACCTTTATTTAAAAGGGAACTCCTAGACAACAAATATCTAACAGGTGGCTCCACAGGTTTGTGCATAAGGAGGAATATGCCATATCCCCACGCAGACAAAAAAAATTCAAAAAAGCTCCTAGCATTTTATGTTCAGAAATCGTTTCTTTTCTCCATTAATGTTCTCTGTGTGTGTTAAATAATATCCCGACAAGATTGCTTCTCTGTGCTGCACAGCTGAATTTTACAAAATTTAGAGAACATATTAAGTGTATTGTTCATTTTTCTTCAGACATGACAAATGCTGTACTGTAAACATTTCTGGGTGCATTTACATAAAAAGTACACCGTGAAAGTAAAAAATGATTTGACATCCCAAGAAAATACATTTACTGTAGCATGTTTATTGATTCTTATTATAATGCTCAAAACATTATTTATGTATATTCTCTGCAGCTGAATGTTTACTAAGGAATGGAAGGAAATCAGGTGTGGTTCCCAGCTTGTAAACAGTCTTTCCTGAATGTAAAACTTTAAAGGATTTTATTCCTAATCACTCTATACATCTCTTTATTTGTTTGTATTCCTGCCCATTGCTCGATGAGCTGACAATCTAGTTCCACCATCAACTAGAGTTGTTATTTGACCAGTAAAATTGATGCTTTATGTCAAATATTTCATAAAAGATCAGTAAGACTTGCCCTTTATACTTCAATTCTAACTGCATATGTCTTACATACAGATGCAGCCACTTTGGTTTGTCTGTTTGACACAGAATAACTAAACACAGATATCCCATTTATCTCATTTAACACAGAAAACTGCGTCACAACATCCCATCTAATTAAAGCATTCACCATTGTGAACAATGGAGCTTTGGTATGCTAATGAAAAGGTTAAATGCATTAAATGAGTTAAGATGACTTAAGATAACACAGTTTCTTCAATTACCCCTGAGTCATGACGCATTTAACTCACAAATCCAAGTGGCTTCATCTGTAACATTTTTCCCTCAGCTTTGTCTTCTGTATAAATATGTAAGTGATTTTGCTGCATTAACAGCATCCTAACTAGAGAAACCACCACTTCACCTCATTTTCCCCTTGATGCCATGTGGTATGACTAACACCGATTAATGTTGGCTATTTCCCCAGACCTATTGTACCTGCTGCAGGAAACAATTAATATTATGTAACTAGAGGACAGATTTATCAAAGGTCGAATTTCGAAGTGAAATATACTTCGAAATTTGACCATCGAATGGCTATACTTCGAATATCGAAGTCAAAGGATTGCGCAAATAGTTCGATTAAATCCTTTGAATCGAACGATTCAAAGGATTTTAATCCAACGATCAAAGGATTATCCTTTGACCAAAAAAACTTATTATAACTTAGCCAAGCCTATGGGGGCTAACATTGGGTTTGGTAGCTTTTAGGTGGAGAACTAGGGGGTCGAAGTTTTTTCTTAAAGAGACAGTACTTCGACTATAGAATAGTCGAATAGTCGAACGATTTTTAGTTTGAATCCTTCGATTCAAAGTCGTAGTCAAAGGTCGAAGTAGCCCAAGAAACACTTCGAAATTCAAAGTTTTTTTACTTCGAATCCTTCACTCGAGCTTTGTGAATGGGCCCCTAAATGTGTAGGCTGTATATGTCTAATTTCTTTTCAAGTCTCTACAAATTCTGGTTCATTACTTTCTGGACTGTTCATCTTTCTCTGTTTTGCTCACACTTTTTTTTTTAAAATCCTGTTTTCCACAGCATTCCCATAATTTAACTAAGCCTCTTCCATTGTCTACCACTACCCAGTCGTTCCATTGCTGGGTTTCAAGACTTTATATGGGTAACAGAGATTTACAGTATGAGCAAAAGGCATTTCTAATGCTGAATAATAAAAACTCTAATCATTTAAACTCTGTCTCAGTTATATATATTTAGCATTGTTGCAAATTAAAAGGAAATCATTCACAAGCAAGTGTCCATAAATCAGAAATCCAGTATTGAAAAGGAAGTTAAACAAAATCATATGCTGCCACTGGCACATGGTCAGAAACAAATGTTACTACAAAGGTTTCAAATCACCCAGATGCTTTGCATTGTCTCTGCAATATCCTCAACCAGCATCAGACCAACACAAATAAAATGCTCAAGCATCAACTTGATTTTCCCATATTAGGTTAATTCCATTAGGCTAAAACATTCTTTTAATCATCATGTCTATTTTGGAATTGATATGGGCTGCAAGTGTAGTACAGAGGAATAAGAGTTAGAGCTGAATGGTTTTCAAAAGTCTGTTAGTAACTATTCAGTGTCAGGCTACAATTACAAAGATAATACAATATTACAAAGTAAATAAATAATACGATACACACAATAATCCAGGGAGAAATATTATATTATATAATATATATTAACATTATAACATCATTATCTAATAATAAAGATTGAATTCAGCATTAGAAATCATATACATAGTTATTATAATAGCAAAGAATATTAATTTATAAAGAAAGAGACAGCCCAAAGCATAACTTAAGTTTTAAAGTAGTGACATTTTTGTGATGCTTAGGCCTGTTGTGTGAGGTTTAAGAAGCTCTTAGTTATCTTCTTTACCATAGAAACCTGGTTAGTCAGCTTAAACCTTAAGCCAGTTATAATTACTTGTGTTATGTACCACCAACGAATGTATATCGATCATTCACCTGCTTCAAGGACTGGCATATATTACAATGTATATTTGACTGCAAAAATAATTGTTGGTAAGAGCAGCATTTGTTTCTGTAGACTTCACGTAATACAATTTATTACCGTCCATTTACCATAGTGGAGTGTGATGATGTGCAATTCTGTGTGAATTTGTTGCAGTGATGACATTCTCCCTGCTTAGTTTTATAGGCTTTTCATTCACCATGTGTTGGAACAAGTTGACAGATTATTGGGAGGGACTGGGGTTTATTATTGGGGAACTGATGGTTTTGGTACACATAGGTACCACTGACAAAGTTAGAGGAGGTGGGGTAGTCCTCAAGAACAATTTTAAAAAACTAGGTGTAAAGTTGAAGCGTGGACTTCCAAGGTAATTTTCTTAGAGATATTATCTGTGCAACGAGCAACATTAAGAAGACAGAGGGAGCTTAGGGAGATTAATGTGTGGCTGAGAGATGTTGGGAGGAGGGTTTTGGGTTTTTGGAGAACTGGGCTGATTTCTCAGTCGGCTGCAGGCTCTTGGCTAGGGATGGGCTGCACCTTAATGATGATGGTGCTGCTGTTTAGGGAGAGAAGATGGCTAGATGGCTTTGTTTTGGAGGAACAGACGCAATAGAAAAGGAGGGGTGTGTGTCTGTATGTTAGGCAGGATTTAAAAGCTTATATGAAGGAGGAGGGGGCAGAAGCCTTATGAGTAGAGTTCTTCACCAACTGTAAAGAGTCTAGCAAATTAATTGTAGGAGTATGCTATAGACCCCCTAATGTAAGTGAGGCTAAGTTTCTGATGTAAATAGAAAAGGCTGGTAGTTTGGGTAAAGTAATGATAATAGGGGATTTTAATTACCCAGATATTGACTGGAGCAACAGTTTTGCCAGATCAGTTAAAGGAAACAAGTTTATAAACTTGTTGCATGACAATTTAAACAAATATACACTGGGGCAACAAAAAAACATGAATTTCAGAAAATCTAATTTTAGTGCCTTGAGGGCTGAATTGGAGAAAAGATGATGTCATTCCAATATTTAAAATGGAATTGCGATCTCAGCCTAGCAATTATAGGTCAGTAAGTTTGACATCTGTGATGGGCAAATTATTTAGAGGCTTGTTAAGGGATCACATTCAACATTTTGTCCTAGTGAATGGTATTATGAGCAGCAATCAGCATGGCTTTATTAAGGATAGGTCATGTCAGACAAATTTGATTGCTTTTTATGATGAGGTAAGCAGGGCCGCCATTAGAAATCACAGGGCCCCGCACAATAAAATGTTCAGGGCCCCCTGGGCCCCGCTCACCCCTGCCCCCAAGCCCCACCCCAGATCCCACCCACTCCACACTACAGTTAAAAGACCACACAGACATCAGTGCTAAGAAAGGTAAACCCCTATTATTCTTCCTCTCCTCCCTCAACCTCTATTCTTCTAGTCTCTATTCTTTACATGCTATAATGTATTATTCCATCTATTTAGCTTCATAGAAACAGGGAATGGCCATGGAATAGGCCAAATGTTTAGCAGCATGAGGGCCCACTGATACCTGGGCCCACTCTCAGTACTATTATTCTTCCTCTCCTCCCTCAACCTCTATTCTTCTAGTCTCTATTCTTTACATACTATAATGTATTATTCCATCTATTTAGCTCCATAGAAATAAGGAATGCCCATCAAATAGGCAAAATGTTTAGCAGCATGAGGGCCCACTGATACCCGGGCCCACCGGACTTTTCCTGGTATCCCGGTGGGCCACTCCAGGGCACCCCTACAAGTAAAAAAAGATAATTGGTGATCAGAGCCCACCTATAAGTTAAAAAAAAAAAACATTGGTGCCAGGGCCCCCCTTACAAGTAAAAAAAATTGATGGCCTAGCCCCCCCTGAAATTATAAAAAGCCATTGGTGATCAGGGGCCCCCTGCAAGTAAAAAAAATTGATGGCCTGCCCCCCCACAAGTTATAGAAAGCCATTGGTGATCTGGGGCCCCCCTGCAAGTAAAAAGAAATTGGCCAGATCCCCACAAATTTTTAAAAAAATTGCTTGCCAGGGTTTTGTCTATGGGGGGGCCCGGACATGCTTCACTTACTTGATTAGCCGGGTCCCCTGCTTTCAGCGTTCTGCCAGCTTCACAAAATAGGACACAGCAGCTCCGTGCATGGAAGCTTTTCTCTTATCAAGATTTCCTGTACCCTCGTGGTCCTTTAAGAATAAGTCCCGGTAAAGCTGTACAGGGATTGGAAGGGGACTTATTCTTAAAGGACCAATGAGGGTACAGGAAATGTTAATAAGAGGTATAAAGGTATAACCAACTAAGCTGGTAAAAGGTATGGAAAATCTTAGCTATGAGGAAAGACTGGCCAAATTGGGGATGTTCACACTGGAGAGGAGGCGCTTAAGGGGTGATATGATAACTATGTATAAATATATAAGGGGATCATATAATAATCTAATTAGTAATGGGTGAATTTCTCCCGTTTCGCTTGCCGAAAAATTCACGAATTTCCCACGAAATTCGCGAAACGGCAAAGAACTTGTGAAAAATGGATGCTATGCAAAAATTGATGCTCACTTCAATTATGGACACGCATTAGAAAAGTCGCTCGCGTCAATTTCGGTGCAGGCGTTAAAGTCGAAAGGCCATCCGAAAAGTGTTGACAAGCGGCGATTTTGATGTGAGCGACTTTTCAGCAAATTTTCACTGGAGTTTCACTTATTTATTTGCCAGCAGCGAAACATGGTAATTTGCTGTGAATTCACGCTAGGCGAATTTATTCGCTCATCACTAAATCTATACCAGTGAGCACTACAGAGTCATCTTCTGCCGGCTTTTTCTTTCTTCAAATTTCCCAGGGCAAACGCATGCGCAGTTGAATAAAATAGCCGACTTTTTAGTTAAAGTTCAGCATTTCGTTCTACTGCGCATGCCCAGCCGCTCGAAGGAAAGAGGAAGACAGAAGAGGATTGTTCCATGGTGCTCACTGGTATAATCCCCGGGCCGGTGCAGTTTTCTGTTGATAGGAGCACCAACCTGGGGTTTCAGGTAAGTCAATACAATCTCTTGGGGGTGCCTAACATTTGGCACCCCCAAGTGCACAAAGCCTTTCCTTCTCCTTTAAAGTTAATGGGCGTCCGAATAATTTTGACAGTTATGATGCGTAACAATTTCTTTTTGTATTGACAAGTCTGTCAAAATTGTAAAATGTTACTTTTTTTACATTTACTTTAGTTCATGGCACATACCTAAAACTCAATTGCAGATATAGACAAGCTACTACTTTTGCAGACTTCCCTGCTAGGTTGCCAGTATACACAGCTCATAGCATCACATTTTAATCATTTTAGGCAATGAAATTCTATCTGTATAAACGAATTCACTTTTCATTTCCCACCAATCTCTGGTGTTCTCTGTTATGTTCAACACCAAGTAGCCATGATCTCGGATCATCTTTAGAGCAAATAAAGCGATAACAGAAGAAAAAAAAAATGCTTTGACACAGAAATTGGAAAACAATTCCAACAACATTAAGTTGAAAAGCAGTTTTATAGATTGTTAAGCTTTTAATTTTCTGATTATTTCCACAGTGGGAGTTTTAGTACAATCTCAACTGATATTCTTATATCTATTGATGTTATTATTATTTTCTTTTATTATTATTACAGTTATAAGAGGCGATAATTGCCATCAGTGTAGAGGAGAAATAACTGCTAAATACTCTCCCTGCAGACCAAACCTTCCTCTCAGCATTCCTCAAGATTTTTTTTAAATAAATTAATTGCAAGAGCACTTAAATATCTTGAACATGATTGTCTTATGTGCCATCTTCAAAGAAACAATATGTTGAAGCATCAGAGGTCAGGTAGCTAAATGCTAACCCAGTGTGAATGAATTATTTTAATTTAACCCATCCAAAGCCAGAATCCATTGATAAATAAGAATCGTTTTTTGCCGATCTAAAAGAAAAGATGTATGGGAAAGTAGATGTCACTAATAATTTAAAATAAATAAATAGACCTTTATGGTATTGTGATAAGTTCTGGTTTTAGTTTTTGCAATTCACAAATTTAAAAGCCATTTTCATGCACAACAGCCTCACACAGTGCCCCCACTCATGCAAACATATGTGAATTTACAAAAAAAAAAACAGAAAGACGGGCAGAGCACTATTTTAGCATTTAGGAAAAAACATGGGCAATACAACCATTTGCGAATAAATATGCACTGCACAAACTTTATAAATGACCCCCAGTGTGATTCACATCTTTTTCACTTTTCCAGCCCTCCCTCATTCAAGTTGCCCTTATTTCTGCACCAGTAATGCATGTTGCAGCTCTGCTTAGTTGCTGGCATCAAATTACTAAACCATACTAGTCTACTAGCCTGGGACTCATCCTTCATCCTTGCGCACTATGATCTGAAAGCAACATCAGGATGCAGTTTCTTATTTTAAGAGCTAACATAAAAGCACCTTATTCGGCAGATTTACTTAGCTCGAGTGAAGTATTAGAGTAAAAAATACTTTGAATTTCGAAGTATTTTTTTGGCTACTTCAGCTACGACTTCGACTAAAAAACGTTCGACTATTCGACCATTTGATAGTCGAAGTACTGTCTCTTTAAAAAAAACTTTGACCACCTACTTCGCCACCTAAAACCTACTGAGCACCAATGTTAGCCTATGGGGAAGGTCCCCATAGGCTTTCTAAGCTTTTTTTGATCGAAGGAAAATCATTCGATCGATGGATTAAAATCCTTCGAATCTAGCGATTTTTCCTTTGATCGTTGATCGATGGAAATGCGGCAAATCCTTCGACTTCGATATTCGAAGTCGAAGGATTTTATTTCGACGGTCGAATATCGAGGGTTAATTTACACTCGATATTCGACCAATAGTAAATGTGCCCCCAAGTGTTTTGTGTACATGTACACATATTGACATACTGATGGTGTTGCCGGAATAACCGGACCTAGGGGCATCGTGTCCATTTCACCTTTAATCTGATGTCTAATCCACATGCCCATGAATTTTCATCCAATTTCACATGAATAGGCCAACTGTAATCCAGTGCACAGAACAGTTTATTTGTGGACATATACAGCTAGGCAGTAAGTTAAAACAGGCCAAATCTTTACTACAATGACAAGATCTACTAACAGCTGTGTAATGGTGTAATCATGACAATTAAAATGCATTATAAGGCCCATTTATGGGCTTTTATGTAAAGCACTTAGTCTCAGGCCCAAAATTAGCTAGTTGAGATAAGCTGCCTTATTTCAGCCCTACAGCAGGTAATTGCCTCCTCTTTTTTGCGCATTCATAAATGTTGATTTGATGCAAACAGACTCAGCAGATTTCTCAGAAGAGACAGTAGTCTTTGCGTTTTGAACCGAAACCTTCCAAAGCCTGTTCACACTGAAGCTGATCAAATGCCAAAATAAGAGGAGGCTACTGCCGCAGTAGGGCTGAAATCAGCCAAGGTATTTCAGCTAGCTGATTTCGACCCGTGTGACCCTTGCCTTAAACACTATTTTGCCATTTTATGAATCATCAGAATTAGAAATCCATGTTATTGGTTGTAATGAAAACCATATAATAGTTAAACCGTGGGATGTCATATAATTATTCAAACTCGGTTCAAAGTGAAACTGGCAATTAATATACAGTATTTCCATTATGTACAAGATTAAATTATTTGCTTTTAAAAATATTATAGTAAAAGTGTTGTACAGGTATGGGATCTATTATATAGAATGTTTAGGATCTGGACATTTCTGAACAAGGGGTTCTGTAGGGCTGTTGTACACACTTAAAAAGGAGATAATGCCCTGGTGCTAACAGAAGTATTATATAGAATTTACAAAAATGCTGTTGCACTCTAGGGACTTTTGCAGTAAAAAAGCTTTATTATAATAATAAAGTTTTTTTACTGCAAAAGTCTCTCTCTCTCTCTTTATATATATATATATATATATATATATATATATATATATATATATATATATATATATATTTACATTTTGATTGAAAGTAGTAAACTATTAATAAAGCCATTAATTTTGAAAATTCCTAATTTGTGCATTTACAACATACGAGTCCAAACATTTAAGAAGAAAAACAATTGACTCCACTTTATCAACACCTCTTTCAAAATGCATCCGAGAGTGGCTGTGGTTGCTACGATAATGTTTAAAACACTCATCAAACACAAATAGAAATCTTCTCCAATTAGACATTCTCCTGATGAAAATATAAATGCATACATGTTTAGAATGTTCCATTGTAATGAAATCATTTTATCTGATTATTTCACACAATGCAATTCTATATTTCAATCTACCCTGGAGGCTCTTTCTCTTTTTTTCTTACCCAAAGAAAAACCTTTTTTCCTTTCAATTCATATATCACATAAATGATATTCACTCAAAAAGTAGAATACTGCATGATATTGTTATCTATTTTTTCATATACAGGTGATAGCAAATGTTTCATTTTCATGTGCTGCTATGAAGCTTGAATTACAGGCATTTATAAAAACCACGTTTGACTAATTATGAACCAGGAATCCAATACTGCAACGACAGGTCTACAAATAATTTTACTTTTATCAGCTGAAGAAAAATGAAAAGCAAGGGTTGCAGGGTGAGTCTCATAATTTGTTATGTCATCTTAAAGTAATGACACTGAATAAAATAAAGATATAAATTTTAAATAAAAAAATGATCTGCTTAGAGAGTTTGGTGTAGTTAAAAGCTTGGACATCTTACAAGCGAGCAACTTTAAATGTATTGTACAATGTCTTAACTTCCAGAATACATCTTACCTCCCTCTGTGTTTTGAATAAATCAGTAATAAAGGTTTTTACTATCAAGCTTATTCTATGAGCCAAAAACAGTCCCCAAGTTGGTTTCCAGAGCTCCCATGATTCCCTTTATTACAGTCAACTAGTATACTAAACTGAGGTGCACAACACACATTAAAACAAATATTGGGTCCCCAAGTTGACAACACAGTAATGATTCACAAATAAGTATTATTATTACTGCTAAAACAATTACTATTTCTACTATTTCTAATAATAATAACAATCAACCAACCACATAATAGTTGCATTTCTGTTTCTCTATTCCCCTGTCTTTATCTGTTCCTATAATATCCCAACCACATTCTTATCCTTACTAGCGATGAGCGAATTTATTCACCAGGCACAAATTAGCTGTTTCGCCACGGGTGAATAAATTTGCAAATTTGTCACGAAAATTCGCCATTGTTGAAAAATTTTCAAAACAATAAACAGACGCCCCATGACTTTAATGGACGCTGGCGAATTGTCGCCGGTGTCAAAATCACCGTTTTGCACAATTTTTACCAGTTTCGCAGGAAATTTGACAAATTCGTGGAGAAGTGTAACTGGACAAATTCATCACTAATCCTAACCATCCAATTCAGTGTCGGACTGGCCCGGGCCAGACCCCCTCTGCAGTTTTTTAAAGAAATGTTTTTGCCTGTTTTCGGCAACGTGCAGCCCCGCTGCTTGCGCATGCATGCCGAGTGGTGCATTCAAACAGTCACGCTCGGCACCTTGCAGTATAATTGTATAGCACTGCCCTATTATTCATTTCTTGTTGTATACAAACTATTTTGGAAGTTCATCAACACTTGATCATTTTTATCTGGGCCCTTACCATAGCTACCAATCAGTTATTAGTTATTTGCAGCCTGTTTTAAGTAGAACAAGGAATGCAAAGAATTGGTTGGTGAATGATATAGCAATGGTTGCTCTGTAATAAAAAAAAAGTTGGAGAGCATGCTCAGTAAGACCTAAAGCAGGCTTCTGCTATGAAATGCCAGCTTTCCCAGCCCCTGCATTAGACTGTTTAAGAGAACTTCACTACTTTGAAACACACACAAACATTTTGCTATTTTTATTTTTGTTACTCTTTAAAGTGGGTGTTAATAATCAAGTTTCTTTCAAAATGTGTCTTGTCTGGTAACACCAATAGGAAATGTTACTCTTTATATGTGGTTATTTAACCAACATTTGCATTTATATACTGTACATATAAACAGTTTCATTGATACATAAGATTATCTAAGGTATCTAGTACAGATACAGGTATGTAATAAAAGCACTTCAAATGCATTCACCTAGGCTGCTTGAGTAAGTATGACTTACTTGATCCATAGACCAATCTAAATATTTAAGTTACAATAACCGTGTAGTGGTTTTGAATGTTTGACATTACAATTATTTGCTTAAAATGGAGTTTATAAGAGATGGATGTCCCTTAATTCTGAGCTTTCTGAATTATGGTTTTCCAGATAAAGAATTCTGGATAGAGTCAACAAAAAATTGGAATACAGTTTCAACTAACCAGCACAGTTAGAATTTCTGATAACAAGGCAACCATTAAAGCAAAGTATTATTTTCTAATGTTCCTAGGCACCTTGCTCTCATCTTTGTTTTATCCAGTTCGTAAATAATTTGACTTTGAATCTGCTATTCATATATTTTACACCATATACACCACCAAGTCAACAATTATTTGTCACTTTTTTGTGTATTGAGTTAAGAAACTTTCCAAGACCCCAAAGTATTTCTTTTATTTGCACTAATATTCATAAGTGTCTCATAAGTGTCTCTGGATTAATTATCTCACATTAAGATAAATATAAATATATTGCTGACATACAGAAAACGAATATGCCAGGAAATTAACGTAATTTGTGCTGAGCTCATCTATGGAATCTTTCAGCCCACAGTAAAGGATCCATGCATCTGGCACCTCACAGAGTTTGCTTCAACCGGAATCTGTGGGCCACCAAAGAGCAGCTGGAGATGATACAAGTTGGTAAAAACTTAATGAAAGTCATGTGGGAGTGCAGGGAGGAGCCGCTTACTATTTCTATTTCTGTTTCTCAGAGTCTTGAAACAAAAAAGAGATAAGAAAACAAACCCTAATTATGCGATTTAAATTTTCGTTAAAATGAATGCATAAACCTATATTCATTAGCATCAGAATTTAAACTTCTGAAGACATGATTTATTATCTGTTTGGGCACAGCATTTACAAAGTATATTTTAAGCACATGCTACTTTCCAAGTGAAACTCTTCATACTGCAGGTTCTATAGGGTATTTATTAGCATCATTTAAAAAATATTTTGTAGTGATGTTTCACATTAGTAAGGCCTGGATGTGATGTTAATAATTAAGGAAAGGCATTATGCCATTAATAATTAAGGAAAGCCACGGTGAAAAATTTTTGAAAACTGATTCTCTAAAAGCAGGTAGTACCCTAATAGTAGCCAAGGAATCTGAACACCTTACTAGGGATGGACGAATTTGACCCGTTTCGTTTCGCCAAAAATTCGCCGACTTGTCACGCTGCTTGTCCATACTTGTCCATACTTTTAGCACTTTTAGTGGGATAGTCCAGTGTTCATGGGTGTTGTCAATCAAAAAGAGGATGCAAACTTTTTCTTGACTAATGCATTTGTGGACAGATTTGGGCATGTTGTGACATCCTGTGAATTCCCTGTGAAATCCCTGCGTCAGCGATGAGAAATATTAGCTCATGTATCTAGTTGAAGTATATCTAGAGCAACTGCACTTGCTGAGTAATCAGTTGAATTGAAGAAGCTACACACATGAGTAGTGAAACGTCTTTAATAATTACACAGCCAGTCCAGTTGCTGAATGAAGTCCAGTTGGATGAATGAAAACCATCATAGTTCTTATCTCCTGATTAGTGATAGGCGAATTTACACTTACTTGGGCTATCCAGACCACAAGTAATTAAGTGTCCATCTAGTGATATGAGCATGGGTTACATTGCAACTCACACATCAGGATCAGGGCCTTCACTAAATGGAAATTTCCCATAAAGGTGAATGGAACTACAACTCTTTGGCTACTGTACATGAAAATAGGAATGATTGGACGCCAGGAGGTTCTTATGGTGAAACAGAAAGAATGGTAAATTATTAGTCCAAGACAATGACCACAGGTTTTATTCACATATGAGGATGTGTTAGCAGATGTACATCACAGACGGCAGAACAGGCTGATGACATGGCATAGAGAATGTGACTCCCATAAGGCATTGTAGTCAAAGAGTGTATAAATTTTGTCAGGCAGATAGATATACTGTACCTCAAAGTGGTCCGGATCCCACCCAGTGGAGTGGTCCGGATCCCACCCAGTGGAGTGGTCCGGGAGAAGAAGTCTAAGCTTGATACCTATCCACTGTGGTCCCTTCACTAAATGCAATCTAGTAGCCTTGGGAAGCTACTCCCTGCTACAGATCCTCGATGGAGCACACAACTACTCTTGCTAGTTAAGCTCTCTATCTTACTTTCCTAGAGAGTCTATAATAGAACTATCCTGTTCTAGTTAACCTCATTCACGGGGTTCCCTAGTCCCCGACTTAGGGGCAAATTCACTAAGATTCGTAGTTGCGCCAGGCTAACTTCGCCAGGCGTATTTTCGCCAGCGCTCCGCAAATTCACTAGAATCCAAAGTTGTGCACAGGGGTAGCGTAAGGTTGCGAAGTTGCGCTAGCGTTTATTCGCTAAGCGAATCGAAGTTACGCTAGCGATGGTTAATTTGCATACGACGCCAATTTTAAATTTCAATGGAGGAATACGTAGAATCTCTACAAATGCCTGGGAAACCTTCAAAACATCAAATAATTTTTTTTTTTGCCCTACACATGTGCCCACTGTATAGTTAAGTTGCCATGAGTTAGGAAATGTAGGGGGGAAGGAGAGGAGCCCCAAAACAATTTTCGATCTTTTTCAGCCTATCACCCATGATATAGAAAAAACGCCAGCGTTTTTTGGGACTTAGAAAAAATTTGAACTTTTTTGAAGCAATCCCTATCTACTCTATTACGCTTCGCCTGGTCTGAGGTGGCGAAGGAAGTCTAGCGTAAAAGGTAGCGTTCAGTACACTATGCACGTTAGTGAATTTGCGTAGTTACATCCGTAGCAAAAATTCGCCTGGCGTAAGGGTGCAAAGTAACACTAGCGAATTTACGCCAGCGTTCGTGAATTTGCGAAGTAACGAAAATGCCCAATGCTAGCGAATTGACGCTAGCGTTCGGCGCTTCGGCGCTTAGTGAATTTGCCCCTTAGTCGTTAAAGGTACAGGTCCCTTTAGGGCGGTGGCTTTACTGGGCCTTGGTGTACCCAGGATCAATGAGCACACCCAGTAGGTAAGGACACCAGCAGCCAAAGAGGAAAATCCACCCCTTTCCACACACTATATTGAAGTGTGGTAGGAAGTGGTCATTACACCTCTTGGCCAATAACACTGGTTATGTAAATAACTAACTAGATACATAGGCATTTGCCTAGTAACTAGAGAGAAAGGAGGAATGGTAGGGATTTAAAGGCATAGGGGAAATTTAACCCCTATGGATCCCTACATATGTATACGTGTCATCACTGTGCATAGTTGTACCTCCTCCCAACCAATAGGAATCAAATCACCAATCATCATGGTGGCACTCAACCTGGGCTGCTGGGCTAGCAGTACATATCTGGGCAGTTTACTAATCATCACCTCCTATATATACGATGGTCTATTCCTATTGATGTGCTGAATTGAATTAATACTTCAGCTTCCATTTTCCTCATATTACCCTCTAAATGAGATTTGTGAATACCGTTGGTCAGTCAGATGTAAGATCTAGGTGGAAATACTATATAATAGATCACTAAGATATATTTCTATGATCTATGTTACACATTTAAAATCCCAAACAAATCATTACTAGATCCACATATTGATTTGATATGCTTGCTTTTTCTTTTTCTTACACACAATACATATTGTGGATTGTGGGACATTAATTACTCCTCTTGGAGTTCTTCCCTTAGAACTAAAACATTTTTTTACAGCACAGTACATTTTGGAGTTGTCAGCACATCCATTTTTCTGGATAAGAAAAGTGCAAGTGATGATTTGTTAGGAGGTGCGGATAACATAAACAAACAATTCCTGTGTAGCATAGTTTGTTTTCTGACAATTAGATGCCCTTTAAAATTATCCTGCAGCTTTTGTATGCATGAATAAACCCTGCCTGAATAAAAGTAATAGCATATTCAATGAAGAATTTGCAATAAAAAGTTCATATGTTCAAGATGCAAATCATTTCTGTTCAGTTGTTTATTCACCTGTATGTTTCTGAACTTTTTATAATCTTCTGATACATTTAAGGGGTTAATGAGTCAAGCCACTTGGCTTTTCCCCCTTTTTTTTAATGTTTTGGAAGTGGTTACAAATACTCATTTGAAAACATTTCAAGTTAATAAGTGGAGCATCAGGTAAGAATTAAACCTAATTGTAGTTTAGTGCCTGGGAAAAACATACTGTGATGACAAGGTATTGCCCTTAGTTTTCACAGGTTTGTAGTGGGGCTATTAAAAACAAGCTAACAGCATCCTCTTCTATTTCAGCACAGAACACAATATACCTTAATTAGCCTATAAGAAACTGCACAAAAGCCACATAATAACAGCAACATTGATTGGAACTACTCCAGAAGGTAGTGAGAAGAACACAAGCCTCCACTTCAAATACTGTAACTGGTAAAATACTGGGGAAGAGGGTTATTATATAAGCACTACTGACATTTTTCTCTACTGGAAGAATATATACTGTTTTCCAAATGAGTCCTTATGTACAGTGAGATCAATAATAATGAGTATTGTGTTCGTCTTAAAATTTTTAACTTATCCTTGCTGAATATCTGTCTCTTTCTGTGCCTTGCTTTCATATGCCACTGTTCTATATACAGCATATAGCCTTTATTTATTCCTCTTCCCTCAAGTATCTTAATAGAGTTCTATAGACTGGATCATTTGAAACTTTTGATGCAAAGTCTTTGGGGTAAAAGGTGAATTTTCGCCATTGACCACTTCGCAACACTCTGCACCACTTCGCTAGGAGCAAATTCGTTGACACTATACTAATTCACTAAAATGTCGAAGTTGCGTCTCGGCTGGCAAATCTTCTGTAGCGTTACATCAGCTGCAGGGATGGGCGAATTTGACCCGTTTCGTTTCGCCAAAAATTCGGCGCTGGCGAAATGTCGCAGACGCCCATTAAAGTCTATGGGCGTCAAAAAAAATTTGTCGCGCGGTGAAATTATTTTGTCGCTCGTCTTTTTTTTTTGACGCACGTCTCCATACAAGTCTATAAGCGTCATTTTTTCGACGAAACAAGGCGAAAAAATTCGCCCATCCCTAAGTCAGCTGGGCGCGAATTTTCGCTAGCGTTCATTTCTGCCTAGTGAAAATTACGCTTAGGTTAAATTGAATATGGCGGGTACCTAAAAGTCATATGGACTTCTTTATTAGTAATGTTGGTGCAAATGCTTTATTATGGTCCAATGAGCCATAATAAAGACAGAAGAGATCCTCTAATGCCCTATAAACGAGCCCTCCCTTAAACAAATGGGGCATGCCCCTCAAAATTTTATTTTGCAGTAACTTACTTTGGTTTGCCTCCAGATCATTCATTCTGGAAGTCAGTGTGTCTTTTTTAATTCCCTGCAGCTTCTCCTTGAACCATCGCCATTTTGGATGATGCCTGTCCTGCTTTCTCTTTAAGAATAACGGCATTATATTCAATTTAGCATGCATTTTTTGTTTAGTGGGATGCTGGATGTGTCCCCTTGTTTTTGCTGATTTTTCTTGATTTTTCTCTAGATTTCGACCCAGGATGCAACTATGAGGAGCTCATTCACTGTGCTGCCAGTTTCCAGCCCGGCAAGCCACGTCCCCTCTCTTTGTTTTGATTTTTAAGTTTTTTGTTGTTATTTAAATCTATGGCATTGTTCTATGGCATGTGTTACAACAACTTGAATCACTGTAACTGTATTATTTTGTACAATTTTTGTACAAATTTTTCTAAGGATATATGTGTGTATGTTCTCAGCATACTATACAGCTGTTTAAACCCAGTGGCGTAAGTGAAAAGCTGTAGCCAATGGGCCACTACCACAATAAAGTACATTATAACTAACACTGAGTTTAAAATAATGAATAATATTTACTTTTTCCTCATAAGTTGAAGGCCAGAATTGAAACAGAACAGATTTATTAGCTGAGAAAGAGATGGAGACTAGTGATGTGCGAATTTATTCACCAGGAGTGAATTTGCGGCGAATTTGCTTGATTCACCACCGGTGAATAAATTCGCAAAACGGGCACAAAAATTCACAGGTGTCAAAAAAAAAGGACGCGGCGTCCGTTTTTTTGACGCCGGCGCATTTTTGCCAGCAAATGTGTGCCGACGTCCAAAAAAAGAAAGCCTGGCGTAAAAAAAAATGGACGCCGGCGTCAAAAAATAGACACCGGCTCTGTTTCTGGTTTTTTTTTTTCGCAAATTCGCCCCTCACTAATGGAGACATTAAGTATGAGTAAATCAATTGAAAATTAACTGAAAAGGCATATTAGTACAAATTATTCACTATGAAAATGCAAATGTAATTTAACTTTTTTTCACAACGAAGGTATTGTATATGTTAATTGTATTGGCCAATAACACTTTCCTGTCACAATTATTTATTAATTAATTAATTATTATTTTTTGATTAATACAGGTGGAGTTCGGTTATTGCTTTGGTATAGCAGGAGGAACATTAAATCTGGGTTATTTACAACATTAACATCATAAAAGAAACTGGGTCTGTGCAAATCAATGAATAAAAGTTCTTCGAGGTAACTAAGAGCAAGGTGATTTTTTTTCCTCATGCAGTAAAGTTATTAGGTGGTATCCCAGCATTTTTGATGTGAAGCATTTTAAAGGTCTTTCATGAATTCGATTCAGTCATGACAGCTGGATGATCGGTGAGGGAAAGCCGTAGAATAGAAAAGAGAAGAAAAATCAATCAATTTAAGAGTATTCCCACAGGACCTGATGAACCTGCCCTAGTATGAATTTAGAGTTTATAATAAAAAGGCCAATAATCTGCTCCCTTAAAATAAAATCAATAACAACACCTGAACATGTTTCATCCAATAAAGAGTGGTTTGTGATTTGAACTGTGTTCCATATTGTCATCTAGTTAGGTGGCTGCTAGTGTTCTTTCCCACAGCCCCTTTTAGACATACTTATGTTTTGTGTTGGACAAATGAATGTTCAGATCTCCTGGGATTTAACACACAGCCTGGCTTCATTTCTATATTTGAAGAGTATGTTTTAAATGTTTCTTCAGATACAATTTTCTAGTTTATCAAGCAAGTGGCCTATTTAAGTAGTTAACAACTTCTTTCCTGACATGAACTAAAGCCATACAGTTTTCTGATGGACACCAAACCCATCCTGTTTCAGTCACATCAGTCCAAGACTAAAGTAATTTGCCTAGCGCACACAAACCCGATAAGCAAAGTGCAATAAACCTTTAAAGAAAAAGGTGCAGGGATTTGTTTTTTTAACTCAATATTTTTATAGGGTTTGAACAACAGCGTGAAACGAAGATAGTAGTAGATTTACATTCTTTTTCAGCTGGAAAATCCAGCATATATAAGGGATAGAGAATTAAAGTTATATAATTATGGAGGGTACAAACATAGCTTCATTTCTTAGTGATATACTGTGAATTTCAACTGTAAAACCATGGGACAATTTTACAAACTCATTTGCTTTGCTTGTAAGTAGGTACTAATCACTTAATGACATTGAAAAACAGTACAAGAAGAGTATAAAAAAAAGTACAAGAAATTTGACCAGTACAGGTACACTTTAGCTCTTTAGCATGCTTTTTGCTGCAAGTATTTATTGTAAGCTCTATAGAGGCTTATTTTGCCAACATTGTCACTGTATTGTTTATATATATATATATAATACACAAAAGCTATGAATATCTTGTAAATTATATCCTTATAAACGGTGACTAGTGATGTCATCAGTTATAAACGGTGAGTAGTGATGTCATTTCTGTCACATGACTCACTGAAATTTGTGTATTATAATAAAAAAAGTACCCCCAGTTGTAAAATATGAGGATATTAGAAGTTACCTCGGAGTTCCATGACCTGTATAAAAACACTCGGCCTTTGGGCTCGTGTTTTTATATGGTCATGAAACTCCTCGGTAACTTTTAATATCCTTATATTTTACAAGAGGGGGTACTTTATTCACTATATAAACAGCTTAAACAACACAGCTGTTAGTAATGTGAAATTATTAGTATTCAAAAAAAGCCCTTCTTTCATATATCCAAATATCTCTGATGTCATGTCAAATTTTACAATTTTAGCTGGTTTATCCTCCAACAGGGTTACTATGCTTGCTACACAACTATAGTTCTTCACTGTCTTTGACCCTTCTCCAATATAGTATGCTTTCCCATAACTAAATCTGCTTTAAAGTCTTTTTTTTTAATGCACCCCATACTGATATCATAAAGAATCATTTGAAACTAAATCACAGAATAGTCCCACTGTTGCTCTTCAGGAGGGTTACTGCAAGCTAAACTAAGCAAAGCAAGGCTAGCAGTTAGGGTACATTGTTTGGCTTTAGAGTGAAGCAATTCATTTGCAGCCCTGTATAGTGTGTCCAAAACAACTGTAATCAAGAAAACATCACAACAATTCTCCACTCTACTGAACACAGAAGAGAAGGTACCATGTAAAGGGAGCAGCCACTGGTCCTTGCAGTAAAAGGGGACAAGTAGTGAGGCAGTTTCAACACCTTAGAAGTTGTATATAAGAAAAGGGGGTTCTAACTGGTTTAGAGCAGTTGCGTGTCAAAACAAATAATGCACATAAATTTTGGGAGGGAGAAAGAAAAAAAAGTCCAGGTACAGTACTCCAAAGATTAAATACAAATGGTTCGATACCCCAAGTTTAAAATGCAAATGGTTCAATACTCCAAGCATAAAATGCAAATGGCTCAATACTCCAAGTATAAAATGCAAATGGTCTGCTAGCTCTAATAAGTGTTCTATGTGGGGTGCTGCTTCCTTAATCTGCTGGTCCAAAACAGGTAAAGCCTTCAAATAACCATAAAAGAAGGGGTATGATGGCAGCGGATGGCAGTGGGTGTGATTTACTTAGACTTTGCTAAAGCATTTGATACAGTGCCACACAAAAGGTTACTGGTTAAATTAAGGAATGTTGGCCTGGAACATAGTATTTGTACCTGGATAGAGAACTGGCTAAAAGATAGACTACAAAGAGTGGTGGTAAATGGAACATTTTCTAATTGGACCAGTGTTGTTAGCGGAGTACCGCAGGGCTCCACCTTTGAGAAAGTCCGGCCACGACAAAAGGCATTGGGAACATATTTGATAGACTTTTCTGATGAATAATTATTCTCTGCAATATTGGGAGTGCAATATAGCTTTATTTGAACATAGGTGCTGTTCCAATTTTACACAAAGGGAGCATGCCCCTTCTTTTACGTTAATTTGTTTAGTTGTAACCTCTTGTTCGCTCTGGTTCAAAATCAGATCAACTGTAAGATAAATTATTAACCCAAGATAATTACATTTGTTTTTCATGTCCTGCCCAAAGTGGGAAGATGCTACCAAAGAATAGAAGGAGATCTGCTTTAACATTTTGTTTGGATGGAGAAATCTGGCTGCACACGACGTGTGAATAAATATTGTAACTCTTTGAGAATTGATTGAAGGCTGGAAAATGACCAGTCCAAAGTGATTAATTGCTTTCTTCTTGTGCAGTGACAGGCCAATGGCAGTTCGGACAGCAAAGCCCATCCAATCAGAACATTACATCTTTTTTTGTGTTAAACCAAAATCTAGAATTTAATATAATAAGAATGTGTTTTTGTAAAAACAAATAGTTTTTACATGCAACATTTTTACATTATTCTGTGGTCAGTAGTGATGGGCGGTGAATTTGCGCGATTCTCCACCAGCGAATAAATTCGCAAAATGCCCGCGAAAATTCACCAGAAAAAATTCGCCGGCATCAAGAAAAAATTTGCCGTGCCGGAAAAAATGGACGCCGTCAAAAACAAGACGCCGGCGCCGTTTCATGAATTTTTCGCCGTTTCGCGAATTTTGTGCGAAATTCGCAAATTTTCCGGCGAAAGGGAAATCAGTAGTGGTCAGAACCAAGACAAATATTTATACTATTATATATTAAAGGAAAACTATACCCCCAAAATGAATACTTAAGCATACTTTCTATTCATGATTACCCAATGGCACATACTACTAAAAAAGTATATTATTATGATAATGGTTCATTTACATGAAGCAGGGTTTTACACATGAGCTGTTTTACTCAGTATCTTTCAATAGAGACCTACATTGTTTGGGGGGTATAGTTTTCCTTTAAAATTGTGGGTCTAAAACATGAACATGACCCCCTTTCCCAGGCTGACACAACAAACTCCACTAAGTAAACAAACAAGAGCATACTTGAAAATCTAGGAGCATGCGTATGCTTAAATGGGCTAACCTTGAAAAATAAATAGATGTTATGTCTGAGATGCTGTTATCATATATATTATTATAGATATTGCATAAATACATTTGATATACAATAATACTATATCAAAATAAAAAAAGCAATATACATATATGAATAAATGTAAAGGTTATAGATCATATTTATTAAATTGTGTTGTTTTAAAATACATTTCTAAATACAGAAATTTCTGACTATTTCAACTAAATGGGCTTTAGGTTATTCTCCGAAATAGCAAAGTGAGACGGGACTGAGAAGGATGATTAATATGATAACCTGGATTTGATCTTAAACCTAAGAAACACAGTTAGACTTAGAGCAATTTAATTGATAGGAAACGCAGATAGACCAATATGACTTTTGTATATGTGTACATGAGGATATGTATATACAACATATATTATATTTTTCAGGAAAAAAACATTGCTTTGGAACCCAGAAATAAGGTAGATTACGTCTAACATGATACAACATGAGAGGGGACATGATTACACTTTACAAGTACATTAGAGGACATTATAGACAAATAGCAGGGGACCTTTTTACCCATAAAGTGGATCACCGTACCAGAGGCCACCCCTTTAGACTAGAAGAAAAGAACTTTCATTTGAAGCAACGTAGGGGGTTCATCACAGTCAGGACAGTGAGGTTGTGGAATGCACTGCCGGGTGCAGGGCCGCCATCAGGGGGGGACAGGGTGTACAAGTGTCCCGGGCCAGGGCCTGAAGGGGGGCCGGCAGTGCTGCACTTTCGAAAGAGGCCCCCCTTAAGGCCCCCTTGACAATGCCGAAGCCCGCAGTCATTTTCGAAGTCCCAAACAGCCGAAATGTGTGTCGAAAAGCCGAACAGCCAAAGTCCCGATGCGATGAAAAGACCCGAAGCCATGAAAACAGCTGAACTCCCGAAAAGACCCGAAGCCACAAAAACAGCCGAAGCCAAACTCAGTAGGCGACATTAAGGCCCGACGTCTCGAAAACAGACCAAATTGAAGTCCTAAAACGGTGAAAAGACCCGAAGTCACAAAAACAGACGAAATTGAAGTCCTGAAGCCACGAGTTAAATTCTACTGAACACCAATTTGTGTTTTTTTATTTTTTTTAATCCCCTGGCAACCAATGTATGATTTTAATATTCTATAGGCCCCTACCACCAATGTTTTTATAAAAATATTATTTGGGCCCCCAATTTGTAAGGGGGGCCCTGGCCCCAAAGTTTTTTTTTTTTAAAGTTATAGGGGGGGTCACCAATTATTTTTTTAAACTTTTAAGGGGGGCCCTGGCACCACAGTTTTTTTTAATTATAAGGGGGCCCTGACCATCAATAGCTTTTTATAACTTGTGTGTATGGGGGGGTTACCTTTATTAGTACTGATGTCTGTGTGGTCTTTTAACTGTTGTGTGGTATGGGCGGGATCTGGGGTGGGGGTTGGGGGCCCTGAAAATTTTGTTGTACAGGGCCCTGTGATTTCTAATGGCGGCCCTGGCCGGGTGATGTTGTGATGGCCGATTCTGTTAATGCCTTTAAGAGGGGATTGGATGATTTCTTGGACAAACATAATATCCAAGGCTATTGTGATACTAAATTCTATAGATTTAGAAATGTATCTTAAAACAACACAATTTAATAAGTATCATCTATAACCTTTACATTTATTCATACATGTATTTTGTGTCAAGTACCGTTTTTACACGCAATTTGCCATGTTTTTTAAATCTAGAATGCAGAATTTTCCCCCCTCTCAAACTGCATGGGCCTAATGCTTAAAAAAAAAAAAAAGCTATGGGAAATCTGTATATTCCTATAAGTTGTTGGAAAAAACTTTTATTCTGTATCAACGTTTTAAATGCCTTTTATATTGCAATATCTAGTCATGGAGCTTGATAACTGTAGAATCAATTTGCTATTTTTACAGCCCTATAAGATTAAGATTTATGGTATATCAACATCTGTGTAAAATGTAACATATTTGTAAACTGTAATCTCTTCTTTTGTGTTATAATTATTTATTTAGCTGACTATTATGCACTCATAATTATAAGAAAGAAAGAAATTGAAAGAAAACACAGACATATGTATCTACATTCAGATGATACTATATTTTATTCAGGTATTAAAGCTAAACAAATATAGTGGTGAATCTTTGAACTTGATTCATTATTCTGCAAGTAAATCATATTTCTTAATTTTCATAGCTGTTGGTTGTGCCGCGTATGATAATAAATAGCATTTCCTGTTGTCTTTACCTTTGAACTGCAGATGACTGTACAGCAATGTTATAGGACAGAGATAAACTTGTGAAATATTCACGAGCTGATGTCCTCACATCCCCTGGGGATTTGTGAAGCGCTTTCTCTGGCACATCACTCTCTTTTCCTGAGTTTAAATAATGAGCTGCAGAAAAGGTACCAGGCATCATGTCTGCGTGTCTCCTTTGAAATCTTTTCTTATATTACCTTGTTATCTGTGCTCAAAAGCAGCAGGCGTTCCAGTAGTCCTGAGTCTCTCCACAGCAAAATACAAACCATAAAAACAGTGCTAAGCGGTGTAAGCGATAGACCTATATGTAGCTGAGAACATACTGCTGAAAAGAGAGTCAAATTCCCCCTACAATAATGAGCTTTAACTCATTCCATACTAAAACTGTCCTACTAGTCATTTGCTGCAAACAAAGTTAAACAGTATTTTTATTTACTGACAAATGGATTACTATGACCAATGAAAGAATATACAGCAGCTTATGGGATGTAAAACAGTCAGATAATGTTTTGGTTTGTTCCACATTTCTCCCATAGTCACTGGTATAAAAACAGAAAAATGTTTTTTAATTAGTACATATCCTAGGGGCAGACTCACTAAAGGGTGAAGTGGCTAACGCTAGCGACTTCTACGCCAGCATTGCCACCCGCAGGGACATCGCCAATTCACGAACAGGCGCAGGTGCCAATTCGTTAGCGAACGGGAGCATCGTTAGTGTTCATTCGCACTCTATTGCTCTGGCAAAATGATCATTACTCTGCAAATTCACTAAATGCAGACTTTACTGAACATTACAGCTTTCGACAGAATTGACTTCGCCACCTCAGACCAGTTGAAATGCTAAAAAGAAACTAGATCTTCCTTAATCTTTTGTCATTCATATAATATCCTGTATGCCAAAAATGCATTAAAGTTCAAAAAACGCTGGCGACTTTTCCTTTTTTTAAGCAGGATTGGCTACAAAAGTCCTTACTAACTTACTTTTTTGGGTAATCGGTTTTCTCCAGAGATTTTATAACATATGAAAAATTAATTTTAGAGTGGGCTCATGTGTAGGGTATTATATCAATTCTTTTGTCTTTATTAAGATTCCCTTAAAAAGTGGTAACTTCAAGCATTTGTACCAACATTTATAATTAAGTCCTCCATACAACTTTAAATTATCCACCGTATGCAAAGTGACCTAAGCACAAGATCACTAACGAATTTTCGCTAGGCACAAACGAACGCTATCGCATCTTTGCTATGAAATGCTCGCACTGCCAAAGTAACGCTAGCGAAAAGTCGCCAGCATTTGGCGCCCAGGGTGCAACTTCGAATATTAGTGAATTAGCATAGTGGTAACGAATTTGCACCTGGCGAAGTGGTGCGATGTGTGCGAATCGGTCGCTGGGACAATTCACCCCTTAGTCTTTAAAAAGGGTATGGAATTGATTATATCGGACAAATATTTTTTAAAAAATAGTTAGTATTAATATATATTTTTTTAACATGGAGTTATGATACTTTATATAATTCAGAAGCCATTGTCTTATGGAGATACAGTATTAGAAAATCTGTTCTTAGATGTTATGATTTGTGGCGGGTAGTGATGGGTGAATTTATTCCCGCGATTCGTCGAAAATTCACCAGCGAAACTTCACCGGCTTAAAAAAAAATGGACGTCGGCGTCAAAAACTAGACACCGGCGCGTTTCGCTCATTTTTCACCATTTCCCAAATTTCGCTGGAAATTCACAAATTTCGGCAAAGTGAGACGCCCCAAATTCGTCCATCACTACTGGTGGGCTATTATAGGGAGCACTAGCTAAACTCTATAAAAGACAACAAGCAGAATAAACTTTTTTACATTTATATCAAAACAAACATCATTTTTGTACTTTTTATGTTCGCATTTTTCAAATGTGTTAGAAAGGAAACATTCAATTCCCATGTCTGCAAAATACAAGAATTTGATGATTTACTATAATTTAAATTGCTTTATTTTGTGCGGCAGGTTGACACAGTTTACAAGCATAAAGTAGAAGTTCTTCAGGATTGTAAATTCTGCCTAAAACATGGATGTTTTACAAGCCTCTTGGTATACAGAGGGTACCCAACCTGTCAGACAATCAGCTTAACATGGAATATTGGGGATAGTCTGCACTACGACAGCCTATAAAATGTGATTGAAACTGTACTAGTGTTGAATGACACTTCTCCCGATACTTCTAGTTTCCAAATATCACTGATTAAAAGGTTTTTTTATCAAAGTGAGCGATGGAATGTCGAAAATTATTCAGCAGCTCAAGCAAGATTTAGAATATTGTCCCAGGCATTTCACTTTTTTTAACTTTTTTTTTTTTACTGCTGAATACATTTGTTTAATTTGAAATTTTTATTTTTCAGTGGAAAATGAATGCAAATATATTTAGGTAGATGGGAATCGCATAAGGCATTATTATGGCATGTTTGCATGGGGTAAAACAAATATGGATTTTTTTTTAAAATTTGTTATTTGAAAGCACAAAGGATTTTTAATAACTGCTACACTGGCAGAAAAGTTGAACTTGCAGCTTTATTTTAATATATACTGTAGCTCCATCATACATAGGGGGTTACTTATCAAAGTCCGAATTTAGCTCATTATTTTCTGCAACATGAAATCCGCTATGGTTTTTTGTGCTTATTTATTATTACATTTTCCTGAAAATTTGCTTTGCGGGAAAAAATCAGATTTTTCGTCCTATTTTTTTTGATTTTTGCCCAAAATACTTTGGGGTATTGCACGCAACCCAGCGCACGTCAAAAAATCATTGGGACTTCTCCCATTGACTTATGAGCAACCTCGACAGGTCTGAGATGCAAGGTTTTTATTAACTTTTCATATCTAAATATATATATCTTTAAAAATAAGAAACAATATTAACTTGCACAGAGGGCACGCACACACACAAACAGTAAGTAGAACACCCATTCTTAGTATTCTGCAGTATTCGCATCTCTACAAATAAATCAGTAAATCTGTACTCCCATGTGGTTTGGCTTCCAATTTGTACATTAAAAAAATATGTATCACATACATCCTATGGGACAATTTTATATGAACCTGATCAACCCTATTCTGTGCATTTGTTTTGGCTTCATTGGTGGTGGTATACAATGTGGTTCCTACTTCAGAAGCTTCAGATACATTCTTTATATTGTGCTTCTAACTAATGGAATTGCTTAACTCTACAATTTTAACTTTATTGCACAATTCTGACATAAAGGGGGTTATTTACTAAAGTCAGATTTTTTTTCTCATTATTTTATTAAAACAACTTTGACCAAACTCCCATCCACAATTATACCATATCAATCAATAAAATCAATTGTTAAATTAAGTTGAAAAACATCTGGTACAATAAAGAACTCAAAATCGTGAAAAATTTGAATCATAATATTTTTCTCAGATTTGACATCTGAAAACTCAGCGCAGATCGTGATATCTTCCAATTGTAAAAGGGACATCTGCCATTGACTTCTACATGACCTCTGCAGGTTTGAGATGGAGTACTTTTTTATTCAGACTTGGAGGATAATAAATCTCGAGAAAAAAAATTCCACGAAAAAATTGTATTTTTCCCCTTAAAATTGCCAATCAGAAAAAGTCAGACTTTTGAAAATAACACCCAAAATGTCCAGATAAAACCATTTTATTTTTTCTTAAACATTAAAACTAATAATAATCAGATAAAGAAAAAAAGTGATTTTGTTTAATCACAATTAATCAAAATTTTGTTTAATCACAATTAGTCCAGGTTTTTCTGCAACAAGGGCACATTTATTATTGGTCGAATATCGAGGGTTAATTAACCCTCGATATTCGACCCTCAAAGCTAAATCCTTCGACTTTGAATATCGAAGTCGAAGGATTTAGAGCAATTCGTTCGATCAAAAAAGTCAGACTTTAGAAAATAACACCCAAAATGTCCAGATAAAACCATTTTATTTTTTCTTAAACATTAAAACTAATAATAATCAGATAAAGAAAAAAAGTGATTTTGTTTAATCACAATTAATCAAAATTTTGTTTAATCACAATTAGTCCAGGTTTTTCTGCAACAAGGGCACATTTATTATTGGTCGAATATCGAGGGTTAATTAACCCTCGATATTCGACCCTCAAAGCTAAATCCTTCGACTTCGAATATCGAAGTCGAAGGATTTAGAGCAATTCGTTCGATCAAACGATCGAAGGAAAAATCGTTCGAACGATAAAATCCTTCGAATCGAACGATTCGAAGGATTTTAATCCATCGATCGAACGATTTTCCTTCGATCCCAAATTACTTAGAAAGCCTATGGGGACCTTCCCCGTAGGCTAACATTGGTGCTCGGTAGGTTTTAGGTGGCGAAGTAGGTGGTCAAAGTTTTTTTTAAAGACAGTACTTCGACTATCGAATGGTCGACTAGTCAAACGATTTTTAGTTTGATTCGAATTCAAAGTCGTAGTCGAAGTAGCCAATTCGATGGTCGAAATTTGAAGTATTTTTTATTCTAATCCTTCACTTAAGCTAAGTAAATGTGCCCCACAATGAATGAACTGGTCCTTATGTATTTAAGCGTAGGACAACCTTAGCCTAGTAGTAATTATTCAAATACTTAAAATTGCAGAGCAGTGAATGGAAATTCCTTGCATTACAGCTTTTTGCATATTAAACTTGCTGTCTGTCCTTGGGAGCAGCAGTAGATTATAAGAGGTTTCTCAGCTCTTCTGCTTTTGTTTGGCATCACTAAAACCCAAGCCTTTTCTTTCTCATTTCCCATCTTTACAGAAGCAACAGAGAGCACTCTAATAAAAGTTAAAATGCATTTTGTTCTAGATAGGCAAAGGACAACGTTTCAGGCACTCAATAATATAGTATCAAGTGCTGGATAGGGAACTGTTTAGGTCTTAAAATGTTGAACTCTGTCCATCTGTGAAATAAAAGCATTTAGGTTGTATTGGAGTGCTTGCTGTTTGTCATGTTTATGAACTATACTAAGCTAGTGAAGAGAAGGACATTGTGGGAACGACTCTTTCATTGCACATAGTTCACAACTGCAGTTAGAACAGTATTTTTTTGGCTGAGATATATAATTGAATTAAATAGGTACTGGTCCTTATGACAAAACAAATGCATTCTTGATGACATTTTTAGTTCGATTAATTATTTATCTTATGCAAATTTTGTGAGTGGTGTTTGTATTGATCTACTCCTAACCTTTCTAATGGTTCAGCAGATCTTCGATTTGCTCATTTTGTTTAATAGCTATATTGTTTGGAAATGTAAATGTCAGTGTCTTTTAAGCAAGAATGTTTTCCCGGCGCAATGCTAATGTTTTTTTTTTAACTCCGCTGCTTCTCAGCTATTCCAAGCACCTTTGTCTAATCCCATACGTAGCATGTTTATTAGATGTAATATTTTATCTCTCGGACTCAGTGCCTGACACTATCATTTCGTTCTTATTTCAATAAAAATGATTATCCTGCTTCTGGTTCTGACACCAGCTAATGGGTTTCTTTATCACAAGAGAAAGTTGGAGAGGTGCTTCTGCGAGAGACAAAATGAACTGAATAAATTTGAGACATAATTCAATTTATGGCATAGACTCCTGTTCTAATAAAGTAACTTCCACATATTGCATAGAAGAATATGCAATCGGTGTGTACACATGAAAAATAAACTACAAAAAACATTGTGAAAAGAATAAGCATTGTCTGAAGTCTAGAAATATTAAAGAAATATGGTTTTACTTTAAAGACACTGCCAGCTAGAATAATTACAGCAGAATACTGTATGTGGTATTCATATTTCTCAAATGTGCCCTATCTTACTTTGGCTAATTGACTTAAATGGCTAAAATTAGTTTTTAAGGGAACAGTGAACTCTAAGGGGGTTATTTACTAAATTCCGAATGCAAAAATCATGAAAAATTCGTTATTTTTTTAATAAAATCCGACTTTTAAAAAAATCACAAATTTTTCAGAATGTATTAAACCCATTGGATGTAAAAGTCCGAAAATCCGGCATCTCAGACCTGTTGAGGTTGCATATAAGTCAACGGGAGAAGTTTCAATGAAATCTTGAAAAACTGATGATTTATCGAGATAAATATTGAAAATCGAATTTTTCCCATTTTTTTCCTGCAAACAAAATTTTCAGGAAAGTGTATTAATAAATAAAAAAAAATGTGCGGATTTGGTTGGAGTTTTTTTTTTTTTTTTTTTTGAAAATATTGAGATAAATTCGGACTTTCAAAAAGAACCCTCTAAGATGTTTTCAAGTAATTGTGCTTAGTTCAGAAATTTAATAATTATTTAAACATATTTTGGTGACAAGTGTGATTCTGCATAATATTCGTATTGGTCCAAGGCAATATTTTGCACATATATCAGGTGTCCTACTCTTATTATAAGTATTTGTGTTCAGGTAAAACTACACAAGAGCTTTTACCTGCGATAGCAGGCGGCATATTGGACTCTAAGGTAAGTAATAGGAATGTTGGACATTTTCGCTGCGTGCATCCAACACGGGACGACTATTGGATAAAGACACAACATGCATCCGTCATTCCTATTACTTACCTTAGATTCGGCGCATCCGACGTGACACCTGCAATTCATCTCAGCGTATTGGAACAGATGCTATCGCAGGTAAAAGCGATTGTGTACCTTTAATTGCTTGTTGAAAGCCTCTCAGGTAATGTCCTGCCTGGGAGTTTCTAATTTCCATGTGGCAGATCTAGATTTCCTTGAGGTGTGTGTATTTATAGGGGAAAATATACAAATAGACACACCTATCCACAATTTTAAATGGAGCAGAGACTAAAGAATGAGATACAGTTAGGGCTAGACAGCCAAGTAGTTGTCTACTGTCCAGAATTGCAGTTCGTATTCCTGGTGAAAAGGTCTCCTGTGCAAGGATAAAAGTGGCTTTCCTCTAGCCCTCCTTCAACTGAGCTCAACACATTTTAACTACCGTATATACTCGAGTATAAGCCGACCCGAGTATAAGCCGAGATACCTAATTTTACCTAGGAAAACTGGGAAAACTTATTGACTCTAGTATAAGCCTAGACACAACTACAGCCCTGTCTCCCAATAGTGCACATTCTGCCAAAGCGACCCCCCCAGCGATCAACCGGACTTCTTTGCAAAGTTGATAATGACAGAGAATTGCCAAACGGATTACTGTGTGCATTGTCCCACTGTCCCAATACCATGTGCAGAGGGTGCTGTTTGATATTGCCATCACTGTTAATCTTTCGTATAACCAACAGAGGGCGCTGTGTGATATAGCAGTCACTGTTATTCTTTCATATAACCAACAGAGGGCGCTGTGTGATATTGCAGTCACTGTTAATCTTTCATATAACCAACAGAGGACACTGTGTGATATTGCAGTCACTGTTATTCTTCCATATAACCAACAGATGGCGCTGTGTGATATTGCAGTCACTGTTATTCTTTCATATAACCAACAGAGGACGCACTGTTATTCTTTCATATAACCAACAGAGGGTGCTGTGTGATATTGCAGTCACTGTTATTCTTTCATATAACCAACAGATGGCGCTGTGTGATATTGTAGTCACTGTTATTCTTTCATATAACCAACAGAGGGCGCACTGTTATTCTTTCATATAACCAACAGAGGGTGCTGTGTGATATTGCAGTCACTGTTATTCTTTAATATAACCAGCAGAGGGCGCACTGTTATTCTTTCATACAACCAACAGATGGCGCTGTGTGATATTGCAGTCACTGTTATTCTTTCATATAACCAACAGATGGCGCTGTGTGATATTGCAGTCACTGTTATTCTTTCATATAACCAACAGAGGGCGCACTGTTATTCTTTCATATAACCAACAGAGGGTGCTGTGTGATATTGCAGTCACTGTTATTCTTTCATATAACCAACAGATGGCGCTGTGTGATATTGCAGTCACTGTTATTCTTCCATATAACCAACAGATGGCGCTGTGTGATATTGCAGTCACTGTTAATCTTTCATATAACCAACAGAGGGCGCACTGTTATTCTTTCATACAACCAACAGATGGCGCGGTGTGATATTGCAGTCACTGTTATTCTTTCATATAACCAACAGATGGCGCTGTGTGATATTGCAGTCACTGTTATTCTTTCATATAACCAACAGAGGGCGCACTGTTATTCTTTCATATAACCAACAGAGGGCATTGTGGGATATTGCAGTCTCTCCCCAAGTGTACTGTTGGTATAGGAATGATTAAAAGTGACTGCAATCTCAGCTACTCGGACCGAGTTTAAGCTGAGGTAGACTTTTTCAGCACATTTTGGATGCTGAAAAACTTGGCTTATACTCGGGTATATAAAGTATACATATAGAGGCCCATTTACTAATTTTTGAGGTTGACAAAAAAAACCAACAATTTTTTCTTATGCGCACAACTTTTTTTTTTTTTTCTTCAAATGCATTCAAGTAAATGGGCTTTTTTTCTTGCAGGGACTTTTTTGTCTTTGCGACTTTTTTTGTCTCGGCCAGTTTTTGTCTTGGCGACTTTTTGTCCAATGCATTAAAGTCAGTGGGCTTTTTTTTTCTCAACTTTTTTATCACCCCAAATGCATTTAAGTCAATGGGTGTTTTTCTTCCTGCAGCAACTTTTTGTCTTGGTGACTTTTTTTTGTCTCATGGACTTTTTTGTCGAGAATCCATGCCTGGTGAAAAAATTTGCTCATCACCAGTTATTTGTTTAAACTGGAGGCAGCCTGGCTGCTTAACCAGCATATTTAAATACATAAACCTGTTCATAGGGACATGATGGTAGAGAGCTGCAATATCTGTTTACTGGTCCACTGCTTTTGTGTAAGTCAACACAATAATTCTCCTTAACTGACTAATTAAAAGACATTTTCTTTGTAACATGTAGAAACACCTTTTGCATGGAGTTTGAATTAATGGTTGCCCTTTAACAAATCAAATGACGTGTTGTTTACAGGGTGAAGTTCCTTATTATTATTTCTCCCTCTGATAGGAATACCAAATGAAGTTTCTTTAATCTTGGATTTCTCTATAAGACAAACAACAATTCCAAAGTTCATTTTAAATCTCCAGGTTTGTAGTATTAAATCTTTTAAATCCTTAAACTAGCTGAATTAAAAAAAAAAAAGTTTTAAACAAAGGCCAATAAAGCAGTGAGTTCTTAAAGGCCATCAATAAATGTGATTATTTCTATTGCACACAACTGAGCAAATTTAATCTAATAATACAACAATCTAAGTAGTGATCAGTGCATCAAATATGATTCTGCTTTTTAGATTGTAAGTTCTCATGAGCCAGGTCCTCATTCTGTTATCTCATTATTAGGCATCTACTGTTTGTATGTGCAGAATGTTATGTCTTTTATTTGTACCCCCTTATTGTGTAAAGCATTGTGAGAAATAATGGCATTCGATATGATTTAAAAGAACCACAGAACTCCTTACAAAATGTGTCCACTGAGATAAATTCTAAAATTTTATTTTTAAAGTGGTTCGCCTTCAAGTTAACTTTTACTATCTTATAAAGCTGCTAATTCTAAGCACGTTTTTTAAATGGTCTTCATTATATATTTTTTATAGTTTTTAAAAATGTTTGCCTTCTTCTAACTCTTTCCAGCTTTCAAATCACTCACCCCATATTAAAAACAAATGCTCTTTAAGGCTACACATGCATTGGTATTGCTACTTTTTATTACTGATCTTTCGATTCAGGCTGATCCAAGTGATACGCATGTAGAGACAGACACCCACTTATGCATTCAATTATTGCCAAGTTATAATGAAAGATGAGAAAAATCATTGTTTTGGAAATTATTCCATGTCTTTCGAAGGGACTGTATTCCCACTTGATCTTTCATCCTAAATAGACAGCTACAGTTTCCCTAATTTGAATTTAGGACAGAAAGACAATTAATCATCATCAGATCACCATAATGGGGTTTGCGACTTTCAAATACATTACCTTGCTTAAAAGTAGGAGGCTAAGTTTGCAGACTAAAAGGACGAGAGAAGTTAAAACTCTAGAAAATCTAGAGTTTTTGGCTAGAGGGAAACTCTAATATTTTCTTTAAATATTTTTGTACCCCCTTTTTGGCTGAATTAGACTAATACCAACTAGTGTGGTAGAGCATGGGCTATACACGACCCTCTTTTGCCAGGAAGGGCTTTCGCCAAATGGGAAGTTCATGTGCTGATGTTGTTGATCTAAAACTCACTACTGCCAAAGATGTACAATAACAGAAGTTGGATGCCATGGGTTCTTTGCAAACAGTAGAACAGGCTTTATTGAAGTACAAAGCACCACAGGATTATAATACTCACACATGAGGTAGACATAATATATGTCAGGTACATTCAACGGTGTAGCACAGCAAGAAAAGGCACCACAAAGGAATAGCATGGGGAGTTGGAAGGATCACCTTCCAGTGTGTAAGTACCTCATGTGGACCGGATCCCCTACAGCAGACATGGAACAGGGATAGAGCAATAACCTGATTCCCTTGTCAGTACTGTGGTCCCTTTACTACAGGCAAAGCAGAGCCTGGGGGAGAGCTACTCCCTTCTATCCTCCTAGTTGGAGCTTGAGCTGCTCTTACTAACCAAGCCTCACTGTCTCACTCTCTCTATAGAGTGCTATTACAGGAGCTACCCTAAATACTGGCTTCACCCCGTTCACTGTACCGCGACTTCACTAAAGGGGTTGTTCCTTTAGAGCCTAACATTTCTGGACAGTAATGGGCAAATTTCTCCCATTTTACTTTGCAGAAAAATTTTGGACACGCATCCAAAAAGTCGCTTGTGTCAATTTTGTCAATTAAAGTCAATGGGCGTCCGAATAGTGTTGACGCACTGTGATTTTGATAGAAAGCGACTTTTCAGACGCGCATTGAAAATTTTTTGATGCAGGCGAATTTTCGCAGGAGATTGGCAAATTTATTTACCGGCGGCGAAATGTGGAAATTCACTGCGTATTAGTGACAGACAAATTTATTTCACTACTTCTGGGGCTGTGTTGACTCCAGGCTCAGTGGACCTTCCACCCAATTCAACTCCTGGAGGCCAAAGAGGAAGGACCTCCCCCTTCAAAGCACTTTGTTGTTGAAATGGATATGCAAATAATGTATAATTGTTACGTGGGTTTAACCCCAGCAACGGGGAAAGGAGGTCTTGGGAGTAAATGACGCCATAAGGGTCATAATACTTATGCATCCCTACATTTGATACTATTCCTATTGCAATTTATGCTTTTCTAAATACAGGTGTGGGACCTGTTATCCAGAATGCTCGGGACCTGGGGTTTTCCAGATAAAGGATCTTTACGTAATTTGGGTCTTCATGCCTTAAGTCTACAAGAAATTCATTTAAATATTAAATAAACCCAATAGGCTGATATTTAGGCTGAATAGTCTGGATTATTTGGATAAAATGGAGTCTATGGGAGACAGCCATTCCATAATTCGGAGCTTTCTGGATATCGGATTTCCGGATAAGGGATCCTATACCTGTACTAAATATCTACACGGTTGGACTGGGCCAATGGTACAGTGGGAAAAAACCTGGTGGGCCCTGTTGGCCCAGATCCACTCCACACTGCTGGCAGAGGCTTTGCGCCTTCTTGACCTCCCCAGAAGGAAAGAGGGACAGATGGGCCCGTTTAGGTTGCATCAGGCTCAGGGAGGTGTGCAGGCCTCTGATGTGGCAGCCCTGGTGGGCCCAGACCCCACCCCAGTACTACACTGAATATCTACCATTTTTTTCTATGCCACTGAATTTGTTTCACCTAATTAACAAAAATAAATAAAAAATTTAAATAAAAAAAAATGTAATAATAAACAAAAATTTTAATAAACCAAAACCTTTTGTGCTTATATTTTTCACCATGCAACCCAAGGTCAAAATTCGTCATTTAAGTCATATGTTTTCATGTTCGTTTCTCTTTAAAGTGATGTCAGATTCCTTTTCTGCAATTACCTTCGAAAGCTCTGTGTGCCAGTGTTAATACTAAAAATGCAATCTCAAATAGATATTGGTACAATGTACAATTGAATAATTCTGTGAAAGAACGCCCCCTGCTCATACACAGAAAAACTCATTAATCGCTCCCCTACTGTAGGAAATATATGACAATTATATGGTTATAGAATTCCTGGTCTCATATTGATTATGAAGCTGACATGCTAAATTTTGTCACAAAATGTATATTTTGCAAAGACATTAAGGACTTGCAAAGATTAAAGAGCAAAATTCACAATAAGTTATTTTTATTTTTTTTAGATGATTATTTCCTTTACGTATTTTTCTATATCTCTGTCCAGACAAGTAAATGAATCATTTGCATTCCTTTAAATACTAGGTTAGCATCTTCATGTGAAATAGCAAATTATGGAGCCTGAGACAGTGAATTCTGATTGCAATCACAAGGCAGGATAGAATGAGTATATTACTGAGGTGACAGGTGCAGTTAACGGTCTTCTGTTTCTTCATAGAGGTCATTTTGGTTGATGCCAGCTGCGTATTCCAACCCATTTGGTGTTCTGTTTATTTTTAAAAATATGATGTTTGAAAAATGTAGTTTGATATCGCGAGAACTATTTTAAATAACGGTAGAAACAATTAATTTGTAACTTTCATAAGGTGTTTTTATGCCAGCCTCAGTTGCCTTTATAGGGGAGTAGTTATTATTATTATTTTTATTATTATAACAGTGTGACTGTTCTTTACCCCTTGCACTCCAATTAATTTCTCTTGTTATTGTTCTCTCAGTTTACCTCCTTTCTGTAACCTCTTATCACTCCATTCTGTTTTCCTTTGTTTTACTAACACTCTCTACATATTTCCTTCTTTTGAAGTAAGTACAGATTCCTATGTGACCTGCACCCACTTTCACTCCATAACTTTCACATCCGATTGTTCATTGCAATTGCATTTGATAAAATGTACTCAACTTTGTGTGAGTGTTGAAGAATTGGACACTAGGGGGCAGATTTACATAGGGTCGAAAATCAAGGGTTAATTAACCCTCGATATTCGACTGCTGAATGTAAATCTTTTGACTTCAAATATTGAAGTCAAAGGATTTAGCGCAAATAGTTTGATCGAACTAAAAATTGTTTGATCGAATGATTAAATCCTTCGAATCGTTAGATTCGCAGGTTTTAATCCATCGATCCACAGATTTTTCTTTGACCTAAAAATTGTTAGAAAGCCTATGGGGACCTTCCCCATAGGCTAAAGTTGCACCTCTGTAGGTTTTAGGTGGCGAAGTAGGGGGTCGAAGTTTTTTTTAAAGAGACAGTACTTCGACTATCGAATGGTCGAATAGTTGAACGATTTTTAGTCCGAATCGTTCGATTCGAAGTCGTAGTCGTAGGTCGAAGTAGCCAATTCGATGGTCGAAGTAGCCAAAAAAAAAATTTGAAATTCGACCTTTTTTTTCGAACTAAGTAAAGGGGCCCCTAATGGAGTTATTTACTAAACTCCGAACGCAAAAATCACGAAATATTTGTGATTTTTGTTATAAAATCAGACTTAAAAAAATCTGGTATCTCAGACCTGTCGAGGTCCCAAGTCAATGGGAGAAGTCCCAATGATTTTTTGATGTGCGCTGGGTTTCGTGCGATACCCCGAAGTTTTCAGAGTTTTCGGGCAAAAAGCATAAGAAATCTGAGTTTTTGGGTGAAAAATCTAAGGAAAAATCTGAAAAAAAATTTTTTTCCTGTAAAGCACAGTTTCGGGAAAATGTAATAATAAATAAGCGTAAAAAACCCGAGTGGATTTGATCGGAGTTTGTAGCAGAAAATATTAAGTTAAATTCGGACTTTGATAAATAACCCCCTAGTTGTGGTCATTTTAATGTTCTCATAAACCATCCTTCAGGGATTTTTCAGCAACTGATGAAAATTCATATAAAAAATAAAACTAATGATCTCAGAGATTACCTGTGGGAAAGTGTAAAAGATAGTACAGTCACAAGGTTATTTCATTGTTATTGGACAAATCGATGAGGGTGCCCTAATGGTTACCTGTCCCGGTCTGTACAGTTCTATAAGTTCTTTTCATGACCATCACACAGTAGCATCATCATGTTTTCAAAGACTATACTATTATAGGTCTGACAAAGTTAAAAAAGAAGGAAACAATCTAGGATAAATATTTGTTTTAGTATCCCCCAAAGATTTTCCTCTGGCTGTAAAGCTGCACGTCTGTGCTGAATGTGACTCAGTATGACCTTGCTATAAAATCACAAATTTAAGAAACAAAATCAAAAAACATCTATTTTCTCTGTATTCAAATGTAGCATTTTATATATGTTATGCAAATAATTTTGGTATTGTCCAATGATTTGTTAAATGTATTTCGATTTCATATACTATATATTCTGAATCTTGTTTTTTTGCAGGTGAAAATTCTGTTTCCTTTCTTTCGCTGTTCTCAGGGACTAGGGTCACAAAGAATCCACCCCAAGGGTAGTTGGAGGGAAGGAGAAGAACAAGTCATGTTTGTGCCCTGGGACCACAGCATTGTTCACATCTTCCATAATCAGAGCAGCACTCGGCTGGCTTAGTAATTTACATAATACTATCATGACACATTTACTTGAGCTATCCATCAATATACGGCGAGTGTATCTATCTTCTGGCTTCCCATCCACTCTCTGTTTTTCTCCCTTCATTGCTGTTGTGGCTTTTATTTATCCTCCCCACATTGAATGATCTTGTATATTATTATCTTATATTTTGTATTATTTTATTGTAATTGTAAGATGGCAAACACATACTATAAGCTGTAGATGTTTATTTCTATAAAAGGAAATAGAGAGAGAGAGAGAAAAATAAAGATATTGAAATGTAGTTTTTATAATATATGTCTTCCTTTTTTCTATATCTTCCTTTTTTTTTCAACAATTATTCTCCATACACTTCAAATAAGATCAGCACTCACAGGTTTAAAAAAATGTAGAAAAAATGTATTAATAAAATGACTAACGTTTCGGCTGACCTCAGCCTTTGACAAAGGCTAAGGAGTCAGCCGAAACGTTAGTATTTTTATTAATAATTTTTTTCTAAAATGTTTAAGAACTGTGAGTGCTGATCTTATTTGAATTATATATATATATATATATATATATATATATATATATATATATATATATATATATATATATATATATATATGGGTGCATGGCCACAGCACTCTGTAATTGGAAGAATCATAAAGTTTTTCTACCATGTTACTGTGATTCCAAGGTTTTGATCCTTTATCCTTGATATCAACTATCAAAAATAAGATCCATTAAAACCTCAGATAAAGCAGATTTGTATTTAACATTGTCTTGCTTTAAATATGCGTTAAATATGTAAACTTGAAGCTACATCAGATCCATAGGACTCATTTACCACTGCAACCACAGTTGACATTGATTGTTGCACACATTAATGCCATTTATTAAGAGTGTTTACACCCAATCTGCTTCCTGGACTTGTGCGTATTTGCTCCAAGTGCAGTTGCATATGTGTATTTTGATATGTCAAGAGAAATTGCAGAAGAAGCAACTCCCCCTCCTGGCCGCAATTATGTTGTAATTGTGTTAAAAATAACATGATGGAATGACACTGCACTATCATTGGTAATTGAGTCCTATTTTATGCTCTGGGTAGAAAAAGTAATATGATTGACTGGCTTGAGATAGATAATAATGTATTTATAGAATGCGTACGTATGTATATAAAACAATTGCACAAAAATGTATTCTATCTGTGCCCATTATTAAAAATATGCTTTATACTTCCAGGGTAGGTAACAAGCATCTCCTTGTTTTTTCCCAGTAGCCTGCCTGGATTGCCTTATGAAAACTTTAGATGTGATGCAACCATAGCTATAAAAAGGGTTTGTAATGCCAACTTATTGTTTGTGCATATACCTTTTTCTCATTCTTCTTTAAAAACAAGCAGAGACAATCAACCAGGATAATAGGGAGAGTAAAAGAAATAGCTTTTCTGCTTCAGAACAGCATAGGCGATATCACTGAATCTCTATCAAGTGTAAAATCTTTACATATGTACAAACAATTTAAATAAAGCAACATATACTGTATCTGATACTGTGTCACCATGATTTACGCTAGCCCTTCAGGTACGTTTGCATGGCTGAAGCACACAAAGATAAACCCAATGTTTATTTTCCTATCGACTTTCTTTATTGGATAAGTGCATCTTGGCTGCATTACAACAAATGAATGTTAACATGCATCATAACATTGAATCTCTTGCATTAGACTCATTGTAATATTGTAGTTTATTGAACACTGCTAGGGATGGGCGAATTTGACCCGTTATGTTTCGCCAAAAATTCGTCGCCAGCGAAATGTCGCTGACGCCCATTAAGGTCTATGGGCGAATTTTTTTTGACGTGCGTCTTTTTATTTTGACGCACAACGCCATACAAGTTTTGGGGCTAGTTGAGGCTGATTTTCCATTAAACTTTATTAAGGGGGTTATATACACAAGTAGACTGGTCACAGTTATCATTGACGGAGCGATCCTTCCATTGGCTGTAATCGGCCAATGGAAGGATCGCTCCGCCCCCAGCCCTGCATCAGTGAAGCAACCCGGAAGATCAGTCAGTGCAGGAACCGATTCGGCTGAGAAACGTGCGCAGGGCTGGGGGCGGATTTGCGGGGGGGGCCTTTGCAGGAAATATTTTATGTGCAGCATTTTCTTCATACTGACACGTTCCTATGATTTTTATAGGAACATGTCAGAATCGCGTTTTTCTAACTGACCCGCGTATAAGCCGAGGCAGCGTTTTTCAGCTTGTTTTGGGTGCTGAAAAACTCGGCTTATACGCGAGTATATACAGTAATCTGTTTAACATGAAAATCTAATAAAATATTTTCAAAATAAATAAACAAAAAAAAGGTAATCTGTGTGATTCATAAACTCCTGCTGTGATTCCATCTTGATTTCTTTGTCATTCTACCTTAAATGTTGTGATAATTCACATATAGTTTAATTAGCTCTCAAAAGGAGGTGTTTATGGAGGTCTATTTATGGTACATTTACTGTATGTGCCTTTTTGTAACACATTATGTTACCAACATGTAAATACACACCACAAGGACATGGTAATCATGGGACGTCTGTAAGTTTGTAATAATACCAATTTCATTCCTTTAGCTGTTGTAGAATAGTTTAAGAATGAGAGTAGATAAAGCTAGAGGGTCCAAATCAGTCTTGGCATTAAGATAGCTATATCAATATGTCAACATTTCTGGAACATATTCACTGGTTATTATACCAATGATTAAAGATAAGATAAGATTAGATAATAAAGAACCAGGCATTATAGACAAATCAGACAAAACCACAAAATGTGATTTTCATCTTTCCAGAATAGGCAGAGACAGAAAGAGATTGCTGTTTCAGAATTAAAAGCTTATGCAGGACAGCATAGACTGCCATATATGGACACTTACACCTAGGCACCGAGACCATGAGTGAAGAGTGTTTACTGTCAGGAGCGGCAGCATCAGATAAAAAATGGCGGCACCCATGACCCACATGATTTGATGCCGGTGCCTTGACGCCGGCACGATGACGTCACGCATCCCGAGCGAAACTTGAATATAAAAGCTCTTCCAGGTCACTGGTTCAATGCCCGATTATAGGATTTTCTTTGTGCATTCCTGGGTGCTTTATAATTTGAGTATTATTGATTCCTGGACTTCTGACCCTGTCTGAATCTTGACTTTGCTACTAATCTGCCTGCCTATTGACCTCTTGCCTGGATATCTACTATGATTACTCCTGATCCCTATTTCTATAGCGAACCTTGACCCCTGGGCTTCCTCCTTGGTCGGGACTACTCCCGCTGGGAGCCGATAGGCCCCCTGACATTTACTGACAGGTAACAGGCAACGGAGTACTGTATATGTCAGCAGACATAGTGGTAGGTATACACTTGGCTGTTTTTTTTCTTTGCAAATGTTATATGTATGAAATATTTTATTATAACCCTTTCTCCTAATTTAGTTCCTGTTTTTCTCCATAAACTTCAATAGATTTTTTATATTATAAACCACGAGATTTTTCTCGTTGAGTTGCATCTGGCTCTATGGAATTGACTAAGGAGATGTCTTTCTCATCTAGTTGAATCGGGTTCATTATTTTAAAGATTAAAAATGCTGTCACAAAATGAGAGGTTTAAAAACCCTTACTGTAAATCATCCCAGGATTTTCACTGCAGGTAACATCTCATTCTCTTCTCGCTTAGATTACACGGATGTAGCATTCCAGTGCAAGGCCAGAGATCAGTAGCACTTTAAAAAAAGGAGGAGGAAATATTATGGCACAGCACTGCACTACTCTTATAATTTATACATTTTAGAATAAACAAGAGAATAAATCAGTAAATCAAAGGAAGTACATACTGTGGAATGAAAGCTAAACTTTATTTTAAATAGAGAAAAGGTACAGAACAAGATGAGTTCAGACAGAGTGGACGCTCAGCCGAAAAAAATAGGGGACGTATTATCTTCATCAAATATGGCTTTATTCCAGCAAACAATGTGACATACAGTGGCAATCAATAGTGCAGTTCAGCCTATGGGTTTTGTGCCCAGAATTACCGGCACTTCATCAGAGCTACAAAACGCGTAGACTGAACTGCACTATTGATTGCCACTGTATGTCACATTGTTTGCTGGAATAAAGCCATATTTGATGAAGATAAAACTTCCCCTATTTTTTCCGGCTGAACGCCCGCACTCTCTGAGCTCATCTTGTTCTGTGTGGATTTGGGACTTCTTGCGCCTGTGGAGTTCTCGCGGGATGCGCTGGAGGGGAGACGTGCGTCTAAGATGCCGAGTGGGTGAGCTCCGCTATTTCTCATCATTACTGTTTTTTACAATAGATAAAAGGTAAGATGATAAAAAGTCAGTGCAAAAAAGTAAAATATTCAATGTGTGTGTGTGTGGGGAGGGGGTATTTAGATATGTGTGAAACTGCCTTAATCATAACTCATACATCTTCCAATGCTTTCTTATATGGTTTACATCTGTAATTCTGACATCAGACTTCAGCGGCACCTGTACTTCTTCAGAAAAAAAATAACTGTGACAAAATGGATGAGCCGAATAGTCAAGTGTGGGTGTTTTCACAGAAAAAAAATGCACTCACTCTTTCCTGCCCCTTATAATTATGAACAAGTTGATTGGTCTATATACAGGTTGCCCTGGAAAATCATAGGGAATGGATTATATTAAACTCTGGGCAACAGAACCCAATGTGCAGTAGAAAAAAACACATAGTGCTGTAGGGTAATTTTTCTTTGTCACACGGGAAACATTTTTGTAAACATTGTGTTTTTGTTGCACTTATAGGGGCAGATTTATCAAGGGTCGAATTTCAAAGTAATGGGAGTTTTTTTGAACTCCCATAACTTCGGAATTTGGAAGAAAAAAAGACCAACCAAAACGTATTTTAAAAATCAACGTTTTTTTCCTGCGGGTGAATAGGCTGTATTCGATCGTTGAATTGAAGTAACGTATTCGATCTGAATTATTTTTTTTAAAAAACTTAGATTTTTTAAAGTCCACCAATTGGCTCCTAATAGGTTCAGCAGGTTTTAGATGGCGAAGGGTTGAAGTCGAAGTTTTAAAGAGACAGTACATGATAAATTTAGAATTTTCGAATTTGGACTATTCCCTAGTCGAAGTACACAAAAATAGTTTGAAATTTGAATTTCTTTACTTCGAATTTTCAATTTGACCCTTGATAAATCTGCCCCATAGTGTTTAGCACTAGTATCCCCACCTATGAGTAACATGATCCATACACTTTTAATATGGCCACTCATTTCCATGATTATTGTTTAGACAGTTATTATAAAGAGTAGTTGTATTCATCTATGCAAAATTGCCAGAATATAACTTTATCTTAAAGGGGTTGTTCAACCTTAAACTGAGTTTTTGTATGATGTAGACAGTGATATTCTGAGACACTTTGCAACTGGTTTTCAGTTTTTATTGTTTGTTTTATTTATTTATTTATTTTATTAAGTTTTTTATTCAGCAGTCTTCCATTTTGACTGGAATATGAAAATGAGAGGGCCTGAATAGAAAGATGAGGCAAATAATTAAAAAAAGAGTTACTTAATGTTAGAAGAAAAAAATCAGAAGGCAAATAATTCAAAAATAATAAAAAAAGAAAAATATTAAGGCCAAAGTTCCTTAAAATTAACCTATTATTTCCCACCTTGTCTATTGCAACTCACTCCATGCAGGTATTCCAACATATCAACTTTTACAACTCTAATCTGTTTTAAGCTTCGGAGCTTCTAGACTCATTTATCCATCTCATTGCTCCACATCAGCTTCTCTTTTATGTATATCCCTTCACTGGCTCCCAGTTTCCTCTTGAATCAAATTCTTATTACTAACACTCACATTTAAGGCCCTTAACAATGAAGCTCCTTCCTATATTTTAGCTCTGATCTCAGCTGACATATATAGAGGGGCTCTGATTCTGACCTTCACCTGTCTATTTCTCTCTCATCACTTCATTCCGTAAAATGCATTTCTAATTTATAAGATAAAGAAAGCTTAACAGCTTACAACCTGATGGTCTAAACCAGGGGTCCCCAACCTTTTTCACCTGTAAGCAACAGTCAGATGTAAAAAGAGTTGGGGAGCAACACAAGCATGAAACAAGTTCCTGTGTGGTGCCAAATAAGGGCTGTGATTGGCTATTGATAGCCCCTATGTGGACTGGCAGCCACATGAGGCTCTGTTTGGCATTACACCTGGTTTTTATACAACCAAAACTTACCTCCAAGCCAGGAATTCAAAAATAAGCCCCTGCTTTGAGGCCACTGAGAGCAACATCCAAGGGGTTGAGGAGCAACATGTTGCTCACAAGCTACTGGTTGGGGATCACTGGTCTAAACGAATATTGGAGCGTTAGCAGTTTCCTGTAAATTATGACAAACTTTTCTAACATTTAACTATGAACTCTTTTTCTCTCCAGATATTAATGCTGCTATAGAAATTACAGTACAATTGGGTAAAGGGACTTAATTATTGGCAGTACATACTTTGTCTATAAATTAGACATGTGTTTTACAGCAATGTTATGTATCACAGATGTAATTTTTTTCTGTTGTGAAGCAATTTTGGAGCTCTCGGCAGGCTCTTGGAGCAATTCTGGGGTCATCTAATGCCTTCAGGACTTGAAAGGCCATTGGACATTTATTCACATTAATCTTTGGACTTTTACAATGAACTTTTAAACTTTTGGACCCCCAAGGGATAGGCTTTAAAATGTACCCCCAGGGCAATGGTTATTTGAGATTCCCAGTGTTCTATTTCACTTGTTTTTTACTACAAAAGTGTGGGGGTGGGAGATGTTACAAAGGTGTGTGGGGGGAGATGTTATCCAATTACCACTAATTAGGGGTGGAGTTTACCCTTTAAGTAAGTACTGGAGATATACTGTTGTTATCATTTGAGAAAGAGCTCAGCTCAAAACATGTTGTGACACATTAAAGCACTTGAGTTTTTCAGAAAAGTTCTGCGTATTGGACCTATTATTAACCACCACCTTTATTGTTTGATTATAATGCTTTACTGGACGGAAGCCGTGGTTATAAGTTTACCTACTGAATCTATCTTTACTTGATATCATAGATATATACCTGGTACACATTTGTCAGAGTGTACCGTGCTACCATGTGAGATAATAGGGATCCTGCATTAAAACATAAATAAAGTCAAAGAAATGAAGAAAACATAGAGAATTAACATAACATAAAAATCAGCGCACACCATTTGTGCTCATGTGAGTGACTGAGTAGGTATCTGATGGCCATGATATGGTGGATCATGGGAGGCAGATGTTTATGTTCCATTTAGAGATGCTGTAGCACAGTGATCCCCAATACCAGGTACCGTTGGTCGTATACAAACCATATAGTTTGAATGACTGGGCATAGCCAGATACAGTGGAGTTGCACTTGCATATTTATTGAATTACTTAGACAGGGGACCACAGAATGTGCATTGATTAATTGGCTAAGTCAGTGCCCCTTCCAACATATTATAATTTAGCCTTAGGAGTGAACCCACAACCTTCCTTTTTTGGTTATTAATGTCTAAAAACTCTGATTACATCCGCACAAGTTTTTTTCTGATTACTTATTAATAGATTTTCCCGAAAATACTTGTGGGAAAAAATCTGATTTTCAACCCTATTTTGTATGCTTTTTTCCCCAAAACACTCCAAAATCTTCAGGATATTCCACGAAACCCAGCGCACATCATAAAATCATTGGTACTTCTCTCATTGACTTATATGAAACCTCCACAGGTCTGAGATGCTGGATTTTCTGATTCAGACTTTTCCTTCCTCAGGGAAAAAAAAATCTGAAAAATTCATGATTTTTTAAAAGTACAATTTTTCATTAAAAACAAAATTTCCTAGATTTTTGCATTCAGGGTTTTGTAAATAACCCCCCTAGTGTCAAACTTAGTGCCACGCTATTTAATAAATGACAAAAATGTATCATTGATTGAGCAACTTCTGTTTGAAAGCATAAAAAGTACTCTTTGTGATGCTCTAGTAATTGTTCTGTTGTAGACAATGATGCTCTAAGAATTATAGTAGATAGACATGTATTTCCCCAACAAACACACTTCTGTTAGCTGTTACAGAAGTACCTGCATATACTTTCCCACAAATTGTATTTATCTAATGTAAAAATATATTTATTGTTATGGATAATGTATGGGAGTTAATATATTTATTAGTGATTGCCATATTGTATAACAATTTTTTTTTTTAAAGTGGATGTATGGAGAAGCACGCACTCCTGCGACCACCAAATTTGTAAAAATTTGATTTTTCCTGGCCATTTAGCTCATAATTGCTACATAGGTGGAATTTAATTCATTTGGATAGAGCCGCAATGGGTTTTTCTTTTCTAAAAAAAAAAAAATTAGGCTTACAGTCTGCTTTGTGACTTTTAAGACCATTGAACCTAAGCAGCCTGTTTCCATTTTAAATCCTGGGCTAAAGAAAGCAGTAATATTCATAAAATTATTCAAAAGCCATAAACAAAAAAACAAACAAATATAAAGACCAATGTATTCTTGTATTCTTCTTAATTTGATATTTCCTTTAAATGGTCTCCTCAAACTCATTTTCCACAAAGGACCTACATAGACATTGATATTATAACCTTTATTATTATTAATACATCTGCTAGCACCTTTATTATTATCGTTATTGTTATTATTTGTCATAGCATTTAATCAGCACAGAAAGATCTATATTACTAGAGATAATGCAGAGAGATAATGATATCGTTGATAGCCTTGTGGGACAATCAAGATAGATTTATTTGGAAATTGCTTTTTATTTGTTTGCATTACTTATTACAACATTTATCTCCAAGGCAAATTCTTCCTAAAATATTTGAGATGCAGTTATTATTATGCTTAATAGAACCCTCACCTATGTACAAGGCAATGAAGCGTCTCTTGAGAATGGTTTAATGAGCTCTTTTATCCAATTCCTAGGTTGCCTGAGCCCCAAAGGGTTATACACAAATGTGGTTTTATCTTCAGTTTACTAATATTGATTTGTCTTTTAAAGCCCAGGCATTACAAAAAAAAAACCAAGATGTTAAGTGTCAGAGGGAAGGCAAATTTGGGCTAATTAAAAAGGAGTTTATTTCTCCCACCTTTGTTTTGGGCTCTGACCTGATTATATCTCAGTAAAAAATACTCAGAAATTCAATCAAGCTTACATCTGACATGGCGATCTTTAAAAGTGCAAAGACATAAAATCATTTTCATCAAACAAATGAATTAAAGTTTTGCAAGTAGTGTCTATTTCTAAGTGTTTTACAAATCAATGCTGCAAAGCATTAGAACCAAATTTAAAGTGACAGTTTAATTACAGCTGAGAGTTCAACAACAACACAGAAAGCCACTGTTGGACAATGACTTGGTCTTTTTTCCTTTGCTGTAAAATCTTATGAAAATAGTATCATCATTACTCCAGATTTGTATGAATGGGTGATCCCTCAGGTGGCTAATAAAAGGGCAAGTTTTAGGAAGTTTTACTTTGAAAGCAGCAAGTACTGTGAGTTGCAGGTAAAACTTAGTCCCTTTGTAAAATGTATAATGAAGCATTAGAATTCTTAATGAATCAGATGCAATTTCAGAGTAGGATTGGCCAGATATGGGATGACTTTGACGTAGTTGGCCAGCTTAAATATATTGCAATATATGGACAAACAATCCCTGTTTTTTTTAAGGGTAGAACTACATGGGCGATTTAGTTCCGATCCGACGCCTCGCGTCGAAACGCTGGCGTCAAGTCAGATGCGACGAAGATAAGGTTAGTCATCCGACACAATATGACATGCAGCATCTGCATCCAACAGTCATGTCGGATGCATGCTGTGACTTCAATGTTTCTTTCTTACCTTATTCCCGGTACATCCGACTTGACGCCAGCGTTTCGTCGAGTGGCATCGGAATGGACCTAAATCACCCATGTAGTTCTACCCTTAATGGTAAGGCATTTTTCAGTAGCAGTATGCACAAAATGTCCCAATTACTTAAATATATTGATAATGGGTTGAGTGCAGCGAAACTCTTGTATTTGTCTATATGTATTTTGTGGCCACAGCCTCATTATACCCCCACCTAATGGTTTTAAAAATTAGTGGTGAGCACAAGTAATCCTTGTTTGTTCCAGATTTGTATGAATGTGTAGTGCTTTTAATATTCTCCAGTTAAGCACACAAGCATGTCAATACAAATGTGCAGTAGAGTGCAGCAAATATAAGAATTATACAGAAATAGGACTAATCTTCAAAATACTTACATGGATTTGAAAGAATTTAGAAATTTAAAAATAGAGCATAACACTTCCTTACCCTTAGATCTACAGTCTAAGCACGGTGACCAAGGCATGTAAGAGAGAGAACAGGGAAAGTAGAGGGTTAGTACACCTTTACTTCATGCAGTCTCTGTGAGGATTGAAACAGTTGGGGACTGGTCCTATTTTGCAGTTGGGAGGTTGTTTGTCTTTCCAGGTCTGGATGTTTCCCTAGTAGATTGGTGTTTGGCAAGGGGTGTTTGAATTCTTTGGTGTATAAAAAGGGAAATCACCATGTGACTGGTCTCTTTCTGTGGATCCCAACTTGCTGGATGGGGTGGTTGTTACCAGAAGAGTCTGAGGTAAAGGTAAACCTCAGTAGGAGAAGATCTGTAATAGCTCTCTCTGCAAGAGAGATGCAGGGTAGCTAGTTTACCAGCCTGAGGTGCCAACAAGAAGGCCAGAAGCATTAATACCCTGGGTGTTACCCACAAGTGTGAAACTCAAGTGGTTATGTTCAGTAATAGAAGATTCCTAGAGCAATGCACCCCTGTGAGCATCTGCTAGAGGGAGAGACTAGTTCACTTATAAGTGAGAACTAACCCTGGGTGTCGCAACTACTATGTGTAACATCATTAAGTGAATGACATTGGCTGAAGTACCTGTGAATAAATTGAGTTCTGTGTGATTCAGTGTAGAAAACCCTTCTTCGGCCAGTATAGAGAGGGCCCATATAACTTGTGCAGAAAGTTGTGGTAATCCATTAGCAGGTACTATTCATTTTATTAGTATTACGAATAGATTCATAGCTAATAATAATAAAAGATAATTCTGATCTAGTTTTATTTGATTCCCAGAAAAGTGTAAAAAAAGTTGAGCTATTTCCAGGTTGCTTAGGAGGAAAACAAATATCCTAGCCAGCTGTGTATACAATTAGGTGACTTGCTATAGTCAAAATAAAAAACTTAAATCGAGATATGCAAAAGTCTGCCCAGGTGCAGAAGCCCCCTAGCAACCAATGGGATATTTGCTTTTAAGTAGGTGTCCTGTAAATATTACTTGGTGATGATAGGGTCTGTTCAAGGCCTCTGTCCCCGATATCTAAATATAGTTGCCAAGACATATGGGGGAACTTACATAATTCTCTTGAAACAACACGCTGTTTTTATAATATTATATCAGAGCTAGTGGTTGTATAATATACAGTATGTTGTCTTTATAATGCATCATTGTGCTGTGTGAATCTGTCCTTTTTTACTTTGCTAAAAAATTGGAAATGACAAAAATTAGCCAAACACATTAAAGTCAATAGGTGTTTTTCACAGGGACTTTTTCTACTCCACTGACTTTTTATTTTTTTGCTGGGACTTTTTTGTCATATAGCTGTAAATCAAAATTTTAAATCTTTTGTTTTCTACAGTGTATATATTTTTGCCATAATTTCCGACTATTTCTGTTTCTCAAAAATGTTGGCATCCATACAGAAATCTTGTGTATCTATAATTTGAAAGAAAGCCCTGTCTCGGCACTGGTTATTACAGTGCCCTATTTGTGTTTTTTATTGTGGCTAACAAAAATTATTTGCATATGAGGACTGCAAGCACTGTCATTCCTTTGCTAAATAAACCCCACATCTATTCGAGAATTAGAGTCCTTCGTTATTCCTGAATCTCAGTAAAGTATGAAGTACCTTTGAAAAGGTGCTATTCTAATCTGTAACCTTTGACCAGCAAACGTTGTGACTTCACTAAACTATCTAATAATGACACTCTCAAAGCATATTCCCACTTGTTTATTGGTAATTTTCAACTGTGTGCCATATTAATTAATTATTCACACAATTTCTCTTCTTTGCCATGACACTTTTTGAGTGGTGTGAGTGTTTGTAATATGACTTGGAGGAAACATAGCAATTTTATCTTTTATTTTCACTGAACTAAGAGCAATGTGACTGCTTTAACCTTTTTTTCCAAAATGCTTTTATAGTTGCATATATATTATCTCTCTGTACTGCTCTTATAAGGTGGTTAATCTGATATCAAAATATTTGATTAGGGATGCACCGAATCCACTATTTGGGATTCGGCCTTATCCCCGAATCCTTGGTTAAAGATTCGGCCGAATACCAAACCAAATCTGAATCCTAATTTGCATATGCAAATTAGGGTCAGGAATAGAGATGGGCGAATTTGACCAAAATTTTTTTTTTGCCAAAAATTTGTCGACTGCGAAATGTCGTCGACGTCAAAAAAAAAATTGTTGTTTTTTTTTGATGCACAATGCTATACAAGTCTATGGGCGTAATTTTTGCGGTAAAGCAAGGCAAAAAAATTTGCCCATCCATAGTCAGGAAAGGAAAAATTCTTCTTTAAAGACAAAAAGTCGCCTGATTTCCCTACCCGCCCCTAATTTACATATGGAAATAAGTATTCAGATTCAGTTCGCCAGGCACAAGGATTCGGCCGAATCCTGCTGAAAAAGGCCGAATCCCGAACCAAATCCTGGATCCGGTGCATCCCTATTAGCGATTATTACTCAAAATGTGTAATTTATTTTTAAACGACATGTAAACCCCCTCCACAAAAATATAATCAGTGAACAGCCTCTTTGAAATCTTTAGATAAATGCCTCTCTGGTTAACACTCTGTTGGCTGTTGGCTTATGAGCATGCTCAGTTCTTCTCAGTTCAGATTACGAAACACACCCTCTAGTCTAACAGCCAATGAAGAGATAGCACTGCTGGTTCCCATAGAAACTCTTGCTGTCTGATCCTATATTTTTTCTCCTAACACCTCTCCTGAGCTCATCTTGACCATTACAGTGCTCAACCCTAGCAGAACTTTTTATCAAAGTAGGTTGGGCCTGTATAACCTGCATTCTGCATTGCATGAACTTTACAGTATACATGTGTGTTTGCAGATGTCATTGTTACTGATGTGTCAGAGAGAAAATGGTCAGCGGGTGAAAGCTGCTATTTGTTTTAGGAAAATGTGATGGTACTGGCAAATGGAGGGGGTATATGCAGTACAAATGATGTGGCTTTGTTGGGAAAGATATGTCCAATGAGTGAGAGGGATTATACATGTATGAGTGGCATTATACATGAATGAATGGGATTATACATGTAGGAATGAGTGGGATTATACACATAGAAATGAATGGGATTACACATGTAGGAGTGAGTGGGATTACATATATGAGTGGGATTACATATATGATAGAGTGGGATTACACAAATGAGTGGGATTATACATGTATTAATGAGTGGGATTATTACATGTATGAGCAGTAGTATACATGTATGGGTGAGTGGGATCATACATGTATGAGAGAGTGGGATTACATGAGTCAGTGGGATTATACATATATGAGTGAGTGGGATTATACATGTAGGAATGAGTAGGATTACACATACTTGCTAATAAAGTTACATTATAGAAAAAAAACTGAGCAAGGTCAATCAGGTGTGTCTGGATATGCAAATATAAATGATGATGTAGTTGATAGAAAATAGCTGCCTGGTTGAAGCAGATCTTGTATTCAGGAAAACACTACGGGTGCAGGCTAACAAAGGGGCAAAATACAGAGACAGTGATGCATTTTGTGTGGGGAATATGTGCCAACCTAAAGACATGGTAAGGGTTTATAGGGTTTACATGTCCTTTAATGCTGTGACCCCCCCAAAATGTGTGGGGGGGGGCGAGGAAAGCCAGGGGTATAAATATGATGGGGAAGTCGGCATTATTTAAAATATATATAAAATATTGTTTGTTGTTGTTGTTTTTGATACACAGTGTATATAATAGTGATGAGCAAATCTGTCCCAAAAAATATGCAAAAACATTTGCAAATAACTTTAAATCCTATGGGCAACATTTTTGTTGGTGATTTTTTTTTTAGCAAAACACATTAGAGATTATGGGCGACTTTTTTGTCTACTGCAACATTTTTGTAAAATTGAGTCAAACACTCTTTATTTAAGTATAATAAACTTCTAAATAATTATTTTAGCACAAAGTTGTAAGTTAGGAAAATAACATTGTTGCGTTTGAATTGCATTTTGCTAGTTTCATAGATACTAAAAACCAGATTTATCAACATTCCTATTTTAGTGGTTTTAGAAACCACAAATAAACTAAAAACTACAAATAATAAATAAACTCACATTCTCTAAAACAATGAATGCAATGGAAAGATCCAAATTTAATATGCACAAATGAAAAAATAAGATGAATGATCTGAAAAAATGCAAACACCTCTAAAACCTTTAAAAAATATTCTTTTTTCAGAAAATCCCTATAAAAATAATCAGAATACTTCAAATTGGTTAAAAAAGGCCCAACAGGATCACCATAAACACGACTGATTTATAAAGGACCTTGACAACTTTTACTTGGCAAATTTTCGTATTACAGTTTTTCATGGTTTTTACATGTAATAAATCTCAAATGTATTATTTATTTATAGAGTTTTACAGAAAAATGAAAAAAAAACACAACATTTACAGTTAAAAAAATAGACATTTAAATGTAATTAATAGACCCCTAAATGTCCAGCACCCAGCACTCAATTGGGCTATAAAAGGAGAGACCTGTTCCATTCTATGTAGTAAAATTAAAAAAATTGATTAGTTAAAGGTACCAAGACAATCTGTTCATGGATCTTGACCGTATAGACAGCATTCCTCCTCAATGATCTCCTGGTCATGCCTTCAGTGATTGTACAATGGCAGTATGGCACCATGATCCCTTTGCCACATATTGAACTAAGTCTTGAGGATTGAAGTCAAAGGCACACTCACCAGCTGAAAAAATGAACTTACAGAAAAAGGTGAGGATGGATCTATTTAATGTAATATGCTGACCTGTTATGTGCCAACAACAGATACCATTATCCCACCTTCTTACTCTACTACATGGCTCCAGAAGGGCTTTTTCAGTCTGCAGGCAGATGTTATGATACTATAGAAGATAACATGTCTAGCACTGGGTCAGAGCTGAAATCATAATAACCCCTCTTCCTAACCTGACTACACCCTTCCATGTTAACATACAGTGAACTGAGCACAAGTGACAAAACCAATCCATCACTGCACCACCAGCACAAAGAGGAATAGAGAGGTTAACAGAAATTGATGACATCCTTGCTTGAATTTTATACTGATTCGGCTCACTCTGCAATTGAAACAGACAAAGATTTATAGTCCGTGCTAGGACGCTGGCTCCCCTTGATTGCTTGCTTTTTTTTTTTTTTAAAGCATTTCTGCATATTTATTTCCCAGCTCATCACAGGCTTGTAGCATTAGAATGCTGATTCGATTTTACATTCCAAAAGTAGTAGACATTATGCAGCCATTTGCATGATGTGAAGGAAATCACTATAGCGTTTGTAATGCCAACTGCCACAATCATTGTTAATGCTCACCTGCATAAGCAAAAGCGGGAAGTTCTTTTTTTGATATCTAGATATACTAAGGCTCGCGTCTTCCTTAGACAGAATTTCTTATAACAGAATTTATCCTCCTGTATTTCCAGGATGAGAAATTGTGTTGTGTCATGCCTCCAAGGGGGATAGTGGTATTGAGCTTTTATGAATTTGTTTGATATTAGGGCTGCACATTACCACATCCAACACAATTTTTTTCCCATGAAATTATTACTGAGATATTATTTCACTTCCTTTTGACAGATAATTGATTATTATCCTTGACATTTGATGGATAACTTTCATAAAACTCTTATACTGTCTCCCCCCCCCCCCAAGTTCATAAAAACATTAAGAGGGACCAAAATGTAGAAGAAGGTTTACATGTATATTTTCAGTACACTACATTCACTTTGCAAAAACATTTAAATAAGTGTCTTATGAATTTGGAAAAAACAACCTTGTTTTTCACTAGCTCGCCTTCAATACAAAAAGCTTTATGTAGAACCGTTTGCCCTAAAATTGTCCTGTAATTATTTTTTTTTTGCATTAAAGGAAAATACAGAATAGAAGAAAAACTGCTTGAAGACCCACATCCTTCCAATGAGCCTCAATTTAAGTATCTCTGACATGAGATATTTTAAATTGTGTATTCACTGCAGAAGGCAGCATAGGAGCAACATGTATTTAGTCTGTTTTGTGTGTATGTACATCAATGGAAAGTGACCCACAGTGATCTGTAGAAGGTTAAGTAGCCCTAAGGGGTTGCAGTAAGCAATACTTTTCTTAGTTCTCAAGAAACAGCTTTCACACCCTAGGAAATAAATGCAGAGGACCCTGACATATTAGCTGTTGGAAGATAACATTTTTTTTTCAGGATTAGCTGGACAGCAAAAGTCTACAAACTACTGGAATTTAGGTAAAAAGTGGAGAGGAAACATATTCTCAAAATGCATATTCTGCATTTACTTCCACGGCTCTGCTGACCATCAGTAAAGAGGTACCCCTGAATGCCCAAATACTGGCGCACAACAAATTAGCTAACTAGCTAAGACCAGCATGTTTTTATTGATTAGGAACACGCAGGTACAAAAGCTATTTGTTAGGAAAAATGGTCTTAAGAACGGAATCATCTGAAACATTATTAGTGCCCTGTGAGTGTTTGTTGTGGCTACACTTTCTTCTAGATATTACATACTAGCGGTTAAAAGGACTGACTTGCTAACATAGTAACATAGTCAAGTTGGGTTGAAAAAAGACCAAAGTCCATCAAGTTCAAACACTTTCATATAGCTTCACTGTATATATATATATATATATATATATATATATATATATATATATATATACATACATACATACTAATACTGACCTATCTATAATCTTGCATATAAAACTATATATACCAGTATTAATATTAACTAATTGTATATCTTAAGATCACAATAGCCTTGAATATTATACATGTTCAAAAAGTTCATCCAAGCCTATGATCAGTATTTAGGTCCCCTTTACATTGAAGTCCAAAAGTTTTTTTTTTTATGAGTTCTAAGCTGTCCTCATGTTAAATAGCCTTGTTACATGTTCAATGAAATATGCTCTTATATATACATTGGACTGTGATTCATAATTTTGGGTAAGTGCAGAGCTGCACATAATATATTTTTATGCAATGTTTTGGTGGAATTTAGAGTCTCAGAACCCTGTGCTGGAAAAGAAGATGAAAATATAGAAATGGAAGGATCTGACTTAAATTCACTTGCTCCGCTTTTAGCTGCAGCAGCTGTTGGCTTGGTGTCTCTACACAATTAATTACTGTGCCTACTGTGAAACCTAGTCCTGTCTGTTCCCTGCTATAGAAGTGAAAAGTTCAATATTCCTCACATTGTAACACCCAAATCACCAACAAATAGAGTGTGTTATCAAGAAAATGGAAAGTGGTATGTGGTGACATAAACCCTACTATCTCCACATCCTAAACTTTATATTCAATTGCCATTAAGTAGGAACCAAACATTTCAAAAAGTGATTGTAAGCAGTAAGCAGAACAGATGTGAAATTGTTGTTCTCATGCATTTGTACACATGCAACTCAATAGCATCGGGTTTATAAAGTGACTTTAATCACTAAATTCCCACTTTGAACTCCATAGTCTTTTGTTCTAGCAGTTAAGCAACAGCTTTTCTTTATCACAGATAGTGGGATTATTACATAGGACCATATGCCGGTGCGTCTAAAAACAAGGGCATTGATTTCAGCTAAACAGTCTCCTCCCAACTTTATTATACCACTTTAGGGAATACAGCATTTAGAGCCAAAAATAGCCATTGTAAGAATGATTGTAATTGTAATGGATTTTACTGTAATTGGTCTGGAGCCAAGACAGGTTACCCATATGACATTAAGAATGCCATAATTGAGAGCTTGTAGCATAGTTCCTAACAGCGTTGCTATTACGTGCCATTATGGCTCTTTAAATGTACAGGTCAAAATTATACTATAGGATATTCAAGTAGTTACAATAAATCACTGAAAATGTTCATAATGAAATTCACACTGAAATGAATTTTTAAGAATAAAATATCAGTGCTTTCCCTTAGTTCTAAGTACGAATTTCAAGAAAGTCCACTTTTGAAAAGACTATTCGAATTTTAGAATATAAATAGAAGTGTTTTCATTGATGTTTTTGCATGAATATAACACAATATTCATATATATATAGCACAAGACAGCATACTAGGGATTTAGGTATAAATAAAAAAAAAAAGGTAGCATAAATACTAATTGAGAACAGAAAAGGAGCCAGTGTTTCAAAATATACTCAAATACTGATTTAGGAATAAACTTCAACAAATGTGGCTTAAAGGAAAACTATACCCCCCAAACAATGTAGGTCTCTATTAAAAGATACTGAGCAAAACAGCTCATGTGTAAAACCCTGCTTCATGTAAATGAACCATTATCATAATAATATACTTTTTTAGTAGTATGTGCCATTGGGTAATCATAAATAGAAAATTGCCATTTTAAAAAATAAGGGCCGCCCCCTGAGATCGTAAGATTCACTGTGCTCACATACAAACCACATGTAAGGTCACATGAGCCAATTAACAGACAGAGTTCTGCCTTTTGCTTCCTCACTTCTTCCTGTTACAGTTAGTGTTGTAGTATTTCTGGTCAGGTGATCTCTGAGGCAGCACAGATAGAGTCACGAAATGGTGGTTCCAGGCAAGAGATGTAAAAGGGCAATATTTATGTAAATATATATTCCAGTTTGGTAAGATTCTTTAATATGTCTTTAATATATATTCCAGTTTGGTAAGATTCTTTAATATGTCATTCAATTTGATATAAACTATCTGTTGCTTAAGTATTCATTTTGGGGGTATAGTTTTCCTTTAATATCTTATTTCTATTCTATTCTAATCAATTGTAGTTGTTGACAGGGGGCAGATTTATCAAAAGTCGTATTTCGAATTGATGTGAATTTTATAATATACTCATATAATAATATAATACTCAAATGAATTTGAATGTACTCACAACTCGAATGGGAGATTATTTATGTAAAAAATTTGAAGGTCTAAAATATGATTCAGTGGGAACAATCCAAACAATTCGAATCGAATACGAACGAAACCCGAATCGAATTTTCCCTTGAAAAAAATCGAACTGTCAGGAAGGCTATTAACATTTTCGAATGGGTCAATGGACCTCTGCCATTGACTTGTTAATGAATTCATAGGGTTTTAGGAAGCGAATATTCAAATCTATGGTCGAGGTGTGATAGATCTCACATTCGAAAATACATTTGAGTTGGTGCTTTTAAATTAAAATTTGTGAGTTTTGACACAACAAATGTTTTGAATTCGAATTTACCATAAATCTGCCCCTTAGCTAGCAATATATGACTCACTTTCTTGCTCAGAGACAGGAACAGTGTGTCTAAAAGCACATGATATCTGGCCTAGATAATGTGGACCTTGCAAATGCCTGGGCCACTGGTTCCTCACAGCAGTGCTCCACTTCCTCTCCTTGGGCTGTTTTTCATATGACAAGGGTTCCATTCCTTTAAAATAAAGTAACATAAACAATGTGCACTAATGCAGTTATGCTGTAAAAGCCCATTTCTAGAAGGGCTGAAGTCTATGGCTAGGGTTGCTATTTGGGGCTTCATCAACTTACATAGCTTAGGTAAGGAGCCATGCATTTCAGCATGTTTTGGGTACTGGAGTTGGGAAGAGAAGGCAAAGCTACAGCTGGCAGTTGTCTTCCCTAAAAAAGTATTATCATACTGTAGTCTGTCTGTACATGACATTGTATTCCCTAAGCAACTGGAGAGTGTCAGTTGAGAAACATTCAGTGTCTGAGCTGACAATCACTAATTTGGCCGCAGAACTGCATTCTGCTTCTGACCTACAAAAGATAATAATTTTTGTTATACACACTGTTTTTTTTTTAATTTGCAACCATTTAAAGGGTTGACAACCCACAGACATGCAATTTATATTAGAAGTGTCTGTGCACATTTACATTTTTATTCCTTTAAAGATATTCATATGCAAATATTCAAATTCCCGAAGCCAGCAGCTCTCATTTATGTATATGATATGTTACATGGGTTAGCAGCACATAAATAGTTTTTGTCATGCAAATCTAGAAGCTTACCCATAATTGTAATGTGGATCTTTCGACGGTGAACAAAGAGGGGTTGTTCTAATGAAATCGTAATATTTTTTGGACCAATTGAAGAGTCTGTGATGTCACTAAAGGAGGAGTTTGTAGGGTGGGTTCTGTGTTAAAAGGTGATTTGTGGTTATTTGTATTTTACACTTGAAAAAGGATCCATGTCGATGCGAAACATGTTGGGATTAATAAATATTTTGCAGCAAGAGCGCTGAATCATGTGCTCCATCCTATTCTCCTTTTACATATTGTGGATCTTTTCCCCCTACCATCTGACTTTTATCCCTTTTCATTATAACCAAAAAAAACAATAGGAGACTGTCTGACATTATTTGTTTAACCCTTTAAGTGCCACAGAACGTAGAATCTACGTTCTGTGGAAAAGTAACTTGAAATGCCACAGAACGTAGATTCTACGTTCTGCAGCACTTCCGGGTTCAGAAGCGGAGGAGCGGCTGTTAGAGCCGCTCGCTCCGTTCCGCATCGATCCCCTGCCCCTAGGCAACGAGCAGAGCAGGGGATCGAGTGGCCCCTGGGGCGCGATCGCCCAGGGGCCCAAAAACAGCAGCAGGCACGTGTAACTTACGTGTCCTGCTGCTGCAGCCTACACCGCGTTGGATATCTCCGCCCCCACAGCACAGGCACACAGAGGACGTCGCAGATCTCTTCCTGGGGCCCTTCCAGATCGCCTGCAACAGTCTCCAGCGACTTTTTCAGGTTAGTGCAACAATTACACACACAAACACACCAACACACACTTATTACAGTAATACACACTTAGATTCACACTTACACACACTTACACATACATTTTTGGGGATTGGGGGGGTCACTTACACTCACTGCACTTACACACATGTGCACACGCACACACGCGCACATAACATGTAATTTACCATTTGTACACACGCACACGCGCATACATGGCATTGTGGCTTTTTTTTTTTTTTCTTATCGCATCGTCTCTTTTTTTGGCTGAAAAAAATGTTTTATTGTCATTACGAATAGCGTATTCGCTAACCGTACTGTGCAATATCTTTTTTATGTTATTTCGGTGATTATATTGCAATTTGGGGTATTTTGGTGCATTTTTAGCCATTTTATTGAATTTTTAGCCATTTTATTGCATTTTCAGCTCTGCGTATGTTGTGTTCACTTGTTTCTAGCCGTATAACCTGTTTGGCCCAGCTAAAATATTCAAACTGTGATTCTGACAGCCGATAACACTAGTCTGGAAAAAAAACATTGATTTTTGTGGTTTTATTGGATTTTTTTGCATTTCACTCTTTACTGCCTTATTTTGTTTTACCTTGTAAATTTTATCTACTATATATCCATTTGGGGGTCTCTGTGCGCCACATAGTTTGGTATATCTATGCATATTGGGCATCAAAGTGTTCAGTAGACCCCTGGTGTTCATATTTAGGATGTTTTATGCTGATACGTTACGAAATGTGTGGCATATAATGCGGTAGAATTCAAGCTTTGTGACGATTTTCCAAAATTTGATAAAAACCGTTGCGTTCAGCATTGCTTTGCAGTTTGGCAGTTTGCAGTAGAAACACTTATTTACCCATATTGGATTCGTCAGAATGTGTACTTTCTGAAAATATATGGTTTTCTGGGGTCTCTGTACTGTTATGGGGGTCTAATGTCGCATAATACACACACCAGGTGCTCATATTGCAGCAGCCAGAGCGTCAGCCGTGAAAATGTATATACACTATTGTCATTTGGGGGTCTCTGTGCGCCACATAGTTTGGTATATCTATGCATATTGGGCATCAAAGTGTTCAGTAGACCCCTGGCGTTCATATTTAGGATGTTTTATGCTGATACGTTACGAAATGTGGGGCATATAATGGGGTAAAATTCAAGCTTTGTGACGATTTTCCGAAATTTGATAAAAACCGTTATGTTCAGCATTGCTTTGCAGTTTGGCAGTTTGCAGTAGAAACACTTATTTACCCATATTGGATTCGTCAAAATGTGTACTTTCTGAAAATATATGGTTTTCTGGGGTCTCTGTACTGTTAGGGGGGTCTAATGTCGCATAATACACACACCAGGTGCTCATATTGCAGCAGCCAGCGCGTCAGCCGTGAAAATGTATATACACTATTGTCATTTGGGGGTCTCTGTGCGCCACATAGTTTGGTATATCTATGCATATTGGGCATCAAAGTGTTCAGTAGACCCCTGGCATTCATATTTAGGATGTTTTATGCTGATACGTTACGAAATGTGGGGCATATAATGGGGTAGAATTCAAGCTTTGTGACGATTTTCAGAAATTTGATAAAAACCGTTATGTTCAGCATTGCTTTGCAGTTTGGCAGTTTGCAGTAGAAACACTTATTTACCCATATTGGATTCGTCAGAATGTGTACTTTCTGAAAATATATGGTTTTCTGGGGTCTCTGTACTGTTAGGGGGGGTCTAATGTCGCATAATACACACACCAGGTGCTCATATTACAGCAGCCAGCGCGTCAGCCGTGAAAATGTATATACACTATTGTCATTTGGGGGTCTCTGTGCGCCACATAGTTTGGTATATCTATGCATATTGGGCATCAAAGTGTTTAGTAGACCCCTGGCGTTCATATTTAGGATGTTTTATGCTGATACGTTACGAAATGTGGGGCATATAATGGGGTAAAATTCAAGCTTTGTGACGATTTTCAGAAATTTGATGAAAACCGTTATGTTCAGCATTGCTTTGCAGTTTGGCAGTTTGCAGTAGAAACACTTATTTACCCATATTGGATTCGTCAGAATGTGTACTTTCTGAAAATATATGGTTTTCTGGGGTCTCTGTACTGTTAGGGGGGTCTAATGTCGCATAATACACACACCAGGTGCTCATATTGCAGCAGCCAGCGCGTCAGCCTTGAAAATGTATATACACTATTGTCATTTGGGGGTCTCTGTGCGCCACATAGTTTGGTATATCTATGCATATTGGGCATCAACGTGTTCAGTAGACCCCTGGCGTTCATATTTAGGATGTTTTATGCTGATACGTTACGAAATGTGGGGCATATAATGGGGTAAAATTCAAGCTTTGTGACGATTTTCAGAAATTTGATAAAAACCGTTATGTTCAGCATTGCTTTGCAGTTTGGCAGTTTGCAGTAGAAACACTTATTTACCCATATTGGATTCGTCAGAATGTGTACTTTCTGAAAATATATGGTTTTCTGGGGTCTCTGTACTGTTAGGGGGGTCTAATGTCGCATAATACACACACCAGGTGCTCATATTGCAGCAGCCAGCGCGTCAGCCGTGAAAATGTATATACACTATTGTCATTTGGGGGTCTCTGTGCGCCACATAGTTTGGTATATCTATGCATATTGGGCATCAAAGTGTTCAGTAGACCCCTGGCGTTCATATTTAGGATGTTTTATGCTGATACGTTACGAAATGTGGGGCATATAATGGGGTAAAATTCAAGCTTTGTGACGATTTTCAGAAATTTGATAAAAACCGTTATGTTCAGCATTGCTTTGCAGTTTGGCAGTTTGCAGTAGAAACACTTATTTACCCATATTGGATTCGTCAGAATGTGTACTTTCTGAAAATATATGGTTTTCTGGGGTCTCTGTACTGTTAGGGGGGTCTAATGTCGCATAATACACACACCAGGTGCTCATATTGCAGCAGCCAGCGCGTCAGCCGTGAAAATGTATATACACTATTGTCATTTGGGGGTCTCTGTGCGCCACATAGTTTGGTATATCTATGCATATTGGGCATCAAAGTGTTCAGTAGACCCCTGGCGTTCATATTTAGGATGTTTTATGCTGATACGTTACGAAATGTGGGGCATATAATGGGGTAAAATTCAAGCTTTGTGACGATTTTCAGAAATTTGATAAAAACCGTTATGTTCAGCATTGCTTTGCAGTTTGGCAGTTTGCAGTAGAAACACTTATTTACCCATATTGGATTCGTCAGAATGTGTACTTTCTGAAAATATATGGTTTTCTGGGGTCTCTGTACTGTTAGGGGGGTCTAATGTCGCATAATACACACACCAGGTGCTCATATTGCAGCAGCCAGCGCGTCAGCCGTGAAAATGTATATACACTATTGTCATTTGGGGGTCTCTGTGCGCCACATAGTTTGGTATATCTATGCATATTGGGCATCAAAGTGTTCAGTAGACCCCTGGCGTTCATATTTAGGATGTTTTATGCTGATACGTTACGAAATGTGGGGCATATAATTGGGTAAAATTCAAGCTTTGTGACGATTTTCAGAAATTTGATGAAAACCGTTATGTTCAGCATTGCTTTGCAGTTTGGCAGTTTGCAGTAGAAACACTTATTTACCCATATTGGATTCGTCAGAATGTGTACTTTCTGAAAATATATGGTTTTCTGGGGTCTCTGTACTGTTAGGGGGGTCTAATGTCGCATAATACACACACCAGGTGCTCATATTGCAGCAGCCAGCACGTCAGCCGTGAAAATGTATATACACTATTGTCATTTGGGGGTCTCTGTGCGCCACATAGTTTGGTATATCTATGCATATTGGGCATCAAAGTGTTCAGTAGACCCCTGGCGTTCATATTTAGGATGTTTTATGCTGATACGTTACGAAATGTGGGGCATATAATGGGGTAAAATTCAAGCTTTGTGACGATTTTCAGAAATTTGATAAAAACCGTTATGTTCAGCATTGCTTTGCAGTTTGGCAGTTTGCAGTAGAAACACTTATTTACCCATATTGGATTCGTCAGAATGTGTACTTTCTGAAAATATATGGTTTTCTGGGGTCTCTGTACTGTTAGGGGGGTCTAATGTCGCATAATACACACACCAGGTGCTCATATTGCAGCAGCCAGCGCGTCAGCCGTGAAAATGTATATACACTATTGTCATTTGGGGGTCTCTGTGCGCCACATAGTTTGGTATATCTATGCATATTGGGCATCAAAGTGTTCAGTAGACCCCTGGCGTTCATATTTAGGATGTTTTATGCTGATACGTTACGAAATGTGGGGCATATAATGGGGTAAAATTCAAGCTTTGTGACGATTTTCAGAAATTTGATAAAAACCGTTATGTTCAGCATTGCTTTGCAGTTTGGCAGTTTGCAGTAGAAACACTTATTTACCCATATTGGATTCGTCAGAATGTGTAATTTCTGAAAATATATGGTTTTCTGGGGTCTCTGTACTGTTAGGGGGGTCTAATGTCGCATAATACACACTCCAGGTGCTCATATTGCAGCAGCCAGAGCGTCAGCCGTGAAAATGTCTATACATATTGTCATTTGGGGGTCTCTGTGCGCCACATAGTTTGGTATATCTATGCACATTGGGCATCAAACTGTTTAGTAGACCCATATGTTTATATTTAGGATGCTTTATGCTGGTAATGATACATGGACAATACGATGCTGGAAAGTTGAAGCTTTGAGGCAATTTCCAGATATTTCACCAAAACCGCCAAATTTGGCAAAGCCTTGCGACTCAGTAGTTTGGAGCAGAAAGGCATGGGTACCCATTTTAGATTCTGTAGAATGTGTACTTTCCAAAAATATATGGGGTTGGGGGGTAAACATATATTTCTGTGTTTTTACCCCACAAAAATGCAGTCAATGTGTTGATTTTTCATTAGCTGAAGTTACCCACGGGACTGTTTGTATGCGCTAACTTCATTTTGGGGCCTCTAAATGCCAGATACTTAGGTAAACCTATGAACAATGGCCACCAAACTGTTCGGAGGAACCCTGGCAATCATATTTAGGGTGCTTTTTCTTAGTACGTAATGACACATGGGTGATATGGTGCTGGGAAGTTGAAGCTTTGAGGCAATTTTCAGATATTTCACCAAAACCGACAACTTTGGGAAAGCCTTGCGACTCAGTAGTTTGGAGCAATAAGGCATGGGTACCCATTTTAGATTCGGTAGTATGTGTACTTTCCAAAAATGTATGGGTTTGGGGGGTAAACATATATTTCTGTGTTTTTACCCCACAAAAATGCAGTCAATGTGTTGATTTTTCATTAGCTGAAGTTACCCACGGGACTGTTTGTATGCGCTAACTTCATTTTGGGGCCTCTAAATGCCAGATACTTTGGTAAACCAATGAACAATGGCCACCAAACTGTTCGGAGGAACCCTGGCAATCATATTTAGGGTGCTTTTTCTTAGTACGTAATGACACATGGGTGATATGTTGCTGGGAAGTTGAAGCTTTGAGGCAATTTTCAGATATTTCACCAAAACCGACAACTTTGGGAAAGCCTTGCGACTCAGTAGTTTGGAGCAATAAGGCATGGGTACCCATTTTAGATTCGGTAGAATGTGTACTTTCCAAAAATGTATGGGTTTGGGGGGTAAACATATATTTCTGTGTTTTTACCCCACAAAAATGCAGTCAATGTGTTGATTTTTCATTAGCTGAAGTTACCCACGGGACTGTTTGTATGCGCTAACTTCATTTTGGGGCCTCTAAATGCCAGATACTTTGGTAAACCTATGAACAATGGCCACCAAACTGTTCGGAGGAACCCTGGCAATCATATTTAGGGTGCTTTTTCTTAGTACGTAATGACACATGGGTGATATGTTGCTGGGAAGTTGAAGCTTTGAGGCAATTTTCAGATATTTCACCAAAACCGACAACTTTGGGAAAGCCTTGCGACTCAGTAGTTTGGAGCAATAAGGCATGGGTACCCATTTTAGATTCGGTAGAATGTGTACTTTCCAAAAATGTATGGGTTTGGGGGGTAAACATATATTTCTGTGTTTTTACCCCACAAAAATGCAGTCAATGTGTTGATTTTTCATTAGCTGAAGTTACCCACGGGACTGTTTGTATGCGCTAACTTCATTTTGGGGCCTCTAAATGCCAGATACTTTGGTAAACCTATGAACAATGGCCACCAAACTGTTCGGAGGAACCCTGGCAATCATATTTAGGGTGCTTTTTCTTGGTGCATAACGATACATGGGTGATATGGTGCTGAGAAGTTGAAGCTTTGAGGCAATTTTCAGATATTTCACCAAAACCGACAATTGTGGGAAAGCCTTGCGACTCAGTAGTTTGTAGCAATAAGGCATGGGTACCCATTTTAGATTCGGTAGAATGTGTACTTTCCAAAAATGTATGGGTTTGGGGGGTAAACATATATTTCTGTGTTTTTACCCCACAAAAATGCAGTCAATGTGTTGATTTTTCATTAGCTGAAGTTACCCACGGGACTGTTTGTATGCGCTAACTTCATTTTGGGGCCTCTAAATGCCAGATACTTTGGTAAACCTATGAACAATGGCCACCAAACTGTTCGGAGGAACCCTGGCAATCATATTTAGGGTGCTTTTTCTTAGTACGTAATGACACATGGGTGATATGGTGCTGGGAAGTTGAAGCTTTGAGGCAATTTTCAGATATTTCACCAAAACTGACAACTTTGGGAAAGCCTTGCGACTCATTCGTTTGGAGCAATAAGGCATGGGTACCCATTTTAGATTCGGTAGAATGTGTACTTTCCAAAAATGTATGGGTTTGGGGGGTAAACATATATTTCTGTGTTTTTACCCCACAAAAATGCAGTCAATGTGTTGATTTTTCATTAGCTGAAGTTACCCACGGGACTGTTTGTATGCGCTAACTTCATTTTGGGGCCTCTAAATGCCAGATACTTTGGTAAACCTATGAACAATGGCCACCAAACTGTTCGGAGGAACCCTGGCAATCATATTTAGGGTGCTTTTTCTTAGTACGTAATGACACATGGGTGATATGTTGCTGGGAAGTTGAAGCTTTGAGGCAATTTTCAGATATTTCACCAAAACCGACAACTTTGGGAAAGCCTTGCGACTCAGTAGTTTGGAGCAATAAGGCATGGGTACCCATTTTAGATTCGGTAGAATGTGTACTTTCCAAAAATGTATGGGTTTGGGGGGTAAACATATATTTCTGTGTTTTTACCCCACAAAAATTTAGTCAATGTGTTGATTTTTCATTAGCTGATATATTATTCAAATTGCAGGTGAGTGATTGCTCACCAAAGTTAATCACATCTCAAAGGAGATAATTAACTGATTAAAATACAACTGTCACTTAAATTAAAGTGCACTTAAATATGGAGTGTGAGAATTGTCTGAACAGAAACCAGGTCTGGGGATACTGAGCAAAGTACCCCATCTATTGCCCACTGGTCAGCAAATTCTTTCAACCGACCAGTAAACACTGCTTGGGTGTACTCTGCTCGGATGCGGGAACGCACCAGCACTCGGAACAAGACCTCTGCTGGCAGAGGATTCCCACCTTCCAAACATTGCTTTCTAGATTTATGGATGACTAATTTAGCTAAAGCCAGGAGCAAGTTGGAGAGAAGGTCTTTCTCTTTATTGTCCCGGGATACTGGGCGTCCAAAAATATAAACATGAGGGGAAAAATGTAACCAGAACTGCAGGTAAAGCTTCCTCAAAAGAGCCAATAGAGGTTGCCGTCTGGCACACGTAAAATAAGCATGAAACACAGACTCTCCTTTGCCACAGAATGGACAAGCAGCTGGGGAGTCTGTAAAACGAGCTAAATACTCTGCCGTGCTCAATGCACCATGCAGCACTTTCCAACTCAAGTCTCCAGTTGGTCTAGGCACCAAACTGGAATAAAGAGCTCGCCACTGAGGTCTTTCACCCTCATTAAGCACACGTCTCCAGATGGTATCATATCGGGAGATGAGGGCAAGGAAGTGTACAGTGTGAAGCATTAGAGAGTACAACAGCTTTCTTGTTATATCATGAAAGCGTGTCAATGGAAAATTCTCCAACTGGCTCAAGTTGGGGGAAGGAGGTGCTTGGGGGGATTGACGGGTTTTAGGTGCTATTATTATGTCTGGAGGTGAGGAGTTCCAAGGTGGACGTGGCTCTCCAGCATGTAAAACCCCATCAATGAAGGTGTGAGAATCAGGAGAGATTGTGTCCTTGATTTCCTTGAGAAGACGGTGTGGAACCCTAGTGGTGAGGAATCCCATGCGTTGCATAACTGCTTGAGAGTCCACCCAATCTGATTTCTCAAAATCCAGGAGATTTCCAACTCTGGTTAACCGAGCCTGGCAAAGGCGACGTCGGATGCTGATGGATTCTAACATCCTAGTCTTAAAAGATGGATTGTAAAGTAGGGGCTCATTTAGAATGTCTTCCCCTTCAATGGCTCCTTGCCTTAACACGGATACCATGCTCCAGGTTTTTAGCGTGTCTTGGTAGTAAGTCGGCAGGGTTGAAAGGTTTCTTAGGAAACCCTCAGGTTCAATTATAAACAATTGCCGGTCATATCCCATATTTCGTACCTGGCGATAAAAACTCGATGCTAGAGTACACCACTGTGGAGAAGGATCTGCATACAAGTATCTCTGTATTTGCTGGAGACGGAAGGTGTGCACTTGAGAACGTATACACACGACTCCCTGCCCTCCCTCTTTCAACGGGAGGCTTGAGACACCTGCAGAAACCCAATGCTTTCCTATCCAGAGAAAGTCCAGTAACCTTCTCTGGATCTTAGCAATGAATTCTTGGGTTGGGCTAAGACATATCAGCCGGTACCAGATCTGAGAGGCCACCAGCTGATTAATCACCAAAGCTCTCCCCCTCATAGAAAGTACTTTAGCAAAACCCTTCCACTTTCCAAGGCGCGTTAGAACACACTCCTCAAGTTCAATGAAATTCTGTGAGACAGGATACTCCTCAGCTGATAGGTAGACGCCTAAATATTTAATGATTTTACTCTCCCACGAGATGTCACGAAAAGCAGGAGGCAGGAAATCTAACTTTAGAGAACCCTCCAGAAGGCCTGAGCTCTTGGACCAGTTGATACGGGCAGATGAGGCAGCAGCGTAGACTTCTTGACACTCTTGTGCCCGCTCAAGATCAACTAGGTCCTGGGCCACAAGAATTACATCATCAGCGTAGGCTGAGAGAACCACCCTCATGTCAGGTTCTTTGAGCACCAGTCCCGTGAGCCTTTTCCTTAAGAGACACAGGAAGGGCTCAATGGCCAGCGAGTACAGTTGTCCCGACAAGGGGCATCCTTGCCGAACTCCTCGTCCAAAGGCCAGAGGTGCAGTCAGAGACCAGTTGATTTTAACTAAACACTCTGCAGAGGCATACATTGTTTTCAGGTAGCCCACAAACTGTGGGCCAAAGTTATAGGCTTGCAGAGTGCCTATAAGATATTGGTGATCCACCCTGTCAAATGCCTTCTCTTGATCCAGAGAGAGAAAAGCAAGAGATAGACCAGTCCTTCTCGCAAAATGTAGTAAGTCTCGGATTAAAAAGACATTATCAAAAATTGTCCGACCGGGGACTGTATAGGACTGGTCAGGATGAATCACCTCTGCCAGCACTGATTTGAGCCTAAGTGAGATAGCTTTGGCCACGATCTTATAGTCTGTGCTAAGCAGTGAGACTGGTCTCCAGTTCTTAATAAGACGGAGATCCCCCTTCTTAGGAAGTAGTGATAAAACTGCTCGACGACACGAAAGTGGCAACTCACCTTTCTTGAAGGCCTCAGTTAGGACCCTATGGAAATCAGGGCCCAGAGTATCCCAAAAGAACTGGAAGAACTCTATGGTAAGTCCGTCAAGCCCAGGAGATTTATTGTGGGGCATTAAACGGAGTGCTTGAGAGAGTTCATCTAGAGTAATTGGTGTTTCCAACCTCTCTTTTCTCCTCTCACTGACCACTGGAAGCCCATCCCATAGCTCCTCACAGGCATCTGGAGAGATGGGATCTGGAGAAAAAAGGTTTTGATAGAAGGACCGGGCTCTGTCCCGGATAGCCTCCGGATCCTCAAGGGGGGTTCCATCCTCCGCAAAAAGGCATGTGATTTGTTTTCGGTTCCCCTTCTTCTTCTCCAGAGCATAGAAGAATCGGGAACCACGATCCATATCACAAAGTAACTGCATCCGGCTTCGCACAAAGGCACCACGAGCCTGTCGTTGTTCCATGTTACGCAGCGCTTCTTTCCTTTCTAGATATTCACACTGAAGGGCTTGGTCTTCAGAGCCTGATAGCCTTTGCTCAAGATCAAGCACCTCCCCATTCAGTGCCTCAATCTCTGCATTGCGCTGCCCGCTCACACTTTTGGTATACTCTTGACACAAGAGCTTTAGGTGAACCTTGCCTACATCCCACCACTGGTTCAATGTGGCAAATTCATCCTGAAAGGCCCTCCAGCCTCTCCATGTATCCCGGACTGACTTTGCAAAACCCTCATCTTCTAATAAACTGTTGTTAAAGTGCCAGTAAGCAGCTTTTGGCAGAGATGGTGCGATTGACATTCTCAGGGATACACAATTGTGGTCTGAGAATGGTGCCAATCTAATGGTGCTCGACTGGGCTCGTGACATGAGATGGCTCGATATATATATCCTATCAATCCGGGATTGAGAAACATGACCATCTCTCACCCTGACATAGGTAAAGGCAACCGTCTCTGGGTTCTGTTCTCTCCAGACATCAACCAAGGAGAAATGAGCAATTAGTTCTCGCAAAACGGACTCAGACGAGTCTCTTTTCTTGGGTACATTGCGATCTCGAGCATCAAGGGTGTAATTAAAATCACCCCCTATAATCAAGGCTTCATCAGAGTCAATTGTCTCCATGTAGGCTGACAAACTTTCAAAGAACCGTGCCCTCTCTGGTCCGGTAGTAGGAGCATACACATTCATTAGATTATATGTTCTACCTGACTCCCGGACCCGAAGATGCAATAGACGGCCAGGGATGACAGAGGTAGCACTCAGGACCTCTGGCTGGAAGGAATCTGAGAAAAGGGTCACCACCCCGCATGATGTCCAAGTGAGGTGATTAAAAAATACCCTTCCCTTCCACTCCAGATTCCAGCTTGCTTCAAGCTCTGGAGTGGTGTGGGTCTCTTGGAGGAAACTCACAGAGTACCCTTCTTGACGAAGAAAGGAGAGTACCTGAAACATTCGGAAAGGATTCCGACAGCCATTAGTATTAAGTGTGCTTATACTCAAGGCCATTACTGAGTCTTAGGAAGTGCTTTAACCTTCATCAAGGTCTGATGAGACAAACATTTTTTGTGAAACTTCATTATACGAGATATTCCGCTGTTCCATAGTTCTTGGCCTCTTTTATGACCTTAATGTACTGTCTCACAGAATTGATAACTAAAGGCAAATCATGCCACTTCTCCAGAGCCATGTGCATCTTCTTCTCTAATTTAACACCAAGGGTGCTCTCAAGAAACTTTTTGAGTTCCTCAGCAGGGATGATTGGGGTAGAAGGATTTGCCACTCCTATGTCAACCTCCTCTTCGATGTTCCCCTCATCCATGAGCTCTTCCTGGCTAAGGGATTGATAATCTCCCCTCTCCACTAGAGCTTTGAGAATCTCTCCACAAGTTGTTACAGGAAAAGTATCAGAATCACTTTTCTGGAGACCCTGCAATGGCTCAGGTGTTCCCTCAACTTCACTTGAAACACATTTGGAAGTGTTTGACACAGGAGCAACAGAACTAATTAGCTCCCCAGCAACAGGTAGAGCTTTGGAGGCTCGATGGTTAGCCTCTGCCCTCTCTACTACCTCCTGTGCTTTCTGGATGGCAATAACATTTGGGTCAGTTGAAGACAAGGGAGGAGAGATTTTAGCATGAACAGTAGAGGTTGTCTGGCTACCCTCCTCCGTATTTACAACTCCACCCTCACCATCCTTCCCAGCAGTTTTATCTGCAGGGTCCTGTATGGGGGTTAGCCCAATATTGTCCCCCTCCTGGAGTGAAATACCCTGAGGCACTAAAAACTGAGGCTGGTTGCAGTTGCCAAATCTCAGCACTTCAGGAACACTGACTGCCCACTCTGCAGGAGTCTCATTAGGTGTCTCTTTACACTCCAAGGGAAGATCTTCCAAATGATTTTGAGGCAGATACTGCACCCCTGACTCTGTGGGGAAACCAACACTGCCATGTTCAAGGCCATGCAGACCATTAACCTCATTATTCCCCACCTGGTCTGGAGGCAAGAGTGCATGGTCTGACACCAGTTGATCGTGACCAACAGTTGGGCCAGACAATGTCACCACATGAGGAGCAGAAGTTTTGCTGCCCTTTTTACCCTTGGATGGGGGTGCCCCATCATTAACCACTGATGCCCATTCCTCAGGTACAAGCCAGTTTGATTTAAATTTCCTCTTTTTCTTGGCATCTGAAGAGGAAAGGCCACTATCTGCCCCAACCCCAACAGGTGTTGCAATCATGGGTACCCCCACACCTTCAGGGGTGCCCATAACAGGGGTACACCCTTTTGTGGTAGGAACAACTGTGACCCTGGGGGAAGCTTTGACATGTTTTCCCCCCTTCTCTTTTGCCGCAATTGTAAGACATGCTGCAGCCTTAGATGTCTTCAGTGAAGAAGGAGGAGGTTTGGATGTTGTAGAGGTGGGTTGTGTAACAGCCACCTTGAGGTTCTTTAGTGAAGGAGATATCCCCTTTGAGGACCCTGCTGAAATAGTCCCAGCAGGATAAGATGTTTTATTTGAGGCACTGGGAGCAGGAACAGGGGCTGTGGTCTTAATTTGCCCTTTGGGGCAACTCTGGCGAGTGTGCCCCAGGTTCTTGCAAAGGAAGCACCTCACTTCCTCTGTGCTGTAAAAAATTTTATACAGCACCCCTTCAAATGGAACCCCAAAAGACCCCTCAATAGTGTCTTGCCCCCGAGGTAAAAGTAGTTGCACCTGCCTTTTAAAGGAAAGGACATGCCTCAGTCTGCTCTCCTTACATCCCAGGGGAATTCTAGACATATTTGATTTTAACTCCCCAAGGGCTTGCAGGTGGGGGTACAATAAGTGGTCTTGCAGGAAGGGGGGCACATTAGATAAAACCACCCTTGTGCCCAATCCTTCTAGGGGTTCTACAGGGACATAACTCCCTTCCACTGTGATACCCCTCTGTACCAGAGTATGCACTGCAGTTAGAGTACGGGCAAAGATTATGGCTTTCCCATACATTTTACTTGCTGCCACTACTGCAGAGTGGCCCACCACTTCAGCTGCAGCCTTTATATAAGCCTCTATGCCATGAGTGCTTGACATTAGGCATCTGACCCCATGCTTCCTTGTAAGCTTCTCTACCCCAGCAGTGACTTGGCTAGGGTTGCTGCCAGTAGCTACCGCGTGTGCAAATGTTTTAGCAGGGGTCACATTGGCTGCAGCAGCAGAAGTAGAGGCAATGGGGCTTTTTGACATGGGCTCTGACTGGTGTTTCCTTGCAGAGCTACAGCTGGGTTTTTCAGGTCCTTTTGCTTTAGAACCAAGAGATGTTTTTTTATAACTTTCCTTTTTATTCCCTCCCATTATTTTACACAACACCACACAAAAAGAAAGCTTTATACTATTGATTAACAAAAAAAATAAGTTTTAAGTTGAGAAGCTGTGGCAGGGAGAGGGTTAATGTGAGCAGGTGCCTGGGAGCTGCACTGCTGCTGCTGGAAAAGATTTTATATTTATACTTATATTAAATCCTTCTCCCTTTAGCTTTCTCTCCTCACAGAACTGAGTGCAAAATCAAAATATCCACTCAATCTGTACAAAAATTAAACAATTTGTGCTGAAACAAGAGAAAAATGCAAATGAAACTGACACCCAGGTGCGGGGGAGGGGTAGGGGATCTAACAGTGAGTTTGTAGCCCAGAGCAAGTGAAAGGAACTGGGCTAGGAATCACGCACCTTCAGGCTCAAAAGAAAAATCGATTTTTAGTAAAGAAAATCAACTCAAAACTTCCCAAATTTCACCCACCAAGTGGACAACACATTCACACACCAAGTGATAACAAAAAATCCTGTCTCAAACAGGAATTTCAATGCTTAATTCAGCACTAAACAGAGAGCTTTCTCCTGTGTGTTGATTTTTCATTAGCTGAAGTTACCCACGGGACTGTTTGTATGCGCTAACTTCATTTTGGGGCCTCTAAATGCCAGATACTTTGGTAAACCTATGAACAATGGCCACCAAACTGTTCGGAGGAACCCTGGCAATCATATTTAGGGTGCTTTTTCTTGGTGCATAACGATACATGGGTGATATGGTGCTGAGAAGTTGAAGCTTTGAGGCAATTTTCAGATATTTCACCAAAACCGACAATTGTGGGAAAGCCTTGCGACTCAGTAGTTTGTAGCAATAAGGCATGGGTACCCATTTTAGATTCGGTAGAATGTGTACTTTCCAAAAATGTATGGGTTTGGGGGGTAAACATATATTTCTGTGTTTTTACCCCACAAAAATGCAGTCAATGTGTTGATTTTTCATTAGCTGAAGTTACCCACGGGACTGTTTGTATGCGCTAACTTCATTTTGGGGCCTCTAAATGCCAGATACTTTGGTAAACCTATGAACAATGGCCACCAAACTGTTCGGAGGAACCCTGGCAATCATATTTAGGGTGCTTTTTCTTAGTACGTAATGACACATGGGTGATATGGTGCTGGGAAGTTGAAGCTTTGAGGCAATTTTCAGATATTTCACCAAAACCGACAACTTTGGGAAAGCCTTGCGACTCATTCGTTTGGAGCAATAAGGCATGGGTACCCATTTTAGATTCGGTAGAATGTGTACTTTCCAAAAATGTATGGGTTTGGGGGGTAAACATATATTTCTGTGTTTTTACCCCACAAAAATGCAGTCAATGTGTTGATTTTTCATTAGCTGAAGTTACCCACGGGACTGTTTGTATGCGCTAACTTCATTTTGGGGCCTCTAAATGCCAGATACTTTGGTAAACCTATGAACAATGGCCACCAAACTGTTCGGAGGAACCCTGGCAATCATATTTAGGGTGCTTTTTCTTGGTGCATAACGATACATGGGTGATATGGTGCTGAGAAGTTGAAGCTTTGAGGCAATTTTCAGATATTTCACCAAAACCGACAACTTTGGGAAAGCCTTGCGACTCATTAGTTTGGAGCAATAAGGCATGGGTACCCATTTTAGATTCGGTAGAATGTGTACTTTCCAAAAATGTATGGGTTTGGGGGGTAAACATATATTTCTGTGTTTTTACCCCACGAAAATGCAGTCAATGTGTTGATTTTTCATTAGCTGAAGTTACCCACGGGACTGTTTGTATGCGCTAACTTCATTTTGGGGCCTCTAAATGCCAGATACTTTGGTAAACCTATGAACAATGGCCACCAAACTGTTCGGAGGAACCCTGGCAATCATATTTAGGGTGCTTTTTCTTAGTACGTAATGACACATGGGTGATATGGTGCTGGGAAGTTGAAGCTTTGAGGCAATTTTCAGATATTTCACCAAAACCGACAACTTTGGGAAAGCCTTGCGACTCATTAGTTTGGAGCAATAAGGCATGGGTACCCATTTTAGATTCGGTAGAATGTGTACTTTCCAAAAATGTATGGGTTTGGGGGGTAAACATATATTTCTGTGTTTTTACCCCACAAAAATGCAGTCAATGTGTTGATTTTTCATTAGCTGAAGTTACCCACGGGACTGTTTGTATGCGCTAACTTCATTTTGGGGCCTCTAAATGCCAGATACTTTGGTAAACCTATGAACAATGGCCACCAAACTGTTCGGAGGAACCCTGGCAATCATATTTAGGGTGGTTTTTCTTGGTGCATAACGATACATGGGTGATATGGTGCTGAGAAGTTGAAGCTTTGAGGCAATTTTCAGATATTTCACCAAAACCGACAATTGTGGGAAAGCCTTGCGACTCAGTAGTTTGGAGCAGAAAGGCATGGGTACCCATTTTAGATTCAGTAGAATGTGTACTTTCCAAAAATATATGGGTTTTGGGGGGTAAACATATATTTCTGAGTTTTTACCCCACAAAAATGAAGTCAATGTGTTGATCTTTCATTAGCTGAAGTTACCCACGGGACTGTTTGTATGCGCTAACTTGATTTTGGGGCCTCTAAATGCCAGATACTTTGGTAAACCTATGAACAATGACCACCAAAATGTTCAGAGGAACCCTGGCAATCATATTTAGGGTGCTTTTTCTTAGTACGTAATGATACATGGGTGATATGGTGCTGGGAAGTTGAAGGTTTGAGGAAATTTTCAGATATTTCACCAAAACCGACAATTTTGGGAAAGCCTTGCGACTCAGTAGTTTGGAGCAGAAAGGCATGGGTACCCATTTTAGATTCAGTAGAATGTGTACTTTCCAAAAATATATGGGTTTGGGGGGTAAACATATATTTCTGGGTTTTTACCCCACAAAAAATGCAGTCAATGTGTTGATTTCTCAGTAGCTGAAGTAAAGTCCTGAACAATTTGGATGTGCTAACTACATATTGGTGTCTCTAAATGCCAGATACTTTGGTAAACCTATGCATAATGGGTATCAAATTGTTCAGTGGACCCCTGGCAATCATAGTTCAGGTGCTTTTTCTTGGTACCTAATATAGTTTGGGATATGCGGAGCAGCAAAATAAAACCTTTGAAATGATTTTTCAGAATTTTGAATTTTTTGTTGAAAAACCGCTATGTTCAGACAAGCTTTTATGTTTGGTAGTTGGGAGTAGAGAGACATAGTTACCCATTTTGTAATCGGCAGAATGTGTACTTTTCAAAAATGTATGGTTTTCTGGGGTAAACCTACGGTTTCAGGATTTTTTGCCTTGGAATCTAAAGCATGCCGTTTTCTGCCTTAGTGCTTTCAAAATTTGGTAATATACTGCCGGGAGTTTTTGCTGTACAGAAATCCTAAATCTCCCTAAAACTATACATATCTGGTATTGGCACGTTCGAGAGACATAAGGCTTTCCAAATCAGTTGGATTTTCATCCGTAAAATGAAATATTTTTCTGGTATAAATTGATATACGATGAAAAATGGTAATTTTTCATTTTTTTTTGGTATTTAGCACTATAAATTTTTTTGCACAGGTGTAAAAACATGAAAACTCAGGCAGATTTAGAAAGCTCAGTTTCTACCGAAAAAAACAATGTATAGTTTTCCTAGGTAAACTATAGGTTTCCCCTCAGAAAATGCCCCTAAAGTGAGAGCACAAAATGTTTCAAAAACGGCTGGCATTTCGCGTAACCAAAATGTGAAATTCTGCTGGCACTTAAAGGGTTAAATCAACCTGCTTTGTCCTGCCCCATCCTCTACTTGCAGGGCTTTTATTGACATATTGACAAACTATCTGATAAATGGTTTATTGACTATTTGTATCGCTCATATAGAGAATCTGCTAACCAATTATGGATATACAAAGCATAACTGTAATGTATGGTTAGTTTTTCTGGTAAAGGATATATTACAGTATATTAGAAATTAGATACACATATAAAAAGGCAGATAGATGGCTATATCGCTGGATTTCTGATGATTCCTGGTCAAAATCTTAGTCACTCATACATGTAGTATCAAACTGATTTAATAGCCAGAAACAGTATATTCTTCGGTAAACCTCCAATGTGTACTGTATTTGATATTGACTTAATAAACAGCTAATTTTGTAGCTCTATTATGTAAAGCACAATTATTTTATAGCAAAACTCATTTGCTAGCGCCAGGAACCTTATGAAAGCAGATAATTATTCTCATATTCCTGAAGAAGAACTATGAGACACTATGAAATGAATAACAGATAAAAGTAATATCTTTAAATCAATCATTCATGTGACATGGTTTTGCTAAAGACATAATGACCTGTATTTTATTAGAACCCAAGAAGTCACCATTAGTTTTGGGATTTGTGACCCATAATATCACAATATATTAGCATTTTATATAATAAGTGAATTTATATATTACTCCATTAAAGCAACATAAGTCGAATGATGTTGCTCCAAAACTGATGGGTGACTGATTAATAACAGTGTTAAGTAATTCTTCTTTTATACAAACCATATAAAACTGTATGTGTAGCTATTTAAAGGATTCATCAAACCGCTTTACTACGGGGAAAAGAGACCTTATGTAAAACTGGATCACGACTTCTGCATACGATCAAATTTGTCATCATATGTCTTCCAGCCCATTGGCTGTTGCTTAGCAGCTGCTAATTCTAACAGACTATTTGTAATGACAAATTAGTTCCTTTGTTACCATAACGACCAGCATTTATTACCTAATGAAATTGATTTGTATCAGAATTGACTTTAGGCAAACAAGTGCTCATTGTGAACTAGTAAACACAACATCAAAGCTAGCATCTAACTTCCGGAATTGATAACATAATACAGAACCATCTCCTTTAATCAATTACAGCTTTTTTTTTTACTACAAATCAGCAAAAGTCTCAGTGTAAATTTGAATGGCATGCGATACAAGGAGTAGTTGTCTTTCAAGAAAGCTTTAGCAGAAATAGGCTATATGGTACCTTCTCATAATTATTAAATGCAAGCATGCAAACACAAACTCTAATCCCAAAATACACAGACACATAAACAGTATAAAAAATTTAGGATAATTTATATGGAATGTCATCTATAATTTCAATGTCATTACAAAAGTGGTACAGGTATGGCACCTGTTATCCAGAATGTTCAAGACCTGAGGTTTTCCAGATAAGGGATTTTTCGATAGTTTGGGCCTCCATACCTTAAATCTACTAAAGAAAAAAATTAAAACCCAGTAGGATTGTTTTGCCTCTAATAAGGATTGATTATATCTTAAACAGTATCAAATACATGGTACTACTTTATTATTACAGAGAAAAAGGATATCGTTTTTAAAAATTTCATTTATTTGATTAAAATGGAGACTATGGGAGATGGACTTCCTGGAAATTGCAGCTTTCTGGATAACAGGTTTCCAAATTATGGATCCCATGAATATACTAAGGGGCAGATTTATCAAGGGTCGAATTTGGCCATTTGCAGTCAAAGTAAAATCGTTACGATCGAACGATTTGAAGTATGTCATTCGTCGATCGAACGATTTTTCTTCAACTTCAAAAAACTTTAAAAAATGCTCTAGAAGGTCCCCATAGGCTAACATAGCACTTCAGCGGGTTAAATTTGGCAAAATAATGAAGTCAAAGTTTTTTTAAAGAGACAGTACTTCATTATCGAATGGTCGAATATTCAAACTATTTTACTTTGAATCGAATTTGAAGTCGAAGTTGTAGTATCCTATTCGATGGTCGAAGTATCCAAAAGTTACTTCGAATTTTTAATTTTTTTACTTCAAAAATTCCCTCGAATTCACTTTGACCCTTGATAAATCTGCCCATAAGTCTGATTTTCTGTAAATTCATGTCCCTTTGAGTCCCAAAGTGTTGAGATTAGCACTGAATGCACTGCTGCTTGAGTGTTGTTATATCTAGTTCATAGCCATATCTAAAGAACAGTACTCTGCTGGCCTTTGCACCCTGCACATCTTGATAGGTCTGACTCAAACACAATCAGCAGGGCTTATTTGCAATCAAACAACTGTGGTGTAGATGGTCCGTATTGCATTATTATCAGGAAATGCAATGATGCAAAGCACTATTTTAATGCTTTTACCTACCTGGTCCTCAAGATAAGTTAAAGGGATTCTGTCATGATTTATGATGTATTTTTTATTTCTAAATTACATTGTTTACACTGCAAATAGTTCACTCTACAATATAAAATTTCATTCCTGAACCAGCAAGTGTATTTTTTTTTAAAGTGTTTATTTATCATTTTCAATTCAAGCAATCAAGGCATGAAAAATTAAAGAAAAGGTAGAAAAAAAGAAGGAAAATATAAGACATATATATGCACAGTTATTCATGACACATGCATTGACATACGTTGCACAATATAGTTAAGTGGAAGTCAGTGTTCAGACACCACCACTAAAACCAGATGAACATTAGAGTATCTGCTGTATCTGACCCCTTTGTGTAAGCAGTATTTCAATTGCCCACATCCTCAACAGCATGGATATCTAGCCGGGAGACCATATTGCGTCAAATTTCCCAGGAGATCCTCGAACTTCATAAGTAAGTCTAGCCGGGAGACCATATTGCGTCAAATTTCCCAGGAGATCCTCGAACTTCATAAGTAAGTCTAACAGAGGGGAGAATCTTATTAACTAAGTTGACCCAGTGTTCCACCATTGCCACATTATGCCCCATCCATTTCATTACAATTGTTTTCTTTAAGTGTATTTTTTTTTAGTTGTAATATTGGTGTGTAGGCACAAGCTCAGGTCATTTTGCCTGGTCATGTGCTTTCAGAAAGAGTCAGCACTTTAGGATGGAACTGCTTTCTGGCAGGCTGTTGTTTCTCCTATTCAATGTAACTGAATGTGTTGCAGTGGGACCTGGATTTTACTATTGAGTGCTGTTCTTTGATCTACCAGGCAGCTGTTATCTTGTGTTAGGGAGCTGCTATCTCGTTAATTTCCCATTGTTCTGTTGTTAGGCTGTTGGGGGTGGGAGGGATGATATCACTCCAACTTGCAGTACAGCAGTAAAGAGTGGCTGAAGTTTATCAGAGCACAAGTCACATGACTGGGGGCAGCTGGGAGACTGACAATATGTCTAGCCCCATGTCAGATTTCAAAATTAAAAATGAAAAAATCTGTTTGCTCTTTTGAGAAATGGATTTCAGTGACAAAATTCTGCTGGAGCAGCACTATTAACTGATGCGTTTTGAAAAAAAAAACGTTTTTTCCCCATGACAATATCCCATTTAATGCAGAAGCAGCAGCACACTATATTCTGCAGAGTTCTGTCACTTCAAAGCTAAGGAAAACTTTTTTTTTCCCAACGAGATTCTGCCTCCCCAAGACTAAATTGAAATCAGAGTGAAATCATGAGACAATAAGTAAACCGCAGCACAAATTAGCTAAATTTGATGCAGCCCACCATTATAAATTAAGCGAGGAGATGTGAGATATCATCAGATCCTCTGACACTGAATGAGTCAAGTAAAACACATGCTTATAGGGGCTACTGAGTACTGATGTGTGTACTTTACTGAAAGCAGCTGGACTAACCCATACTATCCTCTATATACTTATAATTTAAGTGACTGCAGTGTAACAATACAACTACTGTATACGAGGACAAACATGATGAAGCTGTTTTTATTTTTTTTTTCTGCTTTTTAAATTGGGAAGATAACATAATTACATAGTTAATTTGATTTGAAAAAGGACAACTTCTTAGCAAATTCTACACTTTGCTTCATTTCCAGTGCCACATACCTATAACTACAATTTTAGAATGGCTCTGCACAGTGAATTCAACCTGTATGAAACTACTCGTTTTTTTTTCATAACATCTATTTGTTAGTAAGTTTGTGTTTTTAGCTTTTACCTTTCCGGGAGACATGGGTACTCGATCTATAGATCCCTGAATAATTTACACTGTAAAAATTGCCTCAACCTAATTTCTGCCGCCTGTCTTTTATTCACCATTTTCTCAAAAATATTGTGGAATATATATAATCCATATATAATATTTATTGTTAAGCAATACAGTATATACATCCCATTCCTAAAAATTCCTGTTTTTTGAGCTATTATAGCATTTATGAATTTGTTTTTCTTTGGTGCCGACACAAAAATATTTTTGAATGGATGCCCAGAAAGATCATGGTTTTGATTGGTTTTGCTGAAGACATATCTCTTGTACTCAGTATTAAATATACAGCTGCCAATAACCGCAGAATATTCTTTTTTTTACCAAAAAGGTTTCAGTCTGCTATACTGAATAATCATTTAACATCATACCTTGCCGTCCCTTCAAGTAAATATTGTTTCAATACAATAACACACATTTTTCTTCTGTAATGCCATTAAGGGCCTATTCTCCCTTTTCCAGTATTCTAACAATACCACTTTGTTAAGGCTGGCTGGTTCCATTTGCATCAGACATCTCTTCTGCATGTAGATTGATGAGTTTAATCAGCAAATCAGGAAAAATGCTTGCGCATCAATCACTGTCACTTTCTTTTCTTATAATTTCTGATTCGCTGGCTGTCAGTGTAATACTAAGATGTTTCTTAAAGGTGACACTCAGGTGTAAAAGTTATTCAACTGCTCTTATAATATATACAGTACGCTGTTTGTCAGAGCTGTTTTTAAAAACACTTACATGGGTCCTGTAAATATCTGGGGGATTCCTTGCACAGAAAAAACTGCAAGAATATATGGAAAAAATATGCAGATAAAAGACAGAAGCAGAGATGCGGACACAGATATAAAGACCCATTCACTCATTTATCATGTAAGTGCAATTGCAGAAGTATGTTTTTTTTTATACTTTGCATGCACAATTCTTTTTGCTCACATAGGTGCTAAATTGCAGCAATGCTTTTACCCAGGTTAATCAATCAGCAATATGTTTTGATAAGTCCGCAACAAGATCAAAAAATGAAACTTAATTTCTAATTGGTTGATATGGATAACTGCAGTGGTGCAGTATGGGTGGAATGCTAGGAGCTACAGAAAGGATTGGTCAACATTCCAAACTAGCAGCAATGTGTTTCAATGAGTGACCAGCACACCCTAGCATGCCTATTGTTAGTTTGGGACATTTTGTCAGCCTGGAAGGATGACTTATCCTGTATGTGGCTTTTAACAATTTACCCATACTGAATTAAATGAAACTAAACTAAATAAATGTGCTTTTAATTTTTGGTGCAGGTTTGCTGGTTACTTACTGGAACATTATAGATAACATACCAAGGCTAAAAAAATCTCTATTAAACCTACTTCCTTGGACTATAAAATATATACAGGTCTGGGATCCATTATCTGGAAAGCCGTTATCCATAAAGCTCAGAATTACGGAAAGTCTTGTTTCCTATAGACTCCATTTTATTTCAAATAATTCACATTTTTAAAAATGATTTCCTTTTTCTATGTAATAATAAAACAGTACCTTGTGCTTGATCCAAACTTAAATATAATTAGTCTTTATTGGAAGCAAAAACCAACCTATTGGGTTTATTTAATGTTTATATGCTTTTCTGGTAGCCTTAAGGTATGAAGATCCAAATTACGGAAACCCCCAGGTGCATTCTGGATAACAGGCCCCAGACCTGTATATATATGTACAGGTACGTATGTATTTGTGCTTGCGTTCATAAAAATATTGGTGCATATTATGCTATGCTAGTGTCTCTAGAGACAATAAGAAAGACTAGAGAAATTGGAATATGGGACTTACTGTATTTTACAGAATGTTTGGGACCTAGATTTTCCATATATGTTTGTTTTGTAATGCAGACTATGCCTAAAGACCTGTTGGGCTTAATTAAGCCGTTTGCACATGGACAGGAAACTGGCTACAGGATCGGGTACAGAGGGTAGTTGTTAATGGGACATTCTCTGCTTGGAGAAAGGTTCTTAGTGGGGTCCCCCAGGGCTCGATATTGGGTCCACTTTTATTTAACTTGTTCATTAATGACTTAGGGGAGGGTGTTGTAAGTAATGTATCAGTGTTTGCAGATGACACAAAACTATCCAGCCTCATTAAATTCCATCCAGGATGTTGATACATTAGATAGCTTTAAAGGAGAAGGAAACCCCCTTGGCGCAAAACCCCTCCCCCCTCCTCTGTGTTGCCCCCCTCCCTCCTCCCCCCTGGCCTACCTGTCCCCCTGGGCAAATGCCCCTAACTTGTCACTCACCTCTCTGCGCAGGTCCTGTCCATGGAGTTCACAGTCGCCATCTTCTCCCACACATGTCTTCTTCCTGCTTTGACCGGCGTCTTCTGGTGCATGCGCAGTAGGAACAGTTACCGGTACGGATCTACTGCGCATTCGCCAAATGTCATGAAACTGTTTAGCGACCACTTCCGACAGAGGAAGACCGTTTGCGAATGTAATCGTTTGCGCCAATGCGCAGTAAATGTAATAAAACTTCTTACTGAAAAAGTCGTTATGTTTGCTCCAAAAGATTACAACACCTTCAAGCACTTCTTAAGAGTGCGCAATTAAAATTTGCAATGCACAATTAAAATTTTCAATGCAATTACAGTTTAAAGGGATACTATCATGGGAAAAAGTGTTTTTTTTTTTCAAAACGCATCAGTTAATAGTGCTGCTCCAGCAGAATTCTGCACTGAAATCCATTTTTCAAAAACAGATTTTGTTATATTCAATTTTGAAATCTGACATGGGGCTAGGCATACTGTCAATTTCCCAGCTGCCTCCAGTCCTCACTATGCTCCTTACAGTTCCTCTTCATCCTCACAGTTTATAATTGTGTAGTCTCTGCATGCAGAGGCGTAACTAGAGGGGGGTGGGCCCTAGCGGGGCATGCAGCTGGGCCCCGCCCCCCTCCGTACGGCCGGAAACGGGCGCAGAACTGAGTGGTGCGCGAGCTGCCGGGGGGCCCTGAGGGGATGCGGGCCCTGGCCCAATCGCACCCCCTGCTTCCCCGGTAGTCACGCCACTGTGTGCATGGACATGTGCTTAAAGTCCCCCATTCTAGTGCATAAGAAAGATTTTGGGTTGATGCAATGCATGCCTCAAAGGAATTGTTCAGTATGAAAATTAAAACTGGGTAAACTGAAAGGCTGTGCAAAATATTTCAATTTCAATATAGTTAGTTAGCCAACAATGTAATGTATAAAGGCTGGAGAGACTGGATGTCTAACATAATAGCCAGAACACTACTTCCTGCTTTGCAGCTCTCTTTGACTCCACCAATTGGTTACCAGACAGTAACCAATCAGGGACTTGAGGGGGGGCACATGGGTCATAACAGTTTTTTTTAATGTGACTAGCATGCTAAGGATCAATTGCAAAGTTATGTCCCATGAGCCCCCACTTCAAGACGCTGACTAACTCAGAGTTAGAGAACTGAAAAGAAGTTGGGTTCTGTTATGTTATGTTAGACATCCAGTCACTCTAGCCTATATAGATCACATTCTTGGTTAACTAACTATATTAGAAACATTTTTTTATTTTGCACTGCCTATCTATTTACCCAGTTTTTTTTTATTTTCACACTGAACTGTTCCTTTAATAACAATGTTCACAAAATGATGGGTAAGTAAAGTTTATTTTGCTTGACAAACTCATTCGCCTAAGTATTTGCACTTTTGTGCATGTGCACATTAATTTGCGCATGCGTGCTGCGATTCGCACATGTGCACTGCGAATTCATGCCGCGGCCGGCAGTTTGCTCATGCGCTCAACCAGCCGGCGCTGTGACTGGCCAGGTTGCCTAGGGTACCTGGCCGGCCCGGCTCTGAAGGAAGTTGTTCCCTGTGGCAGGTTTATAAGATAAATAATATTATTTCAATTAAAGGGAGAGATACTTTTCAAGCAAGTTAGATAAGAAATTAACATTTGTAGTATAAAGTGCAGAGGTAAGTACACAAGTATAACATAGTAAAACCTTTGTTTATCTGTCAGTAAGATGAAAGGCACTGGAGGCTGGTTTAAATGATATACTTGACAGATGTCCTTATGCATCGGGCCGGAGCAGTATTTCTATTTCACAGTGCCATGAAGCTGGAAGTTTAAAGGTGATAGTAAACAGCTCCAGAAAAAGTAAAAATATGATTTGTAGTTGTCTTACAATCCAATATTATTGCATCAAACCCTACGAGAGAGCTAGCTCTTGCTTGCACAAGAGATGCATCTAAGACTACATCATAGACCATTTTACTACTTCCATTTGACTGCTCTGCACTAACATTACTAGATAATTTGATTGATGATTCGGTTAAACAGTGCAGGTCATTTATGAAATCAGGGACACTTCTAAAAGTGCAAGTTTTGCTTGGCTGCACTGACTGGAAAATAATTGCATTGAAAATGAATGCAATCAAGGCTGGATTTTAGACGAGTTCCTTATTTTTCCATCACGGCATAAATTTAATCTGTATAGTAGCCGTAAATTGATAACATGATTTTTTCATGTTTTGTTAAAGTTGTAGGTACAGTATCTATTATCCAGAATGCCATTGTTTCCCATTTGAAAATGGAAAGAATCAGAAGAAGGAAAATTGTCAGAAAAAACTATAAAAACAAAGAAAAAAATTAGGCCAATTTAAAAGTTGCTTAAAATGAGCCATTCTATAATATACTAAAACTTAACTTAAAGGTAACAACCACCCCTTTAAAGGGATCCTGTCATCGGAAAACATGTTTTTTTCAAAACGCATCAGTTAATAGTGCTACTCCAGCAGAATTCTGCACTGAAATCCATTTCTCAAAAGAGCAAACAGATTTTTTTATATTCAATTTTGAAATCTGACATGTGGCTAGACATTTTGTCAATTTCCAGCTGCCCCTGGTCATGTGACTTGTACCTGCACTTTAGGAGAGAAATGCTTTCTGGCAGGCTGCTGTTTTTCCTTCTCAATGTAACTGAATGTGTCTCAGTGAAACATGGGTTTTTACTAACAGACAGCTGTTATCTTGTGTTAGGGAGCTGCTATCTGGTTACCTTCCCATTGTTATTTTGTTTGGCTGCTGTGGGGGAAAAGGGAGGGGGTGATATCACTCCAACTTGCAGTACAGCAGTAAAGAGTGATTGAAATTTACCAGAGCACAAGTCACATGACTTGGGGCAGCTGGGAAATTGACAATATGTCTAGCTCCATGTCAGATTTCAAAATTGAATATAAAAAAATCTGTTTGCTCTTTTGAGAAATGGATTCCAGTGCAGAATTCTGCTGGAGCAGCACTATTAACTGCTTCATTTTGAAAAAAATGTTTTTTCCCATGACAGTATCCCTTTAAGTCACCATTATGGTTTCATGCAGCTTAGTTACGATCAAGTACAAGTTACTGTTTTATTATTACAGAGAAAAAGGAAACCATTTTTAAAAATTATAATCACTTAAAATAAACTCTATGGGAGGTGGCCTTCCTGTAATTCAGAGCTTTCTGGATAATGGGTTTCCTTATAAGGGGTCCCATGACATAGATTATGGTACCAGTTGAAATCCTAGGTACGGCTAAACTGTAGAAATGCATCCTTATACTGTACATAGAGAAGCTGGTCTACAATTGAACTGCTTTTGTTGTAACCTATTATCGGATGAAGACGATACGTCTACATTTTTTTGTTTGCTAGTATAATTTAAATACTGTGACACATGAAACAACATATTCCCTGGAATATGTTGGAAATTATTTCTCTCTATTATGTCGCTAAAACAAAATCTAAAAAATTAAATGAAAAATGTAACTTCCATGCAGAGATGTACTTTGTGCACCCTATATACTGACACATACTGAATGATACAGTTGGCTAATTCTAAAACTGTTCCACTTTTGCACTTTCACCTTGATTAACACACTCAGCACAGATTAACCACTATTTTGCTATCGCTTTTAATCTAAGACAGCCAGCTTTCCTTATGTTGCACAGTGGTACCATCCACAATTAGTTGCAATAATTCAAAGCAGACAGTTGTCCTGAAATCTGACTATTCAGAAACACATGATCGCACTAATGCAGAGACTGAAAAATCTCTAGAGACCCACAGGCTACTTTCAAGATACCAGATTGGTGACTGAAGCCAAGGCCTTTTGCTTCTAGTATATTAATCAAATATTCCTCCAACCTCTAATTGGATGACAATCAGTTTGAGAGAGTGCAAAACGGGAAGTAACATCTCCTGCCTGGCTATTAATACTTGGAAAATCTCATCTTTGTCTGTTTATAGTCCTTAACTCTTATGTGACTGAAGTCAGTTTTGGTGGTTTAATTTTCTTGTGAAACAATGAAAACAGAAAGATGAGGGCTGTTTGTACTCAATAAGGGTACAGGGTTACAACTGCAAATGCAGTGTGCAAAGTGCAATTACGGACACAAGTTGCCATGTTTTTAATCCACAATGCAGCACGAAACGATTGTGTCTGATGTGTCAAATGTGTACAGTTGTGCTTGTCATTCAGCACATGATTCTTTAGGAATAATTACTTTTGCCCCTCTTGATGCTGGCTGCTATGGAAAGCAGTACAACCACCATCATGGTTATGGTAGCGTCAGGGTTCCCGCAACAGAATTTGGGGTAAACGCAGCAACACTAATCACAACTGTTACAAAGAGTTAATTTTCACAACAACTTTGACAATGTTTGTACAAGCACAACTGCACTTGTGACCGTAAATGAGCCATAATGTCTCTTTAAAAGGAAAAGTTAATTTGTCTACTTCTTTGGCTGAAGATATAATTAGTAATTAGCAGCATTTCAACAATTAACACATAGGGGCAGATTTATCAAGGGTCGAATTTCGAAGGGATAAATACTTCAAAATTCGACCCTCAAATATAGAAGTCGAAGTATTTTTCAACGAATTTTGGCACAGAATGATTGAAGTAAAATCATTTGATCCAACGATTAAGTTGTTCGAAACGAACGATTGGATCAATTTTAGCGTACGATCGAACAATTTTACTTCGATATGTGAAAACTTCGAAAAATGCCCTAGAAGGTCCCCATAGGCTAACATAGCACTTCGACAGGTTTAATTTGGCGAAGTATTGAAGTCAAAGTTTTTTTTAAAGAGACAGTACTTCGATTATCGAATGGTTGAATATTCAAACTATTTCCTTCAAATCGAATTCGAAGTAAATTCGAAGTTGTAGTATCCTATTCGATGGTCGAAGTATCCAAAAAAATACTTTGAATTTTGAATTTTTTTACTTCGAAAATTCCCTCGAATTCACTTCGACCCTTGATAAATCTGCCCCATATAATGGAACAATTTTTCCTCTGTGTGGAACAAGGAGTATACATTTCTGTTTTAAAGATATATTTAAAGATAAATATCTGTTTTAAAGATAAAGATGTATTTTATTCTGTACCTATAACTTTTAATAGTAAAGTGTGCATGACTGAAGTACCATGGCAGGGAGGAAATTAGTTTCCTGTAAATAGATCCCATCTAATCACAGTTGGTTTGTCCAGCCAGATGTTGCTTTTTGATCAGGCCTAGCTTCAGTGCTTATTGGAAATATTCAATCAACCTATAACTTCAACACTGTTAAATTGCTGTGTCCCACATGCCCAACAAATAGATTAGTTTAAGTTGCTCATCCATTTATGTTGTTTTTTTCTATATAATATACATCAGATATCCTACACATTGGATCCAGTGCCTCCAGTTTGGTGACAGGTGTATACATTTTTTTTTGGAATTTTGCTGTTTTCCATTTAAGCATAACAGCAACCCAAATGTCTGTGCCATTAGTGTTAATGCCAATTTGCATCATTTGCAAATATTACTTATACACAGTTAAAAAGTAGTCATGTAAGACCGCTATTGCAACCAATGATAGTGAATGTGATATCTATCTAAGATATGAAATGTTTGGACTTTACTTTTATATTTTTCCATCCTCCCTTTGGTGCCAAACATGACAGGAGGAAGTTTACTCATTAAATGAAATGTAAATGGAATGTTACAATGTATCCTACTGTACAGCACGTGCTTGGAAGGTCACACATGCAGAGTTTTGGGTCTCAATAACCTGAAATGTATCATATAAAGTGCCACAAATCTGTAATTAACTGCCAGTTCCCTTAGCACCAGAGCTGTAGGTGCACAGAATAGTAATGCCTCATTAATGTCAGAGGGGTTGCTCTTCTACAGTCAAATTCTAAAAAAAGGCTTGTGTTCCGATGATGAATGTTGTCCTATATTGACAGCGTAAAGTATTGTCCTCCTTTAAACTTGAATCTAGGCTCCATTCACTAATGTAAATGTTATTCTATCAAATAGGATTGAAATAACCATATAGGACAGCTAACCATCTCACCCTTTTTCAATCTATGACACTCTGGCCATTGAAGTTTTAACTCTAAGAAATAAAAGCGTTCGCCAAACACCCATAGAGAAATTGCAAGTTCTTCAACTTACATCATTAGGGAAAGAGGTCAGAAAAGTAGGTTAGTTGATGCAATATCTGCTGAATGTTCTTGAAGCCCCTGCCACATGAATAGGTGAATTAAAGGTTGGTATGCAAATAATGTTTTTGTGAGTCTTTGAAGTATTTGAAACTAATTCTCATTTTTGTTGTAAATCCATTTAAAAATAAGCATAGTTTTTAATAGCAAGCCCTGCCATAACTAAATTTGTTTAATCTTATATACAGTGTATATATATATATATATATATATATATATATATATATATATATATATATATATATATATATATATATATATATATATATATATATATATATATATATATATATATATATATATTATAAAGAAGAATATCATATTCCGACAAACATCTGAATTGATTAGGCATTTTATTATTTTTTTATAAAGTTATCTATATAGACATAAAGTTGGTCTTTTTTAATCACTCCTCCTCATCTATTTTGTTACATTTACTTTGTATGAATTCAGTAATTGGTTCTTTAGATATAATTGAGTATTTGATTAGATTATTGGATTTCATGTTAACACTATCGGCTTGGGAAAAAAGATTTAAAGGCAGTTGTTCAGATACTTTATAATATTACATAGTACATAATGGATGCATTATTTCCAGAAAGAAACCATCACAAAATATATATGTAGGGAGGTAATGCTCCTAGCACTTCTGCAGCAGTTCCCTGGAGCAGGCACAGAGCCTGTGTCTTTGTGCTGTAAGCCGTTGCCTAGCTGCACAGTGATCTCAGGGTTGCAGGAAGTGGAAGACAGGAAGAGGAAGCAGCAGAGCCTTGCAGAGTGAGCCATCATCTCGCTACCTGTGGGCCCAAAGAAGTAGAAGGCCCCACCAAAAGCTGTCATTTGGATCAGTCTGGCACAGGGAAGGCCGATATTTTGCCTGGAGATATAGAGAGTGTGAGAGAAGTCCAAAGTCCAAGTTTGACTCACCCGAAGATTTCTTGCAAAGTATCCTAAGAGACTGAAAAGTAAGTATTGTCAACAATTCTATTAATGAAGAATTAAGAGACGGTGTTTCTTGGGACTGTGGAAAGGACTTTTTCTTTAGTTAGAGAGATAGTTTGCACTGACCTTAATTAGTTAGTGAGACCGCATTGCCACTTGTCAGGAGTGTACTTTTAGATAACAAGTTATTTAGTTTACCAAGTGCTATATGGGAATTGCTAATGTTTTCCTAGTGGGGCAACCTGTAGGTGCATTCCCGGATCCCACTAGGTGGAGGCACTGCTCTAGTACCAGGTACCCAGTCTCTCCCAATACCACTGCGGAGTGTCTCAGGTTTGTCCCGTGCCATCAGATAAACACCACACTCTTCATATAACAAATACTTTCATTCTGATGTAAACTAGTGTTGTTGGTAGTTTTTACTATTCCCATGTTTTAATGCATTTTGAATGCATTTTTTAAAAGACTCCATTTGCTAATGCACGCTGTGATTAGTGTTTTGATTTAGTGCATTCCATGATATGGAATTAGTTTTTTAGTGTTTACAATCAAGAGAGATGCAATTGTGTGCATTTCATTGGTAATCTGGCGCACTAGGCCACACAAGAAGTCAGCACTGAGCCTTTCCTTGGACTGCATCATATATTTACAAAGCCAGTTATCCCATTTGCATGTTTATTAATTTTTGACATATTTCATGTATTACCTGTATACCAACCAATACTGAGGTTATGTTAGTAATCAGTAGCTGAAACATGTTTTTCCTGTAATAGTGAATTTGAAAGAAACATTAAAAAACATACATGGCATCTGAAGCTGGAAGCTTCCTCAAATACTTTTGTATGTAAATGTCCCTAGATGACGTGCTGTATTTATTTTTCTTGTTGGGCATTTGGGGCAGATATACAAACTAGAGCTATAAATGGGCACAACATTTGCAAATATTACTTATACATGTTTAAAAAGCAGCCATGTAAGGCTGTTATTGCAATCAATGATAGTGAATGTGATATCTGATATATCTGTCTACGATATGAAATGTTTGGACTTTACTTTTATGTTTTTCCATCCTCCCTTTGGTGCCAAACACAACAGGAGGAAGTGTATTCATTAAATGAAATGTAAATAGAATGATGCAATGTATCCTACTGTACAGCATGTGCTTGGAAGGTCACACATGCAAAGTTTTGGGTCTCAAAACCTGAGATGTATCATATTCTGACTTAAAAGAAGGTGTTTCTGACATCGCTTAATTTGCTGTAGATTTTGTCCCATGGACTTGAACAGAGTGGGGGTAAATCTTCAGACACCCTGATGCAAGAGCACTAAGGGGTGCAAAAGTGCTTTCCCAACACTTCTTACGAATGGAGCACTGCTGAACAGTGCCAGGCAATGCTGGCTGTGTGAACCCCGCCCTCCAGATGCACACACATGGAAAAACAAGCAGGAATGCATGTACAAACAGATGCACGTCCACATGCTTTGACTTTGGGGTGCAGAAAACTGCTAGTAAGTGAGGGGACATGGGCCCAGATTAGGGGTATTCAACAGAGAAGATACATGCATGGTGCCTCCTCAAACTTTGTGTCCAAGGCACGTGCCTCTTCTGCCTACCCTAGTTCTGGTCTTGCTGCTGAAGTCAGGCAGCAATGTATTCATGGGATGAACATGGCATGCATGTAGGAAATGGTCCTCAAGTCAAAGGTGTTGTGAAGTAAGTGTAAATTAATTTGCATCACTTTTTACACCAGATTCCTAGCATAACAATGTACAATCCTTTATAAATATGCAAGTGAACTGTCATTCAAAAGTTTTTTCCAAAAGCAAATAATCACTGAAATATACATTTTCCAGAATTAAAAGTGTACAAATGATGAGAATGGATCCTCTCTGATTACATGGGATATTTTCCAAATGTGGTGAAATTGCATTCCTTTTAAAAGGCCAAGAGCTGCTGGAGCAAAGTGACCACATTCTCAAATGTTTATAGGCAGGCATTTGAAGCGCATGTGTGTCAGTTAATATCAGACCGCATCAAAGCACATACTCCAGCAGTGAGCCAGACTGCAACATGCCGATGGCTGCTGTTCATGGGTGTGGTAGGGTATGGCTCTTCACTAGTAAAGAATTCAAAAAAGTCCCACACTGGGTGAGATTTTAGGGGTTTGGTGGCACTCTATCTGAAATGTAGTTTGTTTAAAGTACATATCATTTATTCAATCAGTGTATACCCCCTCACCCCCCACCATAACAGTGCTGCTAATATTATTGCAGAACAGGAAATGTTTATATTCTCTTTTTTTGAAGCTCCTGACCACAACGTTAAACACTCTTAAGAATGTTGAAAGGTAAGAAATTTTGCTGTGTCATATGTGAGAGGACTGACATGTATGGGAAATAGTTTGAATAGTTTGAGAATTGCAGCCTATTATCACCTAAACATACTTCATGGAGAGTTTCCTAAAGAGCAGAGGAATGTTGTTACAAAGGATAGTGTGTATTCCATTTAAATTGTGAGACATGAGTTCCTTCTGTTGGAGTATCAAGACAATAACACCTGCAAGCAATGTTTGGAAGCAGAACGCTGTGTAATTACTGTATTTATTTTTCAATAGGTTTATTCTTCTGTTCATCTTATTCTTTTTTATTACATTTTTTTTTTTAGCAAGAACGATTTGGTGAGGTGAAAGCTTTCCAAAAAATAAAAAAGCTGTGTTGAAAAGTTACAATATGAAATAGAGATATATATTCTGTAATCTTGGTTTTGGATGAGATATCACAAAAAACAATACCCTCCAAAATTACTGAAGCCCTTATTATTGATTATAGTTTTTTTGTTCTTTAAGCTTTTATTTGTAATTTTTTTTCAAGTACAGCCAACAATACATAGATGCAAGATACAACTAAGGAGCCAGGAAGTTTTAGAGAATAAGAATAAGAGAAAGTAATATAAAAAAAAGTAGAGGCCTTTATTAAGCTAGGTATCTACTGGGAGAGGGATCAAGCTAGGTATCTACTGGGAGAGGGATCACTGTGGGGAGAGAAGGTAGGAAAAGGATAAGATAAAAAATCCCCCAAGGGCCCTTACTCATATTGGGAGTTGCCGTTGGATATCTTGATGGTGTAACGTATGTAAATGTAAGTGTAACGTAGGGTATACCAAACTTAGAACTAACTCTAAGGACCGAGTCTCTGCTCACTCTTCTGCCTATAGCAGCCCCCTTTGGCTTCTGGAGGAGCCCTCCTCTACTCAGATGCCACTAGGTCTTAGTGTGAGAGGACCATGTAGAGAGTTCTGGGCAGGCTAGGGAACTGAACGTGCAGTAGTAGAATTGGAAACATGAAGTTTAGTTTAGCCAGGCTGGGATGGTAACAACCAGGCAATACAGTACAAATTATTAACAGAAGTGTGGTCAAAACCAAACTGGAACAGGCTAGGGCCAGGTCAGGCAGCAAACAAGAGAAGGTCAGGGACAGGCAGGGTCAAAGCGGGTTCGAACAGACATGGAAATGCACCCAGGAACTATATAAAATAGGCCTTCCATTGGGCAGTGTGTCAATCGCAAGCCCTTTAAATATTTGAATTTTGCACCAACGTACAATGACGTCACATGGCACGCGGAATAAGGCCAAAGATACCCAATTTCCTTGCGGACCCAGAAGCAGCAGAACCAGGAGTGGCACATGGAGAAAGCACACAGCGGTTGTCCCCACAATGATCACAGGGATGTTTCAGGGGCTGATGCCTCAGGCAGCAGTTCCGATACCGCCCCCCCTTCCGCTCCGCGATAATGCAATGAGCACTATTTCACACCCTGCACTTGCAGAGCCAAATTTCAATTTAAAAAAGGATTTTTGCCCCCCCTAGTAACTGGCTACTCCATGCCGCCTGAGGCAAGGTTCTCACCTTGCCTCATGACAGGAGCGGCCCTGAATGAGTGTGTCGGGCATCCCACTGTAGAGTGCAGCATCAGCAGTTGTGGTTTGGATCGCTGTCCTTACTACATGACATAGGAAAAGCAGTAAGTACAGAGCCCTGTTGCAACTTGTGTCCTTTGCTGTTCCCTAACTTGCAAGTCATTTAGCTTTGGGTAGGATGCAGGACACTTTTTTGTCTACTCCATCCTGCCACTTTAAGAATACACCACTCCTGAATGAAGGCAGACTATATTCAAAGGACCAGTCAGCAGGTTGCAGCGAGCTGCCACAATTCATTTAGGAAGTAGCTGGTGTGAGGATAGACTTTTTATAACTCACTTAGGAATGATAGTTAGGTTCAGGGTAGTTAGATAGCAGCCCGATGCTCCAATAAGGAGAGTAGAAGGATTAGTAAACTTGGGTGACACCTGAGAGAATGGATTCAAGTCTGCAGATTTAGGAATAGAGGTACATTCCAAAAAAGTTCCACTTGGGGGACTACTACCAACTGAATACTAATCTGCAGATTGTCATTAATACATGAACTGAGCAAGCACTGTTACAGAACCTATTTGTGAGCTAGTTGCTAATTATCTGTACTGTATCATCCTGAATCATCCTCCAGTTCGACTGTTGAACAACCACTGGCACCCAACTGCATTTATTCTACCTGAAAGTCATAGTACACCAGCAACACCCTTCCTCAAGTGTATAAAAAGATTCATATGTAGTGCCAGATGTGCTCAGTTGCTGGAAGTTGCCCCTCGTCTGGCTGAGTTGAGGGTAGAATGTCACAGATTACAGCGCCATATTTAACCACAACATTAGAATTTAATTATCTTTAAAGTGCACATTACTTTAGACCAGGGGTGTCCAACATTTTGGCTTTCCTGGGCCACATTGGAAAAATAAAAATTGTCTGGGGTCACACATGAAATACACAAACACTTTTGATTTGTAAAAGTAAAGAAAATACACAGAAAAGAACTACAATACCAGTTGAATAACCAGATGGAGCTGTACACTGGAATATGGGACACCTGGATATTAAATAGACTTATTATTATTATATTATTGTGACATTTCCTCGGGAACTGAGCGTTTCAAGCTGGGCCGCATTCATATCCATCCTGGGCTGTAGGTTGGACACACCAGCTTTAGACCTTTTTGAGATTTTCCATGCTTTCTGTTTTCTAAAAATGTTTTCTATAAAGAGATTTACACAGAAGCAAACTTCTAGGTTTCAGTTGATTTCAATCCTAAATCTGATTTACAGTATGTGTTGCAGCATGGACTAGCGTTTCACTGTAGGACTCAGTATTTTGACAAAAGAACTTTGCTACAGCAACAACTCCTGCCGACTATAAAATGATTCAAGTAGAATGCCATTTTTATGAAACTGGGATTGAAGTAGAGTTTTCTAGGGAAAGCAGTGAACAGGGGCAATGGTGGTAAACAGCATGTGAGATAGACTGAACCTTTAACCTTTCAGATTTAAGTAATAAGTACTGTACCATCTATTTCTTAGATCTAGACAAGTGAACTCGTTCTCGCTAGTGATCTGCCTCCTGTGGTACAGATCAGACCCAAATTTACTACAGGGCAGTGATCTTGTGAGTCTGCCTCTTGTGATGACACTAATTAGAGGGAAAAGAAGGCATTGAAGCTGGAAGACACTTGTTCCCTAGGGCTCTGCACCATAAAAGTGTCATGGGAAAGTTGATAATGAATAGGATAAAAATGACACTGAGGGGAACTCGAGATTTCCCTGCTGTTGTGAGATTGACCTGTAAAAACCATGTATTTATACCTAAAGTTGTTGTTACTGAAACGGCTGCAGCCATGAAACTGTTTGCTTCAAGTACACTGCTGTGAGAGGGCTTTCTGTATAAAGCTAACAATATATAAATCATAGGGAAAAGTGCAGCCGCAACTGATTCATAGCTGTATCTGAGGCTTTGCCTTGTGAGCAGGTTTTGACCTCTGCTGTAACAGTTTTTTGGAAAAAAAATACATTTACAACTACCAGAGTAAAAGAAAACAAAATCAATTTTGTCTTCTTCTCATTTTTTTTACGATTAGTCAGATTGTTAGCAGCTAATGATGTTCTGTTAAAAAATAAAGTATTAATAATTGATTTTTACCTAGACAGCAATTTCTTAATCCCTTACTTTATACAGAGCTGATTAAGTCCAACAGGGATCTACACAGTAGCACGGATTCTCCCCCAACCTCCCTAAATATAACAGCTTTATACATCTATTCTTCAGCAGAGGTCCAGACACAATGTTTATCAGCAATACAGAAGTACCAATGGCCACTGCTTTGCTCTTTGTCCTCAGATCAATATTAAGATAATGTTATGCTAGCTGAGTGCCATGATCAGTGGCAAAAGAGTACTGTAAGTGACTAGCAGTGGGGTATCATGGACCACTGGTATTAGTGTTTGATGTAGAGACCAAAAATAGGCTAGATGGGAAACAGGCAGGCAGCAGCTAAAGGAAAACTATACCCCCAAAATGAATACTTAAGCAACACATCGTTTATATCATATTAAGTGGCATATTAAAGAATCTTACCAAACTAGAATATATTTTTAAGTAAATATTGCCCTTTTACATCTTTTGCATTGAACCCGCATTTCGTGATGGTCTGTGTGCCGCCTCAGAGATCACCTGACCAGAAATACTGCAGCTCTAACTGTAACAGAAGGAAGTGTTGAAGCAAAAGACACAACTCTGTCTGTTAATTGGTTCATGTGACCTAAGAAGTATAGTTTGTTTGGTTTGTTTGTGTGCACAGTGAATTGTACAATCCCAGGGGGGAGCGGTCCTTATTTTTTAAAATGGCAATTATCTTTTTTTTGATAACCAATGTCACATATTACTAGAAAAGTATAGTATTATGAAAATGGTTTGTTTACATAAAGCAGGGTTTTACATATGAGCTGTTTTATGCAATATCTTTTTATAGAGACCTACATTGTTTGGGGGTATACAGTAGTTTTCCTTCAAGTAACAAAATTGTGTACATTTCTGTGCTCTCCTGCACTGAAAGAGTTGACCTTCCTGATCCCACCGTGGTGAGTAGTGATGTAGCGAACTGCCGATTTGATGTTCGCGAACGCCGTTCGCGAACACCGGCAAAAAAGCGAACAGTTCGCGAACAGTTCGCGAACTTCGAACGCTCGATAAAATCGTTCGATCGAACGATCGAAGGATTTTATTCGTACGATCGAAGGATTTTCGTTCGAATCGAACGATCGAAGCTATTCGATCGAATGATTTTAATTCAATCGAATGCTTATAATCGTTCGAACGAATGGAAATCGTTCGATTTTAGCGATCGAATGGTCGAATGGTCGAATGGTCGAACGAAATTTTACTTCGAATCGAACGCGAACACCAATTGGCGAACGTCGCGCGACGTTCGCGAACATTCGGCGGACGCGAACAGTCGAAGTTCGCGCGAACTAGTTCGCCGGCGAACAGTTCGCTACATCCCTAGTGGTGAGGTAGAAACCTCTCATGGTTAATGCAATTTTGTTTGCTTTTCTCATGAATTAACCCTGAATTTTTAATTTTTATATACCATATAGTAAACTAAAATCAAATGCATTCTTCTTTTTAATGAACTGAGCAAATCCATAGGAGTAAATTGCTTTGCTTTTAATTTAAGCATTTTTACAGACTCAGCGGGGAACGGAGTATGCGGGTATCTGCTATCATAACTCTGCAAACAATGCAGTATAAACCTGCCTTTCTGATGATCACTGATGTTTATAAAAATGCTTTTTTCACAGCTAAGTCAACTAATTTGTATGATTGTGCTGTACAGGCTGTGCAACTAGATTTTTATTGGTATGGTATTTGCAAATTAAATTTTGTTGATGTACTTCAAAATTTGACATTATGTTACTCTTGACTTTAAAGTTTGAAACACTAAGGGGCAGATTTATCAAGGGTCGAGGTGAATTCGAGGGAATTTTCGAAGTAAAAAAATTCGAAATTCGAAGTAATTTTTTGGATACTTCGACCATCGAATAGAATACTACGACTTTGAATTTACTTCGACTTCGATTCGAAGTAAAAATCTTTCGAATATTCGAACATACAATAATCGAAGTACTGTCTCTTTAAAAAAACTTCGACTTCGATACTTCGCCAAATTAAACCTGCCAAAGTGCTATGTTAGCCTACGGGGACCTTCTACAACCATTTTCTAAGTCTTCACACATCGAAGTAAAATCGTTCGATCGGACGATAAAATCGTTCGAATTGTTCGACTTCGATATTCTAATTCAACGTATTTCAATTCGATGGTCGAATTTCGAAGTATTTTTTACTTCGAAATTCGACCCTGGATAAATCTGCCCCTAAATGGTCTACATAAAATTTCTCTTATTTCTTACAGGTTTCTGTATGTATGTATGTATTAGTGTGAGCTCACCACAGTAAAATTCCACCACTTTCTATTTATTCCTGAGGAGTATTTATCAAATGGTGACTTTAACCCATTGAGAAATATGACTTCCTGTGTGAGTGCAGGCTGTGATTGGCTACTGTGCTTTTAGCTGAGACAGTTAGGACACACCCACCCTTCATTTAAAACATGGACAGGGACCGTAGCAGATCTGTCAGGAGCTCTAGTAATGATAATTTTTAGCTCAGAATGAAACCAGCACCATATATTAAGTATTATTGCCTATCTAGTATAGGTCAATCTAAAAACAACTGGACTTGCTGAGTAATCAATGAAGACGTTTCACTACTCATCCGAGCAGCTTCTTCAGTTCAACCGGATGCTCGGATGAGTAGTGAAACGTCTTCATTGATTACTCAGCAAGTCCAGTTGTTTTTAGATTGACCTATACTAGATATACTATGACCTGGATGAATGAAAATCTTCATAATCATATTATTGCCTAGATGCAATAGGCATCTAGTAGAATAAAGTCAAAGCCAACTGGACACAATGGGGGAATATAGTAAAAGTCACAAAGAGCAACGCAATTTACACAAATAAGAATGAAAATTTGCATTTCTCAGTGAAATATTGATCCCTAAACTGTTATTGCATTGTGAATTTTAATTGCACATTGCGAATTTTAATTGTGCATTGCCCACTTTTAAGAAGTGTTTGAAGGTGTCATAATCTTTTGGAGCAAACATGACTTTGTCAGTAAGAAGTTTTATTACAGTCACTGCATACTATAAAATTTGTAAACCTTCTTCCTCTTTCAGAAGTGGTCACTAAACAGTTTCCAGGTTCACAAAAGCTATATATAATTTGGCAAAGGGAAATTTGTTCACACAACGGCATACATTTTTGCATTGCGAATATTTTTCCATCACTGACTTTTTTTACATTCCCCATTAGAGTTTTTCTTGAAAACATTGTATCAATCATCCGAGTGGCTTTTTCAGGTCAACTGAATTAGTAGGTAAATCCCTAGAATTTAAACCCTTGAGAGTAGTAAAGTCACAGATATCCAATCATAATCATTCCTTCGAACTTCAGTAAGGTGTTGGCTGAAACTCAAAGATGTGTGAAAGTGTGATCCAGTCATAATGATACCTTGATTTTCACTGAGGCAGGTGTTAATTTTGTACATGACTGGAAGTGTGAGTTGTTTTGAAGCCATCAGGGTAAGGATGTCAAAGCAGCATTGTATGTTGATGACAAGCAGTGTCGCAGGCCCCCTCGTCTGTTTAGGGATAGTATTTCTAATTTGGCATAAATGGCCTCTTTTACACCTCTTTCCAACCATCTGTTCTCTCTATCCCAAATGTGCACATTACTGTCCTCATAGTGTCCCTTTTCCTTGAGATGTAGATAGACTGCTGGCCCTGTGGCCTTTTAACGAAAAACCCAGGTGTAGGCTGCATGGTGTGATTTCCTGATGTCTGTATCGTAGGTATGGTTTCTGGCCATCCACTCCTATTCCTATACCAATTTTAGGGTGGTCTCCCCAAAATGAATAGCAATATTTCTATGAAAACTAATTTATTCAGGTCATGATGTACATGTTATACATGTTGTCCCCCAGTATCAAATATAGACCAGTATTCTCTCTATTGTTTATTACTCTTTTGTGCTTATGTTGCTTATTTCATCGTATCTTGTTGCTTTGCATATCATCCCAGTTCCCATTTCTGGCAAGAAATTTCCTCCAACTCCTGCCAACAGGATTAACACATACCCTCTATTAATTAATTGTTGAAAAAAAATAAATGTAATAAAATTAGACTAGTGTGTAAGTCTTACAGATATAGAGAAGAGTATATTAATACAATATGAACATTCATATATGTAGACATACATATAAAAGATGAATATGTTGCTACAGGGCTAGCAACCCATAGCAACCAATCAGCAGGTAGCATATATTCAACAACTGTCATTTCTCTTGCCTAAACGATATTTACATGCATAAAAAAGCAACATATGCAAACAAAAGCAGAGCTCACATTACAATAAAGGTCCATTTAAATACTAGATGCTGTAGATATAGAATGATGTTTGATTCTAAAACACAGTAAAGCATAAAGATGCAATACTCGCAGTGGTAAGGAGGTGGGCTGGCCGTGGTTAAGGCTTATTATCCTGTGGCCAGCAGACCATACCGATCCCATCATTTGTGGCCACATCTCATAGAGGACTGTAATGTTTGAATCACAGAGTCTTATCATTGTGGTTTTGTGGTCAGCTTGGACTTCACAGAGCCCAAAAACACACAGAGTACTCATCTTGCAGCTGACAGTACATTAAGGCTGTTCTAGGCAGATGTATTTATAAGTAAGGTAAAATAATTATGGCACAAGCGGTCATAGATGTTACTGAACCGTAAACTAAAAAAATGAACACATATTTATAAGGCACAGAATAGTGTAAACAATGATTGTCCCAGCAGACAGTAACACCACAGTATGGTACCTCATTTCATTTTAGAATTTATCAACCAGTTTAATTCCATCATACATATGCATTGCCCTTAATTAAGTCCCTTAATGATTTTTTTTGAGAACAGGAGGACTGCAGGTTGGTTATCCCTGAATGGCATACTTTGCTTTTCTTAGGACCGTTTTTGCTCATCATAGCTTTTAAAATGTTTTCTTTCTATTTTGTAACTCATGTATTATTGGGAGCTGACCATTCAAAAGGCTCTGGCAAAATATTTTGATATGGCAAAATAAATTATTTGACCTTAGTGAAGCCATTGAACATCACCTTGACTGTTACTATGCTTGGCAGGGAGGTGGGGGGAGTTTCTCCGGCACCATTCTGACTTTTATAAGAACGTTATTACAATGAACCCCCCCCCTCGAATTCCTTCAATTGGGAGTTGCATGAGCAAAATAATTCCTTTCATGGGATTACTTCTAATTAGCAGAGTAGAGCTACAGAGGGAAGTGAGAGATCCTGCCATTCAAAGAAGATTGTTTATGAAACATAGATGGGTCTGCTGTTGGGAGTAGGGCTGGGCAAAAGGTTACTGGTTCTTTGTTCATGCAGGTGGTCTGCTGAATTACACAGGGCAAACCCAGTAAATAATACCACTATTGTCTGACTGTGTAACAGACAGACAGAAGGTACTTTTGGACTCAGTCCAACCACCACAAGGACACTCATAGTAATGGTGTCTTATTTCTGCCTACTTGACAACAAAATGCACTTTTTTACTGTGTTAATTCTAGAATGTAAGATTTTGTAGGTGCAACTTGATTCAGTTTCTACTGGGAGATTGCTGAAAGCACCAGACTGTGGGAAAAGAGAAAATGAAAACTCGGAGTGTTAAATTTGGGCTTATAGGTTTTATGAATGTGTTGACTTGAATATTTATTTTCATAAGGAGGAGACACTTAGCTATAAAATCAGGTCAACTGCCTCCAAGGATAGTGTTATTTTTTTTTCGTTCCTTTACTTAAATGGATCACAGCATGGTCTCCCAGCATTTAGAGAAGTTAGCAAAAGGCTATAGCTGCTGCTAGATATCTTATTTAAAAAAGATGCCCGATTGCTGTTTGTTGCACAATGTCTTTTCCAAATATGAGGAATGATTTCAATAGCACACTAATGCTGGAAAGTTGCTTTTCAAGTATGTCTGGCAGTGGTAAACACATGCATATGAATGAGTGCAGGTGTGTCATAAACGGTAGCGCACACCATTATGATTGCAATCTCCTGAGAGGGGTTTTACCAATATATGGTCGTTTCATATAAACTTTTTATTTTGATTAAAGTAAAATTGCAGGAGAATGCACAGAGGTACCTAACACAAAAAAGGGGGTAATGGAATAATGCTACGTATGTGCAGAGCTTGTAACCCATAGCAACCAATCATATACAGGTAGTTACTTTCAAACAGCAAATTCTACTACAGGATGGGGCAAACCTTAAAGAGCAAATTTACTAAGATCCAAAGTTGCACCAGCGACAGCTTCGCCGCTCCTCTCCAGTCGTAGTTTCGCCAGCGCTACGCAAATTCACTAAAATGCGAAGTTGAGCTCAGGGAGGCGAACGGTAGCAAAGTTGCGATTGCGTTAATTCCTCAAGCAAAGCGAAGTTACGCTAGCGGTGCCTAATTTGCATACGGCGCCAAGTTAAAGTACAATGGAAAATGCATTACACTACACAAGATGGGAAAGCTTCATAAAATAAAATAGAGTTGTTATTTTGCCCTATACATGTGCCCACTGTATAGTTGAGTTGCCATATGTTAGGAAATGTAGGGGGGAAGGAGGGTACCCCCAAAAAAAATTACGATCTTTTTCAGCCTATCACACTTAAAAAAGTAAAAGAACCAGCGTTTTTTGGGACTTAGAAAAAATATCAACTTTTTTTGAAGCAAGCCCTATCTACTCTATTGCACTTCGCCTGGTCTGAGGTGGCGAAGGCAAGTCTGGTGCAAGAGGTAACGTTCAGAAAAATGCGCAAGTTAGTGAATTAGCGTAGTTACGTCCCTTCGCTAAATAGCAACTTCGCCTGGCATAAGGGTGCGAAGTAGCGCTTAGAGTAGGTCCACTTCGCTAGGGAATTTACGCCAGCGCCCATTAGTAAATCAGCGAAGTAACGAAATGATGTCACATCATGACATGATGAGCCTTGTCCAGTACGTCAAGGATTTCCACCTTTCTGGTTTTGACCCGGACAGCCCTGTATTTTGAAGGGCTGCCCGGGTCAAAATTTCCTGCCCAGTTTTACAAATAAAGAAAAATGGGCAGGATTCCCCATGATTAACACAGCGATCGCAATGTTTTTGTTTTATAAAAAATGTTATTTAAAATCTAGGAAATCCATGTTTTGAAAGCCCAAACCCAAAAAATTAATGGGCATTTGAAAACATCTGCCTCTTAGACTGCAGTCTATACCAAGCTTGATTTGCTGAAGCTCTTATTTTAACTTAAAATCTCTAAACGTGTCTACTGCCCTGAGCCAGTTAAATGTCTCTTATGTGCTATATGCCAGAAATATGCGGATCAAAACAAATATATATTTAGGGCCATATGCAATTAGCTGCACAGCATTTTTACTATCATGTAAACATGGAGGAAAGATTTCTGCCAGATAATGTTCATCTTTACTTACATAGTAACATAGTAAGTTAGGTTGAAAAAAGACACGTCCATCAAGTTCAACCTTTTGACTTTTTTTTTAACCTGCCGAACTGCCAGTTGATCCAGAGGAAGGCAAAAAAAACCCATCTGAAGTCTCTCCAATTTGCCTTTAGAGGGGGAAAAATTCCTTCCTGACACCAAAATGGCAATGGGACTAGTCCCTGGTTCAACTTGTACTATGAGCCCATAACCCTGTATTCCCTCACTTGCTAAACACCATCCAACCCCTTCTTAAAGCTAGCTAATGTATCAGCCTGTACCACTGATTTAGGGAGAGAATTCCACATCTTCACAGCTCTCACTGTAAAAACTCCTTCTAATCAGAAATTTCTCGCTTTCTGCATTGCTTTCATTCAGTAAAATGATTGGATGAATGATGTGCTTTCCCTTACATAATACACAAATGCTATTTGTGGCTAAAAGAAATAACAGATTGTTATATGGACAGCTGTGTAGATTATAATTTACTCTGAAATATATGCCTATTGCCTGAAGAAAAATGAGCAAATGTGACAAATCGAATGCATAGGCACCTTAGTCCTCAGAGAGGTCCAGCTTCAGATGCATGAGTTGAGAATGCTTAATAGGACCTACTGTATGTTTTATGACAAAGATTTATGCTATGTTTCCAAATTTACATCTAATTTGATCAATACCCCTACACATATCTCTCTCTTTGCACAGCATAACATACAAGCCAAAGGTTATCAAATGGTTTTAGAAAATTCTTGACATTGAAATATTTTAATTGCTTATTTATAGGAGCTTGCCAGTCGCTTTTGCCTTGGGTGGAATTAATCTTATTTGTACACATGTCCAACCACCAGTGGCCTCTGACTTGCATGCTATGTATGGATGGGTAGAATTGTCTGCATCCAGAGAAAACGAAATCCCTCAGCTGCTGCAGAAAATCTTACAAATTGCAACTGCTGATGTATGCATGTCTTGATTTGCACTAATAATTTTCCTCAACATTTATTTAATGTTCTTTCTCAAAAAGCAGTTAGTTAACCAGAGGGTATTTAAAGGAGGCCAAAGTTAAAGGTCTTTTGAGCATCTTCTACCAATATAATACAAATATAACATTCTTTTACTTCCCATGAGAAGAGGACTTCTCAATTTGACCCTTTGCCTTGAGCTATCCCACTGCACCCCATTATTACATACCTTAATGAAACCAGGAGACAGAGATGGGTGTAAAATGGCCACAGCGTTTATTCACATTTTATCAAATAAATAGGACCTTGCCAGCTTAACCCAAGGCAATATTCTAAAGCCAGAATTTAACAAAAGATCACTACTATGCTGTGCCTCCGACATAAGAGAAGTTCATCAGCCCTGCTGTGGCCCTGAATCTGCAGTGTCCTGATGATAGGAAATTCAAGCAGGCTGCCCCCTAGCACAAGCAGTAGTAGTGTCTCTATCAATCAATCCACCGTGCAGTCACAGGAGAGAACCTCCTTTCTCCCTCTTCTACACTTACCTGTGCAGTACTCGGGCAAGGTTCTACCGCTGCTGTGGCAAATAAAACCTAAAATATAATATATGTGCACTGTTTTGATCCAGAGGAAGGCAAAAAAACTCAGCCCAAGGCCAATGGCAATTATGCTTCAAGAGGGAAAACAATTCCTTCCTGACCCCAATGGCGATCAGAAACATTCTCACAATTATAATGTGAAAAGATACAGAATCCACAATATAACAGTGCTTTCAGGAAAACATCCATATTCAGTTATTAATAGATAATATGAGAACATAAAGTAGAAAACTCCTGATATTTCACAAAATTTGCAAAATGGGGGAGGGTGGTTGGTAATGTTTCTACCTGCTCAGAATATTAGGAAGTGAACTGCTTCTTCCCCTGACATTACATTCCTCTTATTCTGCCCCTGGGCAGGGCCGGAACTAGGGGTAGGCAGAGTATGCACGTGCCTAGGGCGCAAAGCTGAGGGGCGCCAGGCACGTACCTGCTCTGACGCCTACCCCATAGTCCGGTCCCGTCTCTCCCCATATTTTTTGGTAATAATGTGCTTCTGTGCATGCACTTTTTGGCGCATGCGCGCTCGAGTGCACTCGAGCACACACTCAGCCGGCACAGTGCCCAGCCAGGTTGCCTAGGGCGTCTGGCTGGGTCGGCCCAGCTCTGCCCCTGGCCCGGCCATCTCCTGCTTTAACTCATTTCTTTTCACCTAAACATAGCTACATGTAATTCTGCCCATCTCTGACCTAGCCCAGTATAATTTGGCTGCTGGTCATTGGGATCCCTTGTCATGCAGCCCCTGCGCTTATAGCTACAGGGCTTTACAAGTCATTACATAAATTTACACACAGACTGTATATTTATTTACACTTATTTATGATACACTTACTGGATTTAGTCACTATTAGTAGAAACTGGAGTTTTCAACTTGTTTGTTTATAAATGTAGTGCTACAAGATGCTCTCACTAGAAGGACCTTTAAGAGACATTACATTTAATCTGAAATTCAAACTTGGACTTCCACCAGCATTTCAGATATTTGGGGTTAATGACAGGACACCTGGAAGAGTTCAGTATTAGGTTAGACTAAGAAGACAACTATAAACCCACTGAGTGACACCAGGATGGACACAGACCCAGGACCCAGGATTAACATCCAAGTTAAATGTAAAGTCAGGTCATTCAAAAAGTGGGAAGTACTGGAGGCACAGTGGAAAATGAACATTTATTTATTGGCAAAATAAACTGCATTTGTTTTCTCATATAACCCAATACATAAATACCATGTTGGATGTTGCATTTTGTGTGACTTGATGCATGGTGATCCTGGATGTCCTGTCTCAGGGTGAAATAGAAGGGTATTCAAGTGTATGAACGCTAACATTGTTCACAATTCAGCTTTCCCTAGCTTGACCCTTACTTGCACAAAATAATACAGTTAAGTGAAGCCAGTGAGCCAATATGCCAGCCAATAGGATACAAAAGAAACTGTTTTATATAAAAGCAAAAGATAAAATGCTCAGGTCTCTCCTCAATAATGAGCTATTTTACAGAAAAGTGTAATAATATGCTCTGCAATAAATGTCATTCATCTAAGCTGGATATTCCATATTTACCTAAGAATTATTTTTGTTGTCTTAACTTCTGTTATTTTCTCTTTTGTCTCCAAAAGAATATACAGTAAATGCGTCTTGGGTTGAGGAAGATTCACACAGCAGGGGTTTTAATTGCACAAAATAGGCAATTCAACAATTCCCTGTTTATTTTAAGAATAATCACGGTGTTTTGTGTCTGAACATGCCAAATATCAGTGGATTAAACCTGGATGCATCTGCCTGCTTTCCTATGTCTATGCATGTATATATATATATATATATATATATATATATATATATATATATATATATATATATATATATATATATATATATATATATATATATATATATATATATATATATATATATATATATATATATATATATATATATATATATATATATATTATGCCTTCCCATATGCTGACAGAGTATTAGCCCTGCCTTAATGATTAATTAAGTGCACATATGAAACTCTACATAATGTGCACAACTAATCTGCAGGTTATGGGTTCTTAAAATTACTATTTATTACCTCTCTGGGGTCTCTTTTATGACCCCTTGGTCAAAAACGCCCTAAACATTACACGGACTACATAGTATAAACTGTTTTGAACAAGGTTAAGTGATTATATGTTTGGTGAACTGATTATTATTATTATGTTTACAAAACGGACGCCGTGATCCAAAAAACGGACGTTTCTTCCCCTGACATAGAGTGATTATTCTGGATGTATCATTTGTACCACTTGGGGGGTTATTTATCAAAGTCCGAATTTAGCTCAATATTTTCTGCTACAAACTCTTTTCAAATCCGCTTGGTTTTTGATGTTAATGGATTACATTTTCCCGAAAATTTTGTTTGCGGGAAAAATTAAATGTTACCGTTTTTTTTTTTCCGATTTTTCATCTGATTTTCTTCTGGGGTATCGCACGAATCCAGCGCACATCAAAAAATCATTGGGACTTCTCCTATTGACTTATATGCAACCTCGAAAGTCTGAGATGCCAGATTTTCTGATTCTGACTTTTTCCATCTTCGGGTTTTAATAAATTCTGAAAAATGTGTGATTTTTTTTTTAAAGTCCAATTTTATAAAAAAAAAAAAAAAAAAAAACACACATTTTGTGATTTTTGCATTTGGAGTTTAGTAAATAACTACCAGTTTTGCTGTATGACATGAACACTTCGGGGCACATTTACTTAGTTCGAGTGAAGAAATAGAATAAAAAAAACTTCTAATTTCAAATGATTTTTGGCTACTTCGACCATCGAATTGGCTACTCCGACCTTCGACTACGACTTCAACTTTGAATCGAACGATTTGAACTAAAAATCAGTAGACTATTCGACCATTCAATAGTCGAAGTACTGTCTCTTTAAAAAAAACTTCGACCCCCTACTTTGGCAAGTAAAACCTACCGAGGTGCAATGTTAGCCTATGGGGAAGGTCCCCATAGGCTTCCTAACAATCTTCTGATCAAAGGAAAATCCTTCGAAATGCGGTAAATCCTTCGAAGTCGAAGGATTTTACTTTGATGGTCGAATATTGAGGGCTAATTAACCCTCAATATTCGACCCTAAGTAAATGTGCCCCTTCATGTAGTGGCATCACCTTCCCCTTTCAAGTGTGGTTTTTGTTTCCCCCATTTTACCATAAACACTCTCTGTATTTAGTTGTTGTCCTTCATTATTCTTGCATTCAAGTTGAGGTTAAAATGGTCTTCATGCTTGCAGTATATAGAAATGGCCACTGCATTCTATCATATTGATTATATGCACAATATTTACATAGGCCTCTTAAAATAATACTTTTGAAATGTAGTTCATTCATTTAAGTTTTAAAACAATTATTTGTAATACTGTTTGTCAGAAAATAGAATCAAATACATTTTTGCTGTTTAATTCACTTATAAACTATAGCTGTGTTGATTTATCAATGATTAGTAATAATTTGTTAATGTATTTACAAAACTTTGCCTGATAGATACGATGAATATTTAAATTATCATAAACAAATTCAGTTCACACTCAGGAAAATGCTTCAGATTTCTTCAGACAGTAAATGATTAAAAGCATGCAGCCTTTTCTATTGTATATTTAAGGGTAAGGTAAAATTATAACCCCCACATTTATACTTGTCTATAATGGAATTTGCATAACTGCAGACTGTGCTACGTAAAAGTGTTCTTATTCTGATTTATGGGCATGTTTGTATCCTTCACCTCATAAATCTTCTCTTGCAGGACATCTCCGTTCTTCTATTTATTGACCCAAGACAATTTTTGCTGAATGTTTTGAGATTTTGCCAGTTAGCCACAGGGGATTTTTTTTAAATTGTACTCAGGAGAGTGAACATTGGCAATAGGTTCATTTAAAGCTATTGTTTCCAAAACGATAACCAAAAGATCCAGCCGGGGGAAAGATAAGATGATTAGTGAGGAATCTGAATATATCATTACTAGTGCAAAGCTAATTATTCTTTACTGGCTGCCATTAACCTTTTCCAGCAGGACTGAAATGTATGGTACTCAGCTAAGAACAGAATGAAATAAGCCCAGTTCTGTTGTTTGTTTAAAATCTTCCAATATGCAAAATTGCTGATTGAATAGAACATACATATGTATTTTAAAGTGAACCTCAAATCAGCAGTTTGATTATTTTAGGTGTCCTCTAGTGTACAGCAGTTACCACAAATACATTTCTGAGGGAAGACAGTCTGGATGTAATTTGGTGCTTGTGGAACACACCCTTAGAGTCATGTCCAAATATTTCATATGGAGAGAGAGGTTTATGATCACTGCAGAGGTCCGCTGAGAAATCAGTCCTGCCAAGCACATTGGGCATGTGTTGAACTCTTCAAGTCGTATTATTGATTGTGTAATATTGCCTTCTTTTGGAAGACGAAAAACTAACTCCTTGAGAACTGGCTGGAGGATAATTTATTCTTACATTCCATGGTAACAAAATGTCATTAAGAAAAATTAAAAATCAGTAGATCAGGCTAAGGTTCTGAGTATGTCTAATATCTCTATCTCGCTATCTCGCTATCTCGCTATTTCCCCCCCCCCCCAAGATGGACGAGCACTCCCAATTCTTTTCAATAAAGTGGTTTATTTACAACATCACTTGTGTATCCAACGTTTTGACTCTCGTTGGTGTCTTTATCCTTGCTAAAGACCCCAATGAGGGTCGAAACGTTGGATACACAAGCGACTTTGTAAATAAACCAATTTATTGAAAAGAATTGGAGTGCTGGTCCATCTTCAACTGTTGTATAATACCCATTTGAAAAAAGCACCCACAAGGACATTGGAGTGGACAGAGTGCAGCTACCCTTGGACATATTATATATATATATATATATATATATATATATATATATATATATATATATATATATATATATATATATATTTTTTTTTTTTTTTTAATATGTTTAGGGCCACACATAACAGTATAAAAAAAACAGTATAAAAACAGTACATATACAAGTGCTCACAGGACTTCAGTGCATAGAAACATAACCCAAAATCCTCTGAAGCAATACTTCTAAGTAACAATGGGGGTCTGTTTGCAATAAGGATGGTGGGCTATTGCTTTAAAATGATTGAGAACCTGGGGGGACACATCAAAGACTGACCCGCTGTTCTATTGTGCACATGATGATAGCATCATACAAAAGGGAAAATAAAGCATGGTGTAGAGCACCAGTTACATGCATGAAAACACCTCTCAGCACAAATGTAAAATACCACTTCTGAACATACCACACACTGACACTTCCTTAAGGACGGACTTGGCAGGATCCCACTTTATCTCTGTGACACCCCTTAGTGGCCCAGATCACCTCCAGGGAAATCCTCTAACCCCCTTTTCACTATGATCTCTATACTAACAGGAAGTACCACCTAATCTACCATGAGCTCCTCTTTATAGCTCCTAGAGGCTACTTTAACAGGAGATCATCTACCATTATCCACATACTTTATTCATGGGGTCCCTGTTCTCCAACTTCACCAACGGCTTACTCTCTTAAGGCTTTCCTTTAAAAGGGCAATGTTTAACAGGCTCCTCCAACAAACATCCAGCTTGTTCTACATGTGAAGGCCAAAGAGGCCAACCCGCTACCTCTAAATGTATTAAACTCCACAGGAAGTGGTCACCATCCACGTGGACCAATAAGGAACACTTTCCAACCCATGCATCCAAGTTAGAGGTACCAAGTTTTCCTAAACTAAAACAGTGGAGAAACCCAATAGGTGGGGGAGTTAACCCTATGTGCCCCTACATACATTTTCCAGCAGGTAACATGACTATCACAGGCAGGTATCTACCCAGGCCCCAACAGAGGCTGGCAGTTGCCATTCCTCTAAAACTAGATGGGCAGATCTAGTCATACCATCAATGGCCTGGCAGTTTATACCGGATATTCTAGAACCATAAATGCAAAAATAAATAAAAAGATTGTTGCTGTTAGATCAGAAATACCTTGCAGTTCAGTCTACTGCATTTGTCTAGCAAGTTAAATATCTCAATTTAATTACGGCAAAACAGATCGGGAAGCGGCAGACCCTTTAATATAAATATCCATTGATTCTACACAAAAAGGTCAGTGCACAATGTAGAAAGTGACAAGTCAGACCATGATCCTTAGCAGAGCACAAAACATACCACAGAGGAACAGGCAAGGAAAGGACATTACCATTTATCAACCAAACATGTGTTAGGCTAACAATGCCACAGTAAGCGGGAATAACCAACCTAAGCATTATTAATCGGCTCAAGCAATCCATGAATCTTTCTTACATCACTTCTGTGAAGTAATATCTTTAAAAATAAGTAGTTTGCGTTTAGGGGGATTCATTTAAAGGGATTCTGTCATGATTTTTATGATGTCGTTTTTATTTCTAAATTACACTGTTTTCACTGCAAATAATTCACTCTACCATATACAATTTAATTCATGAACCAGCAAGTGTATTTTTTTTATTTGTAATATTTGTTAGGCGCCATCTCAGGACATTTTGCCTTTTCATGTGCTTTCAGAAAGAGCCAGCACTAGAACAGCTTTCTGGCAGGCTGTTGTTTCTCCTACTCAATTTAACTGAATGTGTCTCAGTGAGACCTGGATTTTACTATTGAGTGCTGTTCTTAGATCTACCAGGCAGCTGTTATCTTGTGTCAGGGAGCTGCTATCTGGTTACCTTCCCATTATTCTGATGATGGGCTCCTGGGGTGAAGGGAGGGGGTGATATCATTCCAACTTGTAGTAGAGGAGTAAAGAGTGAGTAAAGTTTATCAGAGCACAAGTCACATAACTGGGGGCAGCTGGGAAACGGAAAATACTTCTAACCCTTGTCATAATTAAATATAAAAAATCTTTTTCAAATCAGTGACCATAAGAATGTTTTCATGGATAATTTGGGAATTGCTGAAAAAATATTTTCTGTGACACTTTTTTAATTTAAACTGGCTAGAATACATTGGATTTTAGGAATAAGGCATCTGTAATTTTGAAGATGCATGAAATACCATTTGTATAGATTACATTAACTCTATGTAAAGAACTAAGAACAGGTAAGGAAGTGGAATTTTATGATGTTAGTGCTCAGTAGGGCATTTATTAGGCAGGCACAAATTTGCGCCGAATTCCCGCGTTTCGCCACTGGTGAATAAATTTGTGAAACCAGCGCGAAAATTCCCCGGCTGAAAATTCACTGGTTTCAAAGTTTTTTTAATGCCAACCGACAATTTAAATGCCGGCGACAATTAAACGAACCCCCATTGGCTTTAATGCGCATCAAATTTGACGCCCGCAAATTTGACGCCAGCTTCAAAATTTGCATTTGAGAATTTTCCCCCATTTCGTGAATTTTGTGGGAAATTCAAGAATTTATGGTGAAGCGAAACGGGACAAATTCGCCCAGCACTACTAGAGTATTCCTAGAGATTTAAATGCTTGTCTCAAAATAGTAGCTATTTCTGTATTGTGTTCTGTAGTGGTAAGTTTAGCAGGTAAGTCTCCCAGTCTTTAATGCATAGTTATAAGATGATATATCTACTTGCTGAATGCACCTAATCCATCTTTTGCCTTGTTTTATAAAGGAAGGTGTCTTAACTAATAGTTGACTGTAGATTTAAAAATAGCTGGTTACATCTTTCCCTGCACCACAATTAATTGAAAGTTGATGTAAAACACTATAATTAAAGGTAGGGGAAAAAAATTGGAACGTATACAAAGGTGTGAGTGCTGTATCATTCTATTCACACTTCCATACATCACCTACTGCAATTAAAATGGTAAATGTTAGCTGAATTGAGACTGAAAACAATGTTTTTGTTTTGTAGCTATAAAATATTAATCTGCTGCAAAAAAAGTCAACTAAAAAGTACTAAAAACTAGCAGACATTGTAGATTGGTTTTGAAGCATTTGTTAGTGATATCAACAGGTGTAGGGAATTGTGAGGAGAGTGCAAATTAGGGTGAGCGAGTGTAATGACCAATAACCAGGAAAGATAGGTGAGGGCTAAGGATGGAAGGCGCTAGGGAACAGGTAGAATCTGATAAAGGCTTTGGTCTTTTTTTAAGGCACAGCAGGACAGGCTGCTCTGGCACTTTGGTATAGTACTGGTTGAAATGTCCCATCCAGCAGTCCTTTCTCAATACAGGGCCTTTGAAGACATGGAGCATAAGTGAATAAGTCGTTTTAAACCACAGAGGATGAAAGGTTTAGTGTGAGTGACCAGATTCTTTAACTTATCCAAATATAGCAGAATTCACTGAACTTTCATTCTGTTGCCCAGTGTAACCAGGGCATTGTTTTTCACCCAGCTATATTCAGGAAATAAATGCAATTGTCTGACCTAGTGGCTTTTATATGCGGAGAGAGGATCCAAGATCATATATACCAAAGCTATGGTACCCCCCAGATACCTCACTGGGTTGTGAATCTGGTGTTATATTTTGTGCCAATTGTGTGACTTTTTTGATCTTCATAAAACTGGCCTGTTACAGTCAGCTATGCCCTGCTCAAATTATAACTGTAGAGCCACTAAGCACAAAATGTTTCAGTGGGAGCACTTTCCGGACAAAACTTGGCTCCAATGTGCTAAACATCCACCGCCATCCCACACAGAAGAAGTGTCGGGGAGCCACAAAATGCGTTAAGTGGGCAGCCAAGACCTGAGACATGCTGCTGTAATTTGTATTTTTTAATGTTCACCAAACACATTTTGACTTTTTACCTTTTTATACTGACTTCTTCGGTGCTCAAATACAAGTCAGACTTGTATTCGATTGTAACTAAGCTGCATGAATCCGTATAGGCAAAACAATCCTACTTGGTTTATTTAATATTTAAATGATTTAGGGAAAGGCGATCGAAATTGCAGAAAAATCCCTCATCTGAAAAGCCACCAGGTCCCAAGCATTCCAAATAATGATGTTAATTCTATACCTGTATATATGTTTGTGGTCAGTCAAATGTTATTGGTATATTTTACCAACACAAAACACTAGTATCCCAGATTTAATTTTAAAATTAGAAACAAAATAAACTGCAGCTTATGAAGTTAACATTTAGATTGCTCCCCTGTCTCAATGGCCGATATATTAAAATCCAAGGTAATACAGAGCTGTGACTTCATCAGGAACGGAGGCTCCCTTGTACAGAGCAGCATGTCTGGCTAAAACGTCCGTAGAAAATATTAAAGTTAAAACCATTTTATGAGACCGATTTGAAATACTGACAAACTTCTGTTCCATATCTGCAAGTGAGCAGCCACACAACATCAATCAGCAGATGCCTGCAGTGAGGAAAATAATCCCCCATCAAAGGGAAAAATAAAGCTATGCGATACATGAAAAAAAAATCACAAATTCGGGAGAACTTTGCAAATGAACTTTAGCTTATTCCAATTTTTAGTCTGTTGCTGAATTTGGTAAATGATGCTCAACTCTGATATCTCAGGTACAGCAGGTGGATACTTTGTCATCTTTCCAGACCAGGATATGATGAACTTTTAGCACCTGGTATGGATGAGCAGCTGACATTTTGTGCTGCACGGTGGCTGGCTGGAGCATCAGTTCATCATTTTGAAAATTCTACTATTTCAAAGCATTAAATATACATAATTTAAACAGTGTCACCACCTGCGTTCAGCTCATGAGGAACAGATTAGCCAGAAAGGCATGCCATTGCTTAACCCCTTTGCTAACAGAGTTTTGAAAGCTGCAGTGATTTGTAGGCCCTCTTGTAGAGAAAGAAATTGAGGTAAAGACAGCATTCTTTCAACAAATTTATCTTTAAGCGAGGCCAAAATGAGTTTACAATATAAAGCAGGAAGTCTAACAAAACTGCAGTTCCCTGCTCTCCCCAAAAACTTAACATCGAATGGCTGAAAGCTGAACATGCAAACTTAGTTCACTAGATTGTGAGGATGTTTCAAAGTTTGTTTAGCTTGTAAACAAGTCACTGGGGTTGAGGAGACTGCCTCATACAGATTTAAATAAACAAAAGGAACCCTGGAAATAAATTCCAAACAAGCTCCAAGAAAATCCCATTTACATGGGTTTATCCTACAGACTAAAGCTTACCCACTGGGTTTTTAAAGCAGGATAATAGTTGATCAGATTCCCAACTACAGACCGGTTTTTGCCTTTCTTGAGGCTCATCAGTGTATTGCAGGGTTATCTGATCAACTTAGAGTCACCGTGTGGTTTTGCACACAAGTCACTAGGTTTGAGGAGCCTCATACAGATTTAAATAAACAAAAGGAATCCTGGAATTGAATTCCAAACAAGCTCCAAGAAAATACCATTTACATGAACCCCCTGCACTACACTGATGAGCCTCAAGAAAGGCGAAACCGGTCTGTAGTTGGGAATCTGAACAGCTATTATCCTGGCTTCTGCTTTAAAAACCCAGTGGATGAGCTTTAGCCCATAAGATAAACACATGGGATTTTCTTGGAGCTTGTTTGGAATTCATTCCCAGGATTTCTTTTGTTTATTTAAATCTGTTTGAGGCAGTCTCCTCAACCCTAGTGACTTGTATGTGAAACCACACGGTGACTATCTAAGCTGATCAGATTACCCTGCACTACACCGATGAGCCTCAAGAAAGGCAAAACCGGTCTGTAGTTGGGAATCTGATCAGCTATTATCCTGGCTTCTGCTTTAAAAACCCAGTGGGTGAGCTTTACCCTATAGGATAAACCCATGTAAATGGGATTTTCTTGGAGCTTGTTTGGAATTCATTCCCAGAATTCCTTTTGTTTATTTAGTTTGTAAAGGGCCACCAGTAATCATGAGGCCTGCATAAGAAAGCAGTACCCAACCCCTAGAGGCGCCCGGATTATTATCTATACTTTCTTTCTATGTTTATATATTAACCAATGCATAAATAGGGGTCAGCGTCTCAGTGGTAGTTTAGGATAAATTGGTTCACCGGGTAAATATCTGGTCTTGTGAACAACAAAATACTATAGAACAACAACATCAACTACTCCAGCCACGTCACTCAGTTCCTGTCTCCTCTGTAGAAATTGTGTCAAAACTTCTTCTTTTATTTCAGACCATTAAAAAACATCGGACAAAAGAACCGTCACCAAATTCTATAGTTTTTTACACTTGGGCATGCAAGTATCCCCATAATATCTTTAAGTCAGACCAGCAAAAACATGGATTAAACCAACAGTTAAGGCTTTTGCCAGAATTGAAGTACTGTCGGGCCTTGTTGTCAATATGGATTATTCTTGGTGACCTGCATTGTTGCATATGATTTATTAATTCCAAATTTAGATTTAGAGAATGTACACAAAAGCACTAGTGTGAGCATAAAGTGAACCTTAGGTGCTTTATGTACTTATCAAAAGGGAACAATGCTTCAGTTGGTTGAAGTATTAGGGTCCTTAAAACTGGTTATAATGAACTTCTCTAAAGAAGCTGCATGTCAACTGAAGGCACAAATGTGTATATTTATATCCAGAAGCAGTTTTAATGCATTTTCCATGCAGTGTTAACTGATGCCATTCTTCCCTTTGACATGGAGACCATCAATGAACACAGTACAAATTCCCCTCTATTTTTTCAGAAAAATTGATTTATATCCCTATGGGAACAGACCTGCAGGGAAGAATAAGATGAAGTAAAACATGCATTGCCATGTGGTCAAATACATAGGAATGTACTGGGTAGCAAATTCATAGACCCGAAAGTTATGAACCCCTGAAATATCAGCCGTGAATATTTTAATGTTCTCCTATTTGGGACACTTGTGATTTGCACAGGTTGATTTTCTCATCTCTCCATAATAAAAAAAAAATGTATGAATTATGCTACAAGGCTTTATAAAATGGATATGGATTGCCCAATATACAGTACATGTATGGTTATAAGGGGAGCAGGACAATGAACTTGGCCAACTCCTTGGAAGCTTCCAGCCAATATCTTTTAATAAGATATTGCTGCTCTAAATATGTGTACAGAAATAACAAGGTAAGAGCTATTATATGGCAGGGTAGCAAGTTTGACCAAAAAAAAAAATATTTCAGTGGACGAAATTTAAAAGCCTGGGGTGATCCCTAGTTCATCATTGCTATTAACTAAAAAAAAAACTGTTAAACAATAAAGTCAGGTAATAAATCCTTGCATCCAACTGCTGGTTAAAGGGTGGTTCACCTTTAAATTAACTTTTGGTATGTTATAGAATGGCCGATTCTAAGCAACTTTTCAACTGATCTTCATTATTTTTTTTTATAGCTTTTTTTAATTATTTGCCTTCTTCTTCTTCTGACTTTCCAGCTTTCAAATATAAACACATTCTCTGTAAAGCTACACATGTATTGTTACTGCTACTTTTGATTACACCGTTTTCTTTTCAGGTTCTCTCTAATGCATATTCCAGCCTCTTATTCAAAGCGATGCATGGTTGCTAGGGTAATTTGGACCATAGCCACCAGATTGCGGAAATTGGAGAGCTGCTAAATAAAAAAACTCAAAAACCACCAATAATAAAAAATTTAAATCAATTGCAAGTTGTCTCAGAATATCACTATCTACATCAAACTAAAAGTAATCCCAAAGGTGAACAACCCCTTTAAAACTATTTGTGAGGCCTAGCATGCGGTGCTACTTACCTAGTTCAGGATACAGTAATTTTTTGCTGTGCAAACTATGCTAAGATCCATACAACAATCTGGGACCCGTTTACTTTGCTCGAGTGAAGGAATAGAATAAAAAAAAACTTTGAATTTCGAATGTTTTTTTGGCTACTTCGACCATCAAATTGGCTACTTCGACCACGACTTCGACTTCGAATCGAATGATTCGAACTAAAAATCGTTTGAATATTCGACCATTCGATAATCGAAGTACTGTCTCTTTAAAAAAAACTTCGACCCCCTATTTCACCACCTAAAACCTACCGAGGTGCAATATTAGCCTATGGGGAAGGTCCCCATAAGCTTCCTAGCAATTTTTTGGTTGAAGAAAAATAGTGTGATCGATGGATTAAAATCCTTCGAATTGAACGTTTCGAAGGATTTAATTGTTCGATTGAACGATTTTTCGTTCGATTGAACTATTTGCGGTAAATCCTTCAACTTCGATATTCGAAGTCGAAAGATTTACATTCGGCAGTCGAATATCGAGGGTTAATTAACCCTCGATATTCGACCATATGTAAATCTGCCCCTCTATGTTATTGCTGGGAGAATTATCAGCTAATTAACTCAAAGTACATTCATAATAGGCATGATCTGAATTTTATTAGCCGATCTTTTTCCACCGTGGAGATAACTGCTTTGTTTAATGTTATTATACAGCCACAGTATCCTGAAATTACAGAATATTGATAGCATTTGTAATACGCTCTGCCATATTAAAACCAGTATGAAAATATTAGTTGATGCGGATCTCCTGGACTGTTGATTTTTAGTGCTGTATTCATTCAGAGAGAGCAAAAGCTACTTGGAATTGATTGATACATAATTTGATAACATAGGTGTATGCCAGTACAATGCAGCTAAATTGCCAGGAATGCAAAGACTTTCCCCTGTTGTTAAAAATAATGTGTTTGGATAATTTTTGTACTAACTCCCGGAAAATAAAAAAGGCATTTTAGTGCATTTTGGGACTTATTTCTAAAGAAAAAAAAAAAAAAGGTGAATAAAAAAGGTTTATTTATAAAGATGTGTATTTCTCCCTTACATGTGATTCAGTGTAAATTGTCTTTTAAAGGAACAGTAACGTCAAAAAAGTGTTTTAAAGTAATGAAAATATAATGCAATGTTGCCCTGCACTGGTAAAACTGTTGTGTTTGCTTAAGAAACACTACTATTGTCAGTGTCGGACTGGCCTACCAGGATACCAGGAAAACTCCCGGTGAGCCAAGGTGTCAGTGGGCCCTCCTGCTTCTAAACATTTGGCCTATTTTATGGTCATTACCAATTTCTATGAGTACAAAGAGGATAAATAGATGGATTAATAGATTATAATATGTAAAGAAAAGAGAATAGGATAATGGAGGTTGAGTGAGGAGAGGAAGAATAATAGTACGGAGAGTGGGCCCGTGGGCTAAGGTTTTTGGGTGGCCCCTGGTGTCCCAGTCCGACACTGACTATTGTTTATATAAATAAACTGCTGTGTAGCACTGGGGGCAGCAATTCAAAGGAGAAAAGACTCAGGTTACACAGTAGATAACAAATAAGCTTTGTCTGTCTAATGGTTTTATCGGTTATCCATTAGCTAACCTGTGCCATATAGCCGTTTTTCAATTTCCACCATTGCGCCACAGCAGCTTGTTTATATGAACTATAGTAGTGTTTCTGAAGCAAACAGATCAGTTTTACCAGTGCAGGGCAACAGTACAAGGTAATTTCATTACTATAAAACACTTACATTTTTTGGTGTTACTGTTCCTTTAAAGGAACAATAACACCAAAAAATGAAAGTGTTTTAAATGAATGAAAATGCAATGTACAGTTGCCCTGCACTGGTAAAACTGATGTGTTTGCTTCAAAAACACTACTATAATTTATAAAAAACAGTTTTTGTGTAGCAATGGTGGAAATTGAAAAAAGACTATATGACACAGGTTAAATAGTGGATAACAGATGGCTGCCCCCATTGCTACACAGCAGCTTATTTATATAAACAATAGTATTGTTTCTGAAGCAAACACACTAGTTTTACCAGTGCAGGGCAACGCTGCATTATATTTTTATTACTATAAGACACTCATTTTTAGATGTTACTGTTCCTTTAAGAAGAATTTGTAACTTGTAGTTATTTTTTTTCTTTTTTTTCCAAAGCATATGACGAAAAAAATCCTCTTGAATTTTACATTACAATGTGTTGTTTCGCTAATGTTACAGTTTTACAGTTGCCAGATCAGAATAAAATTATAAAGAACAACCAGAAAATAAAAGTCGAAAGAAACTAAAATAAAGCACAACAAAATATCATCAAACGTCACTTGTCCATTCAGCTGTCTAACAAGTTTTCTTGTGCTGCTTGTGAGGCCCCTATCACACAACCTGGGTGTCCTCATTTTGGCGAGTAAATCTGCAAAATCGCAGCGACAATTTGCGGGCGTCAAAGTTTTTTCAATACCGTCGAGAAATTTGACACCAGGGGCAATTAAATGGACGTCTATTGACTTTAATGCGCGTCAAATGTCACCGCCAATTTTGACGCCCATGAATTGACGCCAGCATCAAAATTCACGTTTCACAAATTTTTCGCCCGTTCCGCGGTGACTCTAATTGGGACAAATTTGCCCATCACTAGGCAGCAACCAAGATTTAGCCATAACTTGCTTTATAGAATTAAAAATATATGTGTACTGTGCAATCTAGAGGGATTGTAACTCCTACAATTACTTTATTAACCAATGCTTCAGTAGTAGTAGTAGAATAGTCAGGAGAATAGGATTTTGAATATTTTTTTTGGGTGACGGGTCCCCCTTTAAGCAACAATTAAACCATTTTCCATACATTCTATACCTCAGCTACCCAAAATGGAGTTCTAAGTGGAAATATGAAACAATGTAAGAGTGCAAGATTATCTATTATTAATAGATTATCTATCTATTCATTATGTACCTTGAATTCTAACAATGATATATTCACCAAAATTTCTGATGGGACAGAAATTATGTTCTCATCAGCTTATTCATCTTATACATCTCTAGATATCTTCAAGAATTCAAGAATTTGGCACCACGAGCTTCATCATGCATTTTGGTTTCAAATTCTGCTTCCTGGTTACTAGAGTAATTAACCCCTAGAAACCATTTTAATTCCCAAGCCTGAGATCCGAAGATGATTTTAACAATGAATAAAACATGACAATAAATTGAAATTGTCTTAGAATTTTGCTCTTTACATATTGAAATGTACATTTTAATTTGAACAATCCTTTTAATTATACTGGAGGACGCCTGTTGGCTGGCCTTAGCTGAATGTAGAGTTAGGTAAGTGTTCACACACTTATTGAGTGTTTAATTGCAGTAACTCTGCATTTGTGACAATGAACTATAGATGACAGCTATGCTAACATTTTCTAAGGAGTGACAGTTGTGTTTCTTCAGGAGAGGGCAGCAATTGTTACACTTTTAGACACATTGCTATTTATCACATTAGACAAAGAGACAATCCCTTTGTTTTAAATAGGATGCAGCACTTCATGCTTTTTTTTATTAAAATAAAGTCACCGACCAAGAAAGAATCTGAGCCTTATATAATGAAATCTGCTGCAAGTAGTTGAAGAACATAGCTAAGACTGGCAGTAGCAAGGGGAATACCTGTCAATATGCATTTCAAAGCTGATTAAAATAGTGAATGATGAACAATCATGTAAAATCAGTTTAGAATTGCAGAAAAGCTGCACATTAAAAAAAAAATGTATTCAAATTTGGTTCCATTCACCACCATAGTTTAGCATTCAAGAGGCTCCTCTTTAAGTTATCAAGAGTGTAAATGTACTGTGATCTAAATTAATTTTGTTGTATTCTCTAAGAACTTTCCTACAGGATTCATAGTACTGGCACAATCCACAAGACAGCAAGCAATCGAAACCCAGAGAAAAGTGATACAAAATGATAACTTGAGGGGTTGGATCCAAAGGGCAAGTGTCAGGTCCAGGCCCGGACTGGCAATCTGTGGGTTCTGGCAAATGCCAGAGGGGCTGCTGTATGGTTCCATAGAAAGTTACCATATAGTGGGCTGGTAGGGGACTGTTTGGGCTGGTAGGGGGCTGTTTGGGCCTCTGTGTACTTAGAATGGCTGGGCCTATTTTGACTCCCAGTCCAGGCCTGGTCAGATCGCCACCCTATATCCAGAACCCAAGCTAGGCTCCCTGGTCTCGGCTCTCCCTTCTGCCTTTAACTGCCGCCTTTCACCTCAGGAGGAGCCCTCTGCTAATTGGATGCCGCCAGGTCTTATTTGAGAGAGGAGCAAAGCAAACAGTTCTGGACGAGCAAAGGGGCACGATCGTCTCACCAGGATACTGGAAGAAAGAACACCACCAGGAACAGGCAGGCCGGGCCAGCACAAGCAGAGAATCGTCAGACAGGCTGGAATAAGAATTGGAGAATGTAGAATAGTCAGTGGACAGGTAAAGGATCAGGATTGGAGAGGTCAGACAGGCAGGATCAGGATTGGAGAGGTCAGAAGAGTCAAACAGGCAGGCAAGGGTCAAAACACAGTTGATCAATCAGGATACAAGTTATAAAGTACCCAGGAACAAGGCAAATTGAACCAAACAACGGGCAATGGGAAATTTGCAAAAGCCCCTTTAAATACTATTTGAATTTTGCGTCATTGCGCGTGACATCATCACGCCGGCGCATAAACCCGGCACACGCGCCATAGAGGAGCCGGCACTTGACCAAGAAGGAGCTGCGCAGTGGGCGGTGGACCCCATTGCCCACTAGTCCTGACTTCGAGGTGATGTCATATGTGCTCAACTTCCCAAGGTGGAAGTTATTTCAGTCGGCTGTAACTCCCGTTCCTAAATATAAAGCCTATTTGAATAATTTAGCAGAACACATTTCGAATGGTATTTCACACACCAGCGAACTTTGAAAATGGGGGCGATGATCACATGTTAAACAAACTCGCCATTTTCACATTCTGGAGGGAAGAATTTCAGAAGAAGGAACAGGGTATTTATGAACACATTGGATAAGCATAAGGGTATCCCATAGATGCACCAGCCTTGTGTCTATAAATATAAGCATATTAGAGGTCATCAGAATTCTGTGATCATGGTATAAAGGTTATACAAACCAGTATAGCTGAAGTGGCATCTGGAATCCTGATAATTTGGAGTGGGAGAACATTAGGGCTCATTTAGATCTACAAGGGCAGTGAGCAACTGCTGCTTTTCCCTGCAGTAAATTGCCAAAGGTACATGCATCAAATTGTGCTCCTTGCACTTTCATATAGTTGCACTGCCTTCTGTTCTGAATTGGATGCTGCTTTTCCTATTGACATAGGCTGCAAAAGGAACCCTGGAGCTACTTGGGAGGTGGCATTTGTTCCAGGGTTCCTTTTGTCCCCTCCGGTAAAAGAATCAGACTTTACTTGCATGCTGTAGACTGGAAGTTATGCCAGGCATGCTTTAAACTTATTGATACAACTGCAGGCTTTTTGCAACAAACAGTAAATAGTGCCTAGGAAAGTGAATGTGCCTTATTATCTTTTCTAATAAATACATTTTCTTGCCTAAGGGGTTATTTATCAAAGTCCGAATTTATCTCAATATTTTCAAACTCCGATTAAATCCGCTCGGGTTCTTTACGCTTAGTTATTATTACATTTGCCTGAAAATTTGCGGGAAAAAAAAATCAGAATTAATGTGTTAATAACAAGGTTTAACATTGCAGTGTTAATGTTACACTATGGGGGGCATGTGCAAGGCTTCTCTGACAGTCACATACACAACCTAAAGAAATAAGTGATTGGTGCAGAACTGTATAAGGGGCAAACTAATTGGAAATGATCATTTACAGGCAGAACCATGGCAAAATATACATCGGGGTAGTATTTTAAACCTCTTTATTTCACAAATAAAAACATTCATAGAGGAAAATAAAATCAGTTTTTGGGAACATCAGGGCAAAATGTTGATGTGAAATCCGTGAAAACATTACTTAAAATCAGGGAAATGCACCCTTTGAAATATATTATAAATTGGTGGGACCCCAAATAAAAAATGTAAAATGAGGGAAAACTTAAAATCAGGGGAGTTAAAATCGAGGTTTCACTGTATCTATAAAACCTTAGTGGGGGAATGTAATAAGAGCATTAGTGGAAAAATATTTGCAATGCAAAAAGTTATGCTTTTGTGCGAACACGTTTTCCTTATCACAAACTTAATATAGCTTTTGCGAACCCGGAAACTGTTCAGTAACCTCTTCCGACAGTGGAAGAAGTTTTGAGAATTGTATAGTTTGCACCAGTGCGCAGTGAATGTAATAGGTTTGATTACGACACCTTCAGGCACTTCTTAAAAGTGAGAAAATAAAATTTGCAATTCAATAACAGTTTAATGGGTCATGATTTTTATGGTGTGGTTTTTATTAATTCACTCTACCATGTAAAGTTTAATTCCTAACCCAACAAAAAAGTCTATTTTTTATAGTTGTAATATTGGTGTGTAGGTGCCATCTCAGGTCATTTTGCCTGGTCATGTGCTTTCAGAAGGGGCCAGTGCTGCACTATTGAACTGCTTCCTGACAGGGTATTGTTTCTCCTACTAATGTAACTGAAGGAGTCGGAGTGGGACATGGATTTTTACTATTGTGCAATTAAAATTCACAATTTAATAACAGTTTAAAAAAAAGTACATTGCGAAATGCACATTTTTTCCTCTTACTTCTGCAAATTGTTTTTCTCTTTGTGACTTTTATTTCATTCCCCCATACGTCTTGGAAAGAAAAAAAAAAATCATAATTTTTTGCAGGGAGGCCACGATCCCATGTTATGCCGTTGATGACTGTTATGAATTCACATCATCATATACATAATTTAGTGTGCTTTTCAGGCTAGTGTTATATATATTTGGCAAAACGAAATATGTATATACTGGGGGTCATTTATAAAGTTTGTGCAGCACATATTTATTCGCAAATGGTTGTATTGCCCCTGATTTTTCCAGAACGCTAAAATATTGCTCTGCTGTGCCTGTCTTTCCGGTTTTTGCGATTTGCATTGTGAATACATTTTCGCAAATGGCTCGCAAATGAGACAGTTGTTTGCGTCAGTGTGCGAGGTTGTTGTGTGCGAGAATAGCGTTGACAGCAACTTAAATTCGTAATTTGCGAAACTGGTTTGTGAATATTTTCTAAGCCACCCAAGTTGTGGCGTAACTCTTATAAAAAGCTCTTATGTAAATTCACAGTGCAAATTTTTCTTTCGCTGTTTTGCTTGCACATTAAGTACGCCACTCTTATTCAGCTTTATAAATATAACCATGTGCAGGGCAAATATTTTTACTGTGCGAATTATTCTGCCCTGTGAGAAGTTTATAAATGAGCCCCACTGTGTGTATACTATATACCAAGGATCCCAAACCTTTTGAATCTGTGAGCAACATTCAGAAGTAAAAGGAGTTGGAGAGCAACACTAGCATGAAAAATGTTCTTGGAGTGCCAAATAAGTGCTGTGATTGGCCATTTGGTAGCCCCTATGTGGATTACCAACTTACATTGTGGCTCTGTTTGACAGTAAACCTGGTTTTCATAGAACTAAAAATTGCCTTAAAAAAAAAAGGTTCCTGCTTTGAGGCTGCTGGGAGCAACATCTAAAGGGTTGGAGAGCAACATGTTGCTCATGAGCTACTGGTTGGGGATTACTGCTATATACAGTACAATGTACGTACATAAATATCCAATATAATCTGACCAAATGGATAAAGGAAGCATTCTGTTTTTTTCAAGAAGCATGCTCTTTTAGAGATGGAGATGGAAAGAGAAAATGTTGATTTTCAAAAATGATTTCAAAGCTGTCTTTGCACGGCAAACAAAGGTATATGTATATATTCAATAAACAATATTCGTAACTAATTTTTAATTAAGACACCTTGCAGAAGATGAGTAATTGTTACTAATATTGTTAACCCTATCATGTTTAATTAAGTTTCCATTTATCCAAAGTGGCACAATCATCCCCAGTTAGGCTTTTAACACTACAATGGTGTGATGCTGTCAAGACTCCAGGAAAGAGACAATCCTCTTTCTATTAACAGAGAACAATAGCACATCAGACAGAGGCTGGAAAATAAATACTGTGTGTGCAATTCCAAGAGCAGCCTAATGAGTGCTCTGAAATGGGTAGGCAGAACATGGAAAATAATAATAATAAAACAACCAACAACAACCAATATCAGTGTCCAAATAAGAAAGGTGCTTGCATCACTCAAAGTCAATTCAAGGGCCATGTTACAGCCAGTTACATAACTTACAACTGAATTAAAGGGAAACTCTAGCTAAAAGGCTCTGTATGGATATTATTTTAAAATACAATTGACAGAACTATATTATCTTTTTACCCTGTGTAAAGTGCAAAAAAAAAGTGTAAAGGTTTTTTTTTATCCGGTGTAAAGTGTGAAATTTTAACACTGAAAAAACTTGTTTCACATCACTGAAGTCCTTTTCAAATATACAGTTGAATTTGTTTATATAGTGAAATATAATATAAAAATATAATTTTTATTAAGGAGCACTCTTTCCCCAGGTAACATTTGCAATTTTTATATAATAGTTATACATTACCAGCTATTCAGCAACATATTTTTCAGTAATCACCAATAACATCATTGGCTTGCCTGTCTTTCAAACACATGAGATTTTCTTAAAGATTCACTTTACTGTATATTTCTGCCTGAAGGCAACATTGACTTCAGTTTGTGCAATCAATACTCGTGTATTGATCTCCGCAACCTAACAGAAAGTGAAATATTTTATACTCTATTACGCTGTCCACATTTCTAAATTGTATCTGAAGCAGAACATCTTTTGTTTGAATTATAGAACAGGAAAAAATTTAGCGTTTTCATTAATATTAAAAACTTGTCATGGACTTTGCCTTATCACTGTGAATACTTTGATAGCAAAAAGTAGCTCAAAACTGGTAACACAGTTGAATATGTTCTCATTATCAAATGACAATGAGTTTTTCAGATTTGTAAAGATGTCAATAACCTCTTTGACATTTTGGTTATTTTGCATGGGCAAGCTTTTTAATTTGATGGTCAGGTCAGTACAATAAACTTCCAGGCAGGTCCGGACTGAGAATTAAAATAGGCCCTGGCATTTCAGGTACACAGAGGCCCAATCAGCCCACACAGAGGCCCAACACAGCTCCTACCAGCCCACTAAATACTGACTTTCTATGGGACCTTATAGCAGCCCCTCTGGCATTTGCCAGAACCCACAGATTGCCAGTACGGGCCTGCTTCCAGGCCATGGTCTATGGCCTATCCCATGCAAATAAGTCTTTGGGGCAGATTCACTAGGGCGAATTATCGGCAGCGACTGCTTTGCACACTTCACACCACTTTGCCAGGCAAAGGTTGCGTCCTGGCAACTTTTTGCTAGCGATATTCTTCAGTATTTCATAACGAAGATTCGCTAGCATTCATTTGTGCCTAGTTAGTGACAATTCACTAGTAATCTTACGTTTAGGTCAATCTGAATAGGGGAGGCACATAAAAATGCTTGAAGTGGCCACTTTTTATTACAAATGTCCAAGGGAGCTTAATAAAGACTTAAAAAATCTCCTCTAATGCCCTAGACATGAGCCCACCCTAAAATAAATGTGGCAGGCCCATCAAATGTGATAAAAAAATCTTTTATAGTTCAGATTTTTGAAGGCAATCCTGCTTAAAAAATAGAAAAGTCACCTGTGTTTTTTACACTTTTTAGGACTTTCTGGGGTACAGGATATGAGGTCACTGACATAAGATTAATGGACCAGTAACAAAAATTTTTAAAAATAAAATTGTTTCTTTTTAACGAAAATAAAAACACCAAGACAGTTTTAACTTTTAAATCGCAAAGCTTTTATTGAGAAATTACTTACCAATTCTCTGCATTCTCTCCTCTGTAGAAATGGCAACAGGGCGACAATCCACCATGCGGCGCTCGATTTCTCCTCCCTGGCTATCTCCTATGGAAGGAATGGAGGAGAAATCGAGAGCCGCACAATGGATTGTTGCCCTGTCGCCGTTTCTGAAGAGGAGCGCATGCAGAAAATCGGTAAGTAATTTCTTAATAACAACTTTGCGATTTAAAAGTTAAAACTGTCTTGGTGTTTTATTTTTCGTTAAAAAGAAAATTTTAAAAAATAAATAAATACATTTATGTTACTGGTCCTTTGAAGAAGATGTAGCTTTGTTTCAGCAGTTTGCCTGGTATGAGGTGGTGAAGGAAACTCTGGCGAAAGAGGTAACGCTCAGTAAAATTCTAAATTTGGTGAATTTGCGGAGCAACAACCATTTGCCAGAGTGAAAAGTTGACTGGCGATAGTGTTTGTATGAATGCAAATGACAGTCTCTTTGGCTAGCGAATTTTCATCTGTGCCTGTTTGTGAATTGCCGATGTCCCTGTGTATAGGATTTCTGGCAAAAAGTCACTAGTGTTAGCCACTTTGCCCTTTAGTAAATCTGCCCCATTGAGTCGAATTTCTCCGCCAACAATTATCATTCAAATGGCACAACTGGTGACACTCATATAGAATATAATGAATGTTCAGTAATTACTGGTATTCTAGATCTGTAGTTCTTCTTATAGCCCTCTGCCAACTAAATACAAACAGAATACAATTTGTTGACATGGCCACTACAATGATAAATTACTCCACCAAAGTAATACTGTAGGTAAACAAGGATTAAAGCCTGCCTTTCAAGCCAAAGTGTTGCCAATGCTAGTAGAGAACAAGTTTTCCATACCACACCTGTCAGTCATCAGATGATAGCAAAATAATCATTTGAAAATGTATTCAGCAATTCCTGGAAGAAAAATAACTGATATAAAACTGAAAGAGCAATATTTCGTTTTTCAAGTGTAGTCATATCCATATTCATATAGTTGGGGCCTATATGCTGCAAACAGATGCTTCAATGCGGAACAACAATCTAGATTTGAAGAGATGGTGCGTACTCAACTAATGAATAATATTTGCCATTGTTGTCTGCATCCAACAAGTCTGGTTTATCTAACTATATATCCTTTAAATGTAATGTTAATTTACAGCATATAATAATTGTATTAAGGGTTGCCATGGCATGACAAGTATTTTCACTACAAATCAAATTAGAATAAAGAAAAACTGGCATTGCTGAGTTTTACTCAGAATGGTTTAACATTGTTTCATAAGTACAGTCTTTTATATATATATCATTAACCTGAGACCCTGGATATATTTTCTGTGCGTGTGAGTTGGGAGGAGGTAGGGTAGCAATTCAGAAACATATATAATTATGATTTTGCTTTGGTTTAATTTTTATAGATTAAATTAGAATGTTTAGATCTGGAAAAACAATAGGACAATCAGCTGAATGGCTGTCATGTCCTTTAACAAGTGAAACTGTCATATAAAAATAAAAGAGTGGGGATTTTACTCTGTAATAAAACAATTTCTGTAGACTTGGACAGGCACTTAAAACAAAAAATACGCTCAGAAATAACAGTTCCAGTAGTTGCAATCTGAGGACAGAGGGGTCAAAAATGAGGGCGCAAATCCGATGGCAAGATCTGTAACTGGTAAACAACCATAGGAACATTTCAGAGTTGCAAATATAAAACAAAATGATATTGACTGACATCATTAGGACACAAACTATGTACTTCATCATTGACTCAGTTAAGATTCTGGACATTTATTAATTATAATGATCAAGTTCATAATACTGATCATCTTTTTTTCAAAGAGAGCAGATGAGTGTTTTCTAATTTAAACATCTCTTTATGTTGATATGATGGTCTTTATCTATCATGCGCTGCTTTCTTGTCTCAGCATATAGGCTTTGACTAAATATTTACAATCAAGTTAAATTGTGTTATACAAAATATCACTCTAGAAAGGCATGTAGTGTTAAAGGCCAAGGCCCTTGTTTTATAGCATTTGAGATCTTTGCTAGTTCCTAACTTCATTTTCTCGTGACCTTCACCTGAGCTGCTGCTCTTTCTGAAATCAAGTTCACCAGTGACACAAGCTGGTTGTGCTGTCTCAAACCGTCTGAAATCAATTTAATCACAGAAAATATTACCTCTGTAATGTCAAAGGAAAGAGTTGCGTAGCTATGTCCCCAAATATATTCAGAAAACATAAGGGGGCGAGCTTTAGTTCAGTTTGAACATTTTGCTTTTACCCACAAACAATAATAACAGAAGAGACTGTTTTATGTTAAAGAAAATGCTCATTTATTTGCACCACAGAAATGTGTCATTTGTTTGTTTCATAAACTTTGGGCTTAATGCTTCCTACTCAAGAAACCACATGTGGGGATTTATTACCACATGTGGGGAACCTGCAAGGTGCTGTACTGTATAAGAATAATCCAAGGTCAGCACACAGAACAATTACAATAAAAACCTGGGTGCTATAGAAAGAACCAAGGCCTGAAATAGAGGTAGGCAGGCAGGAGAGGCATGTGCCTATGGTGCAACAGTTGGGGGAACGCCTCTTCTGTCATCTACCCCTAGTCCGGGCCCTTATGTTTCCCCATCCCCACTCTTTTTTTCCTGTCCCCAAGTTTCAGCACTCCTGCTTATGCAAGCTCATTTGCACATAAGCATGCAAGTGTGTGTGGGGGGGGAGGGTCGATGTGCCTGGTCTGGTTGCCTTGGGTATAAAAGAAGCTGGTACACACTTCTATTATACTAAAATTGTATAAAATAACACATTAATATGCTGATAGTATTGTTTAGTAGCCAAAACATCACTAAAAATTCTTCCTAAATTTTGGAAGTGGGTCAAATAAAAACCTTTTCTGAGAACATATATATTGAACTGTAGAGCATTGATACACTGTGCCCCTCCATCCATTGGGTCCTTGCTGGAAGTTTGTGAAGAAAAGATGGTGTTAGTGAACTGTAAAGCTTACTATAACAGTAGAGATGCCAATTTGGATCAGCAGTGACCTCGGTGGTCAACCTACCACCACCTGGACCTCATTCCGCCTATCTTCCCTGATCAGGCTTTTGAGGATTTAAGATTACATTTTTTTATACAATTCAGTGACTGCAGGTAAGTAAGAATTCAGGAGCAAATTACTGACAGCACGGGAAAGACCTCTTGCTGTGGGTAACTAGGTGACTGGTTTAAATTAGGGTGACTCCTATTGACCTACTGTCTGTGAGTTCCACTTAAAAAAACACTTTCAATAAAGATACTTGCACTCTTCATACTTATCCATGTGTTTGTCTCTACTCAGTTCTTCCTGCCTTCCCTTTCAGGTGCTGCTGCAGCTTTTTATAAAGGGAACCCTGGAGCTACCGCTATCTCTTGCCCAGGTGATAGCTTAAGGGTTCTTGGCATTAATCGCCAAAGTGCAGTTGCATCAAAAGAATAGGGCACACACACACGTCACTTGCATGCCACTTACCAGAAATTATGCCAGATTATGCCAGAAACAAAATATTAGGCACAGCTCTGCCTGATCAGCAATGAAGCACATATGCAGTCGGGGCAGAGCTAATGACGGTGAAGTTGGAGTGAGGCATATAGGGATGGGGTTGTGATGTGGCAGCAGGTAATTTGCTGACTAACACATCAGTAAAGCAGAGCTCTGTCTTGGTTTTAAACCTCTGATAACTGGACAGACAGTTTTGAACCCATATAAAAAACAGATTGTCTGGTTCTAAACAGATAGGTGGGAACCCTACTGTTATCCTCTGATACTGAGACCAACTTCACCTCCTGCCAGAAAGAGACTGAGTACATGGTTCATCCCCTTTATATACTAGAGCTGGGATCCGCAAAATTTTATGCCTGCATGTACTAGAGCAGGGGTCCCCAACCTTTTCTACCCGTGAGCCACATTTAAATGTAAAATAAGTTGGAGAGCAACATAATCATGCAAGATGTTCCTACAAGTGCAAAATATGAAATATTATTGGCATTTGGTAGCCCATATGTGGACTTGCAGCCTACATGAGGCTCTGTTTTGCAGTATATTTGGGTTTTGTGCCACTAAAACTTGCCTCCAAGCCTGGATTTCAAAAATAAGCACCTGCTTTGAGGCTACTGGGAGCAACATCCAAGAGGTTGGAGAGCAACATGTTGCTCACGAGCCATTGGTTGGGGATCACTGTACTAGAGGAACCAGGAACTAATGTAGCACTTTTGGGTCAACAGGAAATAGGCTACTGACTGGGAACATCCTGAAGCATAGGCGAAAGTTAACCCTGTAGGTCTCCTCAGGCCCGGGCTGGCAATCTGTGGGTTCTGGCAAATGCCAGAGGGGCTGCCATCAGGCCTGGATTTGTGGAAAGGCCACCAAGGCCTGAGCCTAGGGTGGCAGGACTTTAGGGGGCGGCATGCTGTCCAACCACACCTACATTGGTTCAGAAACACTTGGGATGTGTAGGAGATACAACGGCAATCCACTGCTCAGGTCCCAATGATGAACGTTTGCAAGAATAAAAGGAAGGGGACAGGGGCGACAAACAGCAGCGGGGCTAGGGGTGCCCGCTAGGTAAATCCGGCCCTGGCTGCCATAAAAAGTCACTATTTAGTGCGCTGGTCAGGAGCTGATTGGGCCTCTTTGTACTTGGAATGCCTGGGCCTATTTGGAAACCCAATTCGGACCTGGGTCCCCTTTATGGACATTCCCAGAGAATTCACAGCATTGAAGAAGGCAGAATTACCCCTTTTTAAACGGTAGCACAGCTGGGCTATTTATAAGAAATGCAAACAAACTACTGCAGTTAAAAACTAGCAAAAAAATACATTTTGCTGCAGCTTATTTAACTGGTTATGTGGAACAGGAAATAAATCATTCATGGATGTGAAATGAACGGCTCAGATGTCCGAGGACATGTGCTGTCCTAGAAAAAGCTGTGAGTTTGTTTCCCCTTTTTCATTTTTCTCACAGGAACTTCCAACTGCCAGACTATTGCAGCACCTGGGCATTCAAGAAGAGACGTTAACCACTTAAGTATAGGACGTCGGTATACGGCCCCAGGCACTGTTTCCATTTTCTCTCTCTCTTTTTTTTTTTTAAATAAACTGATAAACTGTTTTATGTTTACATTTATGTACATTTGAATGTCATTCACTCGGAAATGTGTGTCCTGGGATTTTAAACAGATGGACAATGCAAGAGGCAGTATCAAAGCTGAGACTGTTTTCAATGTCTGACACAGGAAGCAGGTCAGTCACTGAAAGAAAGGAAAGCAGCTGGTTTCCAGTTACAGTCTTTGGTTCTGGACATTTTCTGCATTAAAAAAAATAAATAAAAAGAGTGCTTGACTATTGGCTGAGCTAAACTGTGTAATACTGTACTGGTTAATGCGGAGACTAAACAAAATGATTACAAATATCCAATGATATATGGATTATATTTATGAAATAACAACTGCCTTGAAAGAAATGCTATGATTGTGTTAAGCTTTAGTGATGGGCGAAAAATTTGCTAATTTCCTGCGAAATGGCGTCTGTTTTTTGACGCCGGCATCTGTTTTTGGCAAAATTGCGCCGGCGCCCAAAAAAACAGGCAATTTTTTTTTTACGCCTGTTTCGCAAATTTATTCGCCGTCGGCGAATTCGCACCTGGCGAATAAATTCACCCAGCTTCGTGCCCATTTACAAATGCAGCCACAAGTGCTGGTGCATTAAGTGGATGCAATTGGTGTTTGTGTTTATTAAAGGAAAACTGTGCACCCGAAATAAATATTTAAGCAACAGATGGCCCATGGGACCTAACATGTAAGTGTGCCCTTGGTTTGTTTGTGTGCTCTGTAAATGGTATGGTCCTAGGGGGCAGCCCTAAGTGATTTAGAATCACCAAATGGCACATCCTACTGAAAAAAAAATATTTTTATGAAAATGGTTTGTTTACATGAAATAGGGTTTACATATGAGCTGTTTTATGCAATACATTTTTATAGAGACCTACATAGTTCTGGGTGTATCGTTTCCCTTTTAAAGGTACTTGTATCCAAATACACTTCTGTCACTTCCATATAAGTGTGCTCTTCCCTGTACATCCGTCCCACCACCTGTTCTAACCACCTGTTCCACACGCAAGTGCACCTAGTGATGCAGTAAAACCCTGGAACTCCAGGATTCAGCCTTTCTGATTTGGCTCTTAAGCTGTAACCTTGAGAAAGGTCTGTATTAGTGATGGGCGAATTTATTTGCTAATTTGACAACGATTTGGCATTGGCGATGGTCCCAACACACTGCTGAATTGTTGCAGGCGTCAAAATCGTGATTTTGCAAATTTTTCGCCAGTTTTGCAAATTTCACAGGAAATTCGTGCCAAAGTTAAACGGGACAAATTCGCCCATCACTAGTCTCTATAGACAGAGATAGTAACTGGGTGCCAGCAAAGGGTATATAAAATAACAAAACAAAATGTTTGTACACTCCTGACGAAGATCCCTGTGAGTTTTTTGATATCCAAATCCTGTTAGTGCCACAATCTCTTTTGTTATATATTTTTTATTTATATATTTATATATATATATATATATATATATATATATATATATATATATATATATATATATATATATATATATATATATATATATATATATATATATATATATATATATATATATGGGATTTTAGAGTTTGTGTTATTTAGTTTCATGGCACCATTCTGCCAAAGTGAAATGTAGCCAGATCATGTCTGCCACTGTCTGCTTCCTACTAAAGGAACCTCAGCACATTTTTATTTGTGTCCAAACTGATCCATATGTTTTCCAAAAATGCCAAAATAGTTGTGTTATTTGTATACAGGATGATAGCTTTCTGCCGGAAAAACCAGCACACTAACTAGTGTCCCTGGGGGGGGGGGAGGGAGTTCATCACTTTCATGACAATCAATGGTTTAACCTTGGCCATAAAGTAAGAATAATGGTTTATGTCAAAGGTTACAGCCAGTGAAAACAGTATCAGGAATGGCAAAGTCCTGCAGGGCATAAACTTGACCTTCAGCTAACCTGCAACTGTCAGACAGCCGAAAGAGTCATTCCTGGGTCTAACATAAGGAAATCTGACCCTTGGGCGCAATGTTTCCATAGCGCTAACTTGCAGTTATTATTGATTGACTGGAAGCCTCCGTGCCTCAGTAGGTCTCAGTCACTTGTGACAGATATATTGATTACACATTAGTTTAAAACGGTTTGCCTCAATTTTGTGCTACTGTATAAAAATAACGATCCTGCTTATTGCAAATTAGTTCCACCAAGGCATCATTCTTAAACAGTCTGCATTAAATGCTTTAATACAGGGATTCAATTTATTGTTAGAATAATTTTATTGGAATGTGGGTACAACTGAATGTGTCTTGTTGAGAATTTCAGTTCAATTTTGCTGGGATCAAGGATTTCTAGAATGAACATAATTCCTGAAGTCATACTTATTGAAAATAGGCATTTCAGAAATAAAAGCTGTAGATGGTTGTCTTATGGCATATATAACTGATTAAAAGTATCAACAGGAGCAAACTGTTTGTAACGATTTGCTATCGATTTAAAAGACATTGGCCGTTGTGAAAGACATTTTTTGGGCTGTAAGAAAATATTTTTAGAAAAGCATAATAAACCCCCAAAAAAAATTTCACTGGTGATAAAAGTAATCTAATTAATATATATATACATATAAAATATATAAAAATAATCTGAACTTTGATAAATTGTTCCCAATAAATAATCTGAACTTTGATAAATTGTTCCCAATACATAAGGGAAAAATTACAATATGAGTTTTATTTTATCTTAGTCTGACACAGTTAGGGTCAGATTTATCAAGGGTCCAATATCGAAGTTGAAAATACTTCAAAATTCGACCATCGAATTGAATTACTTCGACTTTGAATATCGAAGTACCAAGTACAGGTATGGGACCTGTTATCCAGAATGCTCGGGACCTGGAGTTTTTTGGATAACGGATATTTCCGTAATTTGGGTCTGTATGCCTTAAGTCTACTAGAAATTCATTTAAACATTAAATAAACATAATAGGGTGGTTTTGCTTCCAATAAGGATTAATTATATCTTAGTAGGGATCAAGTACAAGCTACTGTTTTATTATAACAGAGGAAAAAGGAAATCACTTTTAAAATTTTGGATTATTTGGATAAAATGGAGTCTATGGGAGACAGGCATTCCGTAATTCGGAGCTTTCTGGATATCGGGTTTCCTTATAAGGGATCCTATACCTGTACATGTAGGGTTTTTTTTTTCACTTAACTCCGAATGCCAAAAAAAACCAAAAATTTGTTTAGTGAAAAAAAAAAAAACACTAATTTTTGGCATTTATTATACCCAAAGGGTGGAAAAAGTCAGAATCTGAAAATACGGCATCTCAGACCTGCCAAGGTTGCATATAAGTCAATGGGAGAAGTCCCAAAGATTTTCTGATCTGTGCTGGGTTTCGTGCAATAACCCAAAGATTTCAGGGTTTTCGGGCAAAAATCTGAAAAAAATGTACTTATTGTATTATAAATAAGGCAAAAAAACACGTGTGGATTGGTCTGACTTTTTTTCTGAAAAAATGTAGATACATTTCGGATTTTGATAAATAACCCCTGTATGTTTAAAGGAATTATTGGTATGACTGCCTTTTTGTCTTTTAAATGAGCAGAGTTATAGGTTATTATAGCTGACTAGGCTGTTACAGATAAAATAAAGTGAGTATGGGAAACCCCACAACCAGGATTTAATAACTAAATGAACAAACATGAAAGAAAAAGCAGCCAAGCACACATTTTTGTCTGTAACTTACAGCAGCTAAAAAAAAACTGTATAAATGACAATGAGTATAGAAATATCTAAATATGAAATGGTTCAATATAAACTATAATAATGATAATGTCACTATAGATAATTATAAAGTTCCTACCAAGCTGGCCTCACACAAAGCTAGATGTGATCAAATCCAATAAGGTTATATGCAGATGCTCAGAATTAAAAATATCTTTATCAACAAATAATAAAGTTTAATATGGCTGGGCAACAATATCTTGGTTATCCCATTCTAAAAAAAATTGCATTGTTCTGGGTAGGGATGTAGCGAACTGCCGATTTGGTGTTCGCGAACGCCGTTCGCGAACACCGGCAACAAATGCGAAAGTTCGCGGACAGTTCGCGAACTTCAAACACCTGCTAAAATCGTTCGAATCGAACGATCGAAGGATTTTAATCATTAGATCGAAGGATTTTCATTCGAATCGAACGATCGAATGTTTTAAAATCGTTCGATTGAATGAAAATCATTCGATCGAATGCTTACAATTGTTCGAACGAATGGAAATCGTTCGATTTTTAGCGGTCGAAGGAATTCGAATGGTCGAACGATTTTTATTCGAATCGAACGCGAACGCAAAATGCGAACGTTCCCAAACATTCGCGAACATTCGGCGGACTCGAACGGTCGAATTTCGCGCGAACTAGTTCGCAGGCAAACAGTTCGCTACATCCCTAGTTCTGGGTCTAGAACTGATGATATTTGGCACATGTTTTCAGATTTATATAGGAAAGTTTATACTGATTGTACCTTTGCCCTTGAGTTGTTGAGATTTTTTTCTTACACTGAGCTGAAAACTCGTGTCATCCTTGTAGTCAAGCCAATTTTTCAGAAGGTTTTCAGTGTAGTGACTTTTAAGAACTTCCTGGAACCAAATTACCACAGCTCTGAACAACTGGAAGCACAATTATACTTAAAACAACAAGACTGATATTACCCATATTGACTGAAATGTTTTGCATGGGTTTGCAGTGTAGCAGAGGCAAAATTAGATATTTAGGAAGTACAACAACAAGACTCCTGATTGAGCCACAGGAGGTGGTGTGGGTTTGGCCCGGTTCTAAGAGGACTGCTGCTTTGCTGCCTCCAGGTCAGTCTGTCCTAGTGCACTCCCTTGATTCAGCTGAGGGCAATTATGAATTAGAGCACTACTTAAGCCTGTTCCCCCAACCCTCCTTTGCTGGATTATTAGATAAAACCGCAGACTCCAAGCCTACTGATTCCTGTCCTGTCTTGTTCCTGAAACCTGTTATCCAGAATTCTTGTTTTGTTCCTGAGTCCTGATATCCAGCTTTTCCTGCTCCTGACAATTTCCCGGTAATCCTTGTTTCATTCCTGTTCCCTTGTACCCCTTCTTGATCTGTTTTTGACTTCCCAGAATTGACTTTGGCCTGATATTGGACATTACATGAACTCTGCCTGTCTTGATCTTTTTTGCCTGAATCTGATTCTGTTTGTCTTCCGCTTGTCCTTGAATTTCAGTCTCTCTACCCACTGGTAAGAACTCTTGGACTGGGGCCTTCTGCATTAAAGGTACTGTGCTTGACTTTGGCTCATCAAGTGAATTTGAGGTGACTTATTTTATAATACAAAAAAAAGGGAGGGTTGTGGGTGCACTCCAAGGCTAAGTTAAAATGTGTTTAAATATAATGGAAGTGCTACTGATTTGGCCAATTAATCAATGCACATTCCCTGATCCCTTGTTTCATAAGTAATTCAGTATATATGAATTATTTAGTTACAAAGTTATGATCATAAAGTTTATACGCCACCATACCACGTCAAGGTAAACTCCGTACGGTGGTTCTTAACTGGTTTACCTCTGGTCATAGTATAAAAAGTCTTGCACCTCTCTGCATAGTAGCGTTACTTGTAATAAGTAGTGATGGGTGAATAAATTCACCTGGCATGAATTTGTGTCAATATTCCGAATTTCACGTTTTTGTTCACAAATTTTTTGGCGAAATGGGAGTAATTCACCCATCATTAGTAATAAGTGTCGTCTGAAGCTTGGTTTCAGTCTGAGGGCTAGATCCTCCCCCGCCACTAGCTTTTGCGGCTTTTAAGAGAGAGCGATTGCCCAAACCAACTGCCATTTTTTTTTTTTTAAAGCATAGGACCAACATTTGTTTAAAGGGGTGGGTTTGGGGTGTTACAAAGCCCATGAAGCTTAGCCTGCAGCTTCTGGCTACATTTCAAAATACAAAAAAAGGGGATGACTTATTTTATGACTCTTTTCGCAGATACCAAAGTGGGTTTCCCAGATTAATCTGTGAACCAGCCAGCAAGAGCTCTGAGAAAAATAGTGTGTAATCCTGCCCATTAAAGTATTGCTAAAAAAAAAGATTAGACAAGCCATATTGAAGCAATAGAAAATGAAATCTCATATTGTTGTTCCCCATGTAATAATAATATAGTGTAAGAAATGTGTATACACAAGTAAGTTGGTTCAAACAAAAATATGAACACAATGTACCTATGCAATGGCATTGACATTAATAGACAAAGTTCACTGATAAGAAACTAGTTTTTATTATTCTTCCCTGTTTTTCAATTATTTTCCTCACTATTGTACTATAAAAATGCTATATAATGTGTATGCCTGGGTGTTCAGAATGCACTCCAGAGTACAACAGAGATGTCATACAAGTTGCGAATGCTCAGCAACAACCTTCGGGCCAACTAGATGGACGTTTCTAGTACAGTTTAAACATGCCTGTGTTACAGTACCTTTTTGGAGAACTGTAACATGTGCAGTTTTGCATTAGGTCAACCCCATTGAATGACCTTTGACAAAACCAGAGAGCTTTTGACACCAGATTGTACATCCATTGATCAAAATGCTCTGTCTGAGTGCTGGAGTTTATGACAAGAGTTCACAGTGGCCATGTCAGGAAGTCGATATAGTGATAGATCCCCTGTTCCAGCCCCTGTCTGCAGCACATTAACAAGGCTTTCAGCCTGACAGTTATTGCTCCTGCTATAAATTTTTCACCAAAACGAATAGGTTTTCGGTACATTTATTAATGGTGGCCACTCAGCTCTACAAAATACAGCGGTTTGTTTAACCTAGGCTTTTCTAAGCATGCGTTTGGCAACTGTTACACACCCTGGCAAGAAAACGTCTAACACAGCATTAAAGCATCCAACTGGTAACAGTAAAGGGGATTAACCATCCCACTGCTGCACAGACTGTTTTGATGAATATAGCTGAATTCATATTGAGCAGTTTGCATTACAGAGCCTGCTGAAAAACTGTCAGGAATACAGGACTGCCTGCAGCACCAGTGCTCACTCACATCTATTTCCTACACTTTTATCCCCTTAGAAAAGTAATGAATCGCATGTAAATTATGCCCATCCGTACCCGTCCTCATGAGATAATATTTGAAATCATGGCATAGATGTTGAGAGATGTTGCAGGTTAACTGGGTTAAATAGTAAAGTAATTCTTGACAACATCCAAGTTATCTGGTGTGACACTGAGTAAGATTTCATCCCAGCTATTTTTTCTTATTCTATAATTTATTTCTGCAAAAATGAAAGTTAATTCCCACAATGGTCTATCTAAAATCTCCAATATTTAGTTCCACTAAATATTGGATTTCCACTAATGGGAATTATATCCAGAGGATTGAAAAAGTCTGAATCTAAAAATCCGGCATCTCAGACCTGCCGAGGTTGCATATAAGGGCAAGGCAAGACGTGGCGAAATCCACTACGGGTCATCAGTATTGACATTTTTCAGCAGAAACACCAATACATTATGAAACTACCAAATCCAGGGTCGGACTGGCCCGGCGGGACACCGGGAAAAAACCTGGTGGGCCCCCGCCGAGCCAGACCCCCTCTCCGGATCTCCTGGGCCTGAAAATAAAAACTATTTGCAAATGTTGCACATCGCTGTGCAGCTCCATGCGTGCATCATGCGGCTCAGTGCACTGAATCGTGCCGTCTGCTACATGCATGCATGCCTTCTTGTGCGCCATAGAGTATGCAGGCCAGGGGGTATGGAGGGGGGCCCTGTACAGTGGTCCCAGTGGGCCCTGTGCCCCCCAGTCCGACCCTGACCAAATAGATACACTCTGTGGGATCTGCAAGTTTGAAACCACACTTTATGTAAACACGCGTAAGCGTATTTTAAATATGGAATTGAAATTCTCGCGAGATAAATTATGCATATACGTTTTTACGGTGTATTAGGCCGGTGACGTGATTACATTGCGTATTGACGCTCATTCCTGCTCCATTTTGCATGTAAATAGCTTTTCTATTTCCAAATAGCTTTTCTTTTTTCTATTTCCAGTCAGCGGAATTATTGGGAACGAGAACAATGAGAATTGAATGTTGGGAAAATAAACCAATGTGCTGACAAACGTGTGGTTCAGTGGCGTATTTAAATCCCAAGGGAGCTTTCTTAAAAACATAACTAAAAACTGCCTTGCTCTTAGTCAATGGGAGACATCCCAGAGATTTTTTTGATCTGCCCTGGATTTCGTGCAATAACCCAAAGATTTTGGGGTTTTCGGGTAAAAAACAGAAAAATCTAAGTTTTCGGGTGGAAAATCCAAAAAATTCGTAAAATTCTTATTTTTTAACAATTTTCGGGAAAATGTATTAATTAAATAAGCTGAAAAAACCATGTGGATTTGATCTGAGTTTTGTTTTTGGACTTTTCGCTTTGCTAAAAATTCCAAAATGCATTGAAGTCAATAGGTACTTTTTCAAAGCAACTTTTTCCATTCTGTTGTGAATTTTTATTTTTGCGATGACTTTTTAGCTCATCACTAATATTGACAAGTGATACACAGGAAATGAGCTAGTGCAGCTCATATAACTAACCAGGACAAAACATCCCGATTTCCATTTTATACCACTCAGAATTCTTAAATGGCCATCAGGCAGCTACTGTAGCTAAACATCCTGCCTTTTGGGCACTAGTGAACTTTAATCTAGGAATTTATAAGATATTGCCCCATTCCCTGTGAATATATAGCATACATGTTTACTGGCTTTATATTGTAAGCTCAACTGGGGTAGGTAATTGAATTCAATACCTCAAAAATCACTGTAGGATAATAATCCTCATACTATATTTCACCCATTTGTACTATTAATGAATGTAGAAAAGGCATGTATACAAGTAGAGCAATATAAATAACATAAGTTACATGTATAGCCAGAGTCGGACTGGCCCACCGGGATATCAGGAAAACTCCCGGTGGGCCCAGGTGTCAGGGGGCCCTCCTGCTGCTAAACATTTGGCTTATTTCATGGCCATTACCTATTTCTGTGAGAACAAGGAGGCTAAATAGATGGAATAATAGATTATAGTTTCTAAAGAAAAGAGACTAGGAGAATAGAGGTTGAGTGAAGAGAGGAAGAAAATAGTACTGTGGGTGAGGCTCTGGTAAAGTTTTTTGGTGGGCCTTTGGTGTCCCAGTCCGACACTGTCTATAGCTGGTATAAGGTTTAAGCGTAAATATGTTCATTTTATTTCCATCTATTAATTGCACATTGTTTATCAAAAGCTAGTTTTCGTTATCATTGCATTTTCAGTTTTTTTAGGCTTCTCCTTTTCTCAGTTTTGTAAGAAAGTCAATTTGAAGCAAACCCCAATAAAAAAAAAGGCCATCGGTCGCTATTTTGACCAAGGCAACCCTGCTCTTAATGGCTTTTATTGTGTATATGCTGTATTTGTGCTACAAGTCCTACAGTTACACAACATACTTCGACATTACAAAAAAGTCAGGAACACCTGAGGCAAAGTTCATTTGATTTATGACATTACTTTTTTACAGAAAACTAGTTAAGCCCAAATTGTGTTATAAGCATTAGGGTTGAACGTGGACATTTCTGATGCCCAGGTAGATACTTTGTGCTCTTGTACAGAGCCCTGTGAGGTTTCAAACCATGTGCAACTGTCAGAACACTCAGTTCATTTAACACTTCATTGTTAAAGGGTCTGCAATGCATTACTCTCTCTCATCCTCAAGGTCACAAGGCCTTTCCAACTTGGAGTTTTTTGTTCTTTTTTGTCCTCCGCCTCCATCAGAGGTTTTAAAGGAGAGCAGATGAATTGAAGTTATTCATACCATTTTATAGAACAGACAAAAAGCTTTTAAAAGTACTCAGATATAACTGTACGAGTGCCCTATAATGGATCACCATCATTCACTGGCATTAATGGTTTCTCAAAAGGGTCAGCTATAGAACAGAATGGAATGTGCGGATGAACTGCAAAATAAAGCAAGTAACTCATAATGACACTGAATGGAAATGGCCTTAGTAGGAAGGTTCAGGGGTAACTAAAAACAGCTAAGGATAGCTGCCTGGTAAATAAGTTACTACCCTTATATATTGTACAGGTATAGGATCCCTTATCCAGAAACACGATATCCAGAAAGCTCTGAATTACGGAATGGCTGTCTCCCATAATCCAAATTTTTTAAAATGATTTCCTTTTTCTCTGTAATAATAAAACAGTAGCTTGTACTTGATCCCAACTAAGATATAATTAATCCTTATTGGAAGCAAAACCAGCCTATTGGGTTTATTTAATGTTTAAATGAATTTCTAGTTGACATAAGGCATGAAGACCCAATTTACGGAAAGGTCCATTATCCGGAAAACCCCAGGTCCCGAGCATTCTGGATAATAGGTTCCATACCTGTACAACTATAACTCATCTCTTGTTGTAGTGTTGGGTGCAGGCTGCTGGTCCCCCTGCCAGTGATCCACTTATAACTCCCAAGAAATACATGCTGCATCCCGAATCCTATGAAAAGTGATTTATTGTGGCAACAAACTAGGCAACAATTGGGAAACGAGCATGAAAATTGGTCGCCCCGGCGGCAATTCTGATGTGCATTAAAGTCACTGGTATGCGTCTAGTTGTCGCCGGCATCAACAAGGAGGACCCTAAATTACTTTATCCACTACTACTGCCCGCAATATATTTGCCTCTGCTGAGTGAACAATATACAGTATTCACAACGGATGAAGGTAAATATATTTCATAATTTAGTGCCGCTTACCACTTTGATAAAGGATTTGCTATTAACAGTGATCTCATTGTATGGAGATGTGTCCCAATAACCCCCAATTCCGTTGTAGTATATAGTTCTTCTCATTCTATATGGATCACAGAAGTATCAGGTGGTACCTATAGATGCAAAAGAATTTAAAAAGTGCCTGCATGGAGCTAATATCATTTATACTGAATACATATACTTGTTAATATTATATCTTTAAAAGGGGAACATATGCTGGTCAATAACTTCATTTTAAAAACAAAAACATTTTAATATTTTGGAGCTGCTCTGGTCACACAGTGTACTTGTGAAAACTTTTTCCGGGATAATGCTTTCCTTTGGAGTCTATAACATGGTATTAACTCAAAGCTGACTAGCTTCCATGCAAATAGATAACTGACAATATATATGGAATAAGACAGGCAGAGACAATAAGCTTATAGAAAGCTTGTAGAAAACAAATAGAAAGAAAAATCTATATACTCTTTGGAGATAATAAACATAATACACAAAGGTTATGAATATCTTGTAAATGATATCCTTATAAATGGTGAGTTCTGATGTCATCAGTCATAGGCTTCAGAACCAGGGGGGCCACAGGGGCCGTGGCCCCCCCAGAATTTTCCTCCTCCAGTTTGAAACCATTTTTTAAATAAAAAAAAAAAAATTTTTTTTTTTTTTTTACAGGTTTTTTTTTGCCTTTTTTTTTTTAAGCCGGTGCGTGTCTGGGCTGTCTCCCTTACCTGGCCTCTCCACTTCGATTTTGCACCACCCCCTAGAAACCGGTAGTGGAAGTGGCCAGCGATGGAATGGAAGTATCTGGGCTGGCTCCCTTACCCAGCCAGTCCACTTTCATTTTGCACCACCCCCTCCAAGCTGGTAAAGTTGAAGTGGCCAGCGAATGAAAGGAAGCTCCGCCTGCCGCACAGCTGCAGTCCGGAAGAGAAGCGTGCAATCCCTTATATATTTGTGAAACATGAAGATGCATACATCTTCCATTGTAACAGATATATCTTATACCTGGACTCTGATATACACGTATTGGCACAATTTAAATGGAAATACTGTGCTAAGGTCTCAATCCCTGGCCCTAATTTATTATAAATGTATTATAATGTAATCAGAGGCGACAGGAATAAAAGGAACAGCAGACAACTAGAACCGTGTTTACCCCAGGCAAATCTATGTCAAGGAATCTATAGCAAATCTATTTTAATAGCTTTATGCATTTCTTAATGGTGTGGTTCACCTTTAAGTTCACTTTCAGTATGTTATAGAATGGCCAATTCTAAGCAACTTTTCAATTGGTCTTCCTTATTTATTTTTTATAGTTTTTTAATTATTTGCCTTTTTCTTCTGTCTCTTTCCAGCTTCCAAAGGGGGTTCACTGACCCCATTTAAAAAGCAAATGCTCTGTAAGGCTACAAATGTATTGATACTACTATTTAAGTACTACATTTTCTATTCTCTCTTATTCATATTCTAGTCTATTATTCAAATCAATGCATTGTTGCTAGGGTAATTTGAACCCTAGCGACCAGATTGAATTTGCAAACTGGAGAGCTGCTGAATAAAAAGCTAAATAACTCAAAAAACATAAATAATAAAAGATGTAAACTAATTGCAAATTGTCTCAGAATACTATTCTGTACATCATACTAAAAGTATTCTCAAAAGTGAACAACCCCTTTAACACCCATTGGTGAGGGTGAGTGGCTGATCATTGCCAATTTGTCAATGTGCTCATCTACTTTTCTCTTCTCCTTCTATGGGTTCTGTGGGGTATTTATACAAAGAGTTGCCCCTTTGCCATCCTGCTATGGGTTCTGGGGAGTTTTATACATGGAATTGCCATGGTACCATCCTGTCATGAATTCTGGGGGTATTTATACATGGAATTGCCCCTTTGCCATCATATGAATTGTGGGGGTTTTATACATGGAATTGCCATGGTGCTATCCTGCCATGAATTCTGGGGGCATTTATACATGGAATTGCCACTGTGACATCTTGATATAAGTTCTGGGGTTATTTATATTTGGAATTGCCACTGTCCCAACTTGATATAAATGCTAGGGGTATTTATACATGGAATTGCCATTCTACTATGAATTCTGGGGTTATTTATAAATGAAATTGCAATTATGCTGTGAATTCTGGGGGATTTATAAATTAAGTTGCCATTCTGCTATGAGATCTAGGGGTATTTATACATGGAATTTCTACTGTGCCATCCTGCTTTCTGGGTGGGGGGGTATACAGAAAATACAGGGTTAAAGATCTTAGTACAAAGTTAATCCAGAAAATGGTCAAATTGCATCTTGGAGTCAGGAAGACATTTTTTGAAGCAAATTGGATAAGCTTTAGAAGGGGCTGTTCTCCTTCCTTTGTATCAGCTAGAAGTTAGACAGGTTTTAAAAAAGGCTAGACGTGTCTTTTTTTTCAACCTAAATTACTATGTTTATATATAATTATTATGCTGATGCTGTTGGATTGGAAAATTTGTACATCTGCCCCATAATAATATAACATTGCTGTCTGACTAGCAGAAAAGGTATCCATGTAGTGAGAGATTTTTCACATTACTTCAGTCACTTCATGGCTTTCCCTACTACAGGTTACACACTGCTCCAGGCCTACAGTTCCTCATACCTTGCATTTTGGCTGAGCAATAGAGTGAGGCAGTGCATGGGGAGGTGCTAGAACTTGGGAGAGTGCCTGTGCTCACTGATTCTTACTATATAATGCATTCTTGTACGTTTTTATTATGCTTGGCCTGTCAGTATTCTCTATATCTTACTGCTTGTGTGGCTGTTGTCCATTGTTCTATATGTATGTATTTGGTGTGCCAGTGCCTCGGCTTCTTACTATATAATGTTCTTTATAGTGCTTGTGGTGCCTTCTCTATATTATGTTCTTGGGAGATCAGTACCTACTGCTCCTTTATGTCTTTTTAGTACCCCGTAGTCTCTGCATGTAATGTACTTTAGGTGCCAGAATCTTTTTCCCCCTTTACCCCATAATGCGCTTGTAGTGCAGCATTCACAGCTCTCAGTTAAAATTGTACATGTGGTGTTATTACCCCCTTCCTGCAGTGCCAGACTTTAAGCAAATTTTGCCCCCACTGCTATGGTTTGATTTTCCTGAAAATTCAGTGAAAGCACACAGGAAAGGGGGTGGAGTCCAAAAGGAGTGACCAAAAAGGGGCGTGGCCAAATTTTGCCGCCGCGCTACGCGCGGCACCTTTGCCCTTCATCCTGGCCACCCCTGTCAAAACCATCTTCTGCTGCCTATGTCATCAGTTATAAACGGTGAGTTCTGATGTCATTTCTGTCACATGACTCACTTCGGCCTCATGTTTTTATAGCGTCATGAAACTCCTCGGTAACTTATAATATCCTTATATTTTACAAGAGGGGGTACTTTATTCACTATGTATATCTTATTAAAGGGGAACTATTGTGAAAATGAAAATTTAATATAAGCTTCAGCATACCGAAATAAAAAAACTTTCTAAATACAATCAATTAAATATTCTGTACCGTTACCTTCACTATTCCTCTCTCAGCATCTGTTTCTCCTCATTCTGTCTTCGTTCAGGAGTTGGGTGTCAGATGACTGAACCAATATATCTTATAGGGGGACTCCTTTTGCCTAGAAGATGTATTAGAGCTCACTCTATTAAAATCACCAGAAATCCTGTCTCTCTACATGCAGAATTTGTGCAAAAGGCAGTTATTTTGTTATCAGTAATTTGAGTGAGCTTTAATACATCTGTTAGAAAAGGAAGTCTCCCTATAAGTTATATTGGATCATTCATCTGACACCCAACTGCTGCAAGAAGACAGAATCTAAGTACTGTCTCTTTAAAAAAAAAAAAACTTCGACTTCAATACTTCGCCAAATTAAACCTGCCGAAGTGGTATGTTAGCCTATGGGGACCTTCTAGAGCATTTTTCTAAGTTTTTTGAAGTCGAAGAAAAATCGTTCGATCAAACGAACGATTTTACTTCGACCGCAAATGGCCAAAGTCGATGTAAAAAAACTTCCACTACGATATCCGAAGTATTCCTATTCGATGGTCGAATTTCAAAGCTTTTTCTACTTTGAAATTCGACCCTTGATAAATCTGCCCCCATGTGTATAAATGTGCAGCTGATAAAAAGAATACAGAATTCAACCTTTCCGAAGAAGCTGAATGAAATACCCACGGAAGAGCATTGTTTATGCTTTTATGAAAGTGCCTGTTGCAGACTGGGAGGATTTATGGGATTTCAGCTGTTCCCTTTGCTCGGATTTCTTGTAGACATCCATCCTTTAAGATTAAGTGACTGGTCTCTGAATGGCATTTGCCACAATTGAAGTAAACATTTACTGCCAGTGTGCAGCCGTGCAGTTAACTGCTCAGTACTTGACTCGAGCCTCTCCTGGTGCAGGACACTGTCAGGGAACTCTGATCATTTGGTTTATACCCCACAGGCAATCCTGTTTTTTTTTTGTTTTTTACTGTTTTCAGATGAAATATTGTGCCGAGACCTGAATACTAGCCTTACTTTACAAATGCACAAAATGGGAAACAAAAGGATTTAAAGCTCAAATCGTACCTATTGTAGTGCATCTGCTTAATTGTAAGCATTGTTATTCAGTTTGCTACGAGAAATGCCAGTTATTCTGTGCCCTGCTGCAAAACGACAGACTGCCTTGGGTTACAGTGGCCATTTAACCTACGATGTATAATTTTAATGACTTGGGTCACCGTAGCATGTCATCTGTGTATGAGAAAGACGGCTGGTATAATCCTGTGGGTTTTAGCCAAATGTCATACTAAGCAGAATACAAAAGTAATATCTATTTTGTGCTTACTGAAAGGTAATGCAGATGCCGGTGGCCTATAATTTGCACTAGTCATTTTGAGAGAGAATATTGTTATGGTTTTAAATAACATGCATGGCATCTGAACAACTTAAATAGTGTCTTAATAATGTATATATATTTTGCTCTAGCAGTTTTACTACTCATTTAAAAGGCACAAGTCCTTGTGACTGCTTTTTGTTATAAAATTTTGCTGCATCAAATCCATTTCACTATTTAGGAAGAATTGCTGACTGTGCCTAGGGTTTAATACATTACCAACATCATCATGTAATGCTTTAGATTCAGACAGAACTCATTGATTTGTGTACATGTTGTTCAGTAGAAGATATTAACAGCTCCACCAAATTAGCATGAACTATAATGCATTAATAAACCTTCAGAAACAAAGATTTTGATCTCATAGACAATTACTTTAAAGGGGTTGTTCACCTTCAGATAACTAGTTGTTTTCAGATAGATCACCAGAAATAATGACTTTAACCCAATGACTTTCCATTTTCTATGTGTGACTAGTGATGAGCGAATTTGGGGTGTTTGGATTTGCCGAAAAATTTGCTAATTTCCCTTGAAATTCGTAAAACGGTGGAAAATAAGTAAAACAGCACCAATGTCTCGTTTTTGACAGCGGCATCCATTTTTGATGCCGGTGTCAGTTTTTTGGACGCCAGTGTCCATTTTTGACGCCGGTGTCTATTTTTCCAAAAAACGGATGCCTGCATTTTTTTTTTTGACACCGGTGAATTTTCACTGCGGTTTCGCAAATCACAGGAATTCGCTGTGAATTTGCACCTGGTGAATAAATTCGCCCATCACTATGTGTGACCGTTTTTCTAATATTGAAGTGTAAAATGTCATGTTTCACCTTCTGAAACAGCTCTGTGAGGAGGGGTCGCCGACCCGGTAAACTGTTGTAAGTTGATAAATTTAGTCGATACATTTGTTATTTGTCCCTGCTGAGCAGAATCTCTGAGTTTCATTAAAGGCAAGTGTTAGAATTGATACAATAGTTGCTAATACTCCAGAGGCTGCTGAGAAATGTAGCCACTAAATGTAACAAATTGTAACATATACTGCGAATGTCATGAAATCGGAAAACTTTGTGACATTCGGCACATGCGCAGTAGATCTGTACCTGTAAATGTTCCTACTGCGCATGCGCCAGAAGACACCGGTCAAAGAAGGAAGAAGACCGCGTGGGAGAAGATGGCGTCTGTGAACTCCGTAGACTGGACCTGCGCAGAGGGGTGAGTAACAAGTTAGGGGCATTTGCCCAGGGGGACAGGTAGGCCAGGGAGGAGGGGTTTTGCGCCCAGGGGGTTTCCTTCTCCTTTAAGTAGAAAAAACTGATAGCAAGTTTACGGTACCATAGGCCAGTCCTGTCCAACTGGCAGCCCGCGGGAAGCAACCATCCCTTGACTCTCCCTTGTGGCCCTCCACATAAAAACCTGCCTGCTGTGACTTTCCCTTGTTTAAGCTTTAAAAGGTAACTGGCCCCATTGTTTACACACAGTGAGTTCCTGCATTGTTCACACTTGTAATAACTCTATTGTTCACACTTGTAAAGCCCTGTACTGTTCACACCTCAGACCGAGACTGAGGTGTCCCACATTGTTCACACCTCAGACAAACTGCTGGGGAGGCACCAGAATTGTGTCACTGTATATAGCACAGTAGGAACGTTTCATCTAAGAGTGGTCCTGATAGGTTCACATGTATCCTGCTCTATTCTGCCTGCCCTATGCTCCTGCCCTATACTCTGCTTGCCTACTCTACCTGCTTTACACTACCTGTAGGACATGCCGGCAAATTTTTCGGATCATTGTACGAAACCCAGTGCAGATTGTGACATTGTGACAGGGACATCTGCCATTGACTTCTACATGACCTCTGCAGGTTTGAGATGGAGTATTTTTTGATCCTTACTTTTTGCAGCCTCGGGGTATAATGAATTTAGAAAAATTCAAATTTTTTTCCTCCACGACAAAATGTTGTTTTCCCCTTTAAAACTCCTCCTAAATATCGGACTTTAATAAATCACCCCCTAAAAAAAACATTAGGCTGGTTTTGCTTCCAATAAGGATCAATTATCTCAGTACAAGGTATAGCTTTATTCTTACAGGTTAAAAAGGAAATCGTTTATTTTAAAAAAAGTTTATTATTTGGATATAATGGAGTCTATGGGAGACCATAATTCAACACTTTCTGGATAATGGATTTATAGATAACAGATCCCATACCTGTATATACTGTCATTTTTATATTCGAATTAATAGCGAACGGAGGGCACACCAGAACATTCAAAAAGTAATTAGAGGGGCAGGAACAAATGTTACCCCTACCAAAGGTAACCTACACCAATGTATTTATCCGTATGTTCACAAAATTTTTTTTACTTTTATGCAGAGAAAAATACTTTATTTATACAATATAAAAAATAGCATACAATAGCAACCACCCTTTGATTATACATGGCAAGCAAGATATCAAAAAGGAGCGGATACACCTACCAGTAAAATGAGAATGGCCCCAACGTTTCAGTACCAAGGCCTTTGTAAAGGGGATTCTGATGCTCACAGAGTTTGGTAGAAATATAAATACCCTGTTCAATCACTAGCTGAGCGCTTCGTTCGCTCGCTTCCTATACTTCCAGGTATGTGACGTCACTTTCGCCTACGTCACTTCCGCCGATGAATCATCTGACTTGGTGACGTGGCGCTATATTCTCACTGACACTTCATGCATTTAAACAGGAAGCATGCGCATCTGTTTACCTTGTTACTAGGCAACCACTGCTACGGGTAACACTATTGTTTACACAATTCCAAATAGGTAACATAGAAAAGTGACTAAAAATATTAACAGATCAGGACAAATTCATTCGTAGTACATATGGCTTAAAGTGCTATAGTGCAATATTAAAAAGCAAGCAACGTGCAATTAATATGTTTAAAATCCATTAACCAGTCATGTGACCACGTTAAAAATGACCATACGCTCAAAATCATGTGACATATCCTGTCATTTCTTATCTCATACTTCATATAATGGCCATATCCATAAGTGTAATATTAAATAAGAATAATGTGAAATTAATATCATATTATAGTTCATAGGCCAATCATGTGACCATATTAAAGTCATTTTTATATTCACCTGAAAAGAAGTTGCTAGAAGTGATGGGAGAATTTGACTCCGGCGTCCGTTTTTGGCGAAATTGCGCCAGCGAATTTTCTCGGCGGTTTCGCAAATTGTCACCGGTGGGAATTCCCCGCTGGCGAATAAATTCACCTATCACTAGTTGCTAGACGTAGCCCACTTTTTTTTATTCTTTTGCCTTTTTTATATATATATATATATATATATATATATATATATATATATATATATATATATATATAGATATATATATATATATATAGAGATAGAGATAGAGAAATGAGCAAACTTTTTCACATTGCATGGATTTGCTGCAAAATTAGCAGTTTTGCCATGGTAAAAATTTCTATTTACATTGTCTCATTCCCCCCCCCCACCAAAAAAAAATGTTCCCTGCAGACATCATTAATGCACCTCTTGCCTTTGCATCTGCTGCAATTACTACAGTGCATATTTCATGAAAATTACAAGGGGGTTTGGCCAAGCTGATTTTGAGAATTTCTGTCCCAAAACAGCTGGATGAAAAGTTATCTAGATGTTACATTTCCATTTTAGAAGGATCATTAGCAGCATAGTGATGAGTAGTGATGGGTGAATTTTTCCCATTTCGCTTTGCCCCTAAATTCACAGCGAAATTCACGAAGCAGGCAAAAAATTTGCGAATCGGGAATTTTGACGCTGGCTACAATTCAGACGCCGGCTACTTTTGACACACATTAAAGTCAATGGGCGTCCGTTTAGTTGACGGCCAAATTGACATCAAAACCCCTTTCTGGCAATTTCGCTAATTTATTCGCCGGCGTCTGCGCAAATTTGCAGCGAATTCGCGTCTGGTGAATAAATTCGCCCATCACTAATAAGGAGCTTATCTAACAATGTATGCTAATGTAATGCTAAAAATGCCTTAACTGCAAAGTAATTTCACCTTCCTGTTGACTCCGGTGCAATGCAGTTTCGGGAAATTACCCATGGTTTCACTTTTAAGCAAAACTGCAACAATAATAGCAAACTATTACAGGTAACTATCTGTGCCTTAAATGCACTTTTAAATTAGAAATCAAAGAATCAATTGTCCATGGAGAGTCCGGCCACTTCAGCAATGTAAGTTCTGTGCATGACACAAATGTCAGGTTGTGCTTTGTTAATGGGAACCTCATGTAACCCCCTTATACTATGTGCTGCATACAATTCAGAACATTCTTTGCAATGCCATTTATTGCTGTGTGAATCTTTTAAAGATTCCCAGTATGAAATCATCATTGTATTCTCAAGGACAACATTAACCAATGTGAAGTTTGTCGGGAAAAAAACAAAAACATATGTAATATATAAGTTGAAAAAATAAAATCCTTTTTTAGTATTCAGCTTTTAATTCAGAGGTAACTATGGCCTCAAAACTGACCTCATTGTTCTGCTTTAGAAAATCCTCAGCTGCTGTAATTTTTAACTTCCCTTTTACCCTGGTATTTTACACCAATTATGCATGTGCCATTATAGGGCATACTGGACTTCCTTTAGGCTTGCCATGTCGTTTCAATTAGGCTAGCCATCAGCAACACAGCACAGGAAGTCGCTGAACCTCAAACCAATCCAGACACAGGAAACCAGAGTTAGTAATGAGCAAGCTGCAAGCTCAGCAGTAAGACTAAAAGCATCAGTAAGCACTTGTTTAAATACAAGGTCAGATTTCTCCTTCCTCTTACACCTGTCCTGAGCAACTTACAAAAGAATGCTTTTTTTCTTTCCCTCAACACTTTGCCGCCTAGAAAGGCCCAGAATCCTTACTTTAAAGTGCTAACCAAATTATTTCACAAATTTGGTTAGGTTTGCAACTCTGATCTTGGTGAGCAGCACAATGAATAAAATCCCCTATTGTGTACCTGAAAATAATTTTTGTGCTTAGTAAAAATGAGTCTCAAATGTAGGATTGAGCTTGTGTGTAAGTATATCATCTAAGCAGACTCCTTTATCCTAAGAAATGTCATTCTGTGGTTACAGCTGCTCCAGAAATTGCTTTTAAATGCTGAACACTTTGCCCGTTTGCAGTAAAGATGCAAAAAGTTAAAGGAAAACTATACCCCCCAAACAATGTAGGTCTCTATAAAAAGATATTGCATAAAACAGCTCATATGTAAAATCCTGCTTCATGTAAATAAACCATTTTCCTAATAATATACTTTTCTAGTAGTATGTGCCATTGGGTAATCATAAATAGAAAATTGCCATTTTAAAAAAATAAGGGCCGCCCCCTGGGATCGTAGGATTCACTGTACTGTATGTTAGGTCACATGAGCCAATTAACAGACAGAGTTGTGTCTTTTGCTTCCTCACTTCTTCCTGTTACAGTTAGAGTTGAAGTATTTCTGGTCAGGTGATCTCTGAGGCAGCACATAGACCATCACGAAATGGTGGCTCAAGGCAAGAGATGTAAATGGGCAATATTTACTTAAATATATATTCCAGTTTGGTAAGATTCTTTAATATGCCACTTAATATGATATGAACTATCTGTTGCTTAAGTGTTCATTTTGGGGGTATAGTTTTCCTTTAATTGCTTTATGGACTGGCTGTATAAACCACAGTTGTTTCATAATGTGGATAACAGAACCCCTGCTATAGAGTAGATAACCTTGGAACCGGTAGTGATGGGAGAATAAATTCGGCAGGCGAGAATTTGCGGTGAACAGAGTTTCGCCGCCGACTTATAAATTCGTAAAACTGCCATGAAAATTAGAAAAACTTTTTTTTGGACACGCGTTGGAAAAGTCACTCGCATCAAAACAGTGGTGCAACATTATTGGACGACCATAGACTTTAACGCCGGCGTCAAAATTTACATGAGTGTCCGAATTGACGCGGGCATCAAAACCGAGCGAAACGGGACAAATTTGCCCATCACTAGTAACTGACTTAGGATCAGCAGGGCAACCCCTAATGCATTTAACTCAGCTAAACCAAATAGTGATGGACAAATAAATTCGCCAGGCGCAAATTTGCCGGCAGCAAATAAATTAGTGAAACTCTGGTGAAAATTCGCTGGTGAAAAAACAGACGTATCAAAAAAAAAATGCGCGTGTCAGAATAGTCGCACGCATAAAAATTATCGTCTGTCACAATTATTCAGACGCCCATTGACTTTAATGCATTTGGGACGAAATAGACGCACATTTGTAGCGGGCGTCAAAATTGTCGCGAGCGTCTAAATATTTTTGATGCTCATTGACTTCAATGCGTTTTGCAAATTTTTTGCATTTCATGGTAAATTTGCAAATTTTTCCGCAAAGCAAAATAGGTCAATTCACCCATCACCGTGGGTTAAAACTTTTGTATTTTTGTATGAAACAACTTCCTCATAAGAGTTTTGTGCCAGACAGGTGAATAAAACCAGTGTCTTAACTGGATCACTTTTCTAATATAATAAAAAAAAGAACTTCTTTATGTTGCTCATTTCCAACAATGCTGATAAAATAACTGTAGCGGTAAGTGCACACAAAAAAAGAAAACTGCAAAAAACATTGTGTCACTGGCCATGTCAAAAGATCACAGTGAATCATTGCAGGAAAGGTATCAGAGAACAGCTTATTATATTAGTCTGCTAGTGATTAAAATATCCTTTTATTGTTTTCAAGCAAGAGAGGTGATCGAAAAAAAATGAACATAACTGTGTTTCCTCAAGTTTTCATTATATGCTCATTTAAAGTTTTAAATGGTGATCGTAATTGCTATTGAAAGCAGTATATATATGTTTGTCCTTTTTGATTTTTTTACAAAGTGCTCCAAGCCTGTGAGTGTTAACAGGCAGAAGTCTTTGCACCGCAGAATGGAGCACAATGATCTGAACTTTCCGAATACAGGACCCCCTCTCCCATCCCTACCTGACCGTAACTTGCGCATCATTCATATACATATTTTGAACAAGTGTGAGGTCCAGAATATGGCACTAGCCTAGACTGGGTAAATGAGCACGAAGGGGTCCTCGGTACTCTAGCACTTGAGTTTTGGACATTTATAAGTCTTTTTAACTAATAAAACAAGGTGGGGGCTGAAGCAAGTTCTTGTAAGGTTTACAACGGGGACCCGCTGTAACCAAGGATAGTCACTCCATGGGGAGTGGATATGGTGGAAGCCCAGGGGTGTACCATAGGTGATTGGCGGTAAAGACATGATGAAAGTAAATTGTAGATTTAATGGCAGCCAGAACACAGAAAACAAAAAGGCAGAAACAGGCAAAAGGGCTAATCAGGGTATCCACAAGGTGAGAGAAAAAATGGGGAACACAGGAACAAAAGGTACTCACTCAGGAACAAAGTACAAGGTATTCAAAGACAAGGTTTCCAAGAATGAAGGTTTCCAGGTTTAAGATAACAAGGTTTTCAGGTGACAGGATTCGGGTGACAGGATTCGGGTGACAGGATTCGGGTGACAGGATTCGGGTGACAGGATTCGGGTGACAGGATTCGGGTGACAGGATTCGGGTCGGCAGGTCCAGAACAAACAAATTACATTCAATGACTCAGCCCTGAGCAAAGCTCAGGGTGGGGTTTATAAAGGGAAGGTGATTAGGAATGGGAGACACATGAGGGTAAATGAGGTGGGTGTAAAACAGGGAGGAAACATACTGTGAACAGGCAGATAAACAGAAACATTAAACACAAGAGTCCAGGATCAGCCCCAAGAGCCCCCAGTGGCTCACGAGGTAAATACAGCCAGTGTCCAGAACCTCAAAAACAAGGGTTCGAGTTCCGGGCTGATCCTGACAGTTCTCCTCCAGTCAAGACTTTAATTCCTACAATGCCATGCAGAGCTTTTTACAGGCTTGTTAACTGACTGGCTTTGTTTCAACAACAAGGAACAGACATGTTTCCAAACATTAAAAATGTAATGTGTAACAGAAAGCTGTTTACATTTATACATTCTTTTATTAGACAAAGTCATATTTTTCTGTTTACAACCCTTTGAATCAGGTGAAATAGTTCAAAACAATACTGCATTAATAAATGTGTTATTTTCAAAAATCTAAACAAAAGTTGCTTATGTTTATACTCTTTGTTTCTGCTGGAATCGAATAGAGCGGTGTAGTCTTTTTTACAGAGCCATTGTGATTGGCACCAGTTAATGTTATGGGTCAGTGATAAATTATTGCTTTGCAGTGGCCGTGAACTGGGCTATACATAACCAACAAAGCATGTTAAAATAGTCAATCATACAATAAAACTAAGAGATGCTGGTTCAGAAGCCAAACCACTTTATTCCTGACAAAGGAAACTAAGGGTCACAGTGTCTCGTAATAGCTCTATTCAATGGAAATTCTTTGAGTACCACCTAAATCCTACACAGCCTCAGGTATTTATTTAACAACATTTGAACATCCTCAGCAAGAGGAGCAATTTTATTCCAAGTCTGTGTTAACAATCATCATGTACACTAATGGCTTGACACCAAGTTTTGATAAAAAATAAATTGATATCCCATTGCGTTACATTCTTTAAAGCAATTCTGGATTTGTGAAGCCATTTATGACTCAAATAACTGAGGAAAAATGTAGTTTTGCCCTCACGTGTCAGGTCATTTAGAAGAAAATCTTTCATTGGCTTTAGGTCTATTACTTATAAAGGATGTCTGTCAGGAGTTTAGAGGCCATAAAGTTGGTCTAAAAAAAATAGGCTTTCCAACGCAATGAAAAATCACTAGCACTCCAACATGTGTGAATGAAAACTTTCCTTTCATTGTTGGTTTAACAAAACTTCTTACATGTTGAGCCTTAAGGTTATCCTTTCAAGAGGCACAGGTGGAAGGTAATTTAAAGAAATTTCCTATAAAACTATATAAAGCAAGAATTTAATGTTTTCAAGTAGTGATGGGCTAATTTGGGGTGTTTCACTTTGCCGAAAACGGCAGAAAATTCACGAAACTGTGCTGGCGTCTTGTTTTTGATGCCGGCGTCCATTTTTTGGATGCTGGCGCACATTCTCTGGTGAAAATGTGCCGGTGTCCAAAAAACCTGACGCCAGAGAATTTTCACTGCCATTCGGCGAATCGCAGGAATTTGCCGCAAATTCGCACCTGGCGAATAAATTCGCCCATCACTATTTTCAAGACACATTACTGGATCTTTATCTTGTACAGCAAAGCTTCTCAAAGTAAAACTAGAGTACCCTATCAAAAAGAACACTGTAGAGTCTAAAACATAGCAGTTTGTACCCAAAAGTATGTAAGTGTATGTGCCAGGTATAATTCAATAAATGAGAGTTGTATAAAACCACAATCAACACACACCACCTTTTAGAAAAGCATATCATAAGCATAAGGTTTTCTGCTAATTGTATTTTCCAGCCTTTCCAGTTCTATATCTGACCAACCCTAAATCAGATATCAATTAGGAGGACCATCATTTTGGCCATATACTTTGCTTTATACAGGGTCAGACTGGGGGGGCCCCCCACTCACCCCTCTGCTGTGTGCTGCGCGTACGTACTGGGTCTTGTCACAACTGGAAGATAACTTCTGCCCCTCAGCCCCCTCCCTTTGCTGCCATGCTCTGCGTCTCGGTTACATGTGCTCGTGTGCGTACTGGGTCTTGTTGCCTACTGGAAGGTCACTTCTGCAGGGGGTGGATCTTGGCCAGCGGGTTCCACATGAGCCGGGCCCACCGGGTTTTCTCCCTGTGTCCCGCCGGCCCAGTCCGACCCTGGCTTGATAAACTGAAACCCATCTATTACTGAACCATGTCCCACTTTATATGTTTTGAGATGTTCTTCTTAGCTGTTTAGGTTAATATATAAGAATTGTAAATTTTATAGTTTGCATTCATATTCATTTTTAGTTGTTATGCTAAGATAATTATATAAGTTTATGGTATTTTCTTTGTTTATATATAAATGATCAGAAAATAAAGAATCATTATTGTATTTATATAGTCCATATATATGTACAATTACAGCTTACCATCTAAAGATTAGTGAAACAACAGCTTCAAAAATAATTAGTGGTTATTGTCCTTTTGTATGTTGGAGAACCCAAGGTGATGTGCCTCTTTAAACAGGTGGGTCTTCAGGGACTAATTGAAAGCTTGGAGGAAAGAGGAGAGTCTAATAGGCTATGGCAGGAACAGGCAGAAGCCTAAGACACCAGACACCTCGATTCTGGGATGGCAGTGGATGTGATTTACTTAGATTTTGCTAAAGCATTTGATACAGTGCCACACAAAAGGTTACTGGTTAAATTAAGGAATGTTGGCCTGGAACATAGTATTTGTACCTGGATAGAGAACTGGCTAAAAGATAGACTACAAAGAGTGGTGGTAAATGGAACATTTTCTAATTGGACCAGTGTTGTTAGTGGAGTACCGCAGGGCTCTGTACTAGGTCCCTTGCTTTTCAACTTGTTTATTAATGACCTGGAGGTGGGCATTGAAAGTACTGTTTCTATTTTTGCAGATGATACTAAATTGTGCAGAACTATAGGTTCCATGCAGGATGCTGCCACTTTGCAGAGTGATTTGTCTAAACTGGAAAACTGGGCAGAAAACTGGAAAATGAGGTTCAATGTTGATAAATGCAAGGTTATGCACTTTGGCAAAAATAATATAAATGCAAGTTATACACTAAATGGCAGTGTGTTGGGAGTTTCCTTAAATGAGAAGGATCTAGGGGTCTTTGTAGATAACACGTTGTCTAATTCTGGGCAGTGTCATTCTGTGGCTACTAAAGCAAATAAAGTTCTGTCTTGCATAAAAAAGGGCATTAACTCAAGGGATGAAACATAATTATGCCTCTTTATAGGTCCCTGGTAAGGCCTCATCTGGAGTATGCAGTGCAGTTTTGGACTCCAGTCCTTAAGAGGGATATAAATGAGCTGGAGAGAGTGCAGAGACTAAGTGCAACTAAATTGGTTAGAGGGACGGAAGACTTAAATTATGAGGGTAGACTGTCAAGGTTGGGGTTGTTTTCTCTGGAAAAAAGGCGCTTGCAAGGGGACATGATTACACTTTACAAGTACATTAGAGGACATTATAGACAAATGGCAGGGGACCTTTTTACCCATAAAGTGGATCACCGTACCAGAGGCCACCCCTTTAGACTAGAAGAAAAGAACTTTCATTTGAAGCAACGTAGGGGGTTCTTCACAGTCAGGACAGTGAGGTTGTGGAATGCACTGCCGGGTGATGTTGTGATGCTGATTCAGTTAATGCCTTTAAGAATGGCTTGGATGATTTTTTTGGACAGACATAATATCAAAGGCTATTGTGATACTAAGTAGTGATGTAGCGAACTGCCGATTTGATGTTCGCGAACGCCGTTCGCGAACACCGGCAAAAAAGCGAACAGTTCGCGAACAGTTCGCGAACTTCGAACGCTCGATAAAATCGTTCGATCGAACGATCGAAGGATTTTATTCGTACGATCGAACGATTTTCGTTCGAATCGAACGATCGAAGCTATTCGATCGAATGATTTTAATTCAATCGAATGCTTATAATCGTTCGAACGAATGGAAATCGTTCGATTTTAGCGATCGAACGGTCGAACGGTCGAATGGTCGAACGAAATTTTACTTCGAATCGAATGCGAACACCAATTGGCGAACGTCGCGCGACGTTCGCGAACATTCGGCGGACGCGAACAGTCGAAGTTCGCGCGAACTAGTTCGCCGGCGAACAGTTCGCTACATCCCTAATACTAAGCTCTATAGTTAGTATGGGTATATAGAATTTAATTAAAAGTAGAGAGGAGTGTATGTATGGATGCTGGGTTTTCATTTGGAGGGGTTGAACTTGATGGACTTTGTCTTTTTTCAACCCAATTTAACTATGTAACTATGTAACTATGTAAGAGCCCCCTAGAAAATGAAAATGAGATGGGGTTATGATAGAAGAGAATAGAGAATAAAAAAGAGAAGAGAGGTAAGGTTCAAATGCAGAGCATAGGGAGTATAAAGATAAGAGCTAAGAGATATTAATTTCTGATTGTCTTGAATCATATTTGACATTATAAAGAACCAACACATTTCACAGCACAGATTAGATGCTGAAGGTCCCATTATTATTATTATCATTATTGGGAGGCATGGGGTAAGAGATTTTGAGTTCTATTCTGGCGATACAAAATATGAAACATTATTAAAACTGTAATAATTTTGAAATGTTATTAAAAATAGTCTACAGCAACACTGATTATTTTATTCTTTTGCTACCAAAAAATTATAATACACTGCATATGCTACCAATCAGTAATGATCATTTATTTTCAACGGCCAACCAAATATAAATGTGTCTGTGAGCTCACAATGCATAGAAGCTTACAGAACCAATAGTTTATTAAAGGGCATCTATTTAAATGTTACCCTATACAAGCACATCAGGATAGGGCAGCAAGCAGAGAAGTTATGTCCTTGTTATAATGTTACTTACAAATACGTTTTGGCTTGAATTCTGCCTATTTGCACCCATACATTCTGGATTAGCACCAAGTAGTTGTTCACAATGTACTTTATTATCAAAATAACCTATAGTTGTCTCCTTTTAATTGTGTGACATTGATTATGTTATTTAAGCTGTCATCGCAGATTTAATATGTAATAGCAGGATAATAGAAAAGGTTTATATTGAAGAGTGGGGGTTAAGATTGTGTACCACCTTCTTAAATGGATGTATTTTTATGCTCTGAACTTGATCCATAACTAGATTTTAACAATAAATAAATGTCTGACCAGCATCCAAGAAGGAAAACCATCTCAACCACAAAAATCTTAAGTGCACTTACAAAGCTCTTTAATGAGCAACGATGCCATTGGTAACAAAACAGCCAAACTTCAGATGAATCCAAAAGAATAATGGTCTCCCTTTGAACATAACAGCGTACAACACCTGAATCTTCACTAATATGATAATGAGTATAGGCTCAAAGCCCATTCAATCATAGAAACAAATTATTAAGTGGCTGAACAGAAATGATGTTAAAAGAGCATTTATTTGTCCTCCGTGAAAGAAAAAAAATTTGATTCATAGCATTCAACAAGTGGGAAGCATGTTAATTACTAACTATCAAAAGATCATTTTTGTTTATATTTACAACCAATTATGTTAAGATATGGAAGTATTTGTTTTACATAAGCATGCACTTTAAAAAATGTTAAAGCTGACAATGTTTCTAAAACATGCAGTGATATTCATCACTTATTAAATGTATGGGTTGGAGCCTACCTGCAGGATGGGTGACAGACCCAAGGATTTAAAAAGAGTATTCAAGGAAGAGGAGTTGTTTATATTTTTCTTTTGAATTTCTCTTATGTATGAGGGTAGATGTGTTTTCCAAGGACTGGGACCAGTGGCTTAACTACCGGGGGAGCAGGGGGTTCAATTGGGCCAGGGCCCGCACCCCCGCAGGGCCCCCCGACAGTCACGTGCACACTGCAGCGGCTGCAGTGTCGCATGGAAGAGGGTGGGGGGTGGGGCCCGGCTGCACGGCCCCCACCAGGGCCCTCCCCCAGCCAGTTCCGTCTCTGACTGGGACAGGCAAATATTTTTCCTAGCACCAGCCTAAGCCAGCATAGGTCCATTATAATAAAGCCAGTGGGCATAGAGCAATATCAGCTATCGCTTGATAACAACTAAAGCTCAGCTAAGGAAAAGCAGTAGGTTGTAGCAGAGCATACATACAGGTATGGGATCCGTTATTCGGAAATTATGGAAAGGCCGTCTCCCATAGACTCCATTATAATAAACGTTGACCTGATTAACTTTTTAACATGTATTAAATAAAAGTATTTTTATTATAACTTTCCCTTTTTTGTTATAGTCTATTCTTACACCATGTTTACAATGCTTCATACGACTTTCTTATTTTCTTTTGACACATAGCTTGTCAGGCTTACCAATGGGATCTAGCGAGGAAGGAGCAATGGTCTTGATCCATGGACTAGTCCGATTGCCATTTTGGAGTCAGGAAGAATTTTTTCCCCCTCTGAGGCAAATTGGAGAGGCTTCAGATGGGTTTTTGCCTTCCTTTGGATCAACTGGCAGTTAGGCAGGTTAAAAAAGTAAAAAGGATGAACTTGATGGACGTGTGTCTTTTTTCAACCTAACTTACTATGTTACTATGTCTTTGAAGATGGCAACTCACAAGCACCTCAAACAACACAGCACCCACATTGAGTGTGGACAGAGGTGGGTGAAGTGGAGAGTAGCTGGTGAAACAAAGTCAGAGCAAAGTACTGTACCAAGGGGTTCAGGCAAAATCATAGTCAAACAGATCAGGTCAGAGACATGCAAAATAAATTTGTAGTCAGAGTCTGCCAAAGGGTCAAGGCAGACAGAAAATCAATGGAGAAATAAGGCTAGGCTTCTGGAACCAGCTAAAACCACTAGGCAATGAATCAGGCCCTCAACATTCTTTAAATAGGCAGAATTGGTGCCAAAATGGGAGGGGGTGCGTCAAGACACATCACTTGTCGATTCCGTAGAGCTTGACATTTTTGCGCTTGTGTCAAAACCAAACAGTCACATGCAGACGCTCGCACGCATGTGCACATCAATGAAACAATTTTCACACCTGCAAGTGCTTCGGAAGGACCGCAGAGATGCAGCCTTTAAACAGGAGCGTGCCCGAGGATGCTGACGCAGGTAAGTACCCTCACATAGCTTGTTTACGGACATTATGGTATATATAAACACTCCCACAAATTTAGTATAAGCACAGCATGGTATGTACAGAGATTGTATATATATATATATACACATATACCCAGAGAATGTATATAAACATTGGAGACGTTATGATGGTTTCTAGGCAACAACCAACAATAAACATGATGGAAACCATCTACAATGTCTCAGTGACTAGCTCTAGTTGGGACTATGGGGCAAATTCACTAAGCGCCGAAGCGCCGAACGCTAGCGTTAATTCGCTAACATTTGGCATTTATCGTTACTGCGCAAATTCACTAACGAACGCTGGCGTAGTTTCGCTAGTGTTACTTCGCACCCTTACGCCTGGCGAAGTTTCGCTAGCGACGTAACTACGCAAATTCACTAACGCGCGCAGTGTACTGAACACTACCTTTTAAGCTAGACTTCCTTCGCCACCTCAGACCAGGCGAAGCGCAATAGAGTAGATAGGGATTGCTTCAAAAAAAGTCAAAAAATTTTCTAAGTCCCAAAAAACGCTGGCGTGTTTTCTACATTATGGGTGATAGGCTGAAAAAGATCGAAATATTTTTTGGGGCTCCCCTCCTTCCCCCCTACATTTCCTGACTCATGGCAACTTACCTAGACAGTGGGCACATGTGTAGGGCAAAATAAAATTTTTATTTGATGTTTTGAAGGTTTTCTAGCCATTTGTAGTGCTGATACGTATTCCTCCATTAAAATTTGAATTTGGCGCCGTATGCAAATTAGCCTTCGCTAGCGTAACTTCGCTTCACTTAGCGAATCAACGCTAGCGCAACTTCGCAATCTTACGCTACCCCTGTGCGCAACTTCGGATTTTAGTGAATTTGCGGAGCGCTGGCAAAACTACGCCTGGCGAAGTGCAGCGAAGCGCGGCGAAGTTGCGCCTGGCGAAACTACGAATGTTAGTGAATTTGCCCCTATGTGAGAACAGTTCTGCATTAACACCCTACAATCAATAATGTGCATATAAACACACACACATTCTACCTGGACATTGTGGTGTATACACACCCAGACTGTATAGATTATGTATGGACATTTTGGTTTATACAGATTATATATGGATTTCGGGTACACATACAGAGATTGTATTAATACAAGAATTCTAGTAATAAATTGATGCTTAAATAATGTAGTTCTGTAATAATAGCATTGAAAATATAATCCTTTACATTATTAAACAATCCACTTTACATTAATACAGGGTCATTACAAGACTTAATAAACTTCCAGTTCAGCAGAACAAATGCATCCAATACTGTAGCCTGTATTAAATGCAATTTATTAAGGTAGTTTATTATGTATGATTAGAGCTATTTGTGTGCAATATTTTTAGGACTTTAGGAGGTGCAATGTGATTAGTAATTCATAGAGATTATAAAACTGCATGAAAAACCCATTGACTAATGAATTGCAGGAGCGAAGATAGGAGTATTATTGCCCAATTAAATTCACAATACAGACCTTTTGTCTGAGATGCAGATTGATAATTTAGCAATAAAAATTAATGATTTACTTAATAAAAATAAAACAAAAAAATATTAATATCATTTGAGCAAATGTGAAACGTAAAACAATTGTACTAACTACTTCTTGATGGTTAGAAGTGCACATGCTGAGTCCCACTAAGCTGATTTATATTTATCTTATCATAAGATGCTTTTTAAAATCCGGTACAGTAGGCATTGAGGGTCATTTAGAAAGCATTGTTATAAGTCTCAGGAAATATGTGCTTGTTTTCTTATAATTAGCTTCCGGAGGTTATATAGTAGCCCATGGAAATGTTGCAGGTTTGGCAATAACTAGCTGGAGGAATTGTATGAAGATTCTCATGTTGCTTTGGTGAAGGAGTAGCTAAAAGGTGATCTGGACCATTAGATGATAAGGGCGTTCATTTTGTGGCATCGAAAATGGTCCACCATCCCTAATTTGCTCTCTTAATTGTTTGTTAAAGCCAATTGTGTTAGTTGTCACAATTGTGAATTTTTTTTGACCAATGAAAAAGAGTGTTTGGAAGGCTGATGAAGTTCAGGCTGGTCATGCAAGTTAATGGTAAGTTCTTCTCTAAAAGCATAGGGAACCTGGGTTGACATGTAATAGAGGAAATAGGGTGGCTGGTTGTTATTGGTAGGATAGTGTGCAACATTGTCAGGGACATAGGGAACAGTCCAGTTACGGTATTCACAAATAATATGTATATGTGACAGTTGTCATGATCTATATATATTTTCCATTGGAATTTAGCAATGTGCAAGTGGTCATTTATTTCTAGGCCTGAGAGTGAGTAAAAGGGGTCAGGATGGGTGTTTCTCCTTGCCCTCATGCCTTTAAAAACTGTCTGGCAATATGACTATTTACTACAGGTATAATAATTGTAAGACACCACTCGGTGTTTATACCCAAAGGGGCAGATTTATCAAAGGTCAAAGTGAATTTTAGAATTAAAAAACGTAACCATCGAATAGGCCAAATTCGACTTTGATTCGAATTGAAAAACCTTAGAAAAAAAACTTCGACTTCGACACTTCTCCACCTAAAACCTGCCGAATTGCTGTTTAGCCTATGGGGGACCTCCTAGAACCTATCTGAGGCTTTTGGGCAAGTTTTGAGAAGTCAAAGGTTTTTTAAAAACAATCCTTCTAATCGTTCGATTGGCATTAAAACACTTCGAATTTCATAGTAATTTTTGGGTACTTCGAACATCGAATAGGCCAAATTCGACTTCGAATTGAAAAACCTTTGAAAATTCGACTACTCGAAAATTAAAAAACTTAGAATTTCATAGTAATTTTTGGGTACTTCGACCATCGAATAGGCCAAATTCGACTATTGATTCTAATTGAAAAACCTTAGAATATTCGACCACTCGAAAATCGAAGTACTGTCTCTTTAAAAAACTTCGACACTTAGCCACCTTAAACCTGCCGAATTGTTGTTTAGCCTATGGGGGACCTCCTAGAACCCATCTGAGGCTTTTGGGCAAGTTTTGAGAAGTCAAAGGTTTTTTAAAAACAATCCTTCTAATCGTTCGATTCGCATGAAAAAACTTTGAATTTCATAGTAATTTTTGGGTACTTCAAACATCGAATAGGCCAAATTCAACTTCGATTCGAATTGAAAAACCTTTGAAAATTCGACTACTCAAAAATTAAAAAACTTAGAATTTCATAGTAATTTTCGGGTACTTCGACCATCGAATAGGCCAAATTCGACTTTGATTCTAATTGAAAAACCTTAGAAAATTCGACCACTCGAAAATCGAAGTACTGTCTCTTTAAAAAACTTCGACACTTCGCCACCTTAAACCTGCCGAGTTGTTGTATAGCCTATGGGGGACCTCCTAGAACCTATCTGAGGCTTTTGGGCAAGTTTTGAGAAGTCAAAGGTTTTTTTTAAAAAATCCTTCTAATCGTTCGATTCGGAATAAAAAACTTTGAATTTTGAAGTAATTTTTGGGTACTTTGACCATCGAATAGGCCAAATTCGACTTTGATTCGAATTGAAAAACCCTAGAAAATTAGACTACTCGAAGATTAAAAAACGTAGACTTTCGAAGTAATTTTTGGGTACTTTGACCATCGAATAGGCCAAATTCGACTTTGATTCGAATTGAAAAACCTTCGAAAATTCGACCACTCAAAAATCGAAGTACTGTCTCTTTAAAAAACTTCGACTCTTCGCCACCTAAAACCTGCCGAATTGCTGTTTAGACTATGGGGGACCTCCTAGAACCCATCTGAGGCTTTTGGGCAAGTTTTGAGAAGTCAAAGTTTTTTTTAAAAAAAAAATCCTTTGAAACGTTCGATTCAAAGGGCTAAATCGTTCGATCGTACGATTTGACTTCGATCGTACTTCGATCGAATACGTCTGTTTTCGCTGGAAAAAATACTTCAACTATCGAAGTACTCAAATTCGATGGTTTTTTTACTTCGAAATCCGATCCTTGATAAATATGCCCCAAAGTGTCTCAACAGAAAACAGAAACGGCTAGACTGCATTTCATGACTTCAGTAAATCAGTGAAATTAACACAGTGGGACACTAGCTGTTACTAAACTACAGCTCACACCACAGAATGAAAATCTGCTGTCAAGTGCAGTGTAGCTTTAGCTCTGTAACTGTCCATTTAAATTATAAGGCAGCACAGAGTCCAGGTGATTTGATAGACACTCATGGACACACAGATCTTGTATCACTTCAGATTTTCCATCGGCAGCTCTATATCACTCACAGGAAGCTACTATATTGTCTATAGTTCCATCAACTATAGAAGTTTAAAAGAGTCTAAATTGCTTCTATAGTGTCATTTAAATGGCCTGTTGTGTGAGTTCCCGTTGATAGGAATTATTATTGCCGATGTGTGTGATCATTCATTTGTATATTTTAATATATTTTCAAATAAATAGGTATTTAGTTGTTACACAATAGTACAATGTGTGTCTTTTGTAAGATCTTAGTCCTTCCAGCTAAAAAGAGAGTGCAAGCAGGCACGCCTTGACCATCTGAGAACTTAATCTAATTGGACTGGTTCAAAGGACAAGGTCACTTAAGCCAAAGGATTGTCTGATTGATATGATTTTTGTCATGGCTCCCAAATGTTTGGAGTTCGGAATCATGGTCTTTGTGCATGGGAATGAAATGATGTGATAGTCTGCTTATTAAATATGACATGTAGGAAAGGACTGATCCAAGAAAGCTACTGTGAGATTAGTATCTCGGATTTTCAGGACTACAGTTACAACTGCATAGTAATTCCATTTGCTTAACCCTCTTACCTCTGTAACTAATCTATCAATGCAAAACTAAAATAAATAAGATTACTGTGCATTACAATCAGTATTCGTAATAAAAATAAGCAGTGCTGCAAAAATAAATGTTTGCTGAAGCACTATGTACAGATTGTAATTTAGACTTCGAACCTGTGTCTCTCCACATATTGTAGCTTTTACTGTACCCCAAAAGCCTTTGAGAACATTCTAGCTGAAAAATACAAATTATAGAAGAAATCACGCCATAGGCACTAGTCTTAATACCAAAAAGGTGGGGACCTTTTTCCACCTTCACCACCTTAGTAATAAAATGGTATCATTAAATTTAAATAAAATTATTGGCACTGAAACACAGTGTGATATGCACTTGGCCGCCAGCTTATCTTATTTACTTCACCAATTCCAAATTATAAAAAGAAAATCAATTACTTAACTGGCTGCATTTTATATATCCTTAAAAAGACTTAAAAAAAAACATCTCTGAAAATTCCATATGCCTTCAATCGCAGTTCATAGTGATCTATATTTCATATATAGGGGTTAAAGCTTCTCCCTTATATTATTATAGTTCACCAATCCATTCAGATAGTATTCAGGAGTTTACTTTGTTGCTAATTCACACTAAAACTAACACAAAAAAATACCTCTAATATTGTTCAATAGCGGCAGCGACTGCTGCGGGTCATTCAATCTGGCAAATGGGACAATTATGGTTACACTATTGTATATACAAATTAGGGATGCACCGAATCCACTATTTTGGATTCAGCCGAATATCGAACCAATTCCGAATCCTAATTTGCATATGCAAATAAGGGGTGGGAAGGGGAAAACATTTTTTACTTCCTTGTTTTGTGACAAAGTCACGCAATTTCCCTCTCTGCAACTAATTTGCATATGCAAATTAGGATTCAGATTCTGTTCAGCCGGACAGAAGGATTCGGCCGAATCATTCTGTTCAGCCGGACAGAAGGATTCGGCCGAATCCTTGCCGAATCCTGAACCGAATCCTGAATTTTGTGCATCCCTAATACAAATACAACCATAATTTGGTAGGGATGCACCGAATCCACTTTTTTGGATTCGGCCGAACCCCCAAGTCCTTCACGAAGGATTTGGCCCAATACCGAACTAATTCGAATTCTAATTTGCATATGCAAATAAGGGGTGGGAAGGGAATTTTTTTTACTTCCTTGTTATGTGACAAAAAGTCATACAATTTCCCTCTCTGCCCCTAATTTGCATATGATTTGGTTCGGCCGGACAGAAGGATTCTGGGCGAATCCTGGATTCGGTGCATCCCTAATTTTGGAGATAAAATTCTTTAAGGTTTCTTATTATCTTAAAGGACATATCAACCCTAAAAATAAATTTTTGTCGCCCTAGGCATCAGACCTAAATATGCCCCTTCATTGTGCACGCCGATGTCACACGCTGATGAGCATCATGCGCATTGACATCATGCGGCGTATTCAGCATAAATGACGTCATTGCGCCTTTCGCAGGACATCACTTCCGCATTCTTCCTACCCCTCACCCCCTCATCTCCGTCATCGGATTTCCTATTGAAATCTGTGGCAGAGGGTGGGGTGGGTTTTAAAAATAAAAAAATAGGCCCCCTGAGGGCCACTCCAAAAACCATGCCGCCCTAGGCACAGGCTCTTGGGGGCCTATATATAAATATGGCCCTGAGAGCCAGTACTAGTGGTAGGCAGAGTAGGCACGTGTCTAGGGCGCAAAGCTGGGGGGTGCCGGGCACATGTTTGCTCTGCCTGCTACCCCTAGTCTGGTCCGCTCTCTGCTCCGGTCCCCTCTCTAAGGGCTCTTACTCACGAGCGTTTCTTCATGCGCTCCCCTGCGCTCCGTTTGGCTGCGTTCAGCCGCAGGGGAGCGCAGGTCTAGACGCTGCTAATATCTTTCTATGTGCCTGTACTGACATAGGCGCATGTAAGCGCTGAACGCAGGAAAAATGCAGCATGCTGCATTTTTCTGCGTTTTTCAATGGTTCAGCGCTTGCATGCGCCTGTGTGAGTACAGGCACATAGAAAAATATTAGCAGCGTCTAGACCTGCGCTCCCCTGCGGCTGAACGCAGCCAAACGGAGCGCAGGGGAGCGCATGAAGAAACGCTAGTGAGTAAGAGCCCTTAAATGTACTTGTGCATCATTTCATCAATGCGCACTTATCCACGCGCGTGGGCGTCTACTCAGGCATGCGCACTGCCATTTATTTGTGCACAAGCGTTTATTCAAGTGCGCCAAGTCGGGTCCGAGGTTGACTAGTGTGCCTATCCAGCCTGGCCCGGCTCTGCATACACACTATCTTAAATACCATAAATATTAATACCATAAATAAATATATATATTTGGGCCTTATGAGGCCTCTATACCTACTGGGCCCACCTGCAGCCGCAGGGTCTGCTTCCTCTGTAGTTACGCCCCTGCTGCAAGATCTTGAATATAGATGCAATATAGATGCAACCTTGCATCAGTGCAGCAGCTCTTGAAAAACAAACAGTGATGGATTGTGATTTGTGCATTGCAATTAGAATAATACAAGCAAATGCAAGGTTACTATGGGTTACTGCACAGCTATATGGATATGTGAAATGTAAGCTACAACTAGTTGCTGGGAATGCTGGAAATTGTAGTGCACAGCTACTGCTAATAACTATATGAAGACTGTTTCCATTGTCCATGGTCTATTTTTATGAAAATAAGTTTAAAGAAAACAGACTGGTTACAGCTGTGACTGTGTATGAACTGAATATAAGTGTCAGTTTAGATAAAAAAAAACTCATTTGGCGAGTTTTGCTCATAACAGTTCAGAAATAGTTCAGAAGAAGTACCTTTTAACGATTCACTTTGAAAGTCAACTGCAGCAGCCTAATGAAGGTGTATCATTTATCATGGGTGTAGTTCACACTGAGGCAATGTTCTTGCTAAGTTAGCCGCCTCTGAGAAACAACTCATTTGGCAGGATATAAAAACAAACCTGAAAAAACTCCATCTCATTAATTATGGACTCATTTATCTTCTCCATTTGATAAAGCCCAGACTGTTTCTCAAAAGTACATACCTGCCTAGAGATATTCTAATTGGAGTTAACCCCTCTAATCTTTGGCAGACCTGAAGGTACACACCTAAAAGAAAATAATTCTAGTACTTTTATATCAAGCCCTTTATTTAAAAAAATATGTTACAACTCTTAATTTAATTTAATAAGCAATGTTATCATTTTTGTTTAAATAAACGAACGAAGAGTAACCCACAGCAACCAATCAGCAATGTGCTTTAATATATTAACTGCAATTAAGCTAATTAAACAAAACATCTGATTGGTTGCTAAATGTGATATTTCCTTCAGCTGGAATTAATTGAAGCTATTTACCTTAAAGCAACAATTCAGTGTAAAAATGAAACCGTGTAAGTAGATACAGTAGATAGGCTTGCAATATATGTTTTCAATAAAGTAAAGCTGGCCATAGACGCAAAGATCTGATCGTACGAATAGAGGATTCATACGATTTTCGCACCGTGTGTGGAGATTCCCGAAACTTTTTGTCCAGTGGAGATCGGTCGTTTGGTCGATCGGACAGGTTAGAAAATTTCTGTCGGCTGCCGATAATATCTCTGCGTGTATTGCCGATCGTACGATTTTCAGTGGGAGACTGTCACTAGCTTTGGTTGGACATAGATATCATACGATTGCTGTCAGGGGCAGAACATTGCTGATCTGTTCTTTAACTAATCTGACTGGTAAGACTTTGATCTGAATGGTTAGTGGCGGGTCGGGAGATGGGAAAGTCCGATCGTACGATGATTCATACAATCGGATCTTTGCATCTATGGCCAGCTTAAGTTATCCAAAAATGTCATATATTAAACTGGAGTGAAGGAATGTTGTTCAGCCAGAAGAAAACTTCCTCCTTTGCAGCTCTCTAACCTCTTAGTCAGCGACTTGAAGGGGGCTACATGGGACAGGATTGTTTAGTTAGTTGTCTTTTGAGCCTTAACATGCAGGTCAGATTCAAATGCAAACTAACTGAACAGTACTGTCCCATGTAGCCCCACTTCAAGTCACTGATTGGTCATTTGTAGTGATGGGTGAATTTGTCCCATTTTGCTTCACCAAAAAAATCCTGCAAAATTCTCAAAACAGCGAAAAAACAGCAAAAGGAATTGAAGTCAATGTGCGTCAGTAGTATGATTGAATACCTCTCAGTTTTAGACTAGTTTATAATGATGGGCAAATTTGGGGCATTTCGCTTTGCCGAAAAATTTACGAAATTCCAGCGAAATTTGTGAAATGGAGAAAAATTTGCATTTCCTTGGACGCCAGCATCCGTTTTTGGCGAAATTGCGGCGGCGTCCAAAAAAATGGACACTGGCATCCATTTTTTTTTTCACAGCGGTTTTGCGAATGTATTCATTAACGGTGAATCACGGGAATTTGCCGCATATTCGCGCCTGCCAAATATATTCGCCCATCACTACTAGCTTAACCAAAACTTGTTACATACAAATATTGTAAAAGATGACAGAAAGAATGACATAAAAGCTAGCACTCACAATAGGTACAGGATGACACTGTATTACGACTGAAGAGTGAAAAAAAATATGTAAAGAAAAACTCCATCTAGATAATGCAGTTTGAATTATTACCATTGTGTTATAAGAATGGAAATGTTTCCCAGACTGACAGATAGAAATATTTGCCTTTATGTGAAGTCGTGTCCCAACAAGCAGTGTCTGCTTCTAGAAAGACTGGAAACAAGGGATAGTTTATGTTGAAAGTGGACCTCCTACACTTTGTGAGTGTATAAATCTGTGCAGAGGATATAATAGATACCTGCTTCTTAGAATTAATCAAATTAGCCTTAACTTTAACATTGCCTGAAGGGCAGTTATGAAATCCCTCCTGCCACACAGTCTGGGAGTGAGGCCGATTTAATTGCCATGATCAAACCACAAGAAAGGCCAGGTTTGCATTAAATCTATAACCACATCTACTGAAGGATAGCTTTAATCACCTTTCAAATGGTGACCACACACTAATTAAAGGGAAAGTGTTCTCATTACTAATTATCTGAGAATATCAGCTGCAACTTATCGTGGAGTCCTGTTCTTAAGTGCCTTGGAGTAGTCGCTGTTTCTCTTTTTCTTTTTGACATAAGAAACATAATTAATATAATCACACAGAATGGTTTACAGTATTATCCATTGGGAAAGCTGTGTAAAAACCAGTAGCAGATTATAAACACAGATATTCAGTTATTACCCCCGCAGCTGGTGTTGAACTACAACGTGTAGCTTTAGCAACAGCCAGAGAACAACAAGTTTAAGATTACTGGATCAGAGCCCAATGCTTTACTACATTGAGGGGCAGATTTATCAAGGGTTGGATTTAGAGGGTTAAAAATTTGACCAATTCGATGGTCGAAGTACCCAAAAAATTACTTCGAAATTCGAATATTTTTGGATTTGAACTATTCACTCGAGCTTAGTAAATCTGCCCCTAAGTGTTTGATGTACTTAATCACATTTCAAGTAACTGAAAAATGTTTGCTCAGCTCTAACACCCTCCTTTACATAAAAGTTACTAAAATATAAAAAAGCATATATAACCCATTTCCTTGTGTCTGTCCCTTGTTTCCATGGGTGTTACTGATCCAAGAAACTGAATGTTTGTTAATTACAAAAATCTACATATAAAAACCTCCATTGAATACCTCCTCCATTATACAATCACGAATAAAGCTTGAAAACATTGAATTTGTGAGTTTACAAACTCAAAAAAACGCGAAAGTCTCAAATTTTGTGATTTTACAAGCTCAAAAAATCTTGAATGAAAAAAAAATAGCTTTAATTTTGCCTAGAACTCCCATTGACTTCTACGTGAACTTGCACGCTTTTAAATGCCCAAATTTTAAATTTGTGTTTTTTGAGCTTAATAAATACCAAACATTTGAGTTTTTATAAACATAAATCTAATTTGAGTGGTTTGTGACCATTATGTGTGGTCTCTTATGCGCATTGTCACTGCTTGTTGCTGTTGATCATTTATGCCTATATTAATAAAGCAGCACCAGTTAGAAAAGTAGACTTTTTCCAAGCTGTTGGGATAGGATAGATAGTTAAACAGAATTTGAGTCCTTAAAGAAGAAACAAACCCTAAAGTTAAAAAAACCCTACCTCCCTACCCTACTTAGACCCCCTCCCTCCTCCCCCCCAGCCTAGCTGCTACCCCGGGCAAATACCCATAACTCTTTACTTACCCCTCCGTGCAGATTCTGTCCAGCGGAGTTCACTGCAGCCATCTTCTTCTCTTCCGCAATCTTCGGAATGAGACAATCTTCGCAATATTCGGCATAGCAGCGCATGCGCAGTTTTCAGTTTCGTGACAACTGTGCATGCACTAAAACTCACAAAAATTGCTTAGGAGCCGCTCTCATTCCGAAGAATACAGAAGCGGCTGAAGTTGGCGCCCGTGAACTCCGCTGGACAGAATTTGCACGGAGGGGTAAGTAAAGAGTTAGGGGCATTTGCCTGGGGTAGCAGCTAGGCTGGGAAGGGAGGAGGGAGGGTGTCTATGTAGGGTAGGGTTTTTTTAACTTTAGGGTTTAGTTCTCCTTTAAAAGAGATAACTTTGAATGCATAATTTAGAATTAAATATGTCAGCTATGCTATGTAGAAGACTGAATCAGGTCTCCATATTTCCTTTGAAGAGTGAGAAAATAGCAAGCAAAGCCAGATAATTAGGTCAGTAAAGAGCATTTAAAAGTGTCTAGACTCTTAGTTTTATTTTCAAATTCTGGTCTATTTTTCCCTGTGCCTTTGAATTGCAGGGTGGTCACATTAATACCTCTGCCCCGGCAGGTAGACTGAAGCCTGGATCAAGGTGTGGCATTCCTACTTTGATGTTAGTGTCACGCTCGGCTGCATCTCGATCTCTTTGGCTGCCGTTAAGTCTGTTGTCGTGGGAGACCAGGTAAATCAGAGCTTGGGCTTCTGTTCTGTCTTACAATCAATTTGGCAGCACCTTTGGGGAACTCAAATCATATTCAGAGCAAACATGGGCCTTGGTGTTCACTAGTCAGTTTTATTTACATTAGGAAATGAGAGCTAATGTTAAAATACCTGCCTAGTTATTTTATTAGCTAAGCACAGCAGCTGTGTATCGAGGTGGAAATGACTGCATCACACAGTATTCCTTGCTTTTAATACTACACAATTTAACCTGCTGATCTCCAGAATCATGTCTCCTCTGCCCTGCGTTACCAGTTTACGGAACACAGAAATACTGAATTTCAAAACATATAAGGATCACATGGTCCACATGGAATTTCATTTATTTCAGAACCCTCAACAATTCACAAAAGATTTCCAGGTTGAGAGACATGGTGGGTTTTTGTGGTTTAAGGAAAGCATTATAATTGTGCTTATTTTGTCACTTGAGGAGATGTACTTCATTGCTGTACTATTGTAGCAACACTTGACATATTAGATGCTTAAGCAATAAAAGCAGATATGCAACATGTTGCCTCCTGTACTACCACATCCTTTTTTCCTTTTAAATGCCCGAGCATTCCAGGAGCCAGTCCTATGCATCTGTAATGGACTTAAGCATGACATTTACACACGCCACTTTGAAGTCGTACCCTTGATATGTGTGTTAACGTCAGAAACCACAGACCAGGGCAAACCAAGCAATTAATGTAATAAATTGTTCAGAGTTTGCACCAGGTGTCGAAACCCATGGCAACTAAACAGCAATTTGCATTTACTGCTCAGTTGCTTGAAAGTAACATTTGATATATATATATATATATATATCAAATATAATATATTGTATATTTTGGGTTATGGAAAAATGTCTGAAAAACATTGTCTGACTTAGTGGTTATCTGACCAGGCAACCCACAGGCATAATGGATGTATATATTGTGTAATTTGGTCATCCATGTTTATGGTCAAATAACCTGAACAAGTGGATCTGGGGTCAGGAAAAGCTATGGCTCCTCTAAATTTTGTATTTGCCAATGCCCCACTCTTTGAGAATGACAGATAATGTTATTAGTTGGAAAGACCAAAAGTAAGGCCACAGGCACGTTGGGCAGATTCTCAGCCTGTGGCCAAGAATCAGCGCTCATCTGTATCTGTAATCAGAGTGACTGCATTGATCTGGGTTTAGGCACATGCAGGAGATTTTGTGGCCAAAACATGAGCATGTATTTCGGGTCTGTGCGGGGACTCCAGGCACAGAAGAGCAAGGCCAGATCTAGGGGTAGGCACGTACCTATGGATCAGCAGCAGGGCATGCCAGGCACATACTGTACCTCTTCTGCTGCCTACCCCTGTTTTCCAAACCCTTTTCCCCTCACCACTACTGGGTCATCAGTGTGCATGCTCACTCATGCTTGACGGCCAAGTCAGCAGCATGCACGCGTGCAATCATACGTAGGAAGAGAGCTAGCAGCTGGATTGTCTAGGGCTCCTGGCAGGCTTGGCCATAGCCTAATCCAACAGGAATACAGGGTGGTCTGTTAAAACTGTCCCCACAATGTGCCATGCACTCAAAGATGCTAGATAAATATTTGTCGCATGGCTAAACCTATTCACTAGTATTAGTAAGGATCTAATTCACCTATGTGTACTTCTTTGTTTGGGATTGAATCCTACCCATTTCCTTTGCATCTCTACTGGAGGCAAATACTTTTATTTATGACCAGGAATAGATAAATGGAAATCATTCCAAATATCTATCCCTCAAAACCAAGTAACCAAGGAAGCAAAGGTTTTTTTTTACAGTTTATTGACTGCTTTTACTTTTTTTTTTTTTATTATTAATTACAAGGATGGGATCAATTATCTAGAATGCCTGGCACCTGGGGTTTTCCGGATAAATCACTTTTCTGTAATATGGATCTATATGCTCTTAAACACATTGATGTATATCCTCATCATTTATTTATATAGCGCCAACAAGTTACACAGTACTTTATATTCGTTTAATAGAACAGGCAACAAATGATGAATAACAAACAAGGGTTTACAGATTACAATAGGAATAAAGGGGCCTACTCACAAGAGCTAGGATCATAGTTAGGATCAAGTACAAGCTACTTTTTGATTATCTACTATTTTTTTCTAATTATAACTAAATAACTTTTAACAGTGTGCAAATCCCCAACAATTTTTACCAACAATGCATGTTTTTTTCCCCCCAGAATTTCAGTTTTTTGAATTTAAGTAAGTAAGTAACTTGCGTGCGTGATGAATGAATATGGAGAAATCTGTTTTGGCAATTCATTTGCAAGTTATGGTACCTGTTTTTCTTACTGGAAATGGGGTCACTTATCATGTGTGGAGCAATAACCGCATTAGCGTGTGATTTACTTGAAGCAAGTTGGTTGTAGCTATGGATATAACTAAACCTTGCAGTTACCATCAGTGCTTGGCTTCCAGTAATTCAAGTGCCCTCAATCAAGAGAAAACGTGGCGGGCACATTGGCACTCACTGAATATTGCAAAGGAGCATGTTTGAATGCAAGTAGATTTGTGTCATTAAGTGATCAATTCTGAGTCCATTTTAGTTCTCTTGCTTTCTAAACCCAAGTTTCTTTATTCTATCTTGCAGATGTACAAGCCTGTACAGGACCCATTGTAATCTGCTTTGTAAACTTTTAAAATGTTAAACATCAATAAAAAGTAAAACTGTCTTCAGACATGTCACTACACTTGATAATCACAACATATTCCAAATCAATCCTAAAAATGATCTTGTTCTTACATTTTGTGCAACCTATCAGTGATATCCCTTAGCTTGAACAGACATCTAATTCTGTAATTTTCTTTCTAACTTGCCTGGCGGCCATTGCATTCCCATTAACCCCTGCACCTGGATTGTCTTTCAAAGCTCTGGTTTAATACATCCTGTTTACAAATCACATCTAAAGCAGTTTAAAGTTGCCATCTAACTACCTATTTAAGATGCTGAAATGAATACCCACATTACAAGTTGACCTTCGCCTTTCTGGAAGTTAAGCGTAATTCCCCTATGGTATTTTGCATTGCTGGTCTGTGAATAATTCTGGTCATTTACAGTAGGCTTAAATTAGTAACAGAGATAGGGATGGTGTTTTTTTTTTATATCATTAATTTAACTTTAATTAGCTGAATCTATTCTAGCGCATGTAGCAAAAACAGAGATACTTGTGACACAAAGTCATCACAATGTAGCACCAGGAGACAGAAATTCGTTTTAAATCCCCAAGCAAAAAGGAGGCAACTGTCACCCACATCCAGAGAGGTACTTTTACATTCAAAAGTTACCTGTCCTGGCTCCTGTCTGCACCATATCCGCTGCTATACTCTTGGGAATGCTGATCTACCCACCTCTGTGTGCAGCTGACAAGTTGAATAAAGATTTTCTAGGTTACCAATAATTCAAACTAATCACACGCTTATGAAAGAAAATAAGGACTCCCAATTAAGCATTTCCCTTCTCTATAAGAAACTACAGTAAATGCCACTAGTACAACACTTGCTCTCAATGGAATGATGTGCACGGATGAGTTTTTTTTTTTTCTTTTTCCCCCCATTATTAAGGGGAGGGGTGCAATGTTTCAATAGAATAAACAGTCACTATATACACGCTGATAGTAATAATAATTATAGCTTCATATAAGTCCAAATCGGGTTGCTACGGCTAGTATTCTGCGACAAAGATCAAAAAACAGAACGAGAAGCTGATACCCTCAACGTCATTTTCTTCCCCTCTATGAATTTGGAATCTTCACTACTAGTTTAATCCCCATAAGCCTTGTCAAAAAGCATGAAGGATCCTATCGAAGTCGCTGTCAGGGGATTTATTTAGAAGCGAGATAATGGACACGTCATTCCTTCTTTGCATGTACATCCCCAGAATCCTTTGCAAATGCACGCTGCCTTCCACTGTAGGACACTGAAGCTAATTCTGGAATGGGTTTAAAATAAGCCATACTGGAATATGAATTAGAATCAGAGACTACATTCTGCTCTGTCCTATATATTCAAGCAGGCCATCACAGCTACCACATCATTAAGCAATCAGACTAATGCAAGAGGACGATGTACAGTAATTATGCAAGCCTAGTAATTTTTTCTATATGTTAACAAACATAATATCCAGCCTACAGTTATGATGAATTTATACCATACAAATAGCTGTTTACTATGTATTTTTCTTTGTATGGATTCTGATTCTAAGCTAGAACAGTGGCTGTAATTTGTTACATTATCTGTAGTAACCCTTTCTTTGATCTGCAGCATATGCATTTGTCCTGTCTGGGCAAAGCCCGTTTTATTAAAAGAAAAATCTATTTAAAATAAGTTTATCCTACCATCAATTCTGTATGCTGGGTTCTATAGTATTATCTGGGAAAATCCATCTACAAAGTGATATTTCAGCTGAAAGCATTGCAAATCTCAGGTTGTGGCATTCTACGAAAGTCAACATGGACAAATTTTGACTACAGTTTTCTTATTTTGATTTGTGATATTACCCTCATAGAAATTTACATTTTTTGTGCCAGAAAACTCTATTCTGTTACAGATGATCTGGGTTATTTTCCTGCGATATATCTTGCAAAATTACAGAACACTGCTTCAAGCACCTAAGGCCAAAACATATCTATCTGTGTGCTACATCTAAGGAGAAAAACATGGTTTACCTAACAAATAAATAAAACAGTAAATCATCTTTGTAAATCTCTGTTACAATGGAATTTCTCATCCCTTGCAGTAGGCTTCAGAAACTAGTGGATAAAAAATAAATGTCCCATTTTAAAGGGTAAAACACTGCCTATTTTTGAGTGTGCTAAATGAATACTTATGTGTGGTCTTCTTCTGATTGCTGCTGATAATTTGAAGTTTAATTTTATCTGTCCTTTTAGAATTGCACTGCCATTAAGGGTGGTGACACACCCTTCCATGGAGACTCTTCTTCGGGCGACTTTTCTCCCTGAAAAGCCTTCCCTGCTCGCCAGAATGTAAATCACCAGCGGGATGGCACTCAGAGTTGCCTCACAAGGAAAATTCCTTCCCCCATCCCTTCTCACTCTGACCCTAACCTCACCCTCTAGCTCCCACACTTACTAGCCCTGTCAAGGCTCCCCTTCGCTACCCTTCGGGTCCGGGCAGCTCTAATATGCAGGTTAGATACAGTACTCAATGGTAGTAATGAACAACCTTTTTCACCAGGCAAGGATTTTCGGCAAATTTCTGTATTTCGCCATCTGCAAATCTGTACGCGAAATGGCGGCAAAAATCCTCCATAAAATATTTTGCCGAAACAAAAAGTCTCAAAGACAAAATTGTCGCTGAGACAAAAAACTGGCTATAAGTAAAAAAGACCCATTGACTTTAATGTATTTGGACAAAAAAGTCTCCAAGACAAAAAAGTCACTGAGACAAAAAAAGTTGCCACAAGAAAAAAGCCCATTGACTTTTTAATGCATTTTTGGAAAGAAAAAAATGTTGCGCTTGGTAAATAAATGTTACACCCATTGACTTCAATGCATTTCACAAATATTTTGCCATTTTGCTAATTTTTTCGTAGTTTGGCAAATTTTTAGGTGAAATGAAACTGGACAGATTCGCTCATCGCTACTCATAGGTACAACACTCTAGCAGCATCTGAATTTTTGAAAGCAAAGTCATTAATTCATGTCACAAATCAGTTGTGATTTGGGACAGGAATAAATGACTTTGCTTTCACCAACCAGATAGTGGAATAGGGGAAAATTAAATTAGTTCATTGACCCCGCACCTTGGCCCCCCATAAGTTTTTTTTACAAAAAATATTGGCACCAGGGTCCAACTTTGCCTCCTTACATTACTTTGGGTCTTTTCGCTGCTTCAGAACTTCACTTTCGGCTGTTTTCATGACTTCGGGTCTTTTCGGCGGCTTCGGGACTTCGGCAGTTTGGCACTTCAGCAGAGGCGGCACGGCTTTGGCGCTGTCAAGGGGGACCCGGCTATTTCGAAAAGTGCATCTCAGCCAGGCCACCCTTCAAACCCGGCCCGGTACAACAGTTCCCCCTTTGCCCCCCTGATGGCGGCCCTGGACACAGGAAGGGGAAGTGGTGGAAGGAGCAAGAAGTGTGGAGAGAGCAGCCAGGAATAAAGCTGAGTTTTACCCTTTAAGGTGGCCATACACAGGGAGATCCACTGGTTTGGCGATGTCGCCAGACGAGCGGATCTCTCCCCGATGTGCCCACATTGAGGTGGGCGATATTGGGCAGATCAGATTGTGGGCCCTAGGGTCCAATGATCAGATCAGAATGGAGGCAATAAGGGATCGAATCAACGAACAGATGCGGCCGTGATCCAATGAGATTTTTTACCCTGCCCGGACATCTGCTTGACTTTCAGCCAGATATCGATCAGGGACGCCCGTCGGATGGCCCCACACACGGGCCAATAAACTGCCGACTCGGTCTGTCGGCAACTTTTATAGGTCCGTATATGGGGGCCTTTAGTCTGGCATCTCTGTGTGGATTCTTCTAGTTCTACAACACCCTACACTGAGTTATCACAGCCTACTATGCTATTATCTACATATGTATATATGGAAAGAAAAATACGGGGCTCATATATTAAGCACAGCCACTGTTGCGGCAGATTAAAAAAAACAGCACCATGAATTGCACTTTGCACACTGCACTTGCCCTCGTAAATATATGAATGCATGTTATATATTGTATATAAAAGAATATGTTTGGCAGAGAATTTCAGTAGCTTAAAGACAAATGTATTCGATTTCACTTAAATTATGCTTGCCCGCTTACATTTATATTAGTATCCAATGAAATCTATCAAATTATTTTATAAGAAAAATCCGTTATACCTTAATACATTTTAATATGCTAGGCTGCATAACATAACAGGATTTATTGGCAAAAGTGATATATTTATTGGGTTTTGCAAAAAAATCTACAGTGCATGTAGATTTTTTTTTTCCCATGTAATCTTTTATTCCAAAGATTCCTAGCAAGAAATGAAAGCTACGCCAACGTTTGGAGATCACAAGAACTAATATTAAACGGTAGTTTGCTATGTAGTCCATAATTTTCTTAGACCTTTGCAAAAACAAGTAATCCTATTTACTAACAACAAACAACTTATTGACAAAGGCATAAAACAACTTATTTACAAAGGAATAAGCACTGGTGCAGGGAGAGTGAGGGCTGCAAAATTGCGGTACTTAGCTGCACTGAGCACTTCAGCCTAGCTCATAAGGGAGCCATTTACCTAAATTTAAAGTATATAGCCCTTTTCAAAATTAGCTGAAAACATATATGTTGTTCTAAACATACTTTTCTATTGTTTTAATCAAGAAATATATATGATTTTTGTTATTTCTGGCTGAGGAGCGGTAATAAAAATAAATTACCAGTCCACTGAAAATACCCTGATAATGAGCCACTTAAAGTCTGCTGCTTAGAGAAGGGGAGGGGGTTTGTTTTGTTTAAAGGTATATAAGGAGCTCTGAATAGTGATGAGCGAAACTGTCCCATTCTGATTTGCTGAAAATATCACCCAACAATGGAAACCGTGTCAAAATGGAGATATTTTGCAGACATTTTATTAAATGCATTGGAATCTAAGGATGTTTTTCCTACTTTTTTCTCACACCAAATGCATTGAAGCTTTTTCTCCTGTTTTTTCCCACTTGAAAAAAAATATACAGGCATTCATTCCTAGTTCTAAACTAATTGCTTTGTTTATAAACCAAAGGAGGGAGAATATTGAATGAAAAAAACTAATTTTTAAATTAGTGTTTTAGAATGGCTAAAAATTTTGACTTTTTTTTTTAAATTAAAAGAATAAGTGAATGCACTTTTTACCAAATAAATTTTTATGTATATATATTGTCCCTTTAATGTGGCATTTTGAGGCAAATTTACTTAGGTCTGAAGTTTTGCTTCAGAAAGCTTCACCCTACTTTGCGCAACTATGTCAGATGTTCACGTGTATTCATAAAAAATATTTGTCTCGACAAATGAACTCTGGCGTACTTCTCTAGAGAAAATTCATCAACGCAACAGTTTCTTAGTTAATTCTCGCTAGTGTTACGTTCTTCCTAGTGAAATTAACATACTTACGATTAGGTCAATTTAAATATGGCGGGTACATATAGGTCATAGCCATGTATTTATTAGTAATGATGGGCGAAATTATTTCACTGGGAATTTCCACATTTTGGCACCCACGAATGTTTTCGATAAAATACTGTGAAAATTCGCCATGAAAAAGATTGCTGCTACAAAAATTGTCGCATTTCAAAATTGTTGCACGCATAAAAATTGCCAAGCGTCAAAATTATTCAGACGCCCATTGACTTTAATGTATTTGGACAAAGTCACACGTATAAAAAATTTCACCACTGTCAAAATTGTCATGCATCAAAATTATTTTAATGCCCATTGACGTCAATGCATTTCGCAGAAATTTTTTCGCCGTTTCGCAACATTTTTTGGCGAAACGGGACAGATTCGTCCATCACTATTTATCAGTGATGTTGGTGAGATTGCTGGAAGTGGCCACTTAATATTAAAAATTTCCAAGGAAGCAAAATAAAAACAGATCTTCTATGGTCCCAAAAATGAGCCTGCACTTGGGGGCACATTTACTAAGGGTCGAATATCGAGGGTTAATAAACCCTCGAATTCGACCCTCGAGGTAAAAATCCTATGAATTTGAATATCGAATTCGTAGGATTTACCGCAAATCCTATGATTGAACGATCGGAGGAAAAATCATTAGATCGAACGATGAAATCCTTCAAATCGAATGATTCAAAGGATTTTAATCCATCGATCGAAGGATATTCCTTCGATCAAAAAAAACCTTAGAAAAGTAATGGGGAAAGTCCCCATAGGCTAACAGTGTACCTCAGTAGGTTTAAACTACCGAAGTATGTTGTCGAAGTTTTTTTTAAAGAGACAGAACTTCGACTATCGAATAGTCGAATAGTCGAACGATTTTTAGTTCGAATCATTCGAATTGAAGTCAAAGTCGAAGGTCTTAGTAGCCTATTCGATGGTCGAAGTACCCAAAAAATACTTCGAAATACGAAGTTTTTTTACTTTGAATCCTTCACTCGAGCTTAGTAAATGTGCCCCTAAAACTAATGTGGCATGAGCTTCAAATGGTTAAAAAGTGTAAATAACATATACTTTACAGTTACAGTTGTTAAACTTAATCCCACAAAAATGCTGTGTTTTTTCTATGACTTTTTTAAACACAGGATTTGTTGTCACTGACGTAGTAATGTTGACGATGTAGCTACTAGGCAAAGTAGACATTGGCGAAAAGGGTAAAGTATTGTAAAGTTTACACTTTGCAGATTAACAATTGTTAGCCTGAGCGAAATTTTGCTTGGCGAAATGGCGCAAATTTTATTGTATTCTTTGCCTTAAAAAACACAATTAGCCCTTTAGTAAATGTGCCCCATCTTGTGTCACCTGGTTGTTCTGGCTTGTGGGTTTATAATGATGAGCAAACTATAGTGACCAAATTCTGACAGTACCTGTCTTCTAGAGAGGGACCACCATTTGTACTCCATTCTGAAAGCTTAAAGAGTTGCCTCTAGTTCCAGGAAAGTGCTAAACAAAAGTGTATTCACTTATTGCAAAATTTAGACTATATTCCGGTTCTAATTAAATAGTAATAAATCATACCCAAGTATAAAAACATGCTAAAAGCACTACATGCTATATGTAAATTTGAACTGTTTTTATGTTTATTTGCAAGAAATAAAATAACAAAAGATAACACAGCTCAGCTGTTAAAAAGCTATCATATCTTACATGACGTCACCAAATTACATTTCCGTTATATTTGCTCATTGTCTCGGTAAATGGCTTTGCTTCTTGTTTAGTTATTATGACAGAATTTACCTTACCATACGTAATGGATTTTTTTGGCACTAACAATAAGGGGCAGATTTATCAAAGGTCGAGGTGAATTTTCGAATTCGACTAATTTGGATTTTGAGCTATTTTTTGTGTACTAAGACTAGGGAATAAAAAAGATTTAATATCGAAATTTATTATGTACTGTCTCTTTAAAAATTCTACTTCAACCATTCGCCATCTTAAAACTGCCGAATTGCTGTTTTAGCCTATGAGGGACCTTCTACAACCTATTTGGAGTCAATTGGTGGACTTTGAAAATGTTTTTGTTTTTGGGGAAAACTTCAATTAGAATTCGATCAAATGAGCTATTACTTCGATTCGTACGATTCTAATTCAGCTGAATGCGGACCTATTCAATCAACGATGGACATATTAGGCCAAAAAAATTTGACTTAATTTCGATGTTTCGCTTAGTATGCACTGGAACACAAAGTAGAAGTTACAAAGAGTAATGGGTAAATTTATTAGCCAGGCATGGATTCGCAAATGATTTCACGAAACTGCTGTTAAAATTCAAAAAAAATTGTTGCACGCATAAAAATTGTTGCGCATCAAAATTATTCGGACGCCCATTGACTTTAATGCATTTGGACAAATTAGTCGCGTGTATAAAAATTGTTGCACGTCAAAATTATTTTGACGACCATTGCCTTAAAATGCATTTTGTGAATTTTTCACCGTTTCGCAAATTTTTTTCGACGTTTGGTGAATTTTTCGACAAAGCGAAACAGGACAGATTCGACCATCACTAGTTAACAATGATCATATATGGTACATTTATTCATGTTTAGCCTACAGGAACTACCAGTATGAATCTGAATATGGAGTTAGAAACTTTACTTTATCCCCTACGAGGGAAGCAGAACACTGTCCCTACTACTTCTTGGGATTAAAGAAAAAGATGAAAGTAGAGAAAGAATTCTTTTTTACACAAGGACTATGTGTCGTTCTTTGGGAATTGCCTGGAAGAATTTCAATCTACAAACTGACAAGCAGCACTTATACTTGTCTTCAAAAAATTTAAATTTGCAGCAGATCTTGTAACCGCAGTTTAGGTATCATACTTCTGTTTGCCAGCCCTGTGTGATTGAATGAATAGAAGGGTTTCTGCAAACTATTAGTAGCAGTGCCACTTGTAAGCTGTGCCAAGCTTTGATCAAGCATGAGAGCTCATCACAGAGTCTACCCGTTGATTCCAACCTGATGGTCATTGGAAGAAACCGACTAGAAAAATTAACATCAGGGAAAAATTAACCCCTTCTCCCCTACATTTTGCAGCCAAATCACGGCCGGTAAAACATTCCAAAGATCAAACGATCCACGTCTGATACACAGTTTCTGATATCAGTCCAGTTCATACAAATTCCATATTGCCTCACAGTAAGCGCTGTATCCTTTTGAAAGCATGTGATTCAGCCTCAAACTGCTCCACCACAGTCTGGCTACACATTTTAAATGATTTGCAGTTAGAAAGTATTAGTTTGGTTTTATTATGGGGTTTCAAACACTTATGCCTTTTTCTATGTTAAATATTTATCTGACTTTATCTTTTTTTTTTTTTGAAAACTGAATTATGAAATAGAAATTTTAAATTTCTATATTTTTTTTTCATGTCCATTTTATGTAGGATCTGTTATCCTGAAATCCATTATCCATAAAGTTCAAAAAAGGTAATTTGTAATAGAGTCTGTGTTTTTCAAATTTGCATACGCATACACACTGAGGTCTATTTATTAATGGTCAAATTGTAATGGTTTTAGAGGTTTTTGAAAACACGACTAAAGGCTAAAACCATGACTGTCATGAAATTTATAAAAAAATTCAAATTTAAAAAGTACGAATGCTGAAAACACTGAACAATGGGCTAAAAAATATGAATACCTTTAAAAAAAATATGAAAATCGTTAAAAATTTTAATCGAATATAAAAGTATGAATGAAAAAATGGTGCACTAAAAAATACGAATACTAATTAAACCTCTAGAAAATTCTAGTTTTTTGGACAATTATTTGCAAAAGATAAATCCGAAAAAACTCTAAGGGTACCATTTACCACCAATAAAATGTCTATTTTTTTCCCATGAATCTCTAAAAAATGTTGTGGTTTTTCTATATTTCTTAAAAGTTTTAGATTGATTTAGTGTAAAAACCACAAAAATCTCTAATGCAAAATTTCACCAAGTAAAAGTTCTAGAGGTCCTTTAGAAGTCAATGGGAGCTGCACTGATCTTTTGGACAATTCTGACTTTTAGAGGTTTTCTGATTTTTTTTCACTAGGAATTGTCCCAAAAACTCGACTTTTTAGAGATTTTAGAGGTATTTGTATTTTTTAGTGTGTCGTTCATCACTTTTTTTCATTCATACTTTTTATATGCTGATCTTATAATATCTTCCATTACATTTGCTTGTGGTTTTAGAGTTTGTGAGTTTGCTCATGGTTTCAAAAACCTCTAAAACCACTAAAATGAGAATGTTCATAAATATGCCTCCAGAATTCCAAACTGATAAAAAAAAAAAAAAAATCCAATAGGATCAGCACAGCTCCTATTCTAGCTATAGGATCTAACAACTTTTACTTGGCCAATTTTTGCATTAGAGGTTTTTTTGATTTCTACACTAATAAATCTCAAATTTTTAGAGTTTTAAAGAAATATAGGAAAACCACAATTTTTTGGAGATTTGTGGAAAAAATAGAAATTTGATTGTTTGTCAATCTGCCCCTAAGTGAGCCAAAGAAACAGATCCAGCTTCCTTTGTGACATCGTTTAAGAGCAATGAATCCCAGAAATAAGCTGATTTTGTATCTTTCAGTGCTATCATTTTTCTGGCCATTTGTATGGTATTCTCTTTTTGCTATAATCAGTTATTCACACTTTAGACCTTTAGGTTTTTCAATTTTTTTTTTTCAAAACTTACAATGTCGAATTTAAAAGCATCAACTCGAATTTGAATGTGAGATTTATCACATCTTGACCATGTAAAACAGTTCCTGCCAAGTTCATGTACATGTCAATAGCAGAGGTCCCTTGAACTATATGAAGATGTTAATAGTAGCGATGAGCCAAACTTTTGCCAAGTTTTGCTGCAAAAATGACGCCCTATAGACTCCAATGGGAGACAAAAAATGTTGCAAAAAATTTTTTGAAAATTCAATGCTAATTCGATTTGAGTTTTTGGGTCAGGATTATTCAATCGAATTTTGGACATTTAAATTGTTTAGGATTTTTTTCATAAATAACATACCATTCGAATAGTGAATAAAATCAAATTTATTAGAGTTTAAAAAATTCACACATTACTCTAAGGGGGTCATTTATCAAAGTCTGAATTTATCTCTTTTCAGCTACAAACTCCGATCAAATCCGCTCAGGTTTTTTATGCTTATCTACTATTACATTTCCCAAAAATTTGCTTTGCGGTAAAAAAATCAGGTTTTCACGATTTTTTCGGAATTTTCACCCAAAAAACTCGGGCTAGTGCACAAAACCCAGCGCACATCGAAAAATCATTGGGACTTCTCCCATCGACTTCTATGCAACTTCGACAGGTCTGAGATGCCGAATTTTCAGAGTCAGACGTTTCCATCCTCAGGGTTTAATAAATTCTGAAATTTTTTTGATTTTTTAAAAGTCTGATTTTATATAAAAAAAAATCAATTGCATTCAGAGTTTAGTAGATAACCCCCTAAAATTTGACCTTTGATAAATAACCCCCTTATATTTAACATACGTTTCCTCTAAACATTTTGACTTGCACCTCTTTCATTCACTAGACATTATTATCAAATTCTTTGCACCAACAAATGTATACTGATGTATGATTCAGTTATGTCTTAATATAGTGAACACATTGAATAAAAAGTTTTAAACAAAAATCATCAACTCTCTAATTAAGCGAAAGAGAACGGTCCACTTGTTTAGTGTTATAATTGTTCAAAGAACTAACTATACCACTAGGGCTTTGTGGAAAGTTTATTTTTGCCTCAATAAAAAAATCTTGTAAGGATTATTTCATTGTGGTTATTTGGTTGGTCCTGCTGCCAATGGGAAAGACACAAAACCACTCTAGTGAAAAGAATGAGTCAGGACCACAGGAAAATTTTAAGCAATAAACACTTTGTAGGAGAACTATAATGATCCATAGTTAGGAAGTTAAAAAAAACATACTCTGATGGGTTCCCATCATCGTACATTCATGAAACAGTTCAGAGTTTATTATCTTTTCACAGGTTTTCAAGCACTGCAAAACTTATACTAAACACTCCATATATGGCAGGCCTGCTTTACCTCTTAAACCATAAAAATGATTCACTTCCTCATGCTGCTTCAATGTCTTTCATACAGCAATGCAGTCAGTGTTCTATAGTCGCCCACTCCTCATACTTAGCACCAATTCTATCAAACATAAACAATCCCCTACAACTAGTGATGGGCGAATAAATTCGGCAGGCGTGAATTCGCGAAAAAATTCCGCGTTTCGGCACCATCGAATAAATTCATGAAACTCAAGTGAAAATTCGCCCGCATCAAAAAAATTTGGACGCGCATTGGAAAAGTCGCTCGCGTCACAACCATCGCACATCAACACTATTTGGACGTCTTTTGACTTTAATGCTGGCATCAAAATTTACATGGGTGTCAAATTCAAGAATCAAAAAATATTTGCAGTTTTGCAAATTTCGCTGGAAATTCGCAAATTTTTCGTCAAAGCGAAATGGGAGAAATTCGCCCATCACTACCTACAACCATTGGTTATGTAAACTTCAACATGGAAATCACGTACGCTTACTACTAAATAAAGCACAGAGCTATTTATTCTGGAAATCTGGTCATGCACCCAAACAGTAAAATGTTTGCCAAAAATGATGTTTTGATGGGTTTAATGGTTTCTCCCATACAATCTAAATGGGTTTCAGGGAGATCTTTAAGAAACTGGATAAAGAACATGAACAAAAAGTATAGTGAGAAATATTTTAAAGGCTGCTGATAAGACATAGGAATCTACACAGCTAACAATGTCCCAGTGACTGCAGTCGTTTCCCTCCTAGTAATACTGGAGAAGGTTTTATATCACAAGCATTTAAAAGTTATAAACACTAGCGATGGGCAAATTTGGGGCGTTTCGTTTCACGAAAAATGTGCAAATTTCCAGCGAAAGTCGCGAAATGGCGAAAAAAATAGCGAAATGGCGCTGACCTCTCGTTTGACGATGGCGTCCGTTTTTGATGCTGGCGTCCGTTTTTTGGTGAATTTTCGCTGCAGTTTCACGAATTTATTTGCAGGAATTCGCGCCTGGCAAATAAATTCGCTCATCACTAATAAACACTAGAATTTTCTCATCATGGAGCAGGAGGTGTTGATTGATACAAAAATATAATTTCTCCTCCATATATTTAGGACAACAGGCCAACTAGTCTCTTTAATTGAATCAATGGTAATAATTGCTTGCTTTTTGCTTATAAGGGCTCTTACTCACGAGCGGTTGTAGCTGGAAGGTCCCCATAGGCTTCCTAACAATTTTCTGATCTCAGGAAAATCCTTCGATCAATGGATTAAAATCCTTCGAATCAAAGGATTCCTTCCTTCAATCGTTAGATCGCAGGAATAGCGCTAAATCCTTTGACTTCGATATTCAAAGTCAAAGGATTTCAATTCGGCAGTCGAATATCGAGGGTTAATTAACCCTCAATATTCGACCCTAGGTAAATCTGCCCGTAAATAAACCCAATAGGTTGGCTTTGCTTCCAATAAGGGTTAATTATATCTTAGTTTGGATCAAGTACAAGCTACTGTTTTATTATTACAGAGAAAAAGGAAAGTATTTTTAAAAATGCAAATTATTTTATTATAATGGAGTCTATGGGAGATGGCCTGTTCATAATTCGGAGCTTTCTGGCTAATGGGTTTCCAGATAACCGATGCCATACCTATACAGTAAGTTAAATTGTCTTGGACCCTAGCATTACCAGCTATGCCCATTTACATTAGGTTTTGCAATATAAAACTGGGTCAGTGTCACTAATTAACACAACTTACTCTAATACGAGGTTTACATAATGTGCAAATAACAATGTTTCTTCCACTCAGGCATGGTGCAAATTGCCTTCAAGTTAGTTACTGCATTATATTCATTTCTGACTTATTTAATAGGACATTCCAGAATGGATGAATAGTAATTCCTTATTAATATTCAGGGGCTGAAACAAAATAGTAAATAATCACTTGTTTTGATTTTCTGTAAGGTATTTTCTGTGCTGGTTGGAATAAAAAAAAAGCACAATGCTGTCAGTATTGGTTGCATTATTCCATACACGATAAAGCATATTACAAAATCACTAAGCAATTAAAATGTAAAAAAAAAAAAAAAAATCACAAGAACTACAAGTGTCTCATGATGGATTAGAAAAGTAAATGTAAGAGAAAAAAATGGTTAAAACTCTCTATGCTCAGGCGTTCCCTTGCAGTCTGTGATACAGATTTCTGTTGTAGTCCTCCCAAAGTCTCAATAGCTAATAAATTCCTGGCTCCCCTGCCTGCAAGCCAAAACCGATTAATATCTGCCTACCTTGTTACCTAATTCATTATGGAATAGCAGTTAATTTGATTTGATATTATTTTAATAAAATTCTGTAATATATTAGATTGTTTCAGGCTATCAAAATAATTTTCCAATTATTACGGTTACTCAAGCAAGTCTCTTTCTCTTTTTTCACCCCCTCCTTCTTAAGCGGCAGTTGGTCTGACTCAGAATACATTATCTGCTACAGCTTCATTCTGGCCAGAGGAATACAGAACACATGAAAGTTTAAATCAGGCCGTATTGCAGGTAATGTATGGTAGAAGTACACAATATTTCTCTGCTTTAACTACATGATGTCATAAATATGATTTCCGGTAATCTAACGCATCTAACTGCCATATCATGAAATCGGAAGGTTCACGAAAAAAAATCGTGAAATTCGAACGTGGTCATGAAAAATTCATGAAATTCTAACATTTTCACAAAAAAACGATGAAATTCGAATGTTTTCATGAAAAAATCGTGAAATTTGAACGGTTTCACTAAAAAAAGTGAAATTCAAAAGTTTTCACAAAAAAATTGTGAAATTCAAACATTTTCACGAAAAAATTGTGAAATTGGAAATTTTCACTGGCGAATTTTCGCGGGAGATTCACAAATTTATTCGCCGGCTGTAAAATGTGGAAATTTCCAGAGAATTTGTGACAGCCAAATGTCCCGTTGATATCCTGATCTGCGCTGGCTTTCATCCAATAATCCAAAGATTTTGTGGTTTGTAGGAGTCAAGTCTGAAAAAGTCACACATTTGTGCAACAAATCTGAAAAATTAGTACAATTCGGCAGTGATGGGCGAATTTATTCGCCAGGCGCGAATTCGTGGCGAATTTGCGCGATTCGCTGCCACCGAATAAATTCGCGAAACACCCGCGAAAATTCACAGAAAAAATTCGCCGGCGTCAAAAACGGGCGCCGGCGTCGAAAACAGGCACCGGCGTCGAGAAAATGGGCGCCAGCGTCAAAAACGGGCGCCAGCGTCAAAAACGAGACGCCGGCGCAGTTTCGCAAATTTCGAGCGAAATTCGCAAATTTTCCGGCGAAGCGAAATGGCGCAAATTCGCCCATCACTACAATTCGGATATACATGCAGCTGTAAATATAAACCCTGTGAAAATTTCCAGAAATTATAGGGAAAATTAGTACAAGGATAAACTCTTCTACTTGTACAAAATAACATAGTAACATAGTAACATAGTAAGTAAGGTTGAAAAAAGACACATGTCCATCGAGTTCAACCTTTGTTTTTTTTTGTTTTTTTAATTAACTACCTATCTGCCAGTTGATCCAGAGGAAGGCAAAAAACCCATCTGAAGCCTCACCAATTTGCCTTAGAGGGGGAAAAATTCCTTCCTGACTCCAAAATGGCAATCGGACTAGTCCCTGGATCAACTTGGACTATGAGCTATTTCCCATAACCCTCTATTCCCTTACTTGCTAAAAAGCCATCCAACCCCTTCTTAAAGCTATCTAATGTATCAGCCTGTACAACTGATTCAGGGAGAGAATTCCACATTTTCACAGCTCTCACTGTAAAAAACCCCTTCCGAATATTTAGGCGGAACCTCTTTTCTTCTAATCGGAATGGGTGACCTCGTGTCAGCTGGAAAGACCTACTGGTAAATAAAGCATTAGAGAGATTATTATATGATCCCCTTATATATTTATACATAGTCATCATATCACCCCTTAAGCGCCTCTTCTCCAGCGTGAACATCCCCAAATTGGCCAGTCTTTCCTCTTAGCTAAGATTTTCAATACCTTTTACCAGCTTAGCTGCCCTTTTCTGTACCCTCTCTAATACAATAATGTCCTGTTTGAGTGCTGGAGACCAAAACTGTACAGCATATTCTAGATGGGGCCTTACAAGTGCTCTATACAGTGGAAGAATGACCCCCTCCTCCCTTGACTCTATGCCCCTTTTAATACAGCTTAAGACCTTATTTGCCCTTGATGCTGCTGACTGGCATTGCTTGCTACAGCCAAGTTTATCATCTACAAGGACTCCAAGGTCCTTTTCCATAATGGATTTGCCTAGTGCAGTCCCATTAAGGGTATAAGTGGCTTGGATATTTTTACATCCCAGGTGCATGACTTTACATTTATCAACATTGAATCTCATTTGCCACTTAGCTGCCCAGATTGCCAGTTTGTCAAGATCATGTTGCAAGGATGCCACATCCTGGATGGAATTAATTGGGCTGGATAATTTTGTCTCATCTGCAAACACTGATACATTACTTACAACACCCACCCCTAAGTCATTAATGAACAAATTAAATAAAAGTGGACCCAATACTGAGCCCTGGGGGACCCCACTAAGAACCTTACTCCAAGTAGAGAATGTCCCATTAACAACTACCCTCTGTACCCGATCCTGTAGCCAGTTTCCTATCCATGTGCAAACGACTTCATTAAGCCCAACAGATCTTAGTTTAGAAAGCAGTCGTTTGTGGGGCACAGTATCAAACGCTTTGGCGAAATCCAAATAGATCACATCTACTGCCCCCCCACTATCCAGAATCTTACTTACCACATCATAAAATGCAATCAAATTCGTCTGACATGACCTATCCTTCATAAAGCCATGCTGATTGTTGCTCATAATGCCATTCATTAGGACAAAATTTTGAATGTGATCCCTTAACAAGCCTTCAAATAATTTGCCCACCACAGATGTCAAGTTTACTGGCCTATAATTGCCAGGCTGAGATCGTAATCCCTTTTTAAATATTGGAATAACATCAGCTTTTCTCCAATCCATAGGCACCATACCAGATGACAGTGAATCTGAGAAAATCAGAAATAAGGACTGGTCTAAAACTGAACTAAGCTCTCTTAGAACCCGGGGGTGTATGCCATCAGGCCCTGGAGCCTTGTTTATATTAATTTGTATTAAAGCTTTTTGAATCATATCCTGAGTCAGCCACTGACTAGATTGAGCTGAACCATTCGTGCAGTTATTAAGTGAGCCTGTGAACCCAGACTCCTCTATTGTATACACTGAAGAAAAGAACTGATTTAACACATTTGCCTTATCTGTATCTGTTACAACCATACTGGTACCATTATTTAATGGAGCAACACTCTCAACCTGCATCTTTTTACTATTAATATATTTAAAAAACTTTTTAGGGTTAGTTTTCACCTCCACCGCAATTAACTCTTCATTTATTTTCTTAGCCTTCCGGATTGCTGATTTACAACATTTATTACAGTGTTTATATTCATTAAATGCAGCTTCTGTCCCTACAGATTTGTAGCTTTTAAATGCCTCTCTCTTCTTTCCCATTAACTTCTTTACTTCTGTATTAAGCCACACAGGATGATTCTTAGAGCTTCAACGTTTAGTCCTTAAGGGAATAAATTGAGAACAGTAATGATTTAATATCATTTTAAAGGACAACCATTTCTGCTCTGTGTTTTTAGCTGAAAACCTAATGCCCCAATCAATGCTCTGTAGGGCAGCCCTCAAGGCACTAAAATTAGCTTTTGCAAAATTCATGGTTTTTGTTGCCCCAGTATATTTTTGTTTTTTGCACCAGACATTAAAAGATATAACCTTATGGTCACTATTACCCAGGGGTTCAATGACTTGCACATTTGCTATAATTTCTGGGTCATTTGAGATCACTAAATCAAGAATAGCATTTTTTCTGGTAGGCTCCTCAACAACCTGTGCTAAAAAATTGTCGTGCAATAAGTTTATAAACTTGTTCCCATTAACTGATCTAGCAGTACCGTTGCTCCAGTCAATATCTGGGTAATTAAAATCCCCCATTATCATTACTTTACCTAAATTAGTAGCCTTTTCTATTTGCATTAGGAGCTTTGTCTCATCCTTCTCACTTACATTAGGGGGTCTATAGCATACGCCTACAATTAATTTGCTGGATTCTTTACAATTGGTGAAGAACTCCACCCATATGACTTCTGCCCCCTCATTTTCTAACATAACCTCCTCCTTTACATGAGCTTTTAAATCCTGCCTAACATACAGACATACCCCCCTCCTTTTCTATTGCCTCTGTCCCTCCGAAACAAAGTATAGCCGCTGATATTTACTGCCCAGTCATGCGACTCATTCAGCCATGTTTCGGCCACACCAATCACATCATATTTTCCTTCCATCACCAGCAGCTCCAGCTCTCCCATTTTACCAGCCAGACTTCTTGCATTTGTAAACATACATTGAATACTGGCACCATATTGAACATATGACATGTGGTCCTCCCTATCCTTAACAGTATCCCCAGCCAAATCTCCTCCCCCATTTTCCCTTTCTTTGCCCACTATCTCATCTAACCTGTCTACCACTGAATCTTTTACTGAACCCTTCCCCCCCCACACCTAGTTTAAAATCTCCTCCAACCCTCTAGCCATCTTCTCTCCCAAAACAGCTGCCCCATCATCATTGAGGTGCAGCCCATCCCTAGCAAAGAGCCTGTAGCCGACTGAAAAATCAGCCCAGTTCTCCAAAAACCCAAAACCCACCTCCCAACACCAATCTTTCAGCCACGCATTAATCTCCCTACACTCCCGCTGTCTCCTTAGCGTTGCTCGTGGCTCAGGTAATATCTCTGAGAAAATTACCTTGGAAGTCCTCACCCTCAGCTTTGAACCTAGTTTTTTAAAATCATTTTTGAGGACTTCACCGCCTCCTCTAACTTTGTCATTGGTACCTATGTGTACCAAGACCGCTGGGTCTTCCCCAGCCCCTCCCAATAATCTGTCCACTCGTTCCACCACATGCCGAACCCTAGCACCACTAGCATTCAATTATGCCTAGCGCAACTTTGTTAGAAGTCTTCACACAGGCTAATTTGAATATGGTGGGAAATTATAAAGTTGAATGGACGTATATGTTGCAGCAAATACATTACATGACACAAGTCCAGGGAACCTTAATAAAGACAAAAGAGTTGTTATAATGCCCTACACATGAGCCCACTGTATAGTTTATGTTCCATATGTTAGAAAATGTATGGGGGAAACCGGTTAGCCAAAAGAAAATGTAAGGACTTTTTCAGGTAATCACCAGGTTTTTTTTGGACTTTTTCCACTAAAAATATGATGTATGTAACAGAAGAATGAGGAACATCTTTGCACTCCAAAACTTTGCCTGGTCTGAGCTGGCAAAGGCATATTTGCGAAAGAGGTAATGTTTAGTAAAATCCACATCTTAGTGAATTTGTGGAGTAATGTCCATCCGCCAGAGCGAAAATCTGATGGCGATAGAGTGCGAATGGCCGCTAGCATCTATCTCTTTCGCTAGCAAAGTTACGCCTGCACCCTTAGAAATCGGCAAAGTGCCGGAAAACGGTAATGCTGACGAATCCTCACCAGCGTTAGTCACTTTGCCCTTTAGTAAATCTGCCCCTTAAACTCTGAGCTATGCCAAAAAGAAACAAATTTCCCCTGCCCAAAACCAGTGTAGTTATTAAAATGGTACAATGGACATGCAGTTCCATAGTTAATTTGGGGCATGTTGAGGTTTTGAAAAAAAGATGATTGTTCCTTAAACTGTTATTGCATTGCGAATTTTAATTGCGCACTCTTAAGAAGTGCTTGAAGTTGTCGTAATCTTTTGGAGCAAACATAATGACTTTTTCAGTGAGAACTTTTATTACATTTACTGAACATTGGCACAAACTATAAAATCCACAAATGGTCTTCCACTGTCGGAAGTGGTCGTTAAACAGTTTGCACAGAGGCAAAACTTTTCGCATTGCAAATGCTACGGACTTTTATTACATTCCGCACATTGTATGCTGGGGGTCAGATGATATAATCTGCATTAAGTCTTGTAGTTTCATCAATACTGTGTTATCAGGCAAGGTAAGCACCATTCAGTTCTCTGCCATTATTTGTACAACTGACAGAGAAAACAATATAGAACAGGAACTGCCACTTCTAAAGTCTACAGAAAAATATACATTCTGCCCTTAAGTGACATTGCCTAAGGCATGTCAGGGTTACAGTACATAAATGAATACAGAATTTTCATTCTTTCTCTGATGGAGCAAAATTCAGACATCACTTTTAAAGCACTAGCTGGCTTGAACATTTGTCTGCATAGATGTTCGTCTTTCAAAGCTGCAATCCTCTCACTTGTACGGCCTAAGGAAAGCCAAAGCATGACCAATGGAAATAAATGTCATACTGTACATGCTGAACTTAGAATAAGAGAAAAAACATGATACAGGTATAGGATCCCTTATCCGGAAACCCGATATCCAGAAAGCTCCGAATTACGGAATGGCTGTCTCCCATACACTCCATTTTATCCAAATAATCCAAGTTTTTAAAAATGATTTCCTTTTTCTCTGTAATAATAAAATAGTAGCTTGTACTTGATCCCATTTAAGATATAATTAATCCTTATTTGAAGCAAAACCAGCCTATTGAGTTTATTTAATGTTTAAATTAATTTTTAGTAGACTTAAGGCATGAAGGCCCAAATTACGGAAAGATCCATTATCCGGAAAACCCCAGGTCCCAAGCATTCCGGAATAACAGGTCCCATACCTGTATTACATATATGTGTGCTATATTCCATTACAACTATGTGTACTTATTTTTTAGTATCATTACTGCTTTTCGATAAGCAGCAAAAACATTTTTATGGTTTAGGTTTTGCAAATGATTGCAGCCCCTAGTCTCTTTCTAAATACAAGCCTATAAATATTTTCTCTTTTGCAATTTTGAAACAGCAGCTTGCATGTGAGGTTTTCTGTGGATTTAAGTGCGGGCGCCGGGCATCATTTTATAAGCACAGGCAAGGTGCAAAGTCCATAAGTTTGTGCAATACACTTATACACTAATTACAGATTGGAAGGCAGTGTCTAATAGTAGAAAAATGATCCACCATTTCTGCTTCACCTGTCACCCAGGCGCAAAAATTTGTATAATAAAAGTCCTTTTCAAATTAAACATGACATCCAATTTCTATTTTTTATTAAAGCATTCATAGCTGTTGTAAACTCAGCTGTCAATCAAATATTGTCTGCCCCTCCTCTATGCCTTAGAAATAGAGGCGGGGCAGACAATTACTTTCACTTTCTATTCAGCACTTCCTAGATGTCACTGCTCTTCACATATTCCCCCGTTCTCTTAACTATTTAATTGTGTAGCCAGGGCATGGGGGTGGACATGGGTTCCCCCATTCTGGTGCACAAACAAGATTCTGAGATGATGCAAAGCTTGCCTTAATAACAGTGTCCACAAAATGGCTCTTGCCTGCTTGCTATAATTTTGAAATCCCAGACTGAAGGAAGAAAGATTCATATAATTTATATAGTGTAATTAAAGTTTATTTTGCTTGACTAATGTGATAAAATAGGATTTTGAATTTTTTTAGGGGGTGACGAGTCCCCTTTAAAGCATTCATAGCTGTTGTAAACTCATTTAAAAATCTCAGCTGTCAATCAAATATTGTCTGTCCCTCCTCTTGGCATAGAGGCGGGGCAGACAATTACTTTCACTTTCCATTCAGCACTTCCTAGATGTCACTGCTCTCTCCACACATTCCCCCAGTTCTCTTTACCATTTAATTGTGTAGCCAGTGCATGGGGATGGATATGGGGTACCCCATTCTGGTGCACAAATATATACAGTAACGTAACTGAAGGGGGACGGGCCCTGTTGTGGGATGTGTAGCCGCCCCCCCACCCTCTACTTACCAGAATATCTCCCCCGAAATCGGCTGCTGCGGACGGAAATCGGCAGTGCGCAAGCTGCCGGGGTGCCTTGAGGGGGTGCCGGCCCTGGCCCAATTGCACCCCTGCTCCCCTGGTAGTTCCGCCACTGAATATATATACTATATAATCTTCAAGATGGACCCGCACACCAAACTTTTTCAATTCAATTCTTTATTTTAACATTACTCATGTATCCAACGTTTTGGCCCTCGTTGGGGCCTTTATCAAGGAGATATATATATATATATATATATATATATATATATATATATATATATATATATATATATATATATATATATATACTATAATTATGAATTGCCAGACTGAAGGAAACAATATTCAGATAATTTATATTGAGTAATTAAAGTTCATTTTACTTGACTAATGTGATAAAATAGGATTTTGAATATTTTTTTGGGTGATGGGTCCCCTTTAAAGCATTTCTTCTGGTCTTTGCACAATGACACCACCATGAATACAGCACTGTCTACATTTGGCAGCACTGTATTCATGTGGGATTGGAGGGGTGGCACATGGGCATCATTCAGACATAAGTCATTATAGCAAACTGAAATATGTAGTAAATGAATGTATAATATTTATTTAGCACTTACATCTCTTATGTCAAGTTAAGGCACAAAATGCATAAGGCAATTTTATATTCTATGTCATTTCTAAATAACTGTTCTGCATTCATTCAGTATATATTTGTCAGAGTGCCTTCCTGCTTTTCAATGGTTTTTTTTGTGACTATTTACTCTACTATTTACATGTGCACCTGGTTAGTGCAGGTATTATATACATCACCCGTTGTGCCCAAAGCTATGAGCACTGTATCTTGTAACTAAGTCACAAATAATAGAAGAAAGTCATAGGCAGGGGAGGTGGAGCTATAATCATGTCAGGTGCTTTAGCACATTTTTATAGTCCTACGTAAAATATGTTGATTCCCTGCTTCTGATCTTGGTACATAAGGCCTGATCTCAATCGTACAAAATGAATTATGTATACAAGCACACATTTATCAAAGCAGCAATATATCCCCATTGTTTCCTTAGTCAATATGTCAGATTAATGCACACATTTATACACACACATTCTTTCTTTATCTTGTTTCACTTGCTAACACCCATAAACACACACACATATATACTGTAAATATACCCTATTCCCTTTCTCTTTCTTTCTCTCTGGTACACATATACAGACTCTCAAACAATCACATCTCTCCTTCAGAATTAAGGAAAACAGAAAAAACGTTACCAGTACAGGACTCCGCATTTCAAGCTCTCAGGGGCAGATTTACTAATTTGCATTTGGCAAAGTGTTGCGATGGTTGGGAAACAGATCCTGGCAAAAATTCACCGGTTAGTGAATCTGCCCCTCAGTGTCTAACAGTGATTTATTTCAAGTTTGTCATGTTTTTGCCATTTGAGGAAACTTCCACCTGCTGCCTGTTGCTCCAGGTTTTTCTTTAAGGAAGTCCAGCAGGTTACTGCTCCTCCAATATGGATTAAACTATGTAGGAAACTAATGTAGGAAATAAATGCCTTTGCTATACAGTTTTTACAGGCTTTTCCCAGCCCATGCATAGTAGCATAGTATTAGAACCTTTATTATGTGTTAGTGTTATAAGCCACACAATGAGTAGCATGTTAAAACAAGTGAAAGAATAGATTAAATGCATTCCCCAAATATACCTTTAGATAAAACAGTTTGTAATGTAGTGCTTTAACATTTAGTTCCATTGCTTGTGTTTATTGATGGGCGAAATTTCTCCTGTTTCGGGTCGCCAAAAAAATTAGCGAATTTCCCTGTTATATTCGGGAAATGGGGAAAAATCATCGAAAAAACGTAATGCTCGAAAATTTATGCCCGCGTTCAATTTTGGGCGTGCGTCCAAAAAGTTGCTTGCATCAATCTTGACAATGTCGTTATAGTTGATGGGTGTCCGAATAGTGATGACGTGCGGGGATTTTGACGCAAACTACTTTTCTTATCGCGTTCAAAATGTTTTGACACCGGCAAATTTTCTTGGTAGGTTTGAGAATTTATTCGCTGGCGACGAAATGCGGAAATTTGCCATGAAATTCATGACAGGTGAATTTATTCCCCCATCAATATTTGTGTTCTTTCTATTATTTCTTATTGGTTCATAGTGTCATAATTTTGTCATATCATATAAGTCAATGGGAGAAGTCCCAATGATTTTTTGATGTGCGCTGGGTATTGTTCGATACCCTGAAGTTTCTGGGTAAAAAGCATAAGAAATCTGAGTTTTCAGGTGAAAAATCTGTAAAAAAATTGTGAAAATCGGATGAAAAATACGAAAAAAAAATCCTGAAAATCAGATTTTTCCTGCAAAGCAAATTTTTGGGAAAATTTAATAACAAATAAGCATAAAAAAAAACCCGAACGGATTTGATCAGAGTTTGTAGCAGAAAATATTGAGATAAATTCAATTTGATAAATAACCCCATAGAGTGTTACATGCCAAATCCACCTGACACCTGCTTCCTCCAAACACTTTCCTTTATTGAATTTACTTGAATAAAGTATCTCTGACACAAGAAGATAAAAGAGGTGAATTTATTATCTCCAGGTGGGATATAGTTTTTTATTACCCTTAAGTGTATTGTTTCATCTAATAGAAGACACTTTAGCACTTAAAATAACAGTTGGCTGTAAACCTTTGTTGCTCATCGCTGTGTGTTAAGAGCGAGAGGGACAAAACTACTAATTCTTGTGTCTCCAAAAGACCACGTTTATTAAACATTTATTAAGAACACAAAGTGAAACATTTATCAAGAGATACACCTCGTAAAGATCCTCTTCAAATAGTGATTGTGGGTTGTACTATGCAAATGGTAAATCTTCAGAAAACATTTTGTTTGCATTGGCAGGATCTTCTGGCAATTGATCCTCTTCAGAAATAAAACAAACGTTGAGGTTTTATGGCCACATATAAATTCTGCCACACAAACATGCATGTATCGCGCAGGTTATTTTGAAAGCATTACATTTTGATTTTCTTTTTTAGCCTTATCACTTGAATACTCATTTTCACATCTTGATTCATCTGAAATTGAACTAACTTTAAGTAGGTGAAATGGAAATATTCCAGGAAGCGTTAGGGTAGGACTAAGCAGACGTTTTTGGCGCGATCCGACGTGATGCGACAAATTGCATGCGACAGAAATAAGGTGAGTGAATGCATTGTCGAATGAAGTCGCAACGTTGATCCGACGCGGCACGACTGTCGGATGCAGACGCTGCAACTGCATCTGTTGCATGCATTTGGTGCATGGTTTTGTCGCAGAGCGCCTGATAGCGCCAAAAACATCCGCGTTGTCTAACCCTTAATGTATTAATGAGTTCAGTCATGGGGGGGAAATTCACTAAGGCGTAACGCTGGCGTAACTTCGCTAGCGAACGCCAGACGATGTTGCACTCTGGCGAACGAACGTAACTACGCTAATTCACTAAGATTGAGATTTTACTGAACGTTACCACTTGCGCCAGAATTGCCTTCGCCACATCAGACCAGGCGAAGTGCAATAGAGTAGATAGGACTTGGTCAAAAAATATTTAAAAAAAACGTTGGCGTCTTTTACTTTTTACAGAGTGATAGGCTGTAAAAGATCGTAATTTTTATGGGGGGTAGCCGGCTTCCCCCCTACATTTCCTAACATATGGAACATAAACTATACACTGGGCTCATGTGTAGGGCAATATAACAACTCTAGTTTCGTTTATTAACTGGGCTTGTGTAATGTAATGTATTGGCTGCAACATATACCTCCATTTAACTTCCCGCCGTTTGCAAATTAGCCAACGCTAGTGTACCTTCACTTTCCTTGATGCAGTAACGCTAGCAAAACATCGCAAGCATTCGACTACCTGGATGCAACTTTGGATTTTCGTGAATTAGCGTTGTCCTAGCGAATCTACGCCTGCGAAGTATTGCGATGTCAGTGAAGCCGTCACTGGCGCAAGTTTTAGTAAACTGATGAAGCGCCCAATAGTGCGAAACGTGTCAGGAGGGAGTGACTTTCATGAGGTATGGAAACAGGGGTGAGACACTGCCATGTGGTATGATATGAATCGATATACAGGTATAGGATCCCTTATCTGGAAACCCAATATCCAGAAAGCTCCGAATTACGGAATGGCTGTCTCCCTTAGACTCCATTTTATCCAAATAATCCAAATTTTTAAAATAATTTCCTTTTTCTCTGTAGTAATAAAACAGTATCTTGTAATTGATCCCAACTAAGATATAATTAATCCTTATTGGAAGCAAAACCAGCCTATTCGGTTTATTTAATGTTTAAATGAATTTCTAGTAGACATAAGGCATGAAGACCCAAAATATGGAATGATCTGTTATCCGGAAAACCCCAGGTCCCGAACATTCTGGATAACAGGTCCCATACCTGTATCACAATTTTGTAATTGAATTGCTGTGGTTAATTTGCACAAATAAATGCCTGAAGTGAGTCACTGTGCATATTTGTTTGATTATTTGCTTAGTGCTTATGGACCGAGACATGGTGCTTACTTATAGATAGCATATATCCATATTGTATACATATACTGGAATGATTTCTTATTACCCACTTGATAGCCGTAAGATCCCATTGGTAATCCTCTAAATAAGACTAATAGACCCATGACACACATTTGCACAGAGCATTACTTTAAAACAGACGCATATAACCTTGAAAAGCTTTACTTTCTCAGCTTTCCATTTTGGTTTTTCTGCCATTTGGGTTTTAGGGCTGAGGCACTCAGAGCTATTAAAGTGGTGCCAAGTGGAGATCTGCTTGATGTAGCCGATCAGAGGCAGAAGCTGTACTTCTCCTTGCAGTTTTACTGAGGTAAGTAAGGAATCATGAAAGTACTTTGGTTTGTACTACTGCCACAATAAAAGTATCTATGGTACCACTTTACAAAAATAAATATTAAATCAATAAAGATACAAAAAAATATAATGAAGGAAATAATAAGTAGGAAAACACTCACAGTTCACCTCAGTCCCAAGGTGCAAAAACCAAGAACATTGTATCCAAAAAGTGTGAGGGTTTCCAAAAATAAAGAAACAGATGTAAAAAGTAGAAAATTTATTAGGACATTAAGACCTAACGCGTTTCATGCCTATAGGGGCACTTACTCATAGGCGAATCATATCTGCTTCTTTCAGTCTACAAAATAAATGCAGGCTGAGAGCGGCAGAGCCAGAGCTCCATGTGGACTTAAGTCCAAAGAACCACAGGTTACTCTGGCATAATAAGTAAACAGCAAATGCTATAAAAAGTAGCAGAAATGTGATCAATAAACCATAACATCAGCTTAAATTAGGTCTGAATAAAAAACTAAGGATTAAGAAAGGGTGTCTTATGTAAACTGAATAGACAACATTAAATAAATATGAGCTTAAAAATATGTGAACTTATTAAGTGGGGGGGGGGAATCACTCTTGAGTTAGCAGCGGCAGTATATGTTTCAGAGACAAGAGGCAGGGACAACAGGTAAGGTCTGTTGCATGTGTCATGGGTTTATTCACAATAAAGCATTTTCCACACTTCCACCTGCCGGCTCAGGCCCCCTCCCCCCATCTCTGGGCCCCCAAATAAATGCCAGTAGTACATGCACGTCGTGTCCACACATGTGCGCCGGGGGGACCCGGAGATTAGTAACCCAGTGGGCCCCCCCATGTTCAATCTGACCCTGCATACATGGGCTGATAAGCTGCAGACTTGACAGCTTTTATGGGCCAGTATATGTGGCAAATTCACTATTGGCTGAAAATGCGCTAGCTGCGGCTTCCCGAACTTCCCCAGGCATAGTTTTGCCAGGGCTGCTCAAATTCACTAAAGTCCGAAAGGTAGCGAAGTTGCGCTAGCGTTAATTCGTCAGGGAAATCAAAGTTACAATAGTGATGCCTAATTTGCATACGGCGCCAAATTATAGTACAATGGACGTATATGTAGCAGCAAATACATTACACTACACAAGCCTGGGAAACCTTCATAAAATAAAATAGACTTGTTATTTTGCCCTATACATGTGACCACTGTTTAGTTTAGGTGCCATATGTTAGGAAATGTAGGGGGGAAGGAGGGTACCCCTTAAAAAATTACGATCTTTTTCAGCCTATCACCCTTAAAAAAGTAAAAGACGCCAGTGTTTTTTGGGACTTAGAAAAAATGTCAACTTTTTTTGAAGCAATCCCTATCTACTCTATTGCACTTCACCTGGTCTGAGGTGGCGAAGGCAAGTCTGGCACAAGAGGTAACGTTCAGCAAAATCTGCAAGTTAGTGAATTAGCGTAGTTACGTTCCTTCGCCATATCGCAACTTAGCCTGGCGTTAGGGTGCGAAGTAGCGCTAGAATATGTCTACTTCCGTAGCGAATTTACACTAGCACCCATTAGTAAATCGCGAAGTGGCAAAATGACATCACGCTGGCGATTTTCGCTAGCGTTAGCCACTTCGCCCTTTAGTAAATTTGCCCCTATGGCCTGGCCACTTTTAGAGAGCAAGTAACGTTGCTCAGCCATCTAGATCTGTAGGTCTTAAAAACAGATTAGTAACTAGTAATAAATAGATGTATAGCTGTAGTGAATTACAACAGATTTGCTCATTAGTGATGGGCGAATTTATTCGCCAGGCGCGAATTCACGGCGAATTTGCGCGTTTCGCCGCCAGCGAATAAATTCGTGAAACTCCCGCGAAAATTCGCGTCAAAAATTCGCCTGCGTCAAAAAAATTTTTTTCGAAAAATGGGCGCCGGCGTCAAAAACGAGCACCGGGGTCAAAAACGAGACGCCGGCGCCGTTTCGCAAATTTTTCGTCGTTTCGCGAATTTCGCGCGAAATTCGCAAATTTTTCGGCAAAGCGAAACGGCGCAAATTCGCCCATCACTATTGCTCATGGGCAGTATCCCATGATAGCCAGATGACTAATCCTGCACTACCTAAGGGCCTCTTGTAGACAGAAAGCAAACATAACAATCTAGAGCGGTAAAGGGAAAGTGTAACTTCTTAAACAGAAAGGTAAGCTTGATGCTGCACCAACATTATGTGGAATTAATTGGAATTGTTTTATATTTGCTTTATTAAACAATATCTAGTGTAATCAACATGCAGGTTTATATAATTTCTTCTCCTTCAGTCCTCATCATACTTTTTTACAAAGTTAAATCCCCTTTCATTTCACTTTTTTTTTCACTTCTTCAGACATAACAAAGGAAAAAAAGACACAGCCCAGCGATTGGCTTGTCAGTGCACTGACTATTTCAAAGGCTCTGGTATATTTATGAGTAAATGTATGCACATCTTTAAGAAGAATATTCAGATGCAAAACCTGACAGCTAAATACTATGGCTTCCAGTTTAACTACAGTCTTTTGTCAATAAGGGAATGTTTAAGTTGTTAAGTATAATAGCAAAATTACTGGCTTTCTTAAGTCATTCATCATAGTCGAAATAAATAAATATGTTAAAATAATCAGAGGGAAAAAATAGCTTTAACTTATGAAAAGATCAGAGCGAAAAGATGGTAGACACTGTTGTTGTTTTGATGTAAAGGGAGAGCACAGGAGACAAAGTTTCTATCTGTCTCTCTCCCTCTCATGTTAAGTATATTCAAATGCTCTGAGACTTCAGAGTTTAGCCAGTCACTGTTCTGTTCAAATACATGTCAATTAAAAAAAAAAAAAGCTACACTATGCTTAGAAATTCCCTGTGAAGACAACTTTCCACTTTGTGGTAACTGAAAAAAAAATCTCATCGCCGTTTAAAACTCTCCTTGTGAATTCTTTTTCATATTAATGCGAAGCACAGAGGAATAAAAAATGGAACCCTGTGCAGTGATGCAAACCAAGTGGTAAATCTTAGACCTGAGAAAATGAACAGGAACATCTGTTTTGGGGTCCACATAGATGACTTGGCCTGGGAATACAGCTGAAGTGGCCTGCTGCACAGTGATGCTGAAATTTAATAAACACGCTCGGTTATTCTATACAGATTTAAATAAAGAAAAAGGCACTTAAAAGACTATTTTACATGTCTTTTTTATTAAGAAAATAAAACAAATGAAATCTAGTATGGCGAGCAGTGGAATCGAGATAAAAGAAATATGAACTAAATCAAGTAGAAAGAATCAGTGGTTGAGAACTATATTAATAAGCCAAACTTGATCATTTCATGTTCCAACAGATAAATGTATTTTAGGGCTTCTCTGAATAGCGAACAAGAATGGGTCCCCATTAAACCGATTTAGTGACCAAACACTAATGCATCATTATTTTATTTTAGTAACACAATGTTCCCCTGCATATGTCCTGTTGTCGGACCACATAATGTGTCACTGAAAGTTACGGTCTCCAGAGCAAGATATGACATTGCTGGAATTACAACAATGGAAAGCACACATTTAAGCATGGTTCTGATTCTAAACATTTGGCAAAAAACAACTATTTGACTACAAGCATGGTTTTCATTTACTTTTAAAATAAAGTTTTTGAAGAAGGAACAGCAATGCTTATGTGTGTTTGTCAGTGTGTGAATGTGAGTTTGTGCACTAGCATGCACATTAGCTGAAGTCCAAAATGTGTGCGCCCTATTTTACCTTGTGTTAAAGGAGAGTTTTAATGCCTGACGAAGGGGCCTTGGTGCTCCGAAAGCTTGCAATGTATTTATTTTTATTGTTAGCTAACATAGTTATCACTTCTACAATGCTTTTTGTATTTGTTTGTTTTTTTATTTGTTACCTTGTGTTAAAGGAACAGTAACACCAAAAAATTAAAGTGTTTTAAAGGACTAATAACATTAAAAAAAATTTTTAAAAAAATTGTATATAACGAAACAAAACCACCAAGACAGATTTAACTTTAAAATCGGAAAGCCTTTATTAAGAAATAACTTACAAAAACTCTGCTTCTGCTCCTCTTCAGAAAAGGCGACAGGGCGACGATCCATCGTGCAGCGCTGGATTTCTTCTCCCTGGCTAATCGTCCAATGTATTGTCTACTGACAGCATGTGAAGGAGCTGGGAAGAGCAACAAGGGGCATTAAGCCGTCTGAGGCACGGTGACACCAACTAGCCATTGGTTGGGCCACAGACCAATGGCTATATTTAATGTACTGGCCTATTAGCAAATTGTCAAAGTGCCTGAAAGTGGTAACACTGGCGAATCATCGCCTGCGTTAGTCACTTCAGCCTTTAGTAAATCTGCCCCATAGTAGATAACAATAAGTTCTGAAGAATCCTATTGTATACTACAGAGTTTATCTGTTATATTGCTGTCTATCCGGTGCCTTTTTTTCTTTCTCAGCTTTGAATGGCTGCCCCATGGCTACACAGCAGCTTGTTTATATAAACTATTATGGTGTTTCTGAAGCAAACACACCAGTATTACTAGTGCAGGGCAACAGTACATTATATTTTCATTACTTTAGGACACTTTAATTATTTGGTGTTAGTGTTAGTGTTGAATGAAAAGTCATTGTGGATGTTCCAAATTAACTGTAAAAGCAACAACAAAGGCAGTTTTTATTCCTCCTTCTGGGAAGAATCATGTAAAAGTAGCCTGTGCTGCTGTTATTTCCATAAATTATAAGCATCACTGCTTCAACAAATATACAGTAGCATGTGCAGTAGTTGCATCCCAAAACCTTGTGGGAAAGAAGGGATGTTACATACCCAGATTTTTAGGTTCCGTTTTGGGAGCATGGGTACTTTTCCTAAGCATGGAATCTAGATAAGTGTGTAAGGGGCCGATTCACGAATTTCGGGTGAAGGGTTCGAATAAAAAAAATCGAATTTCGAAGTATTTTTTGGGTACTTCGACCATCGAATTGGTTAAATTCGATCGAATTCGATCGAATTCGAACGATTCGAACGATTACAAGTAAAAATCGTTCGACTATTCGACCATTCGATAGTCGAAGTACTGTCCCTTTAAAAAAAACTTCGACCCCCTACTTCGGCAGATAAAAGCTACCGAAGTCAATGTTAGCCTATGGGGAAGGTCCCCATAGGCTTGCCTGGGATTTTTTGATCGAAGGATTTTCCTTCGATCGTTGGATTTAAATCCTTCGAATCGTTCGATTCGAAGGATTTAATCGTTCGATCGATCGATCGCAGGATTTGCACAAAATCGTTCGACTTCGATATTCGAAGTCGTACGATTTTAGTTCCCTGTCGAATATCGAGGGTTAATTAACCCTCGATATTCGACCATTCGTGAATCGGCCCCTGTGTGTTAATCTGGGTCTGATATTGTTTAACCAAATAAGAAAAATGTAATAACCCTTCCAGTTTTTTTGTATGATTTTTAAATTTTTCAAAAGTTTGTTTTAAATAATGTCTCTAACCAGGTTGGATGCAGGTTGAGAGTGTTGCTCCATTAAATAACGGTACCAGTATGGTTGTAACACATACAGAAAAGGCAAATGCGCTAAATCAGATCTTTTCATCAGTGTATACAATATAGTGGCTGATTCAGGATATGATTCATAAAGCTTTAATGAAAATTAATGTAAACAAGGCTCCAGGGCCTGATGGCATACACCCCCGGGTTCTAAGAGAGCTTAGTTCAGTTTTAGACCAGCTCCTATTTTTGATTTTCTCAGATTCACTTTCATCTGGTATGGTGCCTATGGACTGGCTACAGGATCGGGTATAGAGGGTGCTTGTTAATGGTACACACTCTACTTGGAGTAAGGTTCTTAGTGGGGTCCCTGAGGACCAGGTATTGGGTCCACTTTTATTTAACTTGTTCATTAATGACTAAGGGGAGGGTAATGTAAGTAATGTATCAGTGTTTGCAGATGACACAAAACTATCCAGCCCAATCAATTCCATCCCGGATGTGGTATCCTTGCAATACGATCTTGACAAACTGGCAATCTGGGCAGCTAAGTGGCAAATGAGATTCAATGTTGACACTTAATGGGACTGCACTAGGCAAATCCATTATGGAAAAGGACCATGGAGTCCTTGTAGATGATAAACTTGGCTGTAGCAAACAATGCCAGTCAGCAGCATCAAGGGCAAATAAGGTCTTGAGCTGTATTAAAAGGGGCATAGAGTCACGGGAGGAGGGGGTCATTCTTCCACTGAATAGAGCGCTGGTAAGGCCCCATCTAGAATATTCCGTACAGTTTTGGTCTCCATCACTCAAACAGGACATTATTGTATTAGAGAGGGTACAGAGAAGGGCAACTAAGCTGGTAAAAGGTATGGGAATTATTAGCTATGAGGAAAGACTGGCCAAAGTGGGGATGTTCACGCTGGAGAAGAGGTGTTTAAGGGGTGATATGATGACTATGTATAAATATATAAGGGGATCATATAATAATCTCTCTAGTGCTTTATTTACCAGTAGGTCTTTCCAGAGGTCACCCATTCTGATTATAAGAAAAAAGGTTCTGCCTAAATATTCGGAAGGGTTTTTTTTACAGTGAGAGCTGTGAAGATGTGGAATTGTCTCCCTGAATCAGTGGTACAGGCTGATACATTAGATAGCTTTAAGTAGGGGTTGGTTGGCTTTTTAGCAAGTGAGGGAATACAGGGTTATGGGAGATAGCTCATAGTCCAAGTTGATCCAGGGACTAGTCCGATTGCCATTTTGGAGTCAGGAAGGAATTTTTCCCAATGTGAGGCAAATTGGAGAGGCTGCAGATGTTTTTTTTTCCCTTACAACTGGCAGTTAGGCAGATTAAAAAAAAAAACTTGATGGACGTGTGTCTTTTTGCAACCTTACTTGTTAATGAGATAAAAAGAGTACTAACAAAGGCCAATGACATCTAAGTAACCCACCAGCACCAGTACAGAGATGAAAGCTATACATTCTGTCCAGGTTTAAGCAATATTACTTATACTTGGTGTTACAATAGCTGCCAAGCAGAATTGCAGTCATAAGTATATGGAAGCAGACATACTTGCGTAGGAGGCTGCCTATTCAACCAGTATATAATTAAATATTTTGTTAATAAGACAGGCTTGGGAAAGAAAAAAAAAACAAATAATCCATCACATGCCATTGGCCCTCAATAAAGCCACATTTTCAGCAGCATACATTATTATATGTATCATTATGTGTGTTATATTATGTTCGTAAAAGCTCAGGACAATTTGAATGCTTATGCTTTATCCAATGTGACTTCTGGAATAATTGCTGTACAATACATTTATGGCTTTGTGATAAGTTACGTGTGAAAAGTTTTTCTGTATTAATATTTATTCTCAGATATATTGCTTAGTGTTTTCTATTGTGTATTCTATACATAAACATGTTGAAAGTTTGAAGGCCTATGATATGATATATAATATGTCAGAACATATTAAAAGTTTATTATTAAATATTAGTGATGGGCAAATTTCTCCCCTTTTCATTTTGGCACCAATTCCCACGCCAGCGACAATTCTGACACGCATTAGTTAATGGGCACCTATTAATTGTCGCCAGGGTCGGAATTGTCACAGGCATCAGAATTGACGCTGGCGTCAAAAACCAGAAATTTGCCACAAATTCGAGCCTGCTAAATAAATTCGCCCATCGCTATTAAAGATATGTTATCCAGAAATCACAGACATACAGCACTGCTGGTTCTTACTCACTAAACAATAAGAAAACATGTTGGGTTTTGAGTTGCTAATGAAGTTCATGGATGCAACACAACCAGAGACAAGAGAACAGAGCATGGAACTGGTAGGTACAACATGGACATAATTACTGATCAAATTAAGCTCCTAAACTCTGTTGCATTTCCACATACAAATGAAGAAAATGTCAAAGTTAAATACACAGCCATCATTATTAAAAGTGTAGAAATACGCTATGACTGTGGAAGGTTAAATAAAGAAAGAATGTCAAGTTTTCTACAATATTTCCTGGTGTCCATTGCTAGTATTCAGTGTTCCCTAGGATTCTGTGTTCCAGGCCCATTGAAAGAGTTAGCCATAGTACTTAATTATACTTTTTTTTACTCTTTTCAGTACATGGCTTCAACCTTTTAGACCAGGCAAGATCAGATTTCGGATCAAAGGAGCCTTTCTCATTCTCCACAACCAAGTACATGGTCTGAATTTCCACTGAAATGCAGCCAACTGTAATCCATTGCTAAACCACAGAAATATTTTCTTCCCCACTCCAAGATATTATTCATAGCCTAGTTAACCTTCAATAAACAGGACGAGCATTAAATGACCAACTTACAGGCAACAAATATAACTGCTAACATGTCTTTTTTGCGGGTTAAAAATGTTAATACCAAGTACCATTGGTGCAAACACTGTAATGGGAACTTCAGTAAATAAAATAAATACATACATTTACATTGTAATATAGTGATTCAGTGACACAACGATCATGGTAGAATATAAAACATTATACATTAAGGGGCCGATTCACGAAGGGTCGAATATCGAGGGTTAATTAACCCTCGATATTCGACTAGGAACTAAAATCGTTCGACTTCGAATATCGATTTCGAACGATTCGAACGATTTCATTCAATCGAACGATTCGAAGGATTTAAATCCAACGATCGAAGGAAAATCCTTCGATCAAAAAATCCCAGGCAAGCCTATGGGGACCTTCCCCATAGGCTAACATTGACTTCGGTAGCTTTTAGCTGCCGAAGTAGGGGGTCGAAGTTTTTCTTAAAGAGACAGTACTTTCGACTATCGAATGGTCGAATAGTCGAAGGATTATTAGTTCGAATCGTTCGATTTTCGTAGTCGAAGGTCGAAGTAGCCCATTCGATGGTCGAAGTATCCCAAAAAAACTTCGAAATTCGAATTTTTTTAAATTCGAACCCTTCACTCGAATTCAGTGAATCGGCCCCTAAGGGTTAGATTTATCAAGGGTCAAAGTGAATTCGAGGGAATTTTCAAAGTAAAAAAATTCGAAATTCAAAGTAATTTTTTGGATACTTCGACCATCGAATAGGATACTACGACTTCGACTTTGATTGAAGTAAAATCGTTTGAATATTCTACCAAAAACTTTGACTTCAATACTTCGCCAAATTAAACCTGCCGAAGTGCTATGTTAGCCAATGGGGACCTTCTAGAGCATTTTTCTAAGTTTTTGGAAGTTGAAGTAAAAACGTTCGATCTATCGCTAAAATCCTTTGAATCGTTCGATTCGAAGGATTTAATCGTTCGATCAAATAATTTTACTTCGACCACAGGATACCCAATATCGATGAAAAAAACTTCAACTTCTATATGTAAAATCAAAGTATGTCGTACGTTTCAATCGAAAACTGAATTGACCTATTGATTGAAATTGACCTATTCAGCCAAAAAAAATCTTTGATTTTTTGATAAATTTCGAATCAGAATCCTAATTTGCATATGCAAATTATGGTCGGGGAGGGAAATTGCGTGACTTTTTGTCATAAAACCAGGAAGTAAAAAATTTGTCCCCTTCCCACCCATAATTTGCATATGCAAATTAGGATTTGGTTCGGTATTTGGCTGAATCTCTCGCAAAGGATTCGGGGGTTCGGTCGAATCCAAAATAGTGGATTCGGTGCATCCCTAATTAGAAGTTACCTTGGAGTTCCATGACCTGTTTTTATATGGTCATGAAACTCCTCGGTAACTTATAACATCCTTGTATTTTACAAGAGGGGGTACTTTATTCACTATATATATATCATATGTATCACATTAGGAAAGTGAAGAAAAAAGTAGCAGCATCAGCCAGGTGTAGTTTTGCTATGGTCACTTCAAGACAAAATTTCAGGTTTCAGAATTTTAGAAATGTTTCTCTTTTATTGTAGCAGCATGCAGTAGTACTGTTTGCACTAATGAGTCTTCCCCTTTCTACAGTTTCATTAGCTGATTAGATTTTTTGGTTTAGTGACCCTTCAAGCAACCATAGTTTTGGTTAGAGATCTGCATATTGGGGGTAAATATTTATCTCATCCATGTTCTCACCTCCCAACTGGTTACGTACAAGAGAACCAGATTTCATTGGTTCATTTGCCTTAAACAGACTCACAGTAATGACTGAAAAGCACAAAGTATTTCAATTCAGTAAATTCATAATGAAAAGACGTAAATGGTTTTATTATTCGCTAGTTCAATTGGAACAGATTTTTCTGCTCTGACATCTTTGAGCCAACATGACATCTAATGATTGTGGTTTGCAGAACTTCTGCAACACTTGAAAGGAAACAATTTTGGTTCATTAACTATGCTCAGGGCAAAAAAACAATAACAATAAAAATGACTGTAACAGAAATCAGTCACAAACATTTCTCTGTACATGGGAGATACCCGGGCTTTGTAATTTGATGTAGTGTTTGTTGCGATGATTTTACATGGTCATTTTTTTTAGCGAAACGAATAACGCTTAAGTAAATGTGCATCCGTATTATTTTCATTTGCATCAGTAAAATAAATAACGAATGCGGGAAAGTTCAGCAGATGCTCCGGCTGCTGCAAACTGTTATGGAGAATGAATTTGGTATTGTTATTAAAGAGATACTGACATCAGAAAAGAATCTTTTTTTATTATCTATCATAACATTGTTTTTGAATTTGTTTTATCATTTTGCCAAAGGTTGCCTTCGCCACCATAGACCAGGCGAAGTGCATTAAAGTAGCTGGATCTGTCATCTTCTGTCACTTACATTATATTCTGTGTGCCAAAAATGCATCAAGGTCCAAAAGACGCTGGCGACTTTTTCCTTTTTTCAGCCTGATTGCCTGCAAAAACGTAAACTTATATTTGGGTAACTGGTTTTCCCCATACATTTGCAAACATATGGAACATTAAGGGGCCCATTTACTTAGCTCGAGTGAAGGAATAGAGGGAAAAAAACTTCTAAATTTTTTGGCTATTTCGACCATCGAATGGGCTACTTCGACCTTCAACTACAACTTCGAATCACACGATTCGAACTAGAAATCGTTCAACTATTCGACCATTCGATAGTCGAAGTACTGTCTCTTTAAAAAAAAACTTCGACCCCCTAGTTAGCCACCTAAAAGCTACCGAAATAGCTTAGCTATCTTTTTTTGGTCGAACAAAAATCGTTCGATCGAACGAATAGCGCTAAATCCTTTGACTTCGATATTTGAAGTCGAAGGATTTAAATTCGACAGTCGAATATCGAGAGTTAATTAACCCTCGATATTCAACCTTAAGTCAATTTGCCCCTAATTTTACAGTAGGCACATGTGAAGGGTATTAGAATAACTCTATTGTCTTTATTAAGGTTCCCTGGACATGTGTTTTAAAAAGTGTAACTTGTAAGTTTATGAACCAACATTTCGCTAGGCAGAAATGAATTCACATTGCCAAAGTAACGCTAGCGAAAAGTCACCAGCATTCGGCACCCACAATGAAACTCAACATCTCAGTGAAATAACTGAGCGAATTTTCACCTGGCGAAGTGTTGTGCTGGGTGCGAAGTTGACGCTGGCGAATTAGTAAATCTGCCCCTAAGGGGTATATTTATCATACAGTAAAGTTAAAGCTCACAACAGTCCTCTAGATTGGAATTCTCCATTCATTTCTATGGGATTTTGAAAGGCGTATTTATCAAAGGATGAACTTTCACTTTCACCCATTGATAAATACTCTTTTTAAAAAGCCCATAGAAATGAATGGAGAGTGGAGGAATTTCGCTCTAGAGGACTGTGGTGATCTTTAACTTCAGAGCTTGATAAATATACCCCTAAGATTCATGGGGTATATTCAAAGGAACTCCTGACTATAAATATATTCTGTTTTCTAAGTTTTTTTCTAAAGTTAACTAGAGCCAATGGGGCAAATTTACTAAGCACCAAAAATTCGCCAGCGATCGCTTTGCAGGAAGTGCAACACATTGCCAGGCGAAAATTCGCTCACACAATGCTAATTCACTAACATGTGAAGTTGCGTCCAGGGCGCCAAACACGGTCGAAGTTGCACTGGCATTAATTCGGCAAGCAGAGTGAAGTTACGCTAGCGTTGGCTAATTTACATACGGCAGGAAGTTAAAGTTGAATGGACGTATATGTTGCAGCAAATACATTACATCACACAAGCCCAGGGAACCTTAATAAAATAAAATAGAGTTGTTATATTGCCTTACACTCTATAGTTTATGTGCTATATGTTAGGAAATGTAGGGGGAAACCCGGTTTTTTGGACTTAGGAAATTTTTCAACAAAAGTTTGAGGAACTCCTATTTACTCTATTGCACTTTGCATGGTCTGAGGTGGCGCAAGAGGTAACGTGCAGTCAAATCTGCATCTTAGTGAATTTGCTCAGGTACATCCCTTTGCCAGAGCGCAACTTTGCCTGCCGATTGAATGCAAATGAACGCCAGCGTCAGTCTCTTTCGCTAGCGAAGTTACGCCTGCGCCCGTTAGTAAATCTGTGAAGTACCGAAATTACGTCATGTTGGCAAATTTTCGCCAGCATTAGTCGCTTTGCCCTTTAGTAAATTTGCCCCAATGAATGTTCTTACAAAAGTATGTTATCCATCAACCTTGTTAGCTTACAACACTTTACCTGAATGAGTTTAGCTCTGGTCAATGCTCTGCAGCCTCTGTTCCTATGATAATATAGAGATGACTGATAAGTTTGATTTTTGACATGCTTAAACAGTGAATATGAAAGAGAATGACATTTTGAAGCTGATCTGGGATTTTACAGTATTAAAGTATTACCAAAGGAACCCAGAAAAAGTGATGGCAGTTAGATTACCAGGAATAAAATATGTAATATATATTTAAAAATGCAACCTTATTTTAAACTTTATATTAGGAAAATGCTTATGCTATGACTTTTTTTATTTCCATACCAACAAATATTCTTGACAATTTGATGCCGGTTAAAACCCGTGGGAATCACTAATTTATCAGAAGTTCTGCAGACTAAATAGCTTAAAGCAATTATTGAGACTAATTGTAATATTTTATATTAATGCCTCTGCTTTAATTGGCTGTAAGAAACACATTGCCCATGTTTGTTCAGTACACAGATAAAATATGATTTCTTAAAAACTGTAATAAAATATAAGCCATGGAAAGGGAAGATTTGAGATATTAATAAGATTTGTGTTTATTCTATTTCAGCTCTCCCTTTCATTGTACTCACCTTCTCTAGTTTACGAAGAAAGAAATCACCAGTGCATTTGAAATCTATATCCTGGCAGTCAGAGGGGCTCATTTATTAACTTTGTACAGCGCATGAAAGATTCGAACAATGAACATATTTGCCCTGCACTTTTTTCTATTTATAAAGCTCGACAAGTGGATTTAGGGGGTTATCTATCAAAGTCCGAATTTATCTCAATATTTTCTGCTAAAAACTCAGATCAAATCTGCTCGGTTTTTTACGCTTTTTTATTATTACATTTCCCCGAGAATTTGCTTTGTGAAGACTATCACCATTCTATTTGGATTTTTCATCCGATTTTCACGATTCTTTTAGAATTTCTACCTGAAAACTTTGGTGTATTGCATGAAATCCAGCGCACCTCAAAAAATCATTGGAGCTTCTCCCATTGACTTATATGCAACCCTTGACAGGTCTGAGATGCCGGATTTTCAGATTCTGTCTTTTCCATCCTCAGGGTTTAATAAATTCGAAAAAATGTGTGATTTTTTTTAAAAGTCAGATTTTATTAAAATTTTTCGGGATTTTTACATTCAGAGTTTAGTAAATAACCCCCTTCATGTGCAGGCATAATTGTGGATTTTGCAAATTTTTTTGCAAAGAAGGGTAAAGCAGTGCAAAATGTAGGCGTTTAGGGGGTAAACATGCACAAATCACCTTAATGTAAATAAATATGCGCTGCACAAACTTTATTTGACTATTTGAATACTGTCAATGAGAGGTTCCACTAATTGCTTTGAAATAATCATGAACTCATAGATTTGCTATTTCATGCACTATACAGTGACGGCTTCACACACATCGTAACACTTCCCCAGGTGAAAATTTGCTGGGACAACGCTAATTTACTGAAATGCAACGTTTCGTCCTCGCCGATGGACGCTGGCGAATTTTTGCTAGCGTTACTTCGCCAATGTGAGCAAATCAAAGTGAAGATGCGCTAGCCGCTAGTGTTTAATTCTGCCTAGCAAATTCATTAGAGGTCTTGCACTCAGGCTAATTTGCATACAGCAGGAAATTTAAAGTTGAATGGACCTCTTTCTGTTACATGTTGCATCTAATACATTACGTTGACACTGATAATTAAATAATTTGCTGCTTATCACCAATGACAAGTCAACCACTGATGAAAAAAATCCAGCAAACCCAGAAGTATGCCTACTGTATACCTACCTAGCTCACTGTTAACGTGAGGCTTGTCATGTCATAATGAAAGCAAATGTATAATCAATCAGTATTAAAAACGTTTCACTATGGATACCCGTTGTCATTTGGGTCCTGAAAGTATTAAAAAGGTAATTTTTTTCTTTTGATTGGTTAAATTCTTCTTCAATGCTTATATGCAGTGTCGGACTGGCCCACCGGGATACCAGGAAAACTCCCAGGTGTTAGCCCTCTTGCTTCTAACCATATGGCGAATTTCCTGGCAATTTCCTATTTCTTTATGGGAAAAATATCCATAATAATGGAAGAATATAGTAAGTAGATATCGGGAGAGGAGGAATAATAATTTGGAAAGTGGGCCCACGATCTAAGGTTTTCTGGTGAGCCCCTGGAACCCCAGTCCGACATTGCTTATATGTGCTGAAAAGCCAACAAATCCTTTCTAAGCTAATGACATACAACACATTTGTTAGTGGGGCATGAGCCAAAACAATGTGACTTATAGCTTCCAGAATTTGACTGATAGGGTTAATTATGAATTATTATAAATTATGTGCTTTGCAAAATATATCTCCCTTCAGCAAGCAACAGATTTAAAGCTTTCCAAAGCCAATGCAACATTTTACTATTTCACAATGGTTTTCTTATTCACTTAGCTAGTTCATGATTTGGCCTGTCTTGGAATTTTATCAAGTTCCTTGTGCCTTGCACTGCATTAGTCATACATGTGGACATCCTTATAAAGCATGGAAAGAGAGAGAATGGATAAGGTAAATAAGAGATGCAAATCTCAGAGGAAAGAAATACTTCAAATCTCTGATAGTTTAAAGGGATATTCTTTACATTTATCAGGATCTCATTAATAATATCTATATGATAAGGCTTGTATTGCCATGCCTATCTGTTTAGGTCTGTGTCCCGAGGTTTTACATCTGCGTTCTTGACATACTGACTGCATGGTAATTCCTCTTTTGGAATGCACAGGAATATCTGATAACTGTCGGAAAATATCTGAGAACTATTCGAGTGCTTTTTCCACTAAGTCAAATCTCATTAAAGTTCAAAAGATAAGAACATCATGGGTGTAACTATTTACAGGGAAAAAATAAAAATTTCAGTTTTTAGTACATATTTATAATCCGGTAAATGTAAAATATAATCCAAGGTTGGACTTTAGTGTTGACATTAGAAACCCAAATGGATTTTCAAGACGTCCTTTAAGAAGCAACTGTTGGATTTCTTCCCTCTTGCAAAAAATAGTAAATGTAGCATGCAAAGACTTGGCATTGTGCTAATTCCAGCCATTACTTCTTTTCTGGAAAAGTTCTGTAGGGCAAGCCAGTGTGTGAATGGTTACAAAAAACCCTCAATGATCTGGAGTACAAAGTAGATCGATCAAAAAATGAAAATGTAAAGACAGTCACCTATACTGTTTGAATGTAGAGACGTCTCATTCAAACAATGGAACAATAGGACAACTAAGAACCAATCCTGTAAACTGTATAAAAACATAATATATAATGGGAAGATGAATGCACACAAAATCGTACTGTGAATCATTACAAAAATACACAATAAGGGGCAAATTTACTTTAGGTCGAATATGGAGGGTTAATTAACCCTCCATATTCGAGTGTCGAAGTTAAATCCTTCGATTTAGCGCTATTCGTTCGACCGAACGATCAAACGAAAAATCGTTAGATTCGAAGGATTTTAATCCATCGATCGACCGATTTTTGTTCGACCAAAAAAACATAGCTAAGCCTATGGGGACCTTCCCCATAGGCTAACATTGACTTCGGTAGCTTTTAGATAGCGAACTAGGGGGTTGAAGTTTTTTTTTAAAGAGACAGTACTTCGACTATCGAATGGTCGAATAGTCGAACGATTTTTAGTTCGAAACGTTTGATTCGAAATTGTAGTCGAAGGTCGAAGTAGCCCATTCGATGGTAGAAATAGCCAAAAAAATCATTCGAAATTCAAACTTTTTTTTCCTCTATTCCTTCACTCGAGCTAAGTTAATGGGCCCCTAAAAAATTAAGTATGATATGGTGCCCCAATAACACAGGCATTCATCACAAAGCAAAGGATACTCATATATACAGCTAATGGGGGGAAATGGGGTAGTATTCACCAACCTGTATAGCTTGCTGGTACCTATCCGGATAAGGGTCCCGGGAAGTAAAGATCTGAATGAGATCGTTTTGCTCCTGCTCTTTGCTCCAGGTGCTGCAGCATTTAGATGATCTGCATGGCTGTGGCCTGGAGTATTTCTAGGCAAGCATTCCAGTTGGGCCAATGTTTATATTAAAGTTATGCATCCTGGGCTCTAAGTCTCTTTATTGTATTCATCAGGTTATATATATATATATATATATATATATATATATATATATATATATATATATATATATATATAGAGTCGAAGTCCTAACGCACACCATCCGTCATGGGTTTAGAGGACACATACCTGGGTGCTGCCCTAAAAAAGCTGCGTTATTCATAGTCCAATGATAAGGGTGCACACCAGGATTTTGTAGATTAAAACTTCATGTTTATTAAATAAATTTAAAACAGGAACCGGCCAACGTTTCGGTCTCTCTCTAAGACCTTTATCAAGACCCTGTTCACATAAAACATCAGAGTTTAAATACCTAAAAACAAACTCAAAAACAGTTGCAAGAAATGTGGGCCCGTTTCAAGGACCGGGGCTATCCAGACAAGGTATTAAATGAGGCCTTATCGATAGCACAGAACAGAATAAGTGATGCAGGCAAGGCTAAAAGAACAAAACCGAAACTTGTCTTTACTACTACTTTTAATGCAAATACCAACATAACTAACAGGATAGTGAGGGACCATTGGAAAATCATAGAGGCAGATTCTGATCTGCATAAGGTGACATGTGGTCCACCAATGATGTGCTATAAAAGAGGCACTAATCTCAGAGATCTGCTCGTCAAGAGCGATCCTATTGAATGTTACACAAAGAAACCTAGTGGTTGGTTAAGTGAATTAAAGCTAGGCTGCTTTCGCTGTCCATGTTGCACCTCATGTAGGTTCATGTCCCCAGGTAATTCGTTTCTTCATCCACAATCTGGCAAACATCTATCGATTAGACATCACATCACTTGCACCACTACACATGTGGTTTATTTAATTACCTGTCCTTGCGGTCTTGCTTATGTGGGGAAAACAGATCAGACATTGAGATTGCGGATGGACGGACACCGTTCCGCCATTAGTACAGATTTTAGAGATGGCACAACTAATAAACCAGTTGCCAAGAATTTTTTGGAAATGAATCATAGACTGCCCACTTTTAAATACATAGCTATAGACCATATTCCGCCTTTGAAACGTGGGGGAGATAGATCCAGGATATTATTACAACGTGAAGCATTTTGGATACGTAAACTTAATACCATAGCCCCTATGGGCCTGAATGAACATTGTTCTTATTTATGTATTCTTGAGCAACGTTAAATGTTCAGTTAACAATGTTATAAATATCCCAATATGTATCAGCTTTCTATGTATGTTCAAATGTATCACCATTAAGATACAATGTTTTGGTACAGACTTGACACAATGTTTTTATCTTTCTGCTCTTTTGGTGCAGGTGTTTCCTTTGTCACGTGATTGTATGGGCGTGCACTAATGGGTGAGTCATGTTTTTAGGTATTTAAACTCTGATGTTTTATGTGAACAGGGTCTTGATAAAGGTCTTAGAGAGAGACCGAAACGTTGGCCGGTTCCTGTTTTAAATTTATTTAATAAACATGAAGTTTTAATCTACAAAATCCTGGTGTGCACCCTTATCATTGGACTATATATATATATATAAGGTGAGTAGGACCAGTGGCCTTGGTGCTGCCCAGGTAAAAGTAGGTATTTTCCCTGTTGTGAAGTTTTCTATCTATTGTCAGGTCATGTTCCTTCTAGACTATGGACTTTTTAACATTTTGAACACTATAAGGGAGAGATAGGAAATGATTAGGAAGGCTGTGGTCAGCCAGAGTGAGATGGGTTGATGGGCATTACTGTATCCTGCTACACTAGGAGACCCATATCTCCTGTTAAAAGACAACAGTAATAAAAGCTTGTAAAGTTGCAAAGATTTCATGAGATCAAAGTTTACTTGCCCTGGATGCATATTTTGAAGCACTTGCACAAGTATTCCCTAAGGTTAGGTTCTCACCTTACCCTATGGCAAAAAGCAACCCTGACTAGACCACCATGTAGAAGAGAAAAATGAATGATGAAAGGTAGGCTTGGTGGTAGACAAAGCATCCTACAGGCCAAGATCAAAACAGTGCAGCAGCAGTTAATAGAGTTTTCACTAAATAATAATATATTTCTCTTTTCTAACTGTTTAATGTATGACTGACTTGTTTGAATGAATTGACTCCTGAAACAGCTTAAATGCATGGTAGAGCCTTGCAACTTGTTTCTGCTTCAATGTTGTTGCACTAATGTTGCAATATATGTAAAATGTTTGGGTGCTAAAGATTACCAACAATTTTGATGCCTTACATTTGAAAAACTGGTTTTTCTGGCAATATTTGACAAGTAATCCTAAAATAATGGCATTGGCAAGAATAAATATATTATTAGTAGTCAAGGCAGTTTGAGGTGATTTGCTCTGGGAAAATGCATAGATAATTGTATAACCAAACGCAAACAACTTCATCATAATGACTATTATTAACATTCATTATATAGTTAATTTGCCTTGCCCTGAGCTTTGCTTGGTATCTGAATGTGCACAATATCATTTCATCATTTTTTATGATGCCACTCATTATATATGATGTCCATACTTCTAAAGTTTAACAATCTTGTTCAAATAACTAAGTAGGCACAACAACTGTTAAAGACTTGGGGGCACATTTACTTAGGGTCGAATATCGAGGGTTAATTAAACCTCAATATTCGACCGTCGAAGCAAAATCCTACGACTTTGAATATCGAAGTCGAAGGATTTACCGCATTTCCTTCGTTAGTACGATCGAAGGAAAAATCATTCGATGGAACAATTAAATCCTTTGAATCAAATGATTCGAAGGATCTTAATCCATCGATCGAACGATTTTCCTTCAATCCCAAGTTCTTAGGAAAGCTTATGGGGACCTTCCCCATAGGCTAACATTGGTGCTCGGTAGGTTATAGGTGGCAAAGTAGGTGGTCGAAGTTTTTTTTAAAGAGACAGTACTTCGACTATGGAATGGTCGAATGGTCGAATAGTCGAACGATTTTTAGTTGGAATCGTTCGATTCAAAGTCGTAGTTGAAGGCCGAAGTAGCCAATTCGATGGTTTAAGTAGCCAAAAAAAATGTATTTTATTAAGTATATTTTATTCTATTCCTTCACTCAAGCTAAGTTAATGTGCCCCTTAGAGTTTATATCAACCCTGTAAACATCATACACTGGCAATAGTCAATTTTTAACAAGGGTATTACTGGGACCCCCCCCCAAACAATGCAATAGGTACAGGCTAAACTAAAGCAAAAAAGTTGATTATACAACACAGTGGGGCACATTTACTAAGCTCGAGTGAAGGATTCGAAGTAAAAAAACTTTGAATTTCGAAGGTTTTTTTTGGGTACTTCGACCATCGAATAGGCTACTTCAACCTTCGACTACGACTTTGACTTCAATTCTAACGATTCAAGCTAAAAATCGTTCGACTATTCGACCATTCGATAGTCGAAGTACTGTCTCTTTAAAAAAAACGTTGACTACCTACTTTAAACCTACCAAGCTTCAATGTTAGCCTATGGGGACCTTCCCCATAAGCTTTTTTTGATCGAAGGAAAATCCTTAGATCGATGGATTAAAATCCTTCGAATCCTTCGGTTCGAAGGATTTAATTGTTCGATCGAACGATTCTTCCTTCAATCGTTCGATCAAAGTATTTGCGGTAAATCCTTCAACTTCGATATTCGAAGTCGAAGGATTTTACTTCGATGGTCGAATATCGAGGGCTAATTAACCCTCGATATTCGACCTTTAGTAAATGTGCCCCAGTGTGTTAGTCAGTATAAAAAAAAGACATAATTTAATTTATGAAACAAATACTTATAGTTATGCAAATGTATTTGTTCACCTTCAGTTGGAGCATTATATTGCATAGTTCTTTAATAAATTATTATTATTATTGTATGGATATACTACACAAAAGCCATAAATATCCTGTAGAAAATATAGAAAATAAAGTAGCCCCTATTGTAAAATATAAGGATTTTATGAGTCTCTGAGGTGTCCTATGGCCAAAGGCCAAGAGCTTTTATACAGATTATGGAACTCAGAAGTGAGTATCCTTATATTTTTCTACAGGGGCTACTTTATTTATAATAATACACAAGTTTCAGTGAATCATTTGACAGAAATAACATCGCTAAGCTCTTATTATAGCCCATGACATCACTAAGCATTGTTTATAAGGATATCATTTGCAGGATTTTCATGGCTCACGTGTACTATATTCTTATAATACACAAGATCCATGAATAGCCTGTAAATGATATCCTTATACACGGTGAGTTCTGATGTCATCAGTTATAAACAGTGAGTTCTGATGTAATTTCTGTCACATGACTCACTGAAACTTGTGTATTATAATAAATAAAGTACCCCCAGTTGCAAAATATGAGGATATTAGAAGTAACCTCGGAGTTCCATGACCTGTATAAAAACACTCGGCCTTTGGCCTCATATTTTTATATGGTTATGAAACTCGTTCGGCCTTGTGTTTTTATTTGGTCATGAAACTCCTCAATAACTTATAATATTCTTATAATGTACAAGAGGGGGTACTTTATTCACTATATAAACAGCCTCCAACCTTTTATATGGTCATTGAAACATATCTATATTTTACAATAGGGTGTCACGATTGGCACCCTAAATCCAGAACAGGTGCTAAGCTCCCTGGTCACGGTTCTGCTTTCACCTGTAGCAGCCGTCTTTGGCCTTGGGAGGAGCCCTCAGCTATTCAGATGCCACTCGGGAGGAGCCCTCAGTTACTCAGATGCCTCCAGTTCTTATTAAGAGAGGAGCCAAGCAAGAGTTCTGGACGAGCAAGGAGCATGATTGTTTTACCAAGGATTTAGGATGGAAGGCAACAAAACAGAATAGCGTAGTCAGACAGGCCAGGTCAGAACAGGCAGAGTTCACCGAATAGTCAGACAGGCTAGGATCCGGATTGGAGTGCTCAGAATAGTCAGGTTGGCAGGCAAGGATGAGGATTGGAGAATTTGGAATAGTCAGGCAGGGAAGTGTCAGTTTGGCAGAGTTCAGAGTAGTCAAGCAGGCAGGCAAGGGTCAATGCCAGGATTCACAATAGGATTCACGTACAATAACACCCATGAACTAAACAAGTTAGACCTAACAATGGGCAATCGCTTCAAATCCAAAGTCCCTTTAAATACCTTTGAATTTCGCGCCAAAGCGCAATGATGTCATCATGCTGGAGCGGAAAACCCGGAAGTGCGTGCCACACACTCCATAGAGAAACCGGCAGTGCAGGAGGACAGAACCACTTGGCAGGCGGCCCCGCCGGCCACTAGACCACCAGGGAAACCTGTCGTTACATAGGGGTACATTATTAAGTATACAATATTATTATATTTTATTATTATGTAGTACTTTTTACTTCATTCAGAGTTTATAAAAGGTACTGTAGGCATTTCACTCCAACTGGATTAGCACAAAACTGGGTGTTTGACCATGTTACATCCTTAATGTGAGTAGCACATTTTTCACTACTGGTATAAGTACGTTAGGTGAGGCTGTTGTGCAGGACTGGACAGAATACTTACTTGCACAGGTTGTTTAAGCAAACAGACCAGTAGTCACTTAAACTTACCGTAATAGGGGCTAAACCAATATGGGGTATGTGGATTGATTTACATAATGATTCATTCATTGTCTTTAAGCCATATTCTCTGGCCCCTTGCCTTTCTTTTCTGATTTTCTTTTTTATCCTGTTTTCTCTTGTTCTCGTATTGTAATTGTTTGTAGTTTGAAATATTAAAGAATAAAATCTTTTGTAAAAAACGTAATAGGGGCAACAGTGTACTTCACCATATTATGTTCATGTTATTACATAAAACAATAAACCATTTTGTACTGCTAATAATACAATGCAGGACCTGTAGTTTCTCACATATGAAATTGTACCAGATGTATAAGTCAATTAAAAATAACCTGAAAGGGAACATAACATTGGGCTCTTTCCTAATACCAGATTCCTTTGGCAAATTTGTGTAATATGCTCAGAGAAGATCATAAAACTACTTTTGGTTCTTAAAAGGGTTAATGAACTATGCAGGGAGCAAATTATATTATTATGGTTTTTAAACAGTATCCAGTAAGGGGGAAAAAAATCTGTAATTATGTGGTGCGCACCTAATTAAAATGTACCATAGTTGTTGAAATATTTTATTGAAGTCATTTCTTTTTATTTATTTTTTTCAAGGGACAGGTTTACCAGATGATAAAACTTGTCTTGTGGTTTTTGTATCTTTGCCAAAATGCTGTTAGCTAAGTACAGTGGGTGGGGTCAGTCGTGGACATTAAACTCACAGTGAATGCCAGCATTCTTTACTAAGCCCTTATACTGAAGGCTTTAGCCAGGCCTTGTGCCAAATAGTTGAGTCCAAAACAAATAGCCAATGTGGGTGTTTTATGTACAAATATGATTGAGGTTTTGGTTGGGCTGGACGGATAAATCTTGTGAAATTCTGCTAGCTGGAAGTTAATGCAGATTCCAGGTACTTGTTTATTGAAAAGCACTGTAAGGCAATGTAAATGAGCAAGAATAAGGCTGACCTATGAGAGCACCGTGAGCACTTGGGAAATGTAACTTTGTTGAGGTACAACCACTTACTAGAAGGTCAAATCATCATGGGAATATATATATATATATATATATATATATATATATATATATATATATATATATATATATATATATATATATAGTTCTGTGGTTTAACATAGGAAATGTTCAGGTTACACTGCTTTAGGAGCAAAATAGTTTGAACTCTGTAGGGTCATTTACGGGTTTTGTTTAAATTGCAGTTTCCCTTTGCAGTCCAGCAATTAACTGGCTGGTGCCATGCTATGCTTTTGCTAAAGAATAAGAATTGTGTATTAAAGCTACCATCTGTAAAATATAAAATATGCAGTTCCTTCAAAGGGAAGGAAGAAAAGAAAATAAAATAAGTAAAAATTGCTCAAATATATGTGCATGGGATGCAATCAAGTATTTGATTCTGTATTTTAAAACGGTTGTGCAAACATGAATGAATATCTGCCCCTGCAAAGCCTCGGCTAGGCATTTGTAAATTGCTTCTTAGGTTCCAGTCTGCTATTCCAGGGTTTTTAACGTTGATTACTTGTTCCTGACCAACCTTAGTCTGTTCCTACTTCTGCTCTTTTATCTTCCTTGTTGAACAAGTGACTGGTTTTGACCTTGACCCTCCCTTTATTTTGCACCATTACTTCCTGCTCTGACTTTATTTTAACCATGTTTCTTCAAACCTCTCAATACTAATGTTCTTTAACATCGCACCCTGCCCTAGTTCGGAGCACTGTAAATCTCAGGCAGGAGACTTGGTGCTACCTACAGTAAGTAACAAGGATCATACCATAAGTCAAAGGTGGCTGTTACAAGCAAAAGAGTTGTTCTCCTGCATGATATGGGTCACCTTGCATGACATTATCAAAATAAGGGAACTATAACATATTTTGCTTGGAAATGCTTGCTGATATGGAGGCCCACTCCCACCTGGTGCATGAATCCAAAGGTATTGCAATGTCATGTCATTTTTTGCAATAGTTTCCACATGGGGAATGCAGCAGGAGATGATATGCATTATTGGGAAATTATTGTAGTCCCTTGTGGGATGAAACGCATCAGCCATTTTTTAATGCTGTTTATGGAAAAATACTCTTGATTTTATCTGATGTGCAGACTCCTATCTACTATAGGATTGCAATTTTTTACCTTTGCTACGGGTGTTGAGCTCCTTGCTTTCTTGATCGCTGCAATATTTCAGCTTCTTTTTATAGGAAGATTGTATTTCTCCCCTCTGCTATGGGTTTGGGGGCAGTTTGCACATTGGTGAGTTACAGCGTCATTTCAATCCTCTGATGCTTCAGCTTTGCCGTGATCCCCTCTAATTATGCAGAGCTGCAATTGTGTGGGTGAGATTATTCATGCTGGTTCTACTCATTCAAAATGCTGGGCTTCGGGCTAAAGCACCCAGGTCATCTTACATATTAAAGGGGTGGTTCACCTTTAAGGTAACTTTCAGTATATTATAGAATGGCTAATTCTAAGCAACTTTTCAATTGGTCTTGATTATCTATTTTTTTATAGTTTTATAGTTATTTGTCTTTTTCTTCTGACTCTTTGCAGCTTTCAAATGGGCGTTGCTGACCCCTTCTAAAAAGCAAATGCTCTGTAAGGCTACACATGTATTGTTATTGCTACTTTTTATTCCTCATCTTTCTATTCAGGCCTCTCCTATTCATATTCCAGTCTCTTATTCAAATCAATGCATTGTTGCTAGGGTAAATAGAAGAGCTGCTGAATGAAAAGCTAAATAACTCAAAAACCTTAAATTATGAAAAATTAAAATGAAAAATTCTCTCAGAATATCACTCTCTACATCATACTAAAAGTTATCTCAAAGGCAAACAACCCCTTTAAGTGAGTGTAGTATATTGTAAATTGGTGCCTATCTATCACTTGCCCTGATTGAGCCGCATAATAGTCATATATTTAGGGCCAGATATATCAAGGGTCGAAGTGAATTAGAGGGAATTTTCAAAGTAAAAAAAAAAAAAATCGAAATTTGAAGTAATTTTTTAGATACTTCGACCATCTAATAGGATACTACGGGGCACATTTACTTAGTTCGAGTGAATGAATAGAATAAAAAAAAACTTCGAATTTCGAATGATTTTTTTGGCTACTTCGACCATCGAATTTGCTACTTCGACCTTCAACTTTGAATCTAACGATTCGAACTAAAAATCGTTCGACTATTCGACCATTCAATAGTCGAAGTACTGTCTCTTTAAAAAAATTCAACCCCCTACTTTGCCAAGTAAAACCTACCAAACCTCAATGTTAGCCTATGGGGAAGGTCCCCATAGGCTTTCTAACAAAGGTTTGGTCGAAGGAAAATCGTTCGATCGTTCGATCGTTCGATCGATGGATTAAAATCGATTTTTCCTTCGATCGTTCGATCGAACAAATTGCGGTAAATCCTTCAAAGTCGAAGGATTTTACTTCGACAGTCGAATATCGAGGGTTAATTAACCCTCGATATTCGGCCCTAAGTAAATGTGCCCCTACAACTTCGAATTGACTTCAAATTCGATTCGAAGTAAAATAGTTTGAATATTCGATAATCGTAGTACTGTCTCTTCTAAAAAACTTTGACTTCAATACTTCGCCAAATTAAACCTGCCAAAGTGCTATGTTAGCCTATGGGGACCTTCTACAGCATTTTTATAATGTTTATTGAAGTCGAAGTAAAATCGTTCGATCATACAATAAAATCGTTCAAATCATTATACTTCAACCGGAGAATACCCAAATTCGATGAAAAAAGTTTGAATTCGATATTTGAATTCAAAGTATTTAAATTCGATGGTGGAATTTCAAAGTATTTTTTACTTCGAAATTCAACCCTTGATAAATCTGCCCCTTAGTGTAAAAATTGTTACTGCTCTTTAATCTAAGTCCAAACGTGCTTGTAAGTTTCTGACAGTACTCAAGTCAAAATCCTTTAATTACGCTGGAGTCCAATAGGGAAGCAATATTTCTACTGGTTTTTGTTGTGTTTGGGTATTGGGAAAATATGAAAACACTAGGATGGTATTGCATACAGGTTTCTTTTGTCAAGCACAGGTTACTAGACCTGGTGCAGACTTTGAGACTTTATTATTACATTACCCCCTGTGTTGCTTCTTCCACCTCCCATGTCTTCCAGTTAATTACTGGTTTGCTTATATGTATATAATCAAAGCTAATTAAAGAAAAATAATTCATCTAGCTGACGTGTGTTGGTGGCCACAAGTATAACCATATGCAAGCATCAGGTGCATGGCAAGTATGCCCCATCTTTAAAATGTATATGACTTTTTGATGCATACATTGGTATTAACTTTATAAATGCTGTATATTAAGAGGCCTATGGGGGGAGACTTTAATCTCAAGAAGTCTCAATAAGGGCTCTTACTGACGAGTGGTTGAAGCTGCCCTCCCCTGCGTTCCGTTCTTCAGCGTTCAGCCACAGGGGAGCGCAGGAATAGATGCATTTAGCTTTTTTCACACAGGCGCGTGTAGGCGCAGAACTCAGGAATAATGCAGCATGTTGCGTCTCAACCTGTGTTCGGCGCCTGTGTGAGTACAGCCGATTGAAAAAAGCTAAATGTGTCTATTCCTGCGCTCCCCTGCAGCTGAACGCTGAAAAACGGAACGCAGGGGAGCGCAGGAATAGACAAATTTAGCTTTTTTCAATGGGGCTGTACTCACACAGGCGCATGTAGGCGCCGAACGCAGGTTGAGACGCAACATGCTGCATTTTTCCTGTGTTCGGCACCTACACGTGCGTGTGAGTACAGCCCCATTGAAAAAAGCTAAATGCATCTATTTTTCGCTCCCCTGCGGCTGAACGCTGAAAAACGGAACGCAAGGGAGCACAGCTTCAACCGCTCGTCAATAAGAGCCCTTAGTGTGATTTTATTTCTTTGGGGGGTGTTTGCAGACTTTCCATAAGAACACCACTCTGCACAAATTTAAATGTTGTCCTGATTATTTATGCTGCTTCACAAGCTGTAAAGAGACGAAGAAACAATTGTGCTGGAAATGCAAAGCCTTGATCATGGGCGCAGAAAAAGCCGATTCCATCAATTTTAGGACATATAGTAAATACTATGATGTCCCAAAATTAAATTGTTGAGCTAGTAACTGAAAGCTCCTTATACTTTGAACTATTACAGACATAATATTATTCTGCAGGAATTCTCTGAACCTCATAGAACGGATCAAAGGATTTCTCTGGATGAGGCCTATACAATTTTATTATAAACTGAGTGCATATAAATCAGTCGGATACACCGTTTGTTTTGCATCTCATAATGAAAGCTCTGTTTTGGTTCAGTGTTCTAACAATGAAAGTCTGCTCCATTACATACTATTGAATGGCTTATATTTGCATGATATATTTTTGGACTCTGGGTTTTTCATTATAAGGGCTATGATTTTAGATTAAAACCTCAGAAAACAAGATTAATAAAATAAATAACATGTTTCCTTGTCTGTTTCTGAAGGAATAATATTGAAATGGTGCAGCCAAACTCACATGAGTTCTGCAGTGTAAACAGCACAATAATATCTACTTTTTCATGCTTCCTTGTACTAAACAACTGTGCCACTTCCTTCTCCCATTTTTCTCCATTTGACTCATCATAGCACTCCCTCCTCATCACCCCTTCACCCACATATTATAAGATAATGTTCTCCCCTTATTTTCCATGGCCCACCAACACTCTACACTTATAGCACATTTCACTCAGTAATTCCCATTGAGTTACTCTACTTATCCAAAACACACTACCCTGTTTTTAATGAATGGTAACATTTTGCTGTGTTATGCTCCTATCTTCAAACTTTAAGGTTTATTTGGTGAAACCAAAGTATATAAGGCCACATTAAATAGACACAAATGTTTTTATACTAATGTATTTATATTATCTATAAAAGGAAAGGAAAGTCATCTTGCACTTGGGGGTGCCAAATATTAGGCACCCCCAAGTGATTGTATTGACTTACCTGAAACTCCGGGCCGGTGCTCCTATCAGCAGAAAACTGCACTGGGCCGGGATTATTCCAGCGATCACAACGGAGTGATCCTCTTCCGGCTTTTTCTTTCTTAAAATTTCCGGGGCAGACACATGTGCAGTTGAACAAATATCCGATTTTTTAGTTAAAGTTCAGCCTTTCATTCTACTGCGCTGTTGCGCAAAGAAAGAGGAAGCCAGAAGAGGATCACTCCGTGGTGCTCACTGGAATAACCCCAGGCCGGGGTTTCAGGTAAGTCAATACAATCACTTGGTGGTGCCTAACATTTGGCACCCTCAAGTGCACAAAGCCTTTCCTTCTCCTTTAGGTATTTGTGGCCAAACATGATCCTCACACTTCCATATAGTTGTACTAAGTACCTTTTATCAATCTATTCTGTTTTAATGAATTGTGCACAAGTGTGCCTACTGACGCATGGGAACCTGGAGCTAAATCCACACTGAACAAGCTAGTAATTCCTGGGTTCCCACAGTGGTCTGTGTCAATATAAGAAACAGATTTGCACCAAAAGAATCACATACAATCTTCATTTCACAGTAAGCCCTGTATTTGATCCAATTCTAAATAAGGATTTTGGCCACAAATTACATCTGATTCGTCGACTTATATGCACATGGTAGCAATTAAGCAATTGCACTTGCAGTCTTAAATTATCCTTATGTTATTATATTATTAATAATTAGGGATGTAGCGAACTGTTCGCCGGCGAACTAGTTCGCGCGAACTTCGACTGTTCGCGTCTGCCGAATGTTCGCGAACGTCGCGCGGCGTTCGCCAATATGAGTTCGCGTTCGATTCGAACAAAAATCGTTCGACCATTCGATTCCTTCGACCGCTTAAATCGAAGGATTTTCGTTCAAATCGAACGATCGAAGCCATTCGATTGAATGAAATCATTCGATCGAATGGCTTCGATCGTTTGATTCGAACGTAAATCCTTCGATCGAACGATTAAAATCCTTCGATCGTTCGAATCGAACGATTTTGCGGATGTTCGAAGTTCGCGAACTGTTCGCGAACTGTTCGCATTTTTTGCCGGTGTTCGCGAACGGCGTTCGTGAACACATAAACGGCAGTTCGCTACATCCCTATTAATAATGCTTACATTGTCAGTTCTGAAGCTATTGAAGGGTCTAGAGGGGTTAGGAACAAAGGGGCAGATTTACTAAAGGGCGAATTGTCGCCAGCGACTGCTTTGCACTCCTTGCACCACTTTGACAGACGCAAATTCATTACTATGCTAATTTACTAAAATACAAACACCCTGAACACTGGTGACTATGAACACTAGCAACGGTCTATTTCACTAGCAAATTATCATCGGCACCTGTTAGTGAACTGGCAATGTCCCTGTGGATTGGATTTCTGGTGAATTTTTGCTAGCGACGGCCACTTTAGTGAATCTACCCCAAAGTGTCTAAGGGCTCTTACTCATGAGCGTTTTTACCTGCGCTCCCCTGCGTTCCGTTTTTCGGCCTTCAGCCGCAGGGGAGCGCAGGAATAGACGCATTTCATTTTTTCAAATGGGGCTGTACTCACACAGGCGCATGTAGGCGCCGAACGCAGGTTGAGATGCAACATGCTGCATTTTTCCTGCGTTCGGCGCCTACATGCGCCTGTGTGAGTACAACCCCATTTGAAAAAATGAAATGCGTCTATTCCTGCGCTCCCCTGCGGCTGAACGCCAAAAAACGGAACGCAGGGGAGCACAGGTAAAAACGCTCATGAGTAAGAGCCCTTAAGGTGGCCATAGACACACAGATCCTATCGTACGAATCGAGGATTCGTACAATTTTCAGATCGTGTGTGCCGTGTCCGGCGGAGATCGGTCGTTTGGTCGATCGGTCAGGTTTGATTTTGACCCGACCGATCCCGCCGGAACCCACTGCACATCGTAATCGGCCGAACAATCAGATTACCCTTGATATAGCCATGTTCGTTAATAGCATATCGGGGAAAGATCAGCTCGTTTTGGCGATGCGGCCAAACGAGCAGATCTTTGCATCTATGGCCACCTTTACACAATAGGTATCAAAAATATTGGCATGTGGTACATCACACAAATCTTGAATGGTGAATGGTGATTGGATGGAACTGAGGACTCTGAGATCAGTTTCAGTGTTGTTTAGCAACATAGTTTGTTTTGGAGTCAGATTGTATATTCCAACTAAAAAGTTCTGCTTTAGTCTCTGTTTCTACTTCTCTATAAGAATCGTATCAGAATTTCATCTTATATCTGGGGATGATTTGTTCTATTGAATGTCATTTTAAACTATTTCAGTTGAGATTCCAACCCACTAGATGTGATAACTGTCAGTAATGGAAGAAGTAGGAAGGAATGTAAGATGTATTTTAGTGTTCCTTTATAAAAAAGAGGGCGTTCCCCGCTGTTCTCTTTTGGAGGCAAGTGTAGGCGATACTCAGTGCTTCAGCAATTCAAGAAGCAATTTAGTTCACAGACAAAGGTTTAATATCTGTCACACAGAGTATTATTTTGATTAACCCTTTGTTTTAACAGCCTTTATGCAAAATGACTTCTTAGTGCTTATTAATGGCTGACCTTAAAAAAAAAAGCCTCAGGCTGCAAGGTATTCTCAAGAGTGTTATAGTAAACAAAGTTTATTAGATTTGTATGATAAATGAACTTCATGTAGTTTGCTCCTGACAGGCTAACAGAATTTAGTTTTCATTTATCAGTTTGTTAATTGCAAATATCTTAGGGGCTGTTCTCCTATTCAGCAATGCAGCACAATCATAGACTGCAAACACATGGTAAGATATGGTTTCACTTCATTTTGTCAAGCTATGGCATAGCTCAGAGGCAGCCAGTTATAATAAAGGGGCAAAGGAACATTTTCCAGAAGGGTACTTTTCTGGGAGTCCTGTTCTGGGAAACGATGAGGAACTGTCTTTTAACCCTTTGCGCTGTTGCACAACATGACTTCTTCATGCTGTTCAGTGTGGTAGTTGTTATGCCATCCACCTCATGAGAATTGATGAGTTAACAGTCCCCATTCTAACCTATGGTTACAATACACACATGGGGGCAGATTCACTAACCGGTGAAAAGTCACCAGCGACTGATTTACCCCCAACTCAACACTTCTTAAGGCGAAAATTTCGCTCAGACAACCCTAATTCACTTAAATGCAGAGTTTTGTCGTGGGCACCTAACGCTGGCGACTTTTCGATATCATTTTTTCGGCAACGTGATTAATTAGCGTTTATTTCAGCCTAGCGAAAATTCGCTAGAGGTCATGCGCCCAGCTTAATTTGCACACAGTGGGAAATTTAAAGTTCAATGGACGTCTTTATGTTATATGTTGCATCAAATACTTTACATTTCCACTGTTAATTACACAATAGAGTTGTTATAATGCCCTACACATGAGCCCACTGTATAGTTTATGTTCCATGTTCCATGTTAGAAATGTAGGGTTACCCAAAAAAAAATTTAAGGATTTTTGCAGGCTATCACAATGCTGACGCCAGCATTTTTTTGAACTTTGATGCTTTTTCCACTCACAGAATATGTCAGTAACACAAAATTGAGGAAGATCTATGCATTCCAGCGTCTGGTCTGAGCTGGCGAAGGAAAGTCTGGCGAAAGAGTAAAATCTGCATTTTAGTGAATTTGCAGAGTAACGTCCATTTGCCAGAGCGAATTGTCACCTGGTGATAGAGTGCAAATGAGCGCTGGCGCCTATATCTATTGCTACCGAATTTGCGCCTGTTAGTAAATTGGCGATGTCCCTGCGGGCAGTAACTGATGAATTGTTGCCGGTGTTTGCCACTTCGCCCTTTAGTAAATCTGCCTCATGGAGCACTGAACTGTTGAACTATTTGCATTCTGTGGTTAGGTGGGGTACTGGGGGTAATGTAACTACAGGGCAGAATGTGGTCTGTTAACTCACCATGTAATCACTATGTATACATAAATATTTAAAGGGGACCTGTCACCCTAAGAAATAATTTCAAATTATTTTCTATCATGTTAGTTGAGCAAAATAAACTTTACTACACTGTATTTATTATTTAAATTTTGTTTCCTTCTGTCTTTGAATTATACAATCACAGCAAGCAGGCAGCAGCCATTTTGTGTACACGGTTATTAAGGGAAATTGTGTATCACCCCAAAATCTTGTGTATGCACCAGAATGGGGGACCTAATGTCCATGTGCAGTGCCCTACACAATTATAGAGCCTGAGGAGGGAAGGGGGAATGTGAGGAGAGCAGTGACATGTAGGAAGTGCTGAATGGAAAGTGAAAGTGAAAGTAATTGACTGCCCCTCCTCTATGCCTCGGGCAAAGAGGTGGGGCAGGTAATATTTGATTGACAGTTTAGATATTTAAACACCTTTATAACAGGTATGGATGTTTTAATGAAAACATTTTTGGGGGTTTCATATTTAATTTGCAAAGGACTTTCATTATGCAGCTTTTTATGTGTAGGTGACAGGTCCACTTTAAGGGAACCATAGCATCAATTCTCTTGTGCCTTATTCACCAGTAGATCTTTCTAGAAGGCAGATGGGCATCACTTGAACATAGCAGGGAGAAGGTGCCATGTTAGGGTGCAAATGTGTCTGGGGTTTTTTTTTATTACTGCGTGAGGCTGTTGAATTTTGAGGATTTCTGGATAATGGATACCATACCTGTACAATAATTAATACATTATTGATATGGATTGAGATTTCCCCTGCTGAATTGTCCTTATTGTCATGCATTGATATGATACAATGGAATTCTGTAATTATCGGACAGTAATTTTAGGGTTCTCTTAGATCAGTGATAGCCAACCAGTATCTTCGCGAGCAACATGTTGCTCACCAAGCCCTTGGATGTTGCTCCCAGTGGCCTCAAAGCAGGCGCTTATTTTAGAATTCCAGGCTTGGGGGAAAATTTACTTACCTCCATAGATCCGCCAGCGTTGTCTTCACCGAACTTCGCCAGGCGTAGATTCGTCAGGATATCGCAAATTCACGAGATCCGAAATTCCACACAAGTTGCCCATTGTTTCCAAAGTTGCACTAGCGAAGTTACAATGAGCGGTCCGAAGTTTCGCTAGCGAAGGCTAATTTGCATACAGCGTCAAATTTGAATTTCAATGGACGTGTGTGCAGCAGCGCATACCGAACAGTAGACAAGCGCAGGGAAACGTAATAAAAGTCTATTTAGTTGTTCTAATGCCCTACACATGTGCCCACGGTATAGTTAAGGTGCCACAAATGTAGGGGGGAAGGTGGGCACCCTAAAAAAAATTCGATCTTTTTCAGCCTATCACCCAAAAACGCCAGGGTTTTTTGGGACTTAGAAAAAAAATTCAACTATTTTTTTTTAAAACTCATATCTACTCTATTGCACTTCGCCTGCTCTAACCTGGCGAAGTAAACTCTGGCGAAGGAGTTCACGTTCAGAAAAAGACCAATGTTAGTACATTTGCGTATTTTTGCCCCCTTCGCCAGAGTGCAACTTCGCCAGCGTTAGGTTGCGAAGTTGCGCTAGGCTATCATCATCACTGGTGAGTTTTCGCCAGGGTGTCTGATAGTAAATTTGCGAAGTTGCGAAATGACTTCACGCTGGTGAATTTTCGCCAGCGTTAGTCACTTCGCCTTTTAGTAAATTTGCCCCTTGGAGGCAAGTTTTGGTTGCATAAAAACCAGGTGTACTGACAAACAGAGTCTCCTGTAGGCCAACAGTCTACATCCTGGCTACCAAATAGCAAATCACAGCTCTTGTTTGGCACCCCAAGATGTTTTTGCATGCCTGTGCTGCTCCCAACTCTTTTTATTTTTGAATGTGGCTCATGGGTAAAAAAGGTTGGGGATTCCAGTCTTAGATTGCTGCAACCATATTTGCAATTACTTTGAGCCAAGTGAATCAAATGTTAATGCTCTTACTGACACGACATTCCGGATGTGACACTATTTGCACATAAATTCAAAATGTTTTTATAAAAATAAATGTTCATTTGTATCCATATTGGTGCATTGTGTATGTGTGCAAGCTGCATAGGACACTGTTTAAAAGACTCCCACTATTATTCTGGAATTCTGGGGGGAAATACCGTATTGTGTATAAAGAAAAACATGGTCACCTGCATCGAAAATTTTGCGCATTGCTTTTTGCCTTTAAATGAGCGCTTTTGCCTGTGAGTTGTGAATCAATCATTTACGCAATGTGAGCATAAGAACTTTTACAAATCTTTTGATTTCATTACTGAAAATGAGTCCTTACATTATTGTAGCTGTAATCAAACATTTACAGATATTTCCTTATAAGCTCACGCCATTCACTCCAGGGTCTCATGTAAAAATCAGAATCTCAACTTTTAATTTGACTTGCTATCATGTTTCAAAAAACACTGGTAATCTGAAACAAAAGATTCGTATGGACAACTCAGTCCCTGAGGCAGATGGGATAACATATAAAGTAAGACGCACTTACTGCTTGGCAAAGAGAATAATATATTTTAGGAAGCAAAATAAACATCAATGTAAATTGATTTTATTGATACCTTGGAGAAACTCTTGTAAACTTTAAAAACAAAAGAAAACTAAGAAACGAAACCAAAGAACTAGAAAATCCCCCTCAAGCCTGCCATGGCTTTTATAGATTAACTTTGAAAAATGTAGCTTTGTAGATTCACACACACCAACACACACAACATAAACACAGTTACTATGATCTATGCCAAGCAAGGGATTTGTATGCACACAAAAAAAAAACCCTCCCATCAACAATTTTGTAAAATGAGTAAATGCCCACCAGTAATCTCTGTAATTCATTTCTAAAAATTAACTCTGTTTAATTTTAGAGGAAATCCAGTATATTTGTTAACTGTATCAGGTCTAGGTGCCTTAACATGTCTTGGTGTGTCCTCTCCTATACTCCAGAAATTATTGCTGAATATGAGAGGGATGGGATTTCTTCTTAACGGGCAAATTTATCAAGGGAATTTCGAAGTAAAAAATACTTTGAAATCCGACCATCGAATTGAAATACTTCGACTTCGAACATCAAAGTCAAAGTATTTTTCACCGAATTTGCCCGATCGTTCGATCGAACAAGAAAATTTGTTTGATCGAACGATTAAATCGTTCGAATTGAACGATTCGAACGATTTCAGCGTATGAATGAACGATTTTATTTCGATGTGTGAAGACTTAGAAAATGGTTGTAGAAGGTCCCCATAGGCTAACATAGCACTTTGGCAGGTTTAATTTGGCGAGGTATTGAAAGTTTTTTTAATGAGACAGTACTTCAATTATCGAATGGTCAAATATTCAAACGATTTTTACTTCGAATCGAAGTCAAAGTAAATTTGAAGTCGTAGTATTCTATTCGATGGTCGAACTATCCAAAAAATTACTTTGAATTTCGCATTTTTTTACTTTGAAAATTCCCTCAAATTCACTTCGACCCTTGATAAATCTGCCCCTAAGTGTGTCTGATTTTCTGAGCAACAGCAATATACTGAATAAGTTACTGAGGGCGGGAAGCCGTGACAAAAAAATCTTTGAGCATCTATAGAAACTATAAAGCTAGTTTATCCAAAGGTCAAGCTTGGACATTTTAAACAGGTTCTGCAACAAGCAAGGAAAGACAAGTTCTGCTTAAAAAAACAATACATAGTTCTTGGCAGGACAATTGTGGCTGAGGTGCAAATCACACGGGTGTTGACATGAAATTAAGTTTGAAATGCAAAAACAATAGTGCCCAACAAGCACACTAGATTGCATAATCTGAGCCTGATGTCATGTACACTCACTTTATTAAAGGGATACTGTCATGGGAGAAAATGTTTTTTTTTTTTTTTTTTAAACACATCAGTTAATAGTGCTGCTCCAGTACTGAAATCCATTTCTAAAAAGAGCAAACAGATTTTCTTATATTTAATTTTGAAATCTGACATGGAGCTAGACATATTGTCAGTTTCCCAGCTGCCCGCAGTCATGTGACTTGTGCTCTGATAAACAGCCTGCCAGAACGCAGTTCCATCCTAAAGAGCTGGCTCTTTCTGAAAGCACATGGCCAAGCAAACTGACCTGAGATGGCTGCCTACACACCTACACACCAATATTCAACAAAAATATTCGGCGCCCCCTGGTCCCTCCCACACTGGCAACCAAGCCCCACCCCAGATCCTGCCCACTTCACATCACAGTTAAAAGACCACACAGTCATGAGCGCTAAAAAAGTAACCCCCCCCACACACAAGTTATAAAAAACTATTGATGTTCAGGTCCCCCTTATAAGTAAAAAAAAAACATTGGTGCCAGGGCCCCCCCCTCACAAGTTAAAAAAATTGCGGCCCAAAATTTTTTTTTTATAAAAACATTGGTGGCAGGGGCCTATAGAATATTAAAATAATACATTGGTGGCCGTGGGATTAAAAAAAAAACCATACATTGGTGTTCAGTAGAATTGAACTCATGGCTTCAGGACTTCACCTTCACCTCCTTTCGTGACTTTGGGTCTTTTCACCGCTTCAGGACTTCTATTTCAGCTGTTTTTTTTTAATTCTGGTCTTTTCATCGATTCAGGACTTCAATTTCGGCTGTTTTCGTGACCTCGGGTCTTTTTGTTGCTTCAGGACTTTTTTCGTGACATTGGGGAGCAGATTTACATAGGGTCGAATATCGAGGGTTAATTAACCTTCGATATTTGACTGCCGAATGTAAATCCTTTGACCTCGAATATCGAAGTGAAGGATTTATCGGAATTAGTTCGATTTTTCTTCGACCTAAAAAATATTAGAAAGCCTACGGGGACCTCCCCCATAGGCTAACATTGCACTTCGGTAGGTTTTAGGTGGCGAAGTAGGGGGTCAATGTTTTTTTTAAAGAGACAGTACTTCGACTACCGAATGGTCGAACAGTCAAATGATTTTTAGTTTGAATGGAAGTCGAAGTCGTAGTCGAAGGTCGAAGTAGCCAATTCGATGGTCGAAGTAGCCAAAAAAATCATTTGAAATTCAAAGTTTTTTTATTCTATTCCTTCACTCGACCTAAGTAAATGGGCCCCTGGATCTTTTTGCCGCTTCGGGAGTTCGGCTTCAGCTGTTTTCGTGGCTACGGGTCCTTCGGCTGTTCACATTTCAGCTGTTCGGGACGTTGAAAATGGCCGCAGGCTTCAGCGCTCGCAAGGGGGGCCCGGCTCTTTCAAAACTGCAGCACTGCCGGCCCCCCTTCATGCCTGGGCCCGGGACACTTGTCCCCCCCTGATGGCGACCCTGCCGACATTACAACTAAAAAAATACACTTGTTGGTTCAGGAATGAAATTTTATGTTGTAGAGTGAATTATTTGCAGTGTAAACAGTGTAATTTAGAAATAAAAAATACATCGTAAAAATCATGACAGAATCTCTTTAATGTTTATTAGTGTGAAATCCATAACATCTTGTAAAGCACATGAATCGTGCATAATGTTCATGATTCATACACAATAATATTCAGGATTATCTTACAGGATTCCCAAGTACAATGTGTGAATGACTGTGAAACCCAGATAATATGATTTCTCCTTATAGTCTGTCATTGCCCTTATATATATTTCAACAATTACAGAGCTATGGAATCACTAATATAGTGCGCTGCATTTTCACTCACTGAATTTTTCTACGCTTTGTTGTGTAACAACCTGGAATAAATTCAACTGCTTTTAATTTGAACATTTTCCATTTGATTTACATAACATATTCAATGCTTTGAAGGTGTAAAATAGTTTTACTTTGATAAAATAATGTTGATTAAATAAAAAAAGACATTAACTGGCTGCATAAAAATTCACCTCATGAGTCAGTCCATGGTAGGACCATTTATGGCTGCAGTTATAGCTAAATGTTATTTGTACATCTAAATCATTTACATTTTACTTTCTTTTGCAAAATTATCTTTCTTGGGTTGGATGGAGACACAGATTCTGAATCAGATTAAGGTCTGAACTGGGACTGGGCCATTTGAAGATATTCAGGTTCTTGGTTTTAAACCATTACAATGTAGCTTTGTCAGTGTGTTTAGGGTCATGTTGTCCTTCTGGATGGTGAACCTCAGCCTCAGTCTCAGGTCTTGAGTGTAGTAAAATAGCTTTTCCTCTAGAATTGTATCCTCACAACATAATAAGAGCACCATCACACTTTGCCATGAGGATGATGTTCTCAGAATTTTCCACCATTCAAAGCATTTTGCACATGGGCCAAAAAGTTCACTCATTGGTACACAGAACTTGACTGTGGGAATTCCAACAAATTGCAGCATAGTTTCATAATATCTCTACCCATCTGCTACCCAGACTCCCCAGCAACAGTTTTAAAATTGTAGGCTAGGACATTACCCTCAGAATGAATAAAATATGTATATATATATATATATATATATATATATATATATATATATATATATATATGTTTGTTTGTTTTTGCTCCTGACGAAGATCCCTGTGGGGGATCGAAACGTTGAGGCTTAATAATAAAACATTTTTTTGTTTTTTCACTAAAACCCTGTGAGTGCCGCAATCCTTTTTGACTGCTTATTTCCCATGCTGGCACCCAGGTATTAATTTTGTCTACGGAGTGCACCATTCCTTTGGTTATATATATATATATATATATATATATATATATTTATTACCTTACCACATTTCTGAAGCCCACGATCTGTAATCCCTAGCCTACCACCTTGTGCCATAGGTACAAAAGAGGCAGCTACCCCGCAGCCCCAGCTATGGAAACTTGTACCTTTTGGTCCTGCTCCTACTTGATTTTATCAGCCAAAGGCTACTCTTGCTTGACCTCCATGTCATGCTCCTTCTCCTCCTGCCCATTAGGCTTCAATGATTTATTTATTTTACATGAGCTTTGTTTCTCAAAAAAAATCTTTTTAGCAACTCCAGACAGGTTCTTACATGTCTTTTTTTTCTGACTAGTGCCCTTCATAACTGGTCACATCTTTTAATGTATAACATTTAGGATATATATTTAAAACCCAACCCAGTGGAGAGATGCTGTAGGGCCAAAATAATGGGGTGCAAAAGTCCAGATAATAAGTGGAGTTCAGGCCGGGGTCAGTAGAACAAGGAGAAAACCATTCACAACAACAGTTTCTGAGAGAGGCTGCTCCCACCACTACTAAACTGAATGCACTTTTTAGTGGTTTGTGAGAAGTGGCAAGGGGGAGACATCTCAACTCCTGTCCTCTAACTTGTGCAAAATTCTCCTAGGAGGCATTATGAGCAAAAAGAGGTGCATTTTTTGCGGTTCTTACTGCTCAGTTTGTTCTGTAAGCCAGTTCACATACGCATTACAGCATAGAGAAAAATGCTGTAATATTTTACTCTGACTTTCGAAAGTTCCTTAAAATACTCAGTCTGTATTATAAATGATTGTAATAGACAGTACATTGTCAATCTAAAGGAGAGCTGATTTAATTAAGAATGCCAAAGGGCTTCATTTGAGGCCAGGTATCTGAGCTGTAAGTTTTTTTGATCTCAACCAATCCCTGCAGTTGAGTCCACACTGGCACAAAAGCTGGAGGGCAAGAGAACAAAGGGAATTTTATGTGTCTGAATTCAAATTCTTTCCCTTTGAAATGAAGCGTCCAGAATGGGCAATAAAACTGTGAAAATGGATTTCTGTCCGCATTTGATGTTAAGCCTTTAGTGTCAAGAGGAAGGTCTTTCTTTTTCTTCCCTGGTCTTGAGGGGGATTTGTCCTATAAATTATTTCTTACCGTTTGTATTCTTTCTGTCCCACCCACTCTCAGCTTCTGATCTTGAAACAAGTAATACTAGTCTTGATTACTTTTTCATGTTCTTTTACTGTATTTTCTCTTCGACTTAAATCTGAAATTTAGGTCACAAAGCAGTCCAGGAGGATACTCGGTCACATGTTCATTCTGACTTGTTGTAGCAGAAATGCAAATGATGCAAAGAGTGGGTCAGAGGTTTGATATCGCTACTGTTTCTGTAGAGAAAGAAAAACTCACTAGGAAAAGTGTTTTTTTTGTACAAGGCATAGAATTCGTATCCATCCTTATCTGCCACAGTCTGTGCATTTTTCTCTCACCAAACTAAATGCTCACGCTCAGTTGGGTCATTCTTACTCACTCAGTTCACTCCGTTTTGTTTATTAATCATTTATCACACTTCTGGATTCCACACCCATCCGTATTACTCACATGCTACAATCATCTGTTAGCTTCATTCCACATTTAAGGCTGTTACTCATTACTGTTACTCAAACCTCAAAAACACCTCTGTTGCACTTTCAATATTCATCCAAAGCAAAAGCATGAACCACAATGTATTACCAAAATAAATGTAAAGCTTTTGCAGTCAAGTATACTGAAGAACGGTGCCTAAGTTGCTATATATTACCAAGCTTAAAGGAGAAGGAAAGCTACAGAGGCATTTTATTGCCAATAGATTAGCTGCAATAGTGCAAGCTACAATGCTATATTTATTCTGTAGAATGTTTTACCATACCTGAGTAAAAAGCTCTAAAAACTCTCTGTTTGTTTAGGATAGGAGCTGCAGTTTTAATGTGGTGTGACATCACTTCCTGCCTGAGTCTCTCCCTGCTCTGGGCTCAGATTACAGTAGAGAAGGGAGGGGTGGGGGAGAGGAGCAAACTGAGCATGCTCTTGCCCAGGGCAATGAGGTTTAAGCTGAAGGCAGGAAGTCTGACACAGAAGCCCATGTGTACACAATAGAAGGAAAGAAATGCAGTGTTTCTTTTGACAGGGGACTCAGAGCAGCACTACTTTGGGGGTTTACTGGTATATTTAGATGGACCTTTCTGATAAGGCTTACTTAGTTTTAACCTTTCCTTCTCCTTTAACACCAGATACTAACATGCCACACTCCTTAGGGATCATTTATTAATCTAGGGGCACAAGTGACAGAGTGCTAGGGGCACAAGAAGTACTTCTTAGGGGCAGATTTATCATGGGTCGAATTTCGAAGTTAAAAATACTTCGAAATTCGACCATCGCATTAAAATACTTAGAATTCGAATTTCAAATTTGAACTTTTTGTCATCGAATTTGGCTATTCTGCGGTTGAAGTAAAATCAAACGATCGAACTATTAAATACTTCTAATCTAACGATTCGAACGATCAAACGATTATAACTCCGACTTCCAAAACTTAGAAAAATGCTGTAGAATGTCCCCATAGGCTAACATAGCACTTCGGCAGGTTTAATTTGACGAAGTATTGAAGTCGAAGAGACAGTACTTTGATTATCGAATAGTCGAATATTCAAACTATTTTTACTTCGAATCGAAGCTGAAGTAAATTCGAAGTCGTAGTATGGTCGAAGTATCCAAAAATTACTTTGAATTTTTTTACTTCGAAAATTCCCTCGAATTCACTTCGACCCTTGATAAATCTGTCCCTTAATATTTACTTACCAGGCACTTTCTCCCTAAGGAATGTTGTTGCACAGAGTGCCAGATCAAAAATGACTATATGGCTTATTATCAAGTGCTAATCTCAGTTGCTAAATTTAGCCACATTTAGTGGCAGGATCTTCACATGTGTCAATGAATGTAGTGAAAGTGCACCTAAAGAATAGGGTATTTCAAAATGCATGCAAAAATGCTTGACTTTTAACACAGCATGCTCATTTGTGTGAGGTGCATAACCACCTCATTCCCACAATTATGCTGGAATTATTGGGGAAAACTGCTTGGGGGTAAAAACATACTTCAGTCGTGTGGCCAAAATTGCACTTTGGACACTACGCCTGAGTGTACTACAGGTATGGGACCCGTTATCCAGAATGCTCGTGACCTGGTGGTTTCCAGATAAGGGATCTTTCTGTAATTTGGATCTTCATACCTTAAATCTACTAGAACATTGTGTAAACATTAAATAAACCCAATAGGCTGGTTTTGACTCCAATAAGGATTAATTATATCTTAGTTTGGATCAAGTACAAGCTACTGTTTTATTCCGAACAAGATGAGCGAACAAAATCCGATACGTGTAGACCTGCTGTTTCAACACACACCATCCATCATGTGATAAGCATTCGATTTGAAGATATAAGAAACAGATCAGGAACAGGCAGTACTTTAGTCTGCAAACACCCTTTATTGGTGTATTTTCACTCACATACATTTTCATTGTGACATCATGGATAATTCCATTCCTTTGTTGCATGTACAAATATATACCATATGCAACAAAGGAATGGAATTATCCATGATGTCACAAGTATCACCTGGAACACCAAAGGGGTGGGGTTACAATGGTTACTTAGGGGCAGATTTACCAAGGGTCGAATATCGAGGGTTAATTAACCCTCGATATTCAACTAGGAATTGAAATCCTTCGACTTCGATTATCGAAGTCGAAGGATTTAGCGCAGAAAATTCGATCGAACGATCGAAGGATTATTCATTCGATCGAACGATTAAATCCTTCGAATCGAACGATTCGAAGGATTTTAATCCAACGATCGAAGGAATATCCTTCGATCAAAAAAACGTAGGCAAGCCTATGGGGACCTTCCCCATAGGCTAACATTGACTTCGGTAGCTTTTATCTGCCGAACTAGGGGGGTCGAAGTTTTTTTTAAAGAGGCAGTACTTCGACTATCGAATGGTCGAATAGTCAAATGATTTTTAGTTTGAATCCTTCGATTCGATGTCGTAGTCGTAGTCGAAGGTCGAAGTAGCCCATTCGATGATCGAAGTAGCCCAAAAAACACTTCGAAATTCGAAGTTTTTTTAGTTCGAATCCTTCACTCGAATTTAGTGAATCGGCCCCTTAAAGTGTAGTAATTGCTTTTGTTCTTCACTTGAAAAAGGGACTGGCTCCCGAAACATGTAGTGAGTGAAAATACACCAATAAAGGGTGTTTGCAGACTAAAGTACTGCCTACTGTTTTATTATTACAGAGACATATTCCTCCTGCTCACTTTAATCCAACTAGCTACTGTACCACTTGTTTAATTCTCTTGTGTTAATCACAAAAAAAAAAACTGAAGACAGGGATATATACACATTTTGTTTTTAAAATCCAAATACAGCCCTAAAAAAGAAAATATATGTAATGCAATTGATGTTACATTATTATGTTATTTAAACTTGCAGGGAGATGTGATTACAGGGAATTACCCATAGGGCACCTTACAATGTAAATCACATCAATTTAATTTGGTCTCTCTGTTGCAGATGCAGAAGTAATTCCATTCTAATTATAGGGTTAAAGGGATATTAAAAATGTTATTCTAGCCTGAAGGAGACAAGGGTATTCACTTTTATAAGACTTTTAGGAGCATATTTATTAAAGGGTAAAATATAGCAAACTGAGGTGTTTGGTGCTCATGAGCTGTTATGGTCCCTTTTTGGCTTATTTCTCTTCCGCCTGCCAGTTCTTGCAAACATCACCTTATTCTAGTCTGCCTAATCCATGTTAAAGCTGGCCCGGTATTACTTGGCTCCAACCACACTTTTCCACTCTACTTGTTTTTCTCTCTTTTCTTGCCCTGAAGTATTGAAAACCACTCCCTTACCAGTCTGGTAGGGGAGTGGTTATAACCCATGTATTGTTTCTGTGATAGTGTGCCTTTTTTAGTCCTTATGTTCCTAGTCCTTTAGGCTTTCCCCCATTCCAAAATTGTATACAGTCCATATAAAGTTCATATTTACTTCTAGTCCATCTAGCCTTTTTGCTTTATTTTAGCACAATCTTGTCTTCTTCCAGCTGTTTTTTACGTCTCAGTTTTTGTGTCATGTCTCAACCCATGCCTTGTAGCCTCGTTTTATATTACACTCTTTTCACCCGCTTAGTCCTGCAAACATGTTCTTCTTCCTATCTGCACACATTCAGCCCACCTAACCAGAATAAAGTTTTGCCCTTCATTCATTTTCCAATATGTTACACCAAACTACAAATCAAGGCAAAAAATCAATATATACCTAACAAGAAAATTACCTCTTTTCATGCAGTCATGCAGTTTAAGTAAATGGAATCATCTATTTATCCACAAGACAGGTTACAGTTTGGATAATTAAAGTTTAATCTTCTTCTCTGCCAATATCCTCAAGCGGTGTAGGCTAAAGCAAAACATTATTAACTTACATTTAAAGCCGAAGCTGTTCCCACTCCCCGTTTACCTCCTCTTCAGATGACTAAATTTATTGCCAGCATGTTAGGACATTGTGTTGGGAATGTCCCTGTGAGATATCTTTGCCTGAGCTGAACCTTCACTTGTTGCTGTGGGCACCTATTTTATTCCCAGAGGTCATAATTTAGCATGTAGATGCAATTAAAGTAAAAACAATGATACTGACTTGAAAGGGATTCCAGTACTGGTGTAAGTCATTTTATGCAATTATTAAAAAATAGGCTAAAGTTCCTAAGGGTAAGCTTGCTTTGTTAAAGCGCCAACATAATTACAGTGTACATACATTATTGTGTGAAATCTCATGCTTGGGTGTCACTGGTTGTAGAAGCAGGTCAGCATTAGAGCTGGCCAGAGAGTCCTACCATTATAGGGCACTCTTTGACCAGAAAATTTAATTAATTAAAGTACAAATAGGAATTATTTAAATTTGTAACATCTGATTTTCTGAATATTTGTGTAAGGGCAGTCCAATTTGTGTTGCTCTATCTCTTAAACTAATCCCAATATCCCATCAATAGATCAAGCCTGCCAGAAGGTACATGCCTGATCCACAAAGTTCCAGACGTGAGAGCTTCTTCTACATTTTGCTATTTACCTATTTTTTGTTTTCCCAGCTCTGCAGTGGAAACTCATTGTGGAAAATTATATTTACAAAGCACATACAGTATATGTTCTTTTACACTTTCAGAGGTTAAAATGTAAATTCAGTACATTAAAGGGATTCTGTCATGATTGTTATATCGTTTTTATTTCTAAATTACACTGTTTATACTGCAAGTAATTCACTCTACAATTTCAGATTTCTTTCCTGGACCAGCGAGTGTATTTTTTTTAGTTGTAATATTGGTGTGTGAGCGCCATATCAGGTCATTTTGCCTGGTCATGTGCTTTCAGAAAGAGCCAGCACTTTAGGATGGAATTGCTTTCTGGCAGGCTGTTGTTTCTCCTACTCAATGTAACTGAATGTGTCTAAGTGGGACCTGGATTTTTACTATTGAGTGCTGTTCTTAGATCTACCAGACAGCTGTTATCTTGTGTCAGGGAGCTGCTATCTGGTTACCTTCCCATTGTTCTTTTGTTTGGCTGCTGGGGAGGGGAGAGGTGATATCACTCCAACTTGTAGTAAAGCAGTAAAGAGTGACTGAAGTCTATCAGAGCACAAATGACTGGGGGAAGCTGGAAAACTGACAATATGTCTAGGCCAATTTAAAAAAACAATCTGTTTGCTGTTTTGAGAAATGGATTTCAGTGCAGAAGTCTGCTGGAGCAGCACTATTAACTGATGCGTTTTGAAAAAAAGCATACCTTTAAGACAATCTTACATATACAGAAGGAACGTAAGCCAAATTTAAGCAAATAATTGCAAAATTGAGAAAAAAATGTATTGTTTTTGTCTGTAAACAGACATTTTGTTCCCATTTCACGTGAAGTAATTATTCACTCTCATGCCTTTCCCTTTTTGTCTCTTTTAACTAAGAGTTACCGAATATTCCCAGAAAAAGAAATTTCCCTGTACTACAAAAAATGTTTTACTTTTTTGCCAGAATCTCTGCAGATATTTTAATTTCACAAACTTACTTTTTGAAATTCAGGCTTATTAAAATAAATATCCCAACTCAGGTCAATAAAAAATGCTCTTCAAATTCCATGTGCATGTGTTTTTAAATAAAGAATGTTTATAATGTAGTTCTGTTTTGATTTTTTTTAATATTCATCATTTACAAGGATTTATTTTAAATGCAACAATTTTGGTAATAATAGTTTTAGATAAAAATATTCAAAGCTACAACTCTCTCCATAACCCAGGGGAGAATACTGGGATTTGTATTTGCCAAAGGCTTCCAGCCATTAGAATGTAGTTTCCATGAAGCAGGAACTAATATACTAACCCTATAAAAAAGAGAGAATGCTGTTAATAATAATAGTCAGCTACAAAAAATGCATTTCAGTTTTTATTTCCCAACTGCAGTAGTCAGTCAGCAATTTTTATTTGTTCTAAAATATATTTGTTACAGGTAATTAATGATATTATAGTAAAAATATCACATATAAAGATCTATCATTGGTAACATAAATCATAGAAGGAAGTAGCCACTAACTTCATGGGGTAAATTTATCAAAGAGTGAAGTTCTGCCACTAGAGTGAAATTCCGCAGCTCTAATTCATCTATGAGATTTTGAAAGGCGTATTTATCAATGGGTGAACTGAAAGTTCACCCTTTGATAAATACACCTATAAAAATCCCATAGAAATGAATGGAGAGTGGCGGAATTTCACTCTAGTGGCGGAACTTCACTATTAACTTCACTCTTTGATAAATATACCCCCATATGAGGACAGAGTACATTTTCTGTGTTACCTACACCAATAGAAACTATTGATTGCTTGAAAAACAACATAAAGTATAAATAGTTTAAGTGCATATTTTTAAAGAATTTCTAAGAGTTCTGCAGTGCCCTGACCTCACAAAGTTGTGTAACAATTGTGGCTGCCTTACAACAAAATCATAATCAATAAGGAGCTATTTGAAGATCCACATGAGAAGTATGTTCTGGGGAACAACAAATGCATGCCTTGAAACAAGATTGACATTTAAAAACATACTAGACCAGTTCCATTTTGAACATTATTTAGAAGTTGCCCTGCCTGAAATGACGTGACCCTATACGGTAAGTGGAGTAGCCTGAAGACTACTATAAGACTATAACACTTTAGATGGTGTTCCACATGAGTCCCTAACCGGAAGGTAGTGGATGTCAGCCAGCTGAGAGCTTGTTCACTACAAAGAGCTACTTGGACCACTATTTACAGAACAGAAAACTAAAAGTAGTGATTGAGTCTAGAGGCCACTGCCTGGTTAGAAGGAATTAATAACAAATGTTAAGAGCTTTTGTGTTATTTTTGAGTTATTGAGACAGTGGGTCAGTTGCCAAATCCTGTGAATACTTCTTAATGTCTTAATATATGGAACGCATTTTTAACAGGACCCAAACCACAGAAACCTGGTTAAGTGTCTTCTGACGGAAGAGAAACTGTTCATTTGTTTAAGTTCAATTGCATGTACTGAAAAAAGTAAACATACTGCTACTGCTTTCCATACCATAAAAAATGTTACCAAAATCTTTATACAATTCCTTCTGTAATATCGTTACTAGGATTTAAATGGGATCCTCTACCCCAGTGATCCCCAACCAGTAGCTTGTGAGCAACATGTTGCTCCCTAACCCCTTGGACTTTGCTCTAAGTCGCTTCAAAGCAGGTGCTTATTTTTGAATTCCAGGCTTGGAGGAAACTTTTGGTTGCATAAAAAACAGTTGTATTGCCAAATAGAGCCTCATGTAGGCTGTCAGTCCACATAGGGGCTACCAAATAGCCAATCACAGCCCTTATTGACATCCTCTGGAACTATTTTCTTGCTTATGTTGCTCCCCAACCCTTCTTACATTTGAATGTGGTTCACGGGTGAAAAAGGTTGGGGATTCCTGCTCTACCCAAAAAACTGCATTTTTTTTAAAATTCCAATATACAGTTATTTGCATTATGTATTTGTATTTACTGTACTGAATATAGCACTACTTTTGTACACAACACTGTACAGATGAACAATAATTTAATAAAACAAACAGGGGTCATTACAAGAGTACAGTTACATTAAAGATTAAGTACAAGGGCCAATTTATTATGCTGTGTAAAAGGAAATTTGCAGAAAATAACAGCGTGAAATAAAAGGCAAATTTATCAAGGTGTATTTTATTTTACACTATGGGAACACCAGATTTTCCACTGTTATTTTACATTGCTTCAGACTTTTGTAAGTACGTTTTGGTAGAAGTTGCTCAAGGAAAAGCACATAAAAAAATTACGCCATTTTTACACAGTGATGCCTGGCAATATGTGGCAAATTATTCAGATGTTTTTTACACCACATAATAAATCTGCTCCTATGTGTTAAAGAGACAAGAGGAAGGAGGTCCGTACCCCTTGTATAAGTAATATTAAAAGCAGTATTTATCTTTCTATTTACATTCTCTGTTCTCCTGGCTCTGATTCCTAAACAAAGTTCCAAGCCGACTGATTAAAGCTGATTACAAAACTTAGAGAAGAACTGACTCCTGAGTCAGGCCCAAAGAACGGAAAGAAATAACTAAACATTGCTTTCAATAGTAATTACATTTACAAATAACTTTAAAACCAATGAAAAGTTTGTGGTGTTTTGTCCTTGATTTTGCATCACTGGGCTTAGTTACATGTTGCCATCATCGTCATTCTATTATGCCTGTTTTCAGCAAATCGATTTTGACTTCTGTTAATATAAAGCAAAATCATGTTAAATTCCAACTGCTGCTTGTGAGTAGCTTTTCAATTCAAATATAACACAAAATTCAGCATTCAAATATAACTAGAAACTTACTAAATGGATTAGTCAATGCCTCTTCAGCACAAAATCTTCCTAACACAACATTATTATTCCAAATTAATGTCAGAACTCCACAAGACACACATGGGGGGAAATTTACTAACATGCGAAAATTCGCCAGCGATGGCTTCACCCCCATCGCTACACTTCGCCAGACGAAAATTCGCTCAGACAATGCTATTTTACTAAAATGCGAAGTTGCGTCAAGGGTGCCGAACACTGACGAATTTTTGGCTAAAGAAGATGCGCTAGCGTTCAATTACACCTAGCACAACTTCGTTAGAGGTCTTCGCTCAGGCTAATTTGCATACGGCAAGAAATTATAAAGTTTAATGGACATATATGTTGCAGCAAATACATTACATTACACAAGTCAAGGGAACCTTAATAAAGAAAATAGAGTTGTTATAATTCCCTACACATGAGCCCACTGTATAGTTTGTGTTACATATGTTACAAAATTTATTTTTAAGGACTTTTGCAGGCTATCACTCTGAAAAAAGAAAAAGACACCAGCGTTTTTTGGGACTTAGAAATTTTTTCCACTAAAAATTGAGGAAGACCTATGCACTCCATTGCACTTCGCCTGGTCTGAGCTGCCGAAGGCAAGTCTGGCGAAAGAGGTAACGTTCAGGAAAATCCGTATCTTAGTGAATTTGCAGAGTTACGTTCATTCGCCAGAGTGAAAATTCACCTGCCGTTAGAGTGCAAAGCAACACTAGCGTCTATCTCCTTCGCTAGAAAAGTGACGCCTGTGCCCGTTAGTAAATCGGCAAAGTAACAAAATTATATCACACTGGCAAATCATCGCCAGCGTTAGTCACTTTGCCCTTTAGTAAATGTGCCCCATAGTTCAAAAGCCTACCCTGCACCACTCTCCTTTAAATCCATCGACCAATAAGATTTCTGAAAACTTTTCTGCCCAGATGTTTGTTTTAATTTAAGCATCCCCTGATATAAAAAGCAATCTGGCGAATTTGCCACACACAGGAGTTAAGAAGTGTGTTGGAAAAATTAAGCCTAATATGAGGTTGTAGAAAATTAGGCTTCCCGTGGTGGCAATTTAGAGCAAGACATTATTTTTATTTATCTAATGTGGTGAAATTATTGAAAATTGAAATTGACCCCATAATTATAATCCCTCTTGCTCAACCCCTAGAGGTTGAGCGAGGTGAAGAAGAATAATAGTACTAAGAGTAGGCCCCTAGTCTAAGGTTTTTGGGTTGGCCCCTTGGGGAAGTTCTGAATATCAGCACAGATAGTAACAAAGACAGTAAAGAGCAAATTTGTAATAAAATTACCTGTGCGGCGGGGACACCCTCCCCATGGTTCTTAGGCCATCTTTGATTCTTAGGGCGCGCGCCTCTTAAAGGTACAGGCGCGCTGGCGTGATTGCACCAGCGCGCATTGGGACACGTTTTGGCACAAACTTTGACTGTATTTAAGGCCCATTCTGACCCACAGCCAGTGCCCATGATAGAACTTGGTTTCTAGTGGTTCCTGAGCCTTGTGCATCTGATCCTGTACTTGTTTGTCTTGATTATCCGGTTTTGACTCCTGCCTGTTCCCTGACTACTCTGCATTCTGTATCCTAACCCTTGCCTGCCTACGGCAACTCTTCCAGCTTAAACCCTTGATTGACAACCCGGTTTGACCCTTGCCTGCCTGACGATTCTGATATCCGCCTGCCTGTCTGACCATCCTTCTGCCAAATCCTTTGTACCATGACCTTCAGCCCAAAAGACTTTGCTAACAGCCGTGCCCTTTTGCCAGCCAGAACATCTCGCCTTGCACCCTCGTTAAGTCCAGGTGGCACCCAAGTAAGCTGAGGGCTCCTCCCGAAGCCCAACGGTGGTCACACTACTGGTGAAGCCGAGCCGAGACCAGGGTGCTTGGCACTTGTTCTGGTATTGGGTGCCGGTCGTGACAAAATTCAACTGCAAGATGTTGTGCTTTCCTTGCAGCTTAACACATAAACATCCACATAAACAAATGCAAATATGCAGATAAATACAAAAACTGCACAAACTATATCAATCTGTTTTTCTCAACCATACAGAAAACGAATATGGTATATATGGCAATATGGTATTGCCTCAAGAATTGACTAGTTAAAGTATTTTAATTGCCATATGAAACTGTGTGCATTCATACAGAAGGGACATTAAATTATAGAATTCTATTGTTTCAATGATGCTCTTTGAGAAAAAAAGAATGCATTCATGCTTACCTAGATCAGTCTGTAGCCATTTCAATTAATTTTTAGCCAAGTACATATTTTTTTTCAATTTCCAAGTACTTGCATCTAAATTAAATTGTGTTTGCCTTTGTTCTGGAATGATTGAACACTAGTAAAAATATTGACCTTTTCAGCAAAGATTTGAAGTGATCGTCTGCTGTTGGGCTAAATGAAAGAGAAGAGAGTGTTTTCATCATTAACTTGTAGCCCTGAAGGTTATTTTACAACTGTACAGATGGTCAGAGAAAAGGAGAAAAAATATGTATATTAGGGGGAGTTGGCACCAAATTATCACTGAAAGAAAGCCAAAGAAATAGACGAGGTGTAGAAAATATACAACAGCTTTACATACTGTTCTCATATCTAAGGCATATTTATTTATTATCTCTGAACTAAATGATTTCTTGTTTCATTCCACACATAAAAATCATAGCTTGTAGTTAACATCCCACGGGCAAATCAAAAGACTAAAAAGAATTTATTTAATTAATTTGCAATCTCACACAAAATACACCCAATGGAAAACCCTACATTGCCATATTAGAAATGTATATGTAACCCATTCAATCAACACACAGTGAAAATTGAGTTTTCGGATTAGAATTTCAAATTTATGAGTTGTTTTTATGACCAAAACTGTCAAAGAAGAAGCATCTTTTAATTCACACTTTGATACTGTGCTTTCTTGATTTTTAATATTGATTTTTAATATACCTTATACAGAAGGATATGATACTGATGACTGTCAGATCCCAACTGCTATGATTCTTAAAACCTAGGTTTGTCTTGGAGATGACAGTGCTTTCTTAGCTGTGACAGCTGTAGTGCACTCTCATTATAAGGGATAAAGAAATATGTAGAACATGTGAGTTCCAAATGTTTGTGACTGCCCAGAATACGCAGATTTGGTAGTAAGGGCAGTTGGGTTTTAAAACAGAATGCCTTGCTTCTTCCAACTGTGTCCTTCACTGTCTTTCACAGCAAGGTGTAAATTAACTTGTTACACGCATCAGTTGGGTCCTGGAACCCAGGTCAAGTTTAAAGCTCTCTGAACCTGAAAATCACTTAAGCATTTTGTCCTAAGCACCAATTGAATTTTCCAAAAGCTACAGCTTTGGGTTTCCTTACTGCCATGCTCAAATATTTGTTATAGCTGTAACAACTCACCCTGGTGTGATTCGGCGGGGACGCCCGCCACGCTTTGCCGCGTCTTCCTGTGCGCCGGTACCTTAGGGTGCGCGCAGCGCGCATCCTCTTGTTTTATAGGCGCATTCGCACTGATGGCAATGGTGCCAAATTCAAAGATATTTATAGGGGCCTTTGATATTTTTCATTGCCCATTATAGGTTCTTCTCTAAGAGTTCCTGAGTGCTTTGCCTGTTTGGATTTTGAAATTGATCCCTGGTTTGACCCCTGCCAGCCTGATTAATCTTTCTTTTGTTATCCTGACCCCTGCCTGGTAACTCGACTATTCTGAACCCTTGCATACACTCACATAAACTATGTATACTCATATGCTAACTATATATTCACATTAGCCTTGGATATTATGCTTGTCCAAGAAATCATCCAAGCCCCTTTTAAAAATATTAACAGAATCAGCCATCACGACATCATCCAGCAAGGAATTCCACAACCTCACTGTCCTCACTGTAGAGAACCACCTACATTGCTTCAAATGAAAGTTCTTTTACTCTAGTCTGAAGGGGTGGCCTCTGGTACGGTGATCCTCAATGTTAGCCTATGGGGAAGGTCCCCATAGGCTTGCTAAGCTTTTTTTGATCGAAGGATTTTCGTCCGATCGTTGGATTAAAATCCTTCGAATCGTTCGATTCGAAGGATTTAATCGTTCGATCGAACGAAAAATCGTTCGATCATTTGATCGAACGTTTAGCGCTAAATCCTTCGACTTCGATATTCGAAGTCGAAGGATTTCAATTCGAGGGTCGAATTTCGAAGTATTTTTAACTTCGAAATTCGACCCTTAGTGAATCTGCCCCTAAGTAAAGAGGTTTGGCAATCACAGAGTTAATCTCCCATAGTATCCTAGGATGAATACCATCCGGTCCTGGACCTTTATCTTTCTCGTTTGAATTTTTTTTATTTGAATGAAATATTGATTGGTTGAGACTATATGAAAAGTAGGGAGCCAGAAACAAACTGTTTCCATAAATTATCTACTTTCAGGTAGAATTTATTTCTTTGCATGTTTTGCACCTATAAAGACTAAGAAAATAGCACAAATCCCAGTGGTTCCGCCTGTATACCCTGTAGCGTTCACGTAAACAACATGATTTCAGTAGACTTTCTAAACTTACATTAAACTCTAACAAGTGGTCCAAACTTAAATTGCGCCTAAATAAACTAATATCAAGACCTCATGCTTTTTATGAAAGCAGTTTACTAAAGTAAAGCATTAGTGATCTCCGCTATTTTATATGTCAATAATCTATTCTATTCCCTTGGTCGTGTTAATCTTTCTAATGACAAATTAGCATTCTCCGTGTAGTTTTCATAGATTTACAAATTAACAACCAAGCTTTCTGGGGACTAAGAATCATCCGCATTTGCTAATGCTTCCACAGATCGCCTAACACATAGCAGATTTTTATATACTCTTTTAATGTATTTAGCGCACAAGAAATAATTTATAAATCTGGCTATCACTTTCACTTTTGTGTTGCTTGAGGGTGGTGAGCAGGCAAAATCGAATTGGGAGAACTGAAAGCAATTTATGAACTTTGTTTGCTGCAATTAATCCTTATGGTAAACTGATTCCTACAATGCAGCACTGGGTATCAAAGGACACCATGCTTAAAAGCAAAGGGGGCAATTTATAAAGGCAGAGGAAACAATGATTATTAGAAAAATATTTTTTTTTTATTAAGAACCTATATGTACATAGAGTTAACAATTATAAAAGCTTCCTCCATTGTTAACCAACAAATTTTAGTGAGCAATTGCTTTGACATATATATATATAGGTATGGGATCTGTTATCCGGAAACCCGTTATCCAGAAAGATCCGTTTTACCGAAAGGCTGTTTTCCATAGACTCCATATTATCCAAATAATCCAAATTTTAAAAAATGATTTCCTTTTTCCCTGTAATAATAAAACAGTAGCTTGTACTTGATCTAAACTAAGATATAATTAATCCTTGTTGGAAGCAAAACCAGCCTATTGGGTTTATTTAATGTTTAAATGACTTAGGGGCAGATTTATTAAGGGTCGAATTTCGCAGTGATAAATACTTCGAAATTCGACCATCAAATGGCTTTACTTCAACTTCAAATATCGAAGTCGAAGTTTTTTTCACCGAATTTGACCGTTTTATGTAAAGTAAAATCGTTCAATCGAACGATGAAATCCTTCGAATCAAAGGATTCGAAAGATTTCATCCATCATTCAAACGATTTTTCTTTGATTTCAAAAAACTTAGAAAACTGCTCTAGAAGGTCCCTATAGGCTAACATAGCACTTCAGCAGGTTTAATTTGGCAAAGTATCAAAGCCAAAGTTTTTTTAAAGAGACAGTACTTCGAACGATTTTACTTCAAATCGAAGTCGAAGTTGTAGTATCCTATTCGATGGTTGAAGCATCCAAAAAATTACTTTGAATTTTTTAACTTCGAAAATTCTCTCGAATTCACTTGAACCCTTGATAAATCTGCCCCTTAATGTATAAAGATCTAAATAATGGAAAGATCCTTTATCCAGAATGCCCCAGGTCCCAAGCATTTTGCATAACAGGTCCCATACCCATATATCTTTTTTTTTCTTCCAAGAACAGAAATGTTCTGGTAAAACTACATGGAGATAATTATCAAAAATAACTCCAATACTTGCATTTCCTGACCCCCATTCTTTGTAATATCAACTAATCAGTGAAAAAATGTTCCTGGTTTTGCCAAACTATTTTCTGCTCTCTACCATATGCTGTTAAGTGGAATGAGGTCTTTAAATGCCGGGACATCATCATAACCTCAGTGTTATGAGGTTGTTGACGTCTGTGCTTTATCTTCACATGGATTTGTTTTTTTAAGAATTTGATAAAAAAGTAGTATCAAGAATCTTAATGAGAAACTCTCATGGATACCCTTAAACAGAAAAAACTATTCTTTTATAAAATAAAGTTATAATTATATTCTGAATTTCCGAAAAGTTGGATTAGGCATGGTTAACCCTTAGAAAATCTAGCTGCGGAATTCTTCCATTTAGTACTTGTTTTTCTTCTAAAAGGCAAAAATCCTGTGATAACATTTCCGTGTTAATGAAATCATTGTGTAAATCGAACAGATGAAATCACTTTGGCAATTCACCTCCTGTGCCGCTGAGCACATTGCGCTAGCCTTAGTGAAACTCCTTTTGTGCAGGATTATTTGTATAAATAGCTTGTGGTGGAAGCAAGCTGCGCAGCACTCAAATTAAAGGAAAACTATACCCCCAAAATGAATACTTAAGCAACTGATAGTTTATATCAAAATGAATGACATGTTAAAGAATCTCACCAAACTGGAATATATATTTACATAAATATTGCCCTTTTACATCTCTTGCCTTGAACCACCATTTCGTGACTCTATCTGTGCTGCCTCAGAGATCACCTGACCAGAAATACTACAACACTAACTGTAACAGGAAGAAGTGAGGAAGCAAAAGGCAGAACTCTGTCTGTTAATTGGCTCATGTGACCTTACATGTGGTTTGTATGTGTGCACAGTGAATCGTACGATCTCAGGAGGCGGCCCTTATTTTTTAAAATGGCAATTTTCTATTTATGATTACCCAATGGCACATACTACTAAAAAAGTATATTATTATGATAATGGTTCATTTACATGAAGCAGGGTTTTACACATGAGCTGTTTTACTCAGTATCTTTTAATAGAGACCTACATTGTTTGGGGGGTATAGTTTTCCTTTAAGTAAAACATTCTAGAACACTTTGTCCCTAGTTTCCATATACAGTTTAGCCCTAATGTGCCCAGTGCCTATTGTGTGTGTTGTATTTATGCCAGTATACAACTATTATGGTTTCTCATAAGTCATCAAAATTGTAGTAAAGCTGACCATACATTCTGATTGGTTGGCTATTGTTCTGGCTTTCCACATGGATGACCAAACAGCCCTGATCCCATTGATCAATATGGTCAGATCACAATACAGAAGGGCAGTACATATAATTCTTGGCCAGCAATAAGCATACACATGTTGGCAGGTTTCATAAGTCTGCCTGATTTTCCAGCCAGTAAGATGTGATACAACTGCAGCAGAATTTGATAGACTACATTTCCTATTGTTGGGGCCAAATTCAGTTCTCTCATAAATGGTGTATACTCCCATAAGCAGCGAGTAAAAGGGCTTTTCATCAGATGAAATAGCTTATACATACACTGAAGCTGTTTACTCTTTATTACCGATGGGCAAATTTGGGGCGTTTCGATTCGACGAAAAATTCGCGAATTTCCTGCGAAAATTTGTGAAACGGTGCAGACGGCTTGTTTTTGATGCCGGCATCCGTTTTTGGCAAAATTGCGCCAGCGTCCAAAAAAACAGAAGCTGGTATCCATTTTTTTGGACACCGGGGAATTTTCACTGCGGTTTCGCCAATTGATTTGCCGGCAGCAAATCGCAGGAATTCTCAGCGAATTCGCGCCTGGCAAATAAATTGTCCCATCACTACTCTTTATATTACTTTTTTTTATATTTAAATAGATATGTTATACTGCTAAATAAAAAAAAGAGTCTGACAACTGGAAAGTTTCAGTAAGAAGGATGACTTCCACCTACTAGCGTCACCCCTGGCCAATCAAACTTCTAAATGCCAACAATGCATGGCAACAATGGCACTGACTGTTGACAAAATGCTCACAGATACTGATTGTGCTTCCAAGAGCTATTCTGCAGTCATTATGAAGCCACTATACAATTGATTTATTTAACATTAATTTATATACAACACATACATCTATCTAATCATTGATTAATGGTGTTTCAATTCAATTATTTCCATGAATTGATATATTTAAAATGTATTTAGATATGAATTGGTAGATGGTGGTTAACAGAAATGACAACTTTTGAATAAAAATTTAATGAATTCCAAATTATCTACTAAGTGCAATCAGAGACTCTATTTTTTGTTATTATTATGAAGCCACAACCCTGATCTTGTGCTGGTTTCCACCTCAGTACAAGAACAACTAGAAACATTCACTCAGGGGATACTGTCTGCAATATTCCACAGAATGTACATCCGCTGACACTTGCTTCTTTGGCAGCAGCCATAGTTGGATCCTCCAAGGCAGTTATCCACAACCAGTAGCTAGTGAGCAACAGGTTGCACTCCAACTCCTTGGATGTTGCTCTCAGTGGCCTCAAATCAGGTGCTTATTTTTGAATTACAAGCTTCAAAGCAAGTTTTGGTTGCATAAAAACCAAGTACAGTGCCAAGTAGAGTCTCCTGTAGGCTGCCAGTCCACATAGGGGCTACCACATAGCCAAACACATCCCTTATTTGGCAACCCAAGGGATTATTTCATGCTTGTGTTGCTCCCCAACTCTTTTTACATTTGAATGTGGCTCACAGGTAAAAAAAAGTTGGGGACCCCTGCTCCAAGGCAATTGTGGAAGCTTCCTTTCTGCATAGTCTGCCATCTGGCCCTGCCTCTAAAGATAGTTAAGTATAACACATAGGGGCAAATTCACTAAGGTTCGTAGTTGCGCCAGGCATAACTTCGCCGCACTTCGCCAGGCGTAGTTTCGCCAGCACTTCACAAATTCACAAAAATCCGAAGTTGCACTCAGGGGTAGCGTAAGGTTGCGAAGTTGCGCTAGCGTTGATTAGCTAAGCAAATTCAAATTTCAATGGAGGAATATGTAGCAGCACTATAAATGCCTGGGAAACCTTCAAAACATCAAATAAAATTTTTATTTTGCCCTACACATGTGCCCACTGTATAGTTAAGTTGCCATGAGTTAGGAAATGTAGGGGGGAAGGAGAGGAGCCCCAAAAAAAAAACAGTCTTTTTCAGCCTATCACCCATAATATAGAAAAAACGCCAGCGTTTTTTGGGATTTAGAAAAAATGTAAACTTTTTTTGAAGCAATCCCTATCTACTCTATTGTGCTTTGCCTGGTCTGAGGTGGCGAAGGAAGTCTAGCGTAAAAGGTAGCGTTCAGTACAATGTGCGCGTTAGTGAATTTGCATAGTTACGTCCGTTGCACAAATTCGCCAGGCGTAAGGGTGCGAAGTTACACTAGCGAAGTTACGCCAGCGTCCGTTAGTGAATTTGCGAAGTAACGAAAATGGCCAATGCTAGCAAATTGACGCTAGTGTTAGGCGCTTCGGCGCATAGTGAATTTGCCCCATTGTGTCTCTTCTGTTTGTGAAGCCAGTCTTAATAGGTTAGCTTGTTTTCATAAAACAGTAAAAAAAATACTTTACATTTAATATTTTAAAACTTGTAGAGCTGTGCCTACTTTGTGCCTATTCCTATGCAACCTCATGCTTTTACATAGTAAGCGTCAAAAGATCCCATTCATCTGATAACATTTAGAAGCACTGACACGGTCAGTCTTAAAACTCTAGCTACTATTTTATTCCATAAAGGTTCACTTTGCCTTGGGGCGATTCGGGGAGATTTAGACGCCCGGCGTTAAATCTCCTCTTCTTCGGGAGACTAATCTCCCCGAACTGCCTCCAAAGCTCTCCCAGTGCCATCCCGCCAGCGATTTAGATTCTAGCCACGGGATGATACTCTGAGCGCTTAATTTTCCGAAGACACCCAAAGTTTCCTCTTGAAGCGACTTTAAGCTACTTTGGAAAACGAATCCCACCGACTGCCATCCCACTGGCGATTTATATTCTAGCCGCCGGCGGGAGGCAGTTCGGGGAGATTAGTCGCCCCGAAGAAGAGGAGATTTGAGCGTGTGTCACTGCCCTTAATTGCTATTATTCCAATTGCAATATGAATAGGTTAATGCTAGGGATGTAGCGAACCGCCGCCGATGTGCTTGCGAACGCCGTTCGCGAACACCGGAAAAAATTGCGAACTGTTCGCGAACTTCGAACATCCGAAAATCGTTCGATTCGAACGATCGAAGGATTGTAATCGTCCGATCGAAGGATTTTCGTTCGAATTGAACGATCGAAGCCATTCGATCGAATGATTTCATTCATCCAATGGCTTCGATCGTTCGATTCGAACGAAAATCCTTCGATTTCAGCGGTCGAATGGTCGAACAATTTTGACGCGAACGCCTATTGGCGAACGTCGCGCGACGTTCGCGAACTTGCGGCGGACGCGAACAGTCGAAGTTCGCGCGAACTAGTTCGCCGGCGAACAGTTCGCTACATCCCTAGTTAATGCACATTTTTTTCTTGTATTATATTTTCTAGGTTATGTGGAGGTTTTAAACTTACAGTTTTGGACATACCTTACTAACTATTATTGGTTCAGACCTACTAGCTACAGTCTACTTCTGTCCTTAGCTTTACTACACTGTCTTATAAGGGCTCATTTGCTTTCCCTGGGGTACAAAGTGGTGTAGTACTTTCACAACCCTCCCCATTCAATTCAGCACCTAGAACCTGAGACATTGGGGCAGATTTACGGAGAAGTGGCAAATGCTGGTGACAATTCACCTGCATTACCGCCCGCAGGTACATCAGCAGACTTACTAATGGGCGCAGGCGCCAATTCGCTAGCGAAAGAGATAGGCGCTAGCTCTCATTCGCACTCTATCGCCAGGAGACAATTGGCTCTGGCAAATGGACGTTACTCTGCAAATTCACTAAAATGCGGATTTTACTAAACGTTACCTCTTTCGTCAGCTCAGACCAGGTGAAGTGCAAAAAAAAGCATCAGTGGAAAAATCATCAAAGTTCAAAAAACACTGGCGTCTTTTCATTTTTTCAGAGTGATAGCCTGCAAAAGTCCTAAAGATTTTTGGGTAACTGGTTTCCCCCATACATTTTCTAAAATATGGAACATTATCTATACACTAGGCTCATGTGTAGGGCATTATAACAACTCTATTGTCTTTATTAAGGTTCCCTGGACTTGTTAACAGTGGAAATGTAATGTATTTGCTGCAACATATAACATAAATTTTAAATTTCCGCTGTATGCAAATTAACCTGAGTGCAAGACCTCTAGCGAATTTGCGCTATACAGAAATGAACGCCAGCACATCTTCGCTTTGAATTGCTGGCATTGCCAAAGTAACATTAGCGAAAAGTCACCAGCGTTCAGCATCCCACGACGAAGCTCCTCAGTTTTGTGAATTAGCATTGTCTGAGTGAATTTTCGCCTGCCGAAGTGTAGTGATGGGTGCGAATCGGTCGCCGGCGACTTTTCGCCAGTTAATGAATCTGCCCCAAAGGATGCCTCATAGGACCTCTATAATCTTTTTACATGAAAGTAACAGGAGTGAGGCCTTGTAGCCAAGGTTCTGTGGAAAATGTTCTTTGGGTATAGCCAATGAGAATTGATTAATGATACACTGTAAAAAGAAAAAACACTTAAATGTGATAAAATAGGTATTTTCCTGCACTGGGCAAAATTATCATGGAAAATATATATTCTGGCTCTGATCAAGTCCAGTTTTAGGAAAATGTACTGTTGAACACTGTATAAATGTAAATATTGAACTTACTTATTTCAATAAAAGAGAAAATAGAATATAAGACAAAATGGTTAAATACTGATCCATCCAGTTTACCATAATAAAATTTTTTGGTAAAACCCAGAGATATAGTTCAAGTTAGATGTGAACTAAAAGCAAGATTTTTTCTCTTGTCTTTTTAGAGAAAGTACATGCCCTTATTACTTGCAAATAAGAAAGACAAAAAAAAAACAAGCTGAGAAAGCAATTAGCATAACCCGAAGCCTTTGACACCAATATGTAGCCAGTTTCAAGATTATGTTTTATTTATGTTCCATCAGCACCTATAAGAAGTAAAAAAATAATCAATAATGTTGCTGCCGCAGCAATAAAAGGCTATCCGGGTCTTTGCATTGTTCCGGCCCGTGTTGAGTCAGGGGGAAAAAAATTTGAGAACATGAAGGATCTCCATATGGCTGAGATCAAAGGTGTTACTGGGTGCATGAATCCGCTTTATTGCCAGGCACTGCTGTTAATTAGAAAACAAGATCAGAAGCAGTATTAAAATCCAATTAAATTGATATGAACAGATTGCCAAGTGATGTTCACTAATGTATAATTGAGCACCATGCAAATTTCGGTGGCTGCCTTTTGTTTTTTCCCCCCTCACTCTGGAATGAATGATGAAGCTATGAAGTTTTTCATCGTTGTAGAAGATAAACAAGTTAATGCGCTGATCTAGGGGGTATTGCTTGGGTGATTGATGAAAATGAGAGCGGAATATTAAAGTATGACTTTTTTTGCTTCTGAATCTCTTTTTATCAGAAGGCTGTTTAACATTTTTTCCATGTTGTCTGGTTGCTTTAATCAAGATAATGCTTTTTTTCCTTAAAAGATTGTTTTCTTGTCTGTCAACATTGTAAATAGCTCATGGCGGTATTGTTACAAAGATTTGTTTTTACTTTACGTAGCCGCCATGCTTATATTGGCAAATCATTGATAAAAGAAGCATGGCCTCTAGGATAAGAACTGGGAAACCAGTGGGCATCTTTCTTCAGTATTATCTCCCCACAGTTGTAAATTTCCCAGTAAGTAGATTGGAAAGCATTTGTTGACATAAAAAGTTATTAATAAGTATGTTACACAATAATCATGCATTATCAATAAGTTACATTTTTAATGGCCGTCCCTAGTGCCAGCCATCTTTAAAAGTACAAGCAGTTTTACTGGAATATATTGGGGCACATTTACTTAGCTCGAGTGAAGGATTAGAATGAAAAATACTTCGAATTTCGAAGTATTTTTTTGGCTACTTCGACCATCAAATTGGCTACTTTGACCTTCGACTATGACTTCGAATCGAACGATTCGAACTAAAAATCGTTCCACTATTTGACCATTCGATAGTCGAAGTACTGTCTCTTTAAAAAAACTTCGACTACCTACTTTGCCACCTAAAACCTACCGAGCAACAATGTTAGCCTATGGGGAAGGTCCCCATAGGCTTTCTAAGTAATTTTTGATCGAAGGAAACTCGTTCGATCGATGGATTAAAATCCTTCGAATCGTTCGATTCGAAGGATTTAATCGTTCGATGGAAGATTTTTCCTTCGATCGTTCGATCGAACGATTTGCGGTAAAACCTTCGACTTCGATATTCGAAGTCGAAGGATTTAACTTTGATGGTCAAATATCGAGGGTTAATTAACCCTTCGATATTCGACCCATAGTAAATGTGCCCCATTATGTCTAAAAACAAGTTTAGAGGTGCCAAGATTTCATTTAAACTTCAGGGTAGAGTTTTGTGGGGCTCAGTATGAATATTTAGTCCCATGAAGAGGTTTGGGTGAGAAGCAAACATAATAGTCTATATCTTTCTTTTAACCAAGACCCTCTCAAGATTTATTTCAATAGTTGTATAGGGTGTCAACTGCTGACTTTTTTTGAATTAATCACATGTCCCTCGCCAAACACCTGTCTAATAGTGTTACCATAATGTATTATAATAACCACAGTATTTTATAGAAAGGAGTAGGGATTATATTTACTGAATTTGAATGTTTTACTGCACAAGCTAATTGGAGTTGACTCCAAGCTTAGGTTGTCTTATGAGAGGTTCCAATCATAACTATAATGACTGCCTCTGCCTGTGTATGCAGCATGTTAGTGGTATTAGTTACTCGGTACCAGGACCGGGCTGCGCCGCACAGGTGCCCAAGGCAAGCCGGCGGACGCGGCACCGGCTTAGCCCAAGTGCGCATGCACAAGGTGGTTTTTACTTCTTTTGCGCTTCTGCGCATGTGCGAATTGGTGCAAATGTGCACATGCGGAAATTGCTGAGAAATGCATTCCCGCGCATGTGCAGGAGCGGAAGAAGATGAAAAACCACAAAGAGTCGGGCACCGGACTGGGGGTAGGCGACAGAGGAGGTGTGTGCCTGGAGCCCCCCCAGCTTTGCGCCCTAGGCACGTGCCTACTCTGCCTACCCCTAGTTCTGGCCCTGCTCGGTACCTATAATAAGGGTCAAAGTTTTGTGGTTTTTGTTATTTCTTGAGCTAAACAGGACAAACAGAGAAATTGATGCTATCAATGCCAGAAACACCCTTCATAATGGACTTCTGTTTGTTTGTAGTGATGGGTGAATAAATTGGCCAATAATTTTATCGTGCATCAATTTTTACTTGCACAACAATTTTAACCCGCATCAATTCTTTTTGTCGCAGTGGATTTTTCGCCTGCAAATTTATTCGTGGGCTGCGAAACTGCAGCTCAAATTCAACAGCGAAAAATCCGCTGTGACAAAAAAAAATTGTTGCACGTCAAAATTGTGGTGCGCATCTAAATTGTCGCCCGTCCAAACTAATGCCCATTGACTTTAATGCATTTGGACAAATGTAGAAAATGTGTATAAAAATTGTCAATTGGGTCAAAAAAATATTTTCGCTATTTCTCGTATTTTTAGGTAAATTTGCAAATTTTTCAGTGAAGTAAAACGTCACAAATTTGCCCATCACTGTTTGTTTGTAATCTCATTATCTACATCACATCTACCCCAAAATTTAGTTATCTGAATTTCTGTGTTTGCCCTTTTTAACTCATGAATAACAATTCAAAATGAATTTGAATGGGCTAGCAATTGACCATTGCAAAAGAGTATGCATGATGAAAATCTCAGCAGATGAGTTCAATAATCCATTCAGAGAAAACCCCATTCTAATGTGTACGCCTAGAATAATGGGTGTAAGAGGGCTGGTATGTAGTGATGGGCGAATTTGCGGCGTTTCGCTTTGGCGAAAAATTCGCCAAACAGTGCCGGCATCTAATTTTTTACGCCGGCGTCCTTTTTTGATGCTGGCGTCTGGTTTTTTTGGACGCCGGCGAATTTTCGCTGCGTTACGCGAATTTATTCGCCGGCGGCAAATCGCGGAAATTCACAGCGAATTCACGCCTGGCGAATAAATCCGCCCATCACTACTGGTATGTAAAAGATTCTATGGCTGATTTATTAATACTGGGCAAAAATGTTTCACAGCAGTAATTCATAGCAACCAATCAGATACTTGTTTACAGTATTTCTCCTTCCAATAAACATTTCATATATTATACATGGACCTATTCTAAGAAAATGTTCAATCACCTTCATTTTTATGGGGTTTTTTTTCAATCATTATCATTCTTTTTTCTGGCCTGACGCTGAAAATGTTAACTGGTTGCTAGGGGTCCAATAAATAGGTTGGCTGAGAGGCTTAAAAATTATTCTTATTCTTGTATCCTTGTCTTTTATATTGGTATTCATGCCCTAAACTACCTGTCTGTATCATGCAAAAGTTACTTTTAAGCAGAACTGCTCATTATAAGCCAAAAAAAATAAATAAACTGAAATTGTTTACTGCTGGATCCAAAGCATCCAAAGCAAGCAGCTGTCTCTGGGTAGATTTGCTGGCTTTGCACTTCCAAACTGTATTGTTCTTTAAATGAGCAGTAGTATTATAAAATAACTCCATTCTTTTTATGCTTTGTAATAAAAATGAGCTTGCTTTTTTTTAAAAAAAAAAAAAAAGTGGCCATGTGGGAGACTTTACTGTGAGCAATCTTTCTGAAAAGTTTAATTGTTTGATATCAACATGTAATTTTCTTTATCAAGCAAAAACTCAATTAATTTCTTGCTGCTCAGACGCCGAGCCCAGGCAGAATGTCTGATACCTATAACAAGATACAGCTTTTTCTCATTTGCGGTCATCTACCTGGTGTTCCTTGTTAAGCAGGAATAAAGGAAGTGCAAATAGAATATTTTCCTCCAACCTGCTGAACAAGTTGAATGTGTTCTTCATTTTAAATGACAAAAAATGTTTTCTTCACTGCCTCTCTCCTTTTCTTGCCTTTCAGATGCCTATTGTACCATATAATACAGGCTTATCGCTTAATAATAGCGAAAGATAGATAGTCCTGTGTTTCTGTTATCAACTCCTAGGAGATTCCACATTGTAATGGCCTCATATAAAGGTAGGACTACACGGACATTTTCGGCGCAGTCCGACGCACTGCGACAAATCGCATGCGATGGAAATAAGGTAAGAGATAAATGTCGGATGAAGTCGCAGCATTGATCATGACTGTTGTATGCAGACGCTGCACATTGCATCTGCATTCGATAGTCGTGTCGCGTCGGATCAACACTGCGACTTCATCCAACTGCGACTTCATCCAACATTTCTTACCTTATTTCCATCGCATCGCGTTGAAAACGTCCGTGTAGTCCTATCCTAACTTTAATAGGAGAATGAAGTAGTGATGGGTGAATCTGTGCTGAAAAGTTCACGGAACTCATTGATGCGAGTGACAATTTTTATACGTGCGATTATTTTGTCAGAATGCATTAAAGTCAATGGGCATCCGAATAATTTGACGCCCGCCAATTATGACGCGTGCAAATTCTATTTTTACCGCTGTGCATTTTATGCTGTCATTGCTAGTGATGAGTGAATTTGGAGCATTTCGCTTTACCGAAAAAAACGCGAATTTCCCAGAAAATTTGCGCAGCGGTGAAAATTTTGCGAAACAGCACATCGCTTTTAACACCAGCGTCTCCTTTTTGATGCCATCTTCCATTTGGCGAATAAATTCAGTGCCGTTTCGAATTAATTAGCTTGCGCCGAGACACAAAAATTCCCCTCAAATTAATGTCTGCCGAATTGAATTGTCCATCACTAGAATTAATTAGCAGTTTGGTCATAGATACACACAAGCATCTGCACTGAAATCAACATATACAGGGCCCTGTGTACTTTATTAAAAAAATACACCCCAGGGAAAATGAAAAGCACCTAAAACAGCACTGACAGTTAATTGCTATAATTCTTAAAGGGATCCTGTCATCGGAAAACACGATTTTTCCAAAACACATCAGTTAATAGTGCTACTCCAGCAGAATTCTGCACTGAAATCCATTTCTCAAAAGAGCAAACAGATTTCTGCCCCCAGTCATGTGACTTGTGCCTGCACTTTAGGAGAGAAATGCTTTCTGGCAGGCTGCTGTTTTTTCTTCTCAAAGTAACTGAATGTGTCTTAGTGAGACATAGGTTTTTACTATTGAGTGCTGTTCTTAGATCTACCAGGCAGCTGTTATCTTGTGTTAGGGAGCTGCTATCTGGTTACCTTCCCATTGTTCTTTTGTTTGGCTGCTGGGGGGGAGGGAGGGGAACAATATCACTCCAACTTGCAGTGCAGCAGTAAAGAGTGATTGAAGTTTATCAGAGCACAAGTCACATGACTTGGGGCAGCTGAGAAATTGACAATATGTCTAGCCCCATGTCAGATTTCAAAATTGAATATAAAAAAATCTGTTTTTTTGGAGAAATGGATTTTAGTGCAGAATTCTGCTGGAGCAGCACTATTAACTGATTCATTTTGAAAAAAATTTCATGACAGTATCCCTTTAAGAGCTTAGAACTGTACAGAAACCTGTTTGTCATCTTGTTTTTATAATTTACTCCTATAATTGTAAGGAATCATTCATGATAAGTCCTGCATTTATTCTTTTTTTAAAGATAAAATATTTTGGATACTTCATACATAGTATACAGTAGATGCCATAATAGCAAGTACAAGTACAAGTACATTGAAAGAGAAAGTCATTTTAGACAGGAGCCAACCTGCCCTGTAACTGTACATTTAGCAGGACAGAGCAGATCAAGTTAAATAAAGCAGAACATACTTTTAGAAATATGTTATACTAACTAGACTGTGAATAGGATCAAAAGACCATCAAAAAAAAAAAACCAGGGCCCCATTTGATAGATAGATAGTTGTTTTTTTAAGCTTTGTTCACATAATCAGGACTGGAACATATACCTGGAGAAACTAAAGCAGATTTTTGTTTGAGGGAAACATTTTTTTAATGCTAAGAGACGTCCCGGTATAGAAGGTGTTAAGAGTTAGTCAGCGTGACAAGTATACACAGTGTTTGCAGCTTGGTGGGTAAGCTTTAGTTATTGTTGCATTTCCACTACCTTTTTCTGTCATTCTCTGATGTTTTTCTGCTTAGGAAAGATATAAGAAAGGTTTCTAATTTTATTCCTAAGCAGAAGAACATCTGAGCAGCCTCTTGCTTTCTCCTGACAACTTCCTTCACTACTTGGTGGTCAGACTGGTGGAAAACTGACCAGCAGGTGGCGCTGTTGGAACAAAATTCATTCATATTAACACTACATGTATCCCTTAATATCTTGGAATAAAAAGAAAATAAATACTGAATGTAAATGACAGCGCTTAGAATAACACTCTCAACAATTTCACATTCACTTGTTTTAAATGTTTACTTATCCTTTATATGTTCTCTGTTGAAGGTGAGCTTCAGTCATGAATATGGAATTGATGTAGGCATGTGAAAACAACAACATTATGATTGACTACAAGTGTTGCAGTGAGGGTGCACACTTCCAGTTTAAAAAAAAAAAACACTTTAACAGTGAGATACAAAGTATAGTGAAACGTGTTTCCAATTTTTATGTGAGACATTGTCAATAGGGTCATACAGAAAATTGCTGAAATGTTGAACAGATCCTTGATATTTTGGCGACCAGTAGGGCATTTTCTTGGCAGTAACCAGGGTTGCCACCTGGCCTAGCTGGTAAAACACCTGCCAAGACCGGGTGCCGGTAAAATTGTATTACCCCTAACTTAAAGGGATACTGTCATGGGAGAAAAAAAAATTTTCAAAATGAATCCGTTAAAGGAAAACTATACCCCCCAAACAATGTAGGTCTCTATTAAAAGATACTGAGTAAAACAGCTCATGTGTAAAACCCTGCTTCATGTAAATGAACCATTATCATAATAATATACTTTTTTAGTAGTATGTGCCATTGGGTAATCATAAATAGAAAATTGCCATTTTAAAAAATAAGGGCCGCCCCCTGAGATCGTAAGATTCACTGTGCACACATACAAACCACATGTAAGGTCACATGAGCCAATTAACAGACAGAGTTCTGCCTTTTGCTTCCTCACTTCTTCCTGTTACAGTTAGTGTTGTAGTATTTCTGGTCAGGTGATCTCTGAGGCAGCACAGATAGCGTCACGAAATGGTGGTTCAAGGCAAGAGATGTAAAAGGGCAATATTTATGTAAATATATATTCCAGTTTGGTAAGATTCTTTAATATGTCATTCGATTTGATATAAACTATCTGTTGCTTAAGTATTCATTTTGGGAGTATAGTTTTCCTTTAATAGTGCTGCTCCAGCAGACTTCTGCACTGAAATCCATTTCTCAAAAGAGCAAACAGAGTTTTTTTTTTCAATTTTGAAATCTGACATGGGGCTAGACATTTTATCAATTTCCCAGCTGCCCCATGTCATGTGACTTGTGCGCTTCAATCACTCTTTACTGCTGTACTGCAAGTTGGAGTGATTATCACCACCTCCATTCCCCCCCCCAGCAGCCAAATAAAAGAACAATGGGAAGGTGACCAGATAGCAGCTCCCTAACACAAGATAACAGCTGCCTGGTAGATCTAAGAACAACACTCAATAGTAAAAACCCATGTCCCACTGAGACACATTCAGTTACATTGAGAAGAAAAAACAGCAGCCTGCCAGAAAGCATGTCTCTCCTAAAAACAAGGCACAAGTCACATGACCAGGGGCATGACCATTAACTGATTCATTTTGAAAAAAAAAAAAAATTCCCATGACAGTATCCCTTTAAGCCCTTGGCCCTGCCCCAATCCGCTCAAAACTTACCTTTTTGTCTTCTTCTGGTCCCCCTTTCCACCCCTTTTTACATCACGTCCCATCCTTTTGTTCCTGTTCCACCACCAGCCGGTGGAAATTTGATTAAAAGGTGGCAACCCCAGCAATAACTAGTACAAGAATAACCCAACCTGCCAATATATATCTTATATATACATACAGTATATCATGGACTAATTCAATATGCTGTTCACATCAACATTGCTTTGGAGCAAAAATGAAAAGTATGCATGTGAGCTTCTTTGTAAGGGCTCTTACTCACTGGCGTTCTGACCTGCGCTCCCCTGCGTTCCGTTTTTTTGGCGTTCAGCCGCAGGGGAGCGCAGGAATAGACGCATGTCATTATTTCAAATGGGGCTGTACTCACTCAGACGCGAACGCAGGTTGAGACGCAACATGCTGCATTTTTCTTGCGTTCGGCGCCTACACGCGTCTGAGTGAGTACAGCCCCATTTGAAATAATGACATGCGTCTATTCCTGCGCTCTCCTGCGGCTGAACGCCAAAAAACGGAACGCAGGGGAGCGCAGGTCAGAACGCCAGTGAGTAAGAGCCCTAAGGCTAGTGCCACGAGAGGACTCAAGTACGCATGCTGAAAATCAGCCCCTGCTCAGGCATCAGCCTCCTGTCCTGTCTGCACCTGGAACCATTGTGGCGACTTTGATGCAGGCACTTGTGACTGATTTCAGCAAAGAAATGTGAGCATTTGCATTCTTGTGCCTAAACTGATTCCAGTGCAGTCTGCTGGAGTAGCACTATTAACTGATGCGTTTTAAAAAAAAAAAACATGTTTTCCTATGACAGTATGCCTTTAAGCTTCATCAATATACTCCGATAAAACAGCATGCACAGTCGAGGAATCATCCTATGAACATGATAGAATGTCTGTTGGCTACAGCAAGCCATATATTTTGTTTTTTTGGTTTATGCGAGTCATTCAGCTAGACATTCCATAATCAACTTCATTGACCATAATTCTGTTTAACTTTATTCTCACATGCATATACATAAGAGAAAAACTAGATAACAAGTAGATGAAAAAAAACAAATCCTACTCACAGAATAGATTGAAATATCCAGGCCAGACCCTCCCCCAGCCATTAACTAGTATTTCATTTGAATACATGGGCGGTATTTACTAAGATATAAAGATAACTTGTCAATGGGAGCTAGCAGGATACTGAAGCGTGTTGATGAGCGTGACACTTTAATGAGCCCTGTATTATCCATGCACATACAAAGCAATGGACAGTAAAAAGAAAATCTTTTTAAAATAATATTTTGGAATTTTCAGTTTTGGTTTGTATAAAGACATTTGTCTTTGGATTGAAAGCTGATTGCACTCATTACAATTATTCCTCTTAAGGCATGCTGGCAAAAGTAGTCCTTGCAGAGCACAGAATAAATGATTTGTCACATTTTTTATTTTTGTGTACATAATGTTTTGTGATTAATGTTTGTCTTCCGTGCCACCGTTTAAATACACAGATCTCTGCACAGAGAGGGCTACGGGCTTCTAATGTGAGATGTATCATTAATTGTGTCTTCTCGCATTTGGCACTCAAAGCCTGATAAAATTTCACCTTTTAATGAAATAAATGGCTCAATTAACAAGATGAAAAGCAGCAGTACAGTGGCAGACCCACTTGGTGGCATAAAAAAAAAAAGGATAAAAAAGAATTATCTCAGCAGGGTGTTAATACAAGGAACGCCACAATACACAGCAGGCCCCTGCATTGACTGACAGGCATCCTGCAATGCTGACAGTTCCATCAGCTTGCTGACCGCTGGCTTAAGTTAACTGTGCCACCCTAGGAATAAATTGTTCTTAAAAATGTTGGCGCAGGCAATTTATTCTTGTTGAGGCAACAGAACCGAGCTTTTGTCATTGAATATGACCTACATGTATAGGGGGTCTAATAGTTCCAGATATAGTGACCCTTATGTCTACAAAACACATTGGATATATGAAATGAATGACAGTTGAATGATTGCCACAAGGCCCTTACAAGTGAAAGCATTGCCATTGTACGACAGTGTTTTACATATTTGTAATGACATTCAGACTTCTATACCTATTAGTGGGTTCAAGGACTTCTGAGTTCAAAACAACCTAAATCAACAGAACTACAAAGACCGGGCCTTCTCCGTTTCCTTCTTTTAAAGACAACTTTTTATTACTTAGTTCTCGCTTGGGAACCATATGTTCTTGGTCTTTTTAAGGAGATTGATGCTAAATTGACACTTTATTTTTCAGACTGACCATTTACTTCCTGTGCAGTCTAAGCAATTCTACTAGTTTTTCCAACCAATAGTATCTATTCTTGTTTAACACCATCACCCTCCACACCTCAAAAAAAGGTTGGTTTCAAGGCACATTAAGTAACATTATTTTGCAAAACCCAAACCAGAATTAATAAACACAATATTAATTGAAGATGTAACAGTTAACAATATACTTTTTTAAAAGAGCCCCACTTCCACTATATTTAGGCCCATGGCAAATGTCTCTACTAGTAGCTGCTTCTCCTTCACTTTATTAGATATTGGGCAACTGTAAGACACATGAGTAGTGATGGGCGAATTCGCTGCGAATTCCTGCAATTTGCGAATCCACCGCAAAAATTTGTCAGTGGAAAAAAAAGGATGCCGACATCAAAAACGTGACGCTGGCGTCATTTCGCAGATTTTTCGCCGTTTCGCGAATTTCGCAGGAAATTCGCAAATTTTTCAACGAAGCGAAATGCCCCAAATTCGCCAATCACTAGACATGAGGGCTATTAGGACGGTGTTGGTTAAGAATGCTGACTTCTGCATTCCTGAACAGCACTAGTCTGGCTGTACTGGTATTTGTTGATGATTAACACATACAGTATTATCTTATCAAAGGAGGTAATGTAAGAAAAGATACATAGTTTCCCATAGTACCTAGGCCTTTATAGCAACAATCAAATTTGCCCCATAGTCCTGGTACAATCTTTTTGTTCTCCTATTGTTATGTTACTATTATGAATTATGTTTTTGTCATTCATTTTATATGTCCAGGCAAACAAGAAAGAAACTTAGCTGGATGGAGGAGCAGTGCATTGTATAGAGTTCTCACTGCTATTTCTTTGAACACATTACATGACTAACTTTGACACTATCTACATTACCCACATTGCTACAACAATGCAAAAAAAAGAATAGACAACATGAATTGCTAAGGTAAAACATCAGAAGAAGAGTTAAAGTGCAGGACAAATCCACGTCAGTAGTCTTAGACTGCAAATATTTTATTTGGAGAAGTGAAAAACACTATGGGGTCCATTTACTTAGCTCGAGTAAAGGAATAGAGGAAAAAAATTCGAATTTCGAATGTTTTTTTTGGCTACTTCGACCATCGAATGGGCTACTTCGACTACGACTTCGAATCGAACTTAAAATCGTTCGACTATTCGACCATTCGATAGTCGAAGTACTGTCTCTTTAAGAAAAAACTTCGACCCCCTAGTTCGCCACCTAAAAGCTACCGAGGTCAATGTTAGCCTATGGGGAAGGTCCCCATTGGCTTCCTAAGTATTTTTTGGTAGAAAAAAATCGCTCGATCGATGGATTAAAATCCTTCGAATTGAACGATTGGAAGGATTTAATCGTTCAATCGAATGATTTTTCATTTGATCGTTAGATCGAACGAACAGCGCTAAATCCTTCGACCTTTGTATCTTGCATTCCCTGAAAATGTCTATTAATTCATTAATTTAAAAGAATGAAATAAAGACAAGTTAACTATCTGGGGTTTTTTGCCTCAGAGCTGCAGTGCTTTATAGGGAGTTCAATGTACAAGGGAAAAACGTAAGGTCTTGTAGCTCAGACAGGCCTTTCTGTGGCTTCTGTTATACACAGCTTGAGGCAATGAACATTGTATAGGCCCTGACCCAGTAAGGTCATCATTTGTGAAGAATTCCGAGGCCTGACATCTGGTGCCTGGCTTTAAGTAGAATCTTAGGCCTTGACAGCCAAAACACAGGCCGATGTAAAATAATCTCTCAGCAAGGATCCTAGACATCAGTGAAAAGGCTAAATGGTTTTCTTTTTGTCTGAGTGTCCAAGCTTTTTGTTTTCTCATCCCCCTGTAGTATAGGGTTCATAGGAAGAAGCAGTTCCCACAATGAAGACACACATTCTCACGGCACATTGCTATCTCTCAATCACCTGCAGCCCACTGATATACATCGGTGCAAGTATGGAGGCAGTCAATAATTTCAATAGTACATAATATAGGTCAGCTGTACAACAAAACTATCACACAAAAATGGTGCTATATTTTTCTCTTCATGAGTCATATTCTTGCAGTTTCACAAAACTTAGTAACAGCTAACAGAAAATTTTCCAAGGGAACTATTTTCTCTTTGTTCATATCAGTTTTTATGTAATATACACAACATTTTTTTCCATGCCGTACCCCTCCCCCACCTGACCAAAATGCAGAAAAATGAGCATAACCAGTGATTTCACATCCATGTCCCCCATCCCCGGTTTTAGGGTCTATATGCCACAAACAATGGCATTTATAAAGGTTTGCACCAACAATAGTTGCTTCCAAAAAGTTGGGGCTTTGAAAATTCAAAACCATCACTTGTTACAGAGGAAATAAAGACAGGGATCTCTGAATTGAAAGGTATACGTGAGCTGCCCCACTCAACCCCACATATTTCAGCAGCACTCCGATATAGTGAAAATACAATTTATTTGTGCAACAAGTGAAGCTATGTTACGGACTTGACCAGACTTTATCCAGCCTTTTTCCAACGCCCCAGAATATGGGAGGACCAAGTTCTTTCTCCTGTCCTGTTTTCCACCTTCACCGGTAGTCTTGGTGTTATTGCTTCTCTTTTTACTGGTTTGTTTGGTAAGAGTCACAGAGGGTAGAAAGCTGGAAATAGAGGTCTACAGGAAACCTACTAGTACCTGCTGTTTGATTTCCACCATCCACTAGACAGGGCCGCTCATACCACGAGGCAAGGTGGAGAATCTTGCCTCAGGTGGCACAGAGCAGCTAGTTACCAGGGGCATCAAAAAGCCGCCTCTGGTAATTTTAAGAGCTGAATTTCCATTATTTTTTACTGCAATATCGATGTGGCCAGCTCCGACACTAGAAGTTAGAAGTGCGGAGCAGGAGGGGGGCGCATTGGGGTGCCCCTGCCATTAGATCACAAACTGAGGGTTATCAAAACTCTACATCACAGAGCAGACAAGATCCCCAACAGCACAGAGGCTAAGTTTGAAACAGATGGAACATCTCAGAGGGGCCCTGAAGACGTGTGGGTATCCAGATTGGGCCTTTGTGAAAACCAGTAGCAAGAGAAGCAATAACACTAAGACTACTAAATACACCTCAAAGCTCCAATCATGCTAATACAATCAACACCTAACTTCATGACTTTCATGTGGATTATGCTAAACAGATAATGCTGATTGGAGCAACATTCCAGAGGATATATTCCCAAAAAAAGATCCTATTTACAAGTTATTCTGAATTGAGAAAGCCAGTTGGATGGTGAAATGTCTTCAAGGCAAAAACAGTCCAGTTGATTTGACTTATTTAGGTCTCCTGCCTGTCTTTGGGTCGGTAATATTGATTCAAGTTGTAGATATTTGATTTTAAATAACCTCCCAATTGAATTTCAAGTATATTCGAGTTTATTAGGGTTAAAAAAAGTCACATGAATTCGAAATTCGACCTTTGATCAATGGGGCTGTAAATAAACCCAAATAGGCTGGCTCTGCTTCCAATAAGGATTAATTATATCTTAGTCTGAATCAAGTACAAGGCACTCTTATTATTACAGAGAAAAATTAAATATGTTTAAAAATTTGGCATTATTTGATTCAAGTGGAGTCCATGGTGGTCTTCCCCTAATCCAGAGATTTCTGGATAACAGGTTTGCGGATAGCAGACTTGAAAATAGAACAACAAAGAGTCAAATGGCATACAACTACAAAGTAAAATGTTATTTATTTTTAAACATATATTTATCTGAAAAAAGGTGAACGTCTGACGTATACATTATGTGAATATAATATAGCTTAATAGAGCATAAATATGCTGTAAAATTGCATTCTGGAGTTTCTAATCAAAAACATAGCAAAAACCCTTCCCTCTAAGCATTCGGCTATTTTCAGTGCTTCTTCTCAAGAACCACTTCCAAATATAGATCTGTCCTAAATTCCCATTGATTAAATTGGGCACTGCAATAGCTTTGCAAACTGGCAGCCATGATGGGTTTGACAAAGAAGCCAAACCTAGTGTAATACTCCAGCTTGGAATGATTTCTTCTCTGGTGTAGCCAATATGTCTACATTACCAGGATTAAAAACATAAACAGGTTGTTGGAATGAAAATGCACTCAGCTAGAGTGTTTGTATATTCGTCTGTTAACCCCAAAAAACAGCTGAGAGAAATTTTACAACTCTATCCCATATTTTCTTTTGTATACCTTGGCTATTCTCTCATTTAGGTTGCAATAAAATGATTCTCAACCAAAAACACAGCTACGTCCAATACAAATATCTCTGTGCCTACTGTCCTGTAAGCAATTTAGTACTGCTCTCTATATTCCACAGGGATGGGTAGCGATTAAATATTTGATGCATTTACTGTTCCAGTTAGTGTAGGCTCTTGGCTGCCCATTTTTTGACATCTTCATTAAGCACATAGAACTTTCAACAGAAGGGGAGAGCGGCACGAGACCAGGGGGCGAAAGGGGAAAAGACTGATTTTTAAAAAAATCTTTTCTACTAGGAAGGAAATGCCACAATATGTTATTGATAATATTTCAATACACTCTATTAAAGACATGTAATATATATATATATATATATATATATATATATATATATATATATATATATAAATAAACTGTCATCACATTGCAATTAGAAAATTAACTGTGTAAGGTTTAATTGTGTAAGTGTTTGAGCAAAACAATTGCAGAGAGTAAATTCACTTGCGACAAAAATAAATAGCTTGCTACCTAAAACCCAGCAAGCTTAGTTTTTTTTGTAAACAACCTAATTGGCAGCAAGACAAAGCAAACGATTGTAGAAAACACAGAAACACAACAATTGTTTTGTCCAAACCTGGACACTTCAGCTGCCATAGATCTGCCCCTTAGTACCTACCACGGCAACAGACATGATAAATCAATCCTCCCTGTAGACTGATAATCATTAGGGATGGGCGAATTTATTCGCCTGATTTGCTGTGAATTTCCAAGTTTAATGGACTTTAATGGGCGTCAGAATTGTCGCCAGCGCCAGAATTGTTGCTGGTGTCAAAAATATTCCGCCACAGGTGTCAAAAGTCGCGTTTCGCGAATTTTTCACCGTTTCGTGAATTTTGCTGGAAATTCGCAAATTTTCCGGCGAAGCAAAATGGGAGAAATTCGCCCATCACCAATAATCATCATTAATAAAGAATAATAAGGAATGGTTTACACAGAGAGCACTGACCAGGGAATATTCATGGCTTCAAGTTGTCCATTAGAAAGTATATCAACTAATCACTCTTTTCTCCCAGAACAAATTTAAACAGAGTCCAGTAAGGCTGTGAAAGATCACAGCTTTTATTTATACAATAATGACAAATGCACTGCAAGATCTTTAGGTTCAAACAGTGTAATACATATAAATATTAATAAGCTTGCCAACAAATACTCCACATGAGTGAACAAGCAGCCCCCTATGTCAAACTCATAAGGGGCAGAGTTAGAGTTGGTACCGTAGCCGGTAAAATAGCTGCCAAGGCCGGGGCCGGTATTACAAATTTACTGTCAATGTAGTAGCCAGTAAATTTGTAATACACATAAGTCCAGCCTCTGGCTGCCCCTAATCTGGCCAGAACCCAGCTGAAATGTACCCTTTTCTTAAATTCTTTCTAAAAAGGGGGCAACCCTAGGCAGAGTTTGGGAGGTTTCTCCATGTGTACTGAAATGGAAAAGGAAATAGAATGCCCTGCAACTCCCTCATATACTTTTCTCCCACCCCCTTTCTCCATCATACACATAGGTGTCTATTTATCATGTTGTATAAAAAGTGGAGTTAAACATTACCGATGATGTTGCTCATAGCTCCAAATTACAGAAAGGCTGTTTCCCATAGACTCCATTGTATAGTAACAATCCAATTTTTTCTTTTTCTCTGTAGAAGATTAGTGATGGGCGACGTTGTCCCATTTCACATCGCCTAAAAATTTGCGAATTTCCAGTAAAATTCTCAAAACGGCAAAAAATTCAGGAAACTCGAATTTTGACGCCGGCGTTAAAGTCAATTGGCGTCCGAATAATGTTGACACACAATGGTTTTGATGAGAGAGACTTTTCACCTGCGTGTCCAAAAATTTTTGACACTGGCGTCATGGCAGTTTCGCAAAGTTATTTGCGGAATTTGTGCCTGGCGAATTTATTCGCCCATCACTATACAAGATCTAAACTAAGATATAATTGATCCTTATTGGAATCAGAACCAGATGATTGGGTTTATTTAATGTTTTCATGATTTTCTACTAGACTTAATGTATGAAGATCTGTTATCCAGGAAAACCCCAAGTCCTGAGTGTTCTGGATAACAGGTCCCATACATGTATTACAAAAGGCTAATGGGCAAATTTACTAAAGGGTGAAGTGACTAACGCTGGCAAAAATTGGCCATCGTGACATCATTTTGGTACTTTGCCGATTTACTAACGGGCGCAGGTGTAACTTCGCCAGCGAAGGAGATAGACACTAGCGCAACTTCGCACTCTAACGCCAGGCAAATTTTCGCTCTGGAGAACAGACGTAACTGCGCAAATTCACTAAGATGCGGATTTTACTGAACGTTAGCTGTTCCACCAGCCTTGCCTTCGCCAGCTCAGACTAGGAGAAGTGCAATGGCGTGTATCGGACTTCTTCAATTATTTGTTGAAAAGTCCTAAAAAACGCGTCTTTCAGGGTGATAGGCTGCAAAAGTCCGTAAAATTTGTAAACTATACATAAACTATACACTGGGCTCATGTGTAGGGCAATATAACAACTCTATTTTATTTTATTAAGGTTCCCTGGGCTTGTGTAATGAAATGTATTTGCTGCAACACATACGTACATTCAACTTTCACTTCCCGCCATATGCAAATTAGCCAACGCTAGCACAACTTCGATTTGCTTGCCTTAAGTAACGCTAGCTAGGGATGTAGCGAACGTCGGAAAAAAAGTTCGCGAACATATTCGCGAACTTGCGCAAAAATGCGAGCGGTTCGCGAACGGTTCGCGAACCCCATAGACTTCAATGGGAAGGCGAACTTTAACATCTAAAAAAGACATTTCTGGCCAGAAAAATGATTTTAAAGTTGTTTAAAGGGTGCAACGACCTGGACAGTGGCATGCCAGAGGGGGATCAAGGGCAAAAATGTATCTGAAAAATCTGCCTGTGTGTGCTTGGAAGAGATAGTGTAGGGGGAGAGCTGTTAGTGATTTCAGGGACAGATGATAGTAAGTTTGCTGGCTAGTAATCTGCTTGATACTGCTCTGTATTGGAGGGACAGAAGTCTGCAGGGATTTGAGGGACATTTTAGCTTAGGTACAGCGATGGATACGGATTACGTAAAATATATTATGGCTGCTTGAAAAAAGTCACTCCGGTGTTTTTTCTGGAGACGGTAATATTATGGATATTTAGACAGAATGTGAACAAGGTCACACAGCTAGATGGCTGTTGGTTGAATAACACACTGGGCAAAAAATGCCTACAGGGCAAATAATGCCTAAAAGGTCAACTTATACACTACTACAGCGATAGTAAAATAAAAAAAAGTAAAATAAAAAAAAAATGAATATTAAAAAAAAAAAATTACAGTTGGTGCTGCTGAACTACTAGGAGCAGCAGATTAGCACACCAGTCCCACTCCCCAACACTGCTAGACTAATAGCACTGGGCTCTTATAGTAGTAGTAGTAGTAGTAGTAGTAGTAGTAGTAGTAGTAGTAAAACAACAAAAAAATAAATAAAAGCAGTCCTTACAAGGACTACTGTTATTGCAGCAGTCAGCAGATGAGATCAGAAGCAGGACAGCTGCCCACTGCAGCTACATACAGAGCACTGCAGTAGAAGGTAGATTACTAGCCAGCAAAGCTACCTAAGCTTAAATGTCCCTCAAACCCCTGCAGACTTCTGTCCCTCCAATAACAGAGCAGTATCAAAACGATTACTAGCCAGCAAACTTTCAACTGTCCCTGAAATCACTAACAGGCAGCAGCTCTCTCCCTACACTATCTCTTCAGCACACACAGGCAGAGTGAAAAAAACGCTGCAGGGCTTCGGTTTTTATAGGGAAGGGGAGTGGTCCAGGGGAGAGCTTCCTGATTGGCTGCCATGTACCTGCTGGTCTGGGGTGAGAGGGCAAAAAAAAGCGCCAACAATGGCGACCCCAAAATGGCGAACGTCGCGCGACGTTCGCGAACTTCCGGCGAGCGCGAACACCCGATGTTCGCGCGAACAAGTTCGCCGGCGAACAGTTCGCGCCATCTCTAACGCTAGCGCAACTTCGCCAGCGTTCGTCGCCCTGGACAGAACTTTGCATGTTAGTGAATTAGCGTTGTCATGGCGAATTTACACCTGGCGAAGTGTTGCGATGTGAGCGAAGCGGACGCTATCGCAAATTCTGCTCTTAGTGAATCTGCCCCTGTCTCTGTATATTTTTTGGCCCATTATTATAAGTGTGGGGCTTTAGCTTCATATTTGTAAACCACAAAAGTTGGTTTCCATTACTTAACCGATTACTTCTATTATATCTCTATGTACATACTGTATAACAAAGACTCATTAATCCAATTAAGCTTTGTTTAGACCTAAATTTAACCTGCCCACACTCTTCTAATTTAACAAAAAAAATATGACTACATTGGCTGCCTGTCTTTCCATCTTTACCGTCTCATAAGTGAAGATGATATTTAGAAGGGAAATGCACACCCATTAAGACCAATGAAGGGCTTTATCTGGTGATGCATTAATTTTATTCTATAACATTGCATTTTAATTTTACATTTTGCCACTAGTGGTGCAATTGGCTTAGCAGACCAGACATATATACGCTATATTCTTTACATTCAATGTATACAAGAAAGGAATGTTATCGTGTACAGCTGCTTTGATGCTTTATTGGCATGTCATCAAATGAGGTGTTTGTTCTTGCTCTAAACACCCACCTGATACTGTGCAAATAGCAAATGCACAGTGACCAGCATTATCTGCTCGTATGTTGTGCACAAGAAAAGCCAAAGCCCAGACATCTTTTGTTAGATGCAGCTCAGGGATGGAAAGCCACATTCCAAAGGCTGAAACAGTACAGTTCAAAGGATATTTCATGTGGGGCTTTCTTAGCTTTGTTTTATGTACTAAAGACACAAACATAATGGGCAGAACCAACATTGCTTCACCTGGAGTAAAAAAGGGATATACATGAGTTTAAAAAAGATTGTGTCTGGGCCCCATCACAGACCAGGTCAACATTCTAATTAAGGATAGAATTAATTCTGGATTTATAACCAGACACAAGCTAGTTCCCTGCTGTCACTGTCCCACCCTTGTCAGAGAATGGGTTAATCAGCTTAGCATTCTACACTTAATTTTCCAAGCCTTTATCTTAATTACTGTGCCTGGGAAGACCTTGAATCTACATAAACCACTCCTTTCTGGTTACATTTGCATGTAATTAACACATGAGTGACATACAATGCAATCAGGTCCTTTTCTGTGTTCAAAGCTCATGATTCCCCTGCCTGTCCTTCCCCACGCCAGTTCAGGTTCTCTTCAAAGGCAAAATACTCCCACAATAACAATTCTTTTTTCATGAGATTAAATTCATTTAGCTTCCCATCTGGTAAATTTGTTCCCATAAATAGATTTGCTTCTTTGTAAAGCAATTAATTTTAATAACACATGCTGCTGATTGCTGAAGAGCTTACGATCTAAATAAAAATACCCATCCGACTAAAGCTGAAAATTGAAATTACTATTATTTCTTCAATAATGACAATGCAATAGTTCATCCACAATTTGCAATTTGCAATCAAAGAGGAATTCCACAGCTCCCTTTATTTCATAGGATCCTATAGAGTTCCATCTGGTGAACTATGGTGCACTGTCTGTTCACCCTGTGATAAATGTGCTCCTTAGTTTCATCTGATAGATATTCATTTAACCATTTAGGTGCAGACTAACTGTTTAGGACTTCCAGATTTTTCGAGTTCAAGTCCCCTTCATGTTAACTTATAAATCAGCACATAAAAGCTTGTCATAATATTATTTTAGGTCTAGGCATTATTCTACTATAACACTATCCCCTTAACCCTACCCTCTGTCACTCTTCCCTCCCTCCCCTCTGTCACTCTCCACTCCCTCCCTTCCCCCTGTCACTCTCCTCTCCCTTCCTCCCCCATCACTGTCCCCTCCCTCCCCTCTGTCACTCTCCTCTTCCTCCCTCCCCCATCACTCTCCCCTCAGTCACTCTCCTCTCCCTCCTCCCCCTGTCACTCTCCCCTCCCTCCCCTCTGTCCCTTTCCCCTCCCTCTCCTTTGTCACTCTCCCCTCCCCCTCTTTCGTTCTCACCTCCCTTCCCCCCTCTGTTACTCTCCCATCCTTCCCCTCTGTCAAGTTCCCCTGCATCTCCTTTGTCACTCACCCTGCCCTCCAACCCCTTTGTCATTCTCCCCTCTGTCACTCTCCCCTCCCTCTCCACTGTCACTCTTCCCTCCCTCACCTCTATCACTCTCACCTCCCTCCCCTTTGCAACTCTCCCCTGCCCTTCCCCTCCATTGCTCTCTACTCCCTCCACAGCCCTCCCCTGTGCCGCTTTCCCCTCTGTTACTGAACATGTGCGCACAGGGGGATGGGGTAGCATGGTGACCTGCCGAGTAACAATACAGAAATCATTTAGGCCGCTAATGAAATGTCCTATTTACATATAATTTAGGTTAGGATCATGAGGATACTGAAACACATTCAGCCATATGCATTTCATCACCCTTTACATTGGTTTGTGTTGTTTATTGTTTTCACACAATCACACATGCACACACACACATGTATGTTTATATTTATTATATAGATAGATAGATAGATAGATAGATAGATAGATAGATAGATAGATAGATAGATAGATAGATAGATAGATGATAGATAGATAGATAGATAGATAAAATAGAAGATGATACAAGTGTCAGTAAATTCTTACAAAGATATGCTCAGCCAACCTTAATAAGCAGATTCATACTCCTGTGCCTACACTGCATATAAGCTTTTTCTTACTTTAGCTTCAGGGCATTATAATTATAATTGTGCATCTCCTGATGCTATTTTGACCATTAGCATAAGGACAGTTTGTTTGTTACAGTTTCTAGTTCTGTTGATCACTTTCCCTCTAACTCATCAGAAGAAGTTATACTAATCTATACAGAGAAGCTCTATGTTATTGAATGAGACTTATATGGAGAATCCAGTTTAGTATATTAACAACTGGGGTCCTGGAAGACTCATTGTCAGGGCTGCCATCAGGGGGGCACAGGGTACTGTTGTACCGTGGCCTAGGCCTAAAGAGGGACACTGCTGTGCTGCTCTTTTCAAAATAGCCAGGCCCCCTGTGACATCGTTGATGCCGTGCCACAACTGCCGAAGTCCCTAACAACTGGCAATGTTTTTTTTTCTATGTTCTTTATTTATTCAACGAAAAGGCATTGTCTTTTACACTTAACAGTCATAGAGAAAGGGAATGGAATCCAAAGTAATGTCAGTGAATTGTTAGTATCCTGACAATTTGCATGAGACAAATTATTGTTCACACTATCAACATTTACTTTTTACGGTTCCATATATTGCTAAATTGCACAAATATACATTCATGTACTTGAATATATTTTATACAGATAGTTACTTGAGCAATCCTTTCACATCATGGTTATCATATTAACGTTTAAATGGTATATTATACTGGTACCTTTTACCTTTTATGAGTAGAAGATTAATAAAATAAAAAGGAAGGAGAAAAAAGGAAAACTAAATTAAGAAAACAAAGAAAGGATACTCAGTCGTTCCCAGGTACCCATATTAGACAACAGCAGATATTTATGGTTGAATAACCAAATAAACCTTATTGTTGTATTAGAGTCTATACAAGAAAAAAGGAAAAGGAGCTCCTAGTCTGTATATTAGAGGGAATGGGACTCGGATTCCAAAAGTAATACCCAGGGGGACCAGGTTTTGACGAATAGATCTTGTTTTCCATGGGCATAACTTAAAGGGATACTGTCATGGAAAAACATGTTTTTTTCAAAACACATCAGTTAATATTGCTGCTCCAGCAGAATTCTGCGCTGAAATCCATTTCTCAAAAGAGCAAACAGATTATTTTATATTTAATTTTGAAATTTGACATGGGTATAGACATTTTGTCAGTTTCCCAGCTGCCCCAGTCCTGTGACTTGTGATTTCAGTGCAGAATTCTGCTGGAGCAGCATTATTAACTGATGTGTTTGAAACATGTTTTCCCATGACAGTATCCCTTTCAGCTAGAAAGCACTAGTGGGTTCAGGCTCCAACTGAGTCCTGTATTCCACCCGACAGTAAGGATAAGGCTTAAGGTGGCCATACACGGGCAGATAAAGCTGCCGATATCGGTCGTTTGGACCGATTTGACAGCTTATCTGCCCGTGTATGGGGGCTTCTGACGGGTCTTCCCGATCGATATCTGGCCACGATATCGATCGGGAAGGTTGGATTTTTACCCGACCGACCCGTCGGAGCCGCTTGGCGCATCGTAATTCGATCGTTCGGCCATATGGCCGAACGTTCGCATTACCCCCGATATAGCCATGCCAGTAGTGGCATATCGGGGAAAGATTCGCTCGTTTGGCGATGTCGCTAAACGAGCGGATCTTGGAGTCTATGGCCACCTTTACTTGCATCAGGCATAGTTGTTCTCTAAACCTACTGCACTTTTCCCAATTTTTTTTATTAATCCTTCCATACCCTTTATAAAGACATTTAAAAATATCAGATGTCAATCATTTATTCCCTGCATCACCTCTATGCCTACGGAAAAGAGTTACTTTAACTTCCATTCATAGATGTCCCTGTACTCCTCATATTCCCCCTCCTTACTCACCAATTGTGTAGTCAGTGCATGGGCATCAGGTCCCCCATTCTGGTGCATTAATAAGTTTATTACTTGGGTTGACAGGTCCCCTTTAGATCTCTACAATTTGTAGCATTCTCCAATGAGTAATAACTGTGCTATAAGTAAGTTCCACCATACACATGTTATAAAAATCACTTTACTTGGCCCATAGAATGCTGTAGATGCCTTGAATAACTGAATGAAGTGTTCTGGCCTCAGGATTCAGTTATCCTGAGCTTGGCTGTTAGCCAAAAACGCAGTGCAGGCGACGTAAATGCGTAAACCTAGTGTGCCATTGCCTAAGCTTGAAACCGTTTAGCGTATTTACACAGAGGTTGGCCACGCCGTGTTTCCTTGCAGTGTCAAACTCTAAGGCTGAGGATACATGGGCAGATTCAAGGAGATTAGTCGCCCTGGCGAAAAATCGCCTCTTCTTCTGAGCGACAATCTACCCAAACTGCCTTCCCCTACCTTCCTGCCGGCTATAAAGAAAAATCGCGGCGGGATGGCACTTGCATCACTTTGTTTTACGAAATCACCTGAAGTTTCCTCGTGAGGCAACTTTGAGCTACTTCGGAGAAAGAGTCGCGCCAGCCCGTGTGTCCTTACCTTTAGTCAGCGGAGGGCATATCTGGTCTAACTAGTTAAATGGCTTATATATATTCTGTACAAACATTGGTGCAACTAAAAGTAGTAAGCAATTAGCAATTTCAAATTCCAGTTGAAAAATAAAAACAAAGATTTTATTGATTGCCCTTTGCAAAACTTTCGAGGCTGCTTTACCTGCCATTGTATTTGCCCTTTTAAAGTAACTATTTTTAAGTCTCTAGAAATCATCTGGATAATAATGTTGTATATATGAATAACCCTGTATGGGTTAAAATGTTGTACACATGAGTAGTTAATATAAACTGAATTTGAATGTCCTCATGCAAAAAGTAAAAAAAAGTAAAAAAAAAAAAAAGATTAAATATTCACTACATCCTGCAGTCCATTATAACCTGAATCTACTTTTGCTTGAAATTAAATGTTTGGTTATTATTCAGACAATCATATTCTTCCTGCAAGAAAAAAATATATATATTCAGCACATATTAATCAAAGCCATCTTTACATTATTACTAGTCATATTTACTCTCCCATTTAGTTAGCTTATTAATAACATCTTGGTACTTCTTCAGTCACCCACCAGAAACTAATAAAAGGCGTTCAGATCTTTGCTGTTGTCAAATGACAAAAGACAGAATCTACAATATGAGCTGCTACAATGAACTAAAATTTTGCAATCAATAATAAACCTAAAGATTGTATTAAAAGATATATCCGTTTCTCTGGGACAAAAAGAACTGTTTAAAGGACAAATTCAGGCTGAAAAGGATTGTAATGCTCGGAAACCACATTTTAACTTCTTTTCTTTGTCTGTTTTGTTTTAAAAGACCCTAACTAATACAATACTTCCAGCTAGCTAATTTTAATGATCACAAAGTGGAACCCTGGATTACATAATTGCATTAAATGAACCACAGACATAATCACTGTTAGCTTGGACTGTGAATTTTAATTCTTATCTGAGCACTGACACTACAGTATATATTACATAATATTTTACATAATGCAAGGGCTTGTCTATACTGGTACCATGAGGTACTTGTCACTAATGCTAATTTTGATGTAGCCATCATGCAGCACGCTCTGGTACATAAAACTTGCCCTGATCAGGTAGCAAGTACCTTAATGTTCTGTTCCAACAAGGGGCAGATTTATCAAAGGTCAAGGTGAATTTTCAAATTAAAAAAAAATTAAATTTCAAGCTAGTTTTGTGTACCTCAACTAGGGAATAGTCCAAATTTGATTTAAATTGGAAAAAACATTAGAAAATTCAAATATCGAAATTTATCATGTTATGTTTCTTTAAAAATTAGACTTCGACCATTCGCCATCTAAAACCTGTTGAATTGCTGTTATAGCCTATGGGGGACCTCCTAGAACCCATCTGGAGTCAATTGGTGGACTTTGAAAAACCTACATTTTTATTGGGGAAAATTTTGATTCGAATTCGACCGAATGCGCTATTACTTTGATGCATACTATTCGAATTCGGCTGAATACGGACCTATTCGATCGAAAACGGACCTATTTGGCCAAGAAAAAACTTTGACTTCATTTCGGTTGGTCTTTTTGAATTCGAATTCTGCAGTTTTTCAAATTCGAAATTCGACACTTGATAAACATGCCCCTAAATGTTCAGTTTTGCGCCAGTTTACAATATTAGCAATTCTGGCTTATACACTTGTATTTCTAAGCAAAAAAGCAGGGTTGCAGGATGCACTCATACATTGTATAGCTTAAGGGGACGGTAACACCAGAATAGGAAAGTGTATTAAATTAATGAAAATGTAATGTACTGATTGCTGCACTGGTATAACTTGTGTGATTGCTTCAGAAACTTTACAATAGTTTATAGAAACAAGCTGCTGTGTAGCCATGGGGGCAGCCATTCAAGCTGAAAAAGAAAAAAAAGGCACAGGATACACAGCAGATAACCGATAAACTCTGTAGTATATAATGGGATTCATCAGAACTTATCTCATCTATTGTGTATCCGGTGCTTGAATGGCTTCCCCCATGACTACACAGCAGCTTGTTCATATACACTATAGTAGAGTTTCTGAAGCAAACACACCAGCTTTACTAGTGCAGGGCAACAGTACATTATATTGTCTTTCTTTTAAAACACTTTCATTTTTTGGTGTTACTGCTCCTTTAAGTTGTCATTCTAGCAAGCATTCTAGCAAGCTATGTGACTGCACTGGCTAAAGTTATCATTGCATCTAACATGGTGCACTAAATGAAGCAAGATAGATAGATAGATAGAGTTGCATTTCGTTAAAAATAACATTGCTGGGCTAGTGTTTTCTGTGCCACAGTTGCTTGAAGAAACTTTACTGCAATGTTTTGATGGTAGATGATATGGCAAGAAAAAAAGAAGAAAAGAAAAAAAAAAAATCACAGGCAGCGAATAAGTCACAATTATCAGTCACAATTGAAGGCTGGAAGATTGACAAAATAATTTGTACCCTTCGATTCCTCTTAAAAAAAATAATAAATTTACAATGAATTTGCCAGGCGCATTTTTAATTTTAATCAGCAACGAAAAAGATGACAACCCCGATCAAAACAAAACATCAGCCGTTAAATGGGCTTTTTGCGGATTGTGTCAGAAGGACTCCATTAACCACATGTACCTAGATGGGCATCAATCACATGTCTTCAAAATTCTGAACATCTCTGAAATGTAATTAGACATTAAGGTTCTTCACCAGCAATTTGCACAAACTGTCACTCACTAAAGATACAAAATGCTTTAGAAGTGGGTGTTAAAAGACCATAGATGAGCTGTTTTATACCATCATATTTTTTTTTTGTGATAGAACAAAATGACATTGAAGGGTTCCTAACCATTTTTCATTTTCAGAAACCCAAAACATATATTTAAGATGCTTGTATAAGCTGTGTTTATTTTGCTCCATGCTCTTGTTTAAAAACTCTGTTAAAAATATGGACACACAAGCCTTTATATTTTATTTCTACTACCTTTTTTGAATAGATAGCAGGAATTGGAGGTGTTTTGGGGGATCTAACTAGCAGGCAACAGTAAAAGGGCACTATAGAAGGGACATCTCAATGACTGGAGACAATACCCCCAAAGTAGGGAGGGAACCCGTGCCCACTGCCATGTTCCAGTCCAGGAAAAGAGAATCACGGTAAATATGTATAGATTTTCTGTTTTCCTGTACTTACTATGACAGTGGGTAATAAAGGGATCTACAGAAGCAAAACACATAGGTAGGGATTACTGGGAAGCTTTTATTGCAGCTGCTGAGAGGACACTGCACCCAAATTCAGCTAGATTATTGGCGTAAACGTCAAAGCAGTAGTGTTTGAAGGAAGTTTGAAGGTTTTTCCAGGTTGCTGCTCCGCATATATCATCTGCAGATACTTTGGTATGGAGGGCCCAAGAAGCCGATATCCCTCTGGTGGAGTGTGCTCTTAAGGAAGATGGCCCAGGTACTGTCTGAGAGGAGTAAGCCATTTGAATGAAGTCCCTGATCCATAGGGAGATTACTTTTTAGGAGTCTTCGTGGCCTCTTCTGGGGCCTCGGTGAAGTAGAAGAAGGTTGTCTGATTTTCTGAAGCTTGCTACTTTTTGAAGGTAAACCTTTAGGCACCTTACGACGTATCTCGGAAGCACTTGGGACATGTGGAATTTTGTGACCACCTTAGGAATGAAGTTGTCCTGAGTTTTTAAGATGACTTTGTCGTGAAGAAATATTATCTTTTTCTCCTTGGCAGAGAGTGCATGGAGTTACCCCACTCTTCTGGCTGAGGATATGGTGAGTAAAATACAGTTTTTAGTGAGAGGATCTTAAGAGGGATATCCTCAATTGGTTCAAAGGGTGCTTTGGTCAAAGCATCCAGAAGTAGGGAGGGGTCCCATGTGGGAACTGTGTCTCTTACTTCAGGACGGATTCTGACAAGAGTCCTGAAAAACTTTTTTTATCAGGGAGGGAGTTGCCCACTGATTATCTGTGTAGGCAGATATTGCTATCTGGCCTTTCAGGGTGGAGGTACTAATGTTAGCCTCTAGTCCTGATTGGAGAAACTCTATGATGGATATTTCAGAGATGGAGAAGGAGGCTCCATCCTTTTAGAGCCCCAGCCTGAGAATTTTTTCCCAAAACTTGATGTACTTGGTAGATGTGGATATTTTCCTAGATGCTGTAAGGCTCTTGATAGCTTTGTTAGAGAGATCCATTTCCTTCAATTTTCTCCTGTCAGGTTCCAGGCGGTCAGAGCCCAGCTTCCTGGATCTGGGTGTAATGCGGATCCCTGTGAAGCAGGTTTGGAGTTACTGGGAGTTGGAATGGTTCCTTTTGAGATAATTAGAAGAGGAATGGAACTAGGGTCTCCTTAGCCACCATGGTGTAATGAGGATCACATGGGCTTTGTCCTCTTGGATTTTCTTGATTGTTCTCGCTATCATGGAGATTGGAGGAAATATGTAAGCTTGGTGGAAGTTCCATCGGAAGGAGAACGCATCCCAGTATGTTGCTTTGGGGTACTTCTGCCAGGAGCAGAACACTCTGTTCTTCTTGTTCAGGAAAGTCACCATTAGGTCTATAGACATGTGGCCCCATTTCTTGCAGATCAGGTTGTACACCTCCTGGTTCAGTTCCCATTTCCCTATTGTCGGAAACTTCCTGCTGAGGTGGCCGCTAAGGAGTTTGAGGGTCCCAGAATGTAGGAAGCTTTGATGGTTTCCACATTCTTTTGTGCCCATTCAAAAATAGTTGTGGTCAAGGAAGACAGCTGTCTGGATTTGGTTCCTCCCTTATTATTTATGTAGCTTACTGTTGGAAGATTGTCTGATTTGATCAGGATGGATTTGTTTTTTATGTGTTTTTGGAGGTGATGGATAGCTAGAAGGACCGCCTTCAGTTCTCTCCAGTTGGAGGATTTTTTGCTTTCCAGGGATGTCATTTCTGGCTGTCTTTCTCCTTTGAGATTCCTCTCTTAGAGGGGGACTTCTGGAAAAAGATAGTAAAAAAAATTACTCACCCACTTTTCTTATCCCTTTGAGAAGCTCTATTTAGTGCACTTACCCAGGGCCGGAACTAGGGGTAGGCAGAGTAGGCACGTGCCTAGGGCGCAAAGGTGGAGGGGCGCCAGGCACGTACTTACTCCTACCCCTAGTCCGGTCCCTTCTCTGCCGACCGCCCATCTGTGCGCATACGCGAACACATGCGTCAATTCGCGCATGCGCAGAAGCGTCTCTGCGCTGAAGCGTCTTTTCGCGCATGCGCAGAAGCGCGCAAATAGCCGGCGCAGCAGCCAGGCAGGCTGCCTAGGGCGCCTGCCCGGCTTGGCCCGGCTCTGCACTTACCCCCTGGAGCCTGAGTGTCTGCTCATAATAGACAGTCTGTAAGATAAATGTAAGTGAATTATATAGTGTGAATAAAGGCTCCTGTGTTTTACCTAGCCAGCTTGACTTATACCTGGGCTGGTCAGAGTGTTCAGGGAGACAGCAGAGATTCCGATAAGGCTGGAGAAGATCCTCCTCTGGTAGTGTTTCTGAAGAAGAAAACACCAGTCTTTGCTTACCTGTGTATCGTAGCGCGCCTTTTTAAGTTGTGCACCAATGCGCATGCGTTCCATAGGCGCCATATTAGAAATGGGTGCTCGGCATCTTATGGGGTGTGCGCGTCCTCCCAATGGCAGCATTGCGACTTATTGCACTGTAAGCAACAAAAGGCCTGAAGCCCGCCGGCTTCCCCTGGGGAACTCCCAAGGTGAGAACCTCGGCCCCAGGCGCAGAAGGAGAGAGAGCAGCTCCTCTGGTATGGGGGTATTTCCTCGACAGGAGAATTGAGATGGGCATGGGTGGGGACCCGGAAGTGCTTTTATTCAATTTCCTGCGCCTTTCTACGTCAGGGGGATTTAACCCTTTATTGCCCACTGCCATGAGTAAGTACAGGAAAGAAGGTTCTAGAGGCCAACACCTTGATTATAGGCCCAGAGAGCTGAAAGGCCACAGTAGAAAACCGAAACATCGCTTGCGCTCCCCTTCAGAAAAGGTGATCCATCATGTAGCGCTCAATTTCTCCTCCCCGCCTTCCTTATAGGAGAAAGGGAGGAGAAATTGAGAGCTGCATGATGGATCGTTGCCCTGTCGCCTTTTCTGAAGAGGAGCACAAGCAGCGTTTTGGTAAGTTATTTCTTAATAAAGACTTAGCGATTTAAAAGTTTAATTGGCAATTGATTAAGTGATCAGTATTTATTCAGCTCACAAACAAAGCGGCAACGTTTCGGGCCTCCACTGGGCCCTTTATCAAGCCTCAAGCTATCAAACTTGATAAAGGGCCCAGTGGAGGCCCGAAACGTTGCCGCTTTGTTTGTGAGCTGAATAAATACTGATCACTTAATCAATTGCAACAGTTGTGCCACAGCTCTCTTGCTTTGTGATATACAATTTTGGGCTTTGGGCAGTATTGGGCCCAATACCTGAAGGCACCTGACACCAATCCGGTGATACAGACCTGGAATAGCACTCCAATTTTGGTATTAAAAGTTCAATTTGGCTTTGTGGTTTTTTCGTTCTATACTAACGAATTTAAAAAAAAATTGATGTTACTGGTCCTTTAATAAATACTCTTTTAAAAATCCTATAGAAATGAATGCAGAGTGGCGGGATTTCACTCTAGAGGACTGTGGTGACCTCTAACTTCACTCTAACTTCACCCCCTTGGTGTCTTGGTGTATCACCAGTAGTTTTGCCAGGAAGGGGTTGATAGGGTTACAATACACACTTAGTAAAATGTTATATGCTACTTATGTGTAATTTAAATATTAGCCACCAAGTCTTTGCCAATTGCTTTTACCACCTATCGTCTTATTCCCACTTTTAGAGTCAAGTTCATGTAACCTTCACCTCAGATGTTGGTTAAAGTATGATGTTTGGTGCACTTGTATAGCACATAGAGCTTAAATAACTCTGGAAATATTTACAAAGTCTGGGATTTTTTTTGTCATTTAATAAGGCAATGTTTTTAAAGGCTTTAGGGCAGGAGCACACAAAGCTACTGGTGGAGATTAGTCGCCCAGCAACAAATCGCTTCTTTTTCGGGCGACTAATCTCCCTGCCTCCCCGTCAGGTAGAATCTAAATTGTCGGTGGGAAGGCACTCTGAGCACTTCGTTTTCCAAAGTTGCCTCACGAGGAAACTTCGGGTGATTCGATTTTAGCTGGCGGGGAGGCAGTTCAGGAGATTTGTCAGCGTTTTGGCGCTGGACGACTAATTTACCCCAGTAGCCCCTGCCCTTAACATATTTTTTAACTAGGGCTAATATTGAGGTTTAAATCGAAATAACACAAAGAGGCATCTATCCAATATTTTAGTTGTTCAATGCTTGCAAACTCATAGCTTTGTGCTGCAGTTTAGCATCCAATGCACAAGGGTACTTTTCTGTTACTTCTTTTATCTTATCCAAATAGTAGATTAAAACACAAGGGTCATGCCAAAAAAAACAGTCATTTAAGACACAAAGCAAACCTTGTCAGGCTGTGAGCTTCATGTAATGGTAATAGAAGAGGGAATGAGAAATCAAGGTCAGATATGTTATAAAGTACACATTTTTTAAAATTGTTTTTATAATTGATGATAGATCATTTGGAGACTCAGACCATTTGATAATGTTTCTGGTAGAGAGTGAAATGCATTGAAGAGCAAGAAGTAGCTGGCACCCTTTAGAGCTGAATGGATTGTATTGACTGGTGATGTAAAGTAGTGACAAAAGTATCCAGACTAATGTAGAATGTTTGACCTTCCTCTCAGGCTTTCACATTTTGTTTCAAAGTATTCTATTCAACAAATCCAACAGTGAGATTCTTCTGGGCACTTAAGCTTCCACAATTAATTCACAGGCTGCAATTTTACTCTTAGAATTACAAGCACATATTTTTACAAGATTCTCCAACATAAAATAATAACTTCCATGATGGCATTCTGCATATTCCAAGAGTCAGTAATTTGTGTCTGAGCATAGTTTGGGTTACCCTGCACATCATGTTTCAAGTACACCTAAACTTAAATTGTGTATTATATCTGCACAATCACCTTTCTTCCTAGCAAATTCCATGCATGTAAAACATTAATGGCTGATTTAGGAAAAGGCACACAAAGAAGTTTACCTGAAAATCAATTGAATGCTATCAGGATCTAATTGCACTGTTCATTTTACTGGTGTGCGTGTGGGTGGCTTGTGGTCATTCACATACAGTATATGTGCCATGTCTATGCCCAACTTGTTAGCCTTTCATGATGCACAAATACAGTCACTTGCAAGCACAAAACATATTTAGTCCATTGTACTCACTGCCTAGTCAAACATAAATTAGTTCTTTCATTAGTGACTAGTGTACACTCCACCCTGCCTGGGTGCGACATTAAAGGTATAACTGATACACCTGTTCAGGCCCCATTACAAGTGCTGTGTAAATTGCAAAATGATTGGTAGGAAACCCAATGCTCTTTTAGCTGGCTTTGCAAGTGGACCCTTTTATCCTTTAAAAAAGAAAACTTTTTTTTAATTTCCTAATCATATGGGCATTTTTATATATAAATTATATGATTTTCCAGAATTTTTGATGCTTGCTCCCTGTCATTACCATCCCATTCTCTCAAAGGTATCCTGTCGTGGGAAAACACGTTTGTTACAAAATGAATCAGTTAATAGCACTTCTCAAGGAAAATCCTGCATTGAAAACAGATTTTTTTTTAAATTTAATTTTAAAATCTGACATGGGGATAGACATTTCGCCAGTTTCCCAGGTGCCCCTAGTCATGTTATTCTGATAAATTCAGTCAGTCTTTACTGCTGCAATACCGGGGGGATGGCTCTCAGAGCCATAGTTCCTTGTGGGGCAACTATGGACAACGGAAAATGAATCGCTCCAAGTGCCACCCCGCTGGTGATTTATATTTTAACAGGCAGGAAGTCAGGGGAGGCAGCTTGGGAGATTAGTCATGTGATTCTGATAAGTTCAGTCAGTCTTTACTGCTGCACTGTAAGGTTCAAGGCACACAGGCCGATTCAGGGAGATTAGTCATCTGGCGACAAATCTTCTCTTCTTTGGGGTCGACTAATCTTCCTGAACTGCCTACCCTGCCTTCCCGCCAACTAAAATGTAAATTTCCGGTGGAATGTCACTCATGGGGCAACTTTGGGCGAATTCAGTAAATGAATCGCACCTACACCTACATTGCTAAATGTTCCCATGCCTCACCTTTGGGTAGAATTGAGAATAGCAAGTAATAATAAAAAAAATCCAAGTCCCACTCGGACACCTCCAATTATATTGAGCAGGAGAAACCATAGTTTATCTGAAAGCAGCTCCCTAGTGAAGTGCTAGCTATTTTTGAAAGCACGGGATCAGGCACAATGACCTGAGATAGCTGCCTACACACTGAAATTGCAACTTAATTTATTGGTTCAAGAATGAAATTTTAAATGGCAGAATAAATGATATGCAATGTGCACAGTGTAATTTAGTGATAAAAAAAACATACCATAACAATTATGATAGAATCCCATTAAGGTCTGAATCTAAGACAAACATCAGGACTTACCTGAAGACAACATGTGGCAACTACAACATAATGCTTACAGTGAATACCATGGTGGGGATGATATAACTTGCTAGGGGAGTTATTATTTCCTGGAGGATGCTGGGGGCCCCATGGCATCTAGGAAAAAAGATGGAGGTGGTGCCACATGAGCACATTACAGACCCCAGGCAACAGCAGGAGGAAAGAGACTGTTGAACTGGACATGGCAACTTTTGTCCCTGCTTAGCTTGGCCTGGAGTTCCATTGCCACACAGAGAAACCCATGCTTGCCAAACTGCATGATGCACAGAATGTGTTATTTCCCATTGAGCAGCCAATCCATATGCAGATTCTGTTTTAATACGTAGTAATTTAGTAAGTTAGGTTGGAAAAAGACACATGTCCATCAAGTTCAAACTTTTAACTTTTTTTAACCTGCCTAACTGCCAGTTGATCCAGATATATATATAGATGTCTTTCATAAGGTTTACATCATAGAAAAGAGCTGTCTAAACCTGTCTATATATAAAGAGAGAGACATATGATGGTACTGTGACTAGAATTCGAGAAAAAAGTCCCCTTTAAGACTAGTTAAAATATGGCCAAAAACAAATACTGTAAAATATCCTGGGCAAATTATTTTGAGGCCTCTCTCTAATGCATGATGTATTGGCCTCTTATTTCTCACATCTAACTGCCATGTGAAAACTAAGGCGTGAGCCATAAGATTCAGTTTTCAGAATTACTCATAAGAATGTGTTACATGTTGACACCTGTAAAAAGAAAATCCCAGCATGTCTTTCTAAATGAGAATAAAGAAGATATTGTGTTTCATTGTTTATGGAATCATTCACCCAAAAGCAACAGTGTCCGGGAATAATTAATGATCTTAGCAGTGTGCAATAACTATGTGTTACACATCTTTCAGCTCTTCTGTGTGTCTTAATTTTCATTTAAAATTAGTGACGATTTTTTTAAAAGTTCACAGGTGGAACCCATTAAACCAAAAAAGGGAAACGTTCATTAATAATGTAAGTAAGGTCACACAAGTCAAAGCCACATTGTTTCCCAGCCTTTGGGATTTAACAACCTAGAAATATAGTTGAGCTCATTGGTTACACTGCAATTCTCAGGTCATCAGGCATCACCCAGGCCTATACTACTTTGGGGGCATATTTTCAGTCGTTAGATAGTTTATACATAAAATATGGTGTAAAAAAATATGGGAGAATAATTTAATAATATGACCTTAAACACAAATGAATGCTATGTTTCACAACTGTGGAAATCACTTATTACCAAGAGGTATTTATAAAGGTGTGTATTTTCTGTTGCAACAGAAAAATGCGCCATTATTCTATACCACCTCAGACCTGGCTCCAACCATTAGTCACAAGTTCTATTAAACAAGTCCAGGCAGAGAGTGGAAGAAAATAAACACACAGACTGTGTAACATTAAGGCTGGTTTCATACTCTAAAGCAGAATTGGCATTTTTTCCCTTGAACTTTCATACCATCCCCCAGCTGTGATCTTCCAGCTATTGCAGGGCTGCAGGTGCTAGTAAATAGGGATGGGCCAATTTTTTGCCTTGTTTCGCCACAGAAATGACGGCCATATACTTGTATGGCGTTGTGCGGCAAAAAAAAAAAGAAGACCCGCGTCAAAAAAAATTTTTGACGCCCATAGACTTTAATGGGCATTGGCGACATTTAGTCGGCGGCGAATTTTTGGCAAAACGAAACGGGTCAAATTCGCCCATCCCTACTAGTAAACCCTGACAACGAAAGATGTGTAGAGAGGTCAGGCATTGTAGTTCATCTACAACTGGGGAGATGCATCTAACACACAGGAATTAAAAGTAAACTATACACCTAAAATTGATATTTAAGCAACATATAGTTCATAGTATATTAAGTGGCATTTTAAAAACTTTTACCAAACTGCAATATATAATTAAGTAAATATTTCCATTTTACAAAGTTTCCCTTGAGCCCCTATTATATGATATTCTCTGTGCTGCCTCAGAGATTACCTGACCTGAAATAATGCAGATCTAACTGTAACAGGCAAAAGTGTGGAAGCAAAAGACAGAAATTTGTTCATTATTTGGCTTGTGTAACCTAACATGTTGGTTTGCTTGATTTGTTTGTGTGCACTGTGAATCGTAGGATCCCAAGGGGTGGTCCTTATTTCTTAAAGGACCAGTAACATCAAAACAAAATTTAAAAAATGAGTTTGTATACTATGATAAAAAAATAACACATACTAAACTTTAAAATCGCAAAGTCTTTATTTAGAACAGGGCGACGATCCATCGTGCAGAGCTCAATTCCTCCTCCCTGGCTATCTCCTATAGCTACAGTGGCTACAGTTCAGTGGGTCTCAGCATCAGTCATAGGCAAATATTACTCATGTAATATAGCTTGTCTTTGCTTTGTCCCAAACTAACACAGCTTAGATGATTCAACCATTCCAGAGTTATTGCAAAGCCATACTTGGGCCATTTACTGAATATATCTATAGCCAAATGTTGTTGCTGGCAGACTCTTCTGTATTTCCCCCTCTGCTATGGGCATTTAACTTGCTACCAAATGATCATGTCTGTGATTACAGAAAAATGTGATAAAAAAAATGTGTGTGGGGGGGAACTGTCACTTTTCACATGGCAGTGCTAAACACTACCACCCTATTGCACAGACAGGTAGCAGAGGCAATGACAGGGCTAGGAGGAGCAGCAGATAAGGGTTAGTTCTGGAGCAAGGAGGAAGCAAGGAGACAAATGGTCAAGGAGCAGCATCCCTCCCAACTCCCCATTGGTGGGACATATAGTTCCTTGGCTTCCCTCGCCCAAGTACTCCCTAGGGATTAGGTGGTCTGCATGTCAGTTAACCCTTGGAAGGAATGTGGTGGTTACTCTGACAAGCATTCCTTAAGGGCGACATTTTCAGTAAATAATTGTTTCCAACTAGTTATGTTTATATTTATTTACACTTGTTTTGCAATCTTTTAAGAAAGTTGTGGCTTTTTCATCCCACACTGGAAGTCAATCTGTGTCTCCTGGGAATTAAGGTGTGGGGAAGAGTTGTATGTTTAGAGATGCCACCTTCATCCTGCCCATGTCTGACTGAGATGAACAATTTGATAAAAGAGGAAATATTTAACAACTATGCATCTTTTATGATTTCCCAGTCATAAATCTGCTCCACAGAATTAACCATAACTTCTCATAATTGTCAGCTAGCAGTGTCAGTGTAATAATAATAAGTCAACATAGTAAAGAACATTTACTATGCTTATATAGCATGCTTCGTACGAGTACAAGTACTAAGTAAAAAGATACCTTAGCTCAGAATGTTGAGCTGTAGATAAATATAATACCTACATCAAAATCTGGACACAATGGATAACGTATACTAGATTGTATTAAAGACTGTAATAAAGATCTAGTTTTTGACCCTGGCCTCCGTTTTTTCGCCAATGTCCTTTTTTTTATGCCGTTGCACATTAGCAGGTGAAAATGCCCCGTCGTCCAAAGAAACAGCTGCCGTCCATTTTTTTTTGGATGCCGGCGAATTTTTGCGATGGTTTCGCAAATCGCAGGAATTCGCTGTGAATTTGCGCTTGCCGAATAAATCCGCCCATCGCTAATTGGAATCATAAATAATATCAAAAAGCATTTTAGGAATAAAGAAAACAGACAGAAATAGACAGTTAAGTTTTTCTTGATATACAATTTTTATCATTCAATTATTCTGATGTAAAATGTTAACAGATGGAGAAGCAATGATAATACCGTTTTTACTTTGTTTTATTGCAATATAACTGAATGTGACGTAGGCACTCTTCCCGGTGTAGAAGAGCATCTGTTATCTGAAAATACAAAGAAAACATTGTTAAATTATGATGCAAATATACACTGTATTGATCAATCAATCAATCAATCAATAAAACAGTTTTGAAAAGAAAAAAGATACCATAGCTCTATCTCTGGTGCTTGTTCTTATATTCTTGTATTTTGTCTTATTGTCCTAGATCAGTGATCCCCAACCAGTAGCTCGTGAGCAACATGTTGCTCCTCAACCCCTTGGATGTTGCTCTCACTGGCCTCAAAGCAGGTGCTTATTTTTGAATTCCAGGCTTGGAGGCAAGTTTTGGTTGCATACAAACCAGATGTACTGCCAAACAGAACCTCCTGTTCACAAAGGGGCTACCAATAGCCAATCACAGACCTTATTTGGCACCACACAGGAACAGTTTTAATTCTTGTGTTGCTTCCCAACTCTTTTTACATCTGAATGTTGCTCATGGTTGAAAAAGATTGGGGACCCCTGTCCTAGATGAATAGCTCTTTTTATACTATGAAATATCTGTGTAGATTTGGGAGGTTACGCCTCATATAAATAGAACTTAGTATTCAAATAGTACCAAATCCACTAAATTATTCTAAATCGTTTGAATGAAAATTGGCAACAAATGGAAAAATGACCAGTGTTTATTTGCTATATAATGGAGGTCAGAACCTCAATCCAAACTCTCAATATAAATGTAATGAAACAAAATGGATTTGTCAGTATTAAATTATTTAGCTGTAATCACCTCAGCATATAAATACTATAAATGTAGGTCTTATATAAGTATGAGAAAATAGTTCTCTCTCAAATTGGTGGTTTGCCAGCCAACTCTGTAATACTAACAGTTGCAAATAATGCTGAATTGTAACCAAGAGGGTAAATCGGTCTCTGAAGAAAGAAAACAAGTTCCTTCATTAAAGGATGGAAAGATATGATTTTTATGCAAATTTTCCTTTTTTTCTTCCCATTTATTTAGATGAGACCAATCTTTTTTCCCAACTCTACAGCACTTTCCATAGATTATCAACAAGTTAAAGATCAAGCTGAGGTAGAACATAATGCTGCTGATTCTGTTTTATACTGAGTGAGATTATGTTTTCTGTTTGATCTCTCCTACAATTTCATTCTCAATGTAGTCAGGGCCACTGCTGCCATGAGACAAGGTGAGAGTGGCCGGTTATGAGGGCCGGCAAAAAGCTACACCTTGTAACTTTAAGAGACAAATTTCTATGTTTTAACCTGGAAACTTAGCTCCGCTAGTGCAGTGAATGCTATTGTGCTCATTGCACTAACAATACTGCCCCCTTTGAGCAAACTATTTTTTTTATATTTAATTTTGAAATCTGACATGGGACTAGACATACTGTCAGTTTCCCAGGTGCCTTTAGTCATGTGACTTCTGGAGGCACAGGATCAGGCACAATGACCTGAGATGGCTGCCTATATCAATATTACAACTAGAAAAAAAAATATTGGCTCAAAAATATAAACAGTAGAATAAATGACTTGTCTTAAATTATTGAAACTTCTGCTAAAAGAGGCAAAAGAGAAACACATATTGGAAGATGGGGTGTTCAATGTTTTGAACAACCTTAACCCGAGAATAGCAATATATTATCATCTCCCCAAGATACACAAATGTCTTAATAACCCTCCTGGCAGACCCATAATTTCAGGCATTGGGTCTTTAACTAGTAATCTTTCAGAGTTTGTAGACTTCCACTTACTTAGTACAAAATCAAGAGTCATATCTTCGTGACACAACCCATCTTCTAAACAAAATAATGAAATTAAATGGGAAGAAGATTTTGTCTGGATAACATTTGATGTTACATCAGTATATACTAGTATTCCACATGCAAAAGGGATGGAATCTGTTGGTGAAAAACTAAGGAAAAGAAAGTGAACATTCAATGCAGGAGTTCCTTGTAAACATCATTAATTACATTTTAATACATAATTATTTTCAATTTGAAAATGTATTTTATTTACAGTTGCAAGGAACGGCAATGGGTAGTAAGTTTGCACCTTCATACGCTAATTTATATATGGGGGTATGGGAGGATATCAACATTTGGAAAAATGTTCAATACAAGGAGAATATTGTGTTTTATACTCGCTTCATTGACGATTTGTTGTTTATATGGAAAAGGGATGTTGAGAGCGCCAGGAATTTTATTAGATTTATCAATCAGAATGATTTTAATTTGAGATTTTCTGCAGAGGTGAAGAAGGGCAAAATAGATTATCTTGATGTCACATTGTTTATTCAGAATGGAAAGGTTGAAAGTAAGCTATACAGGAAAGCCACTGATAGGAATGGCCTATTGCATGCCAGCAGTGGGCACTTCAAGGGCTGTGTTAAGAACATACCAAAGGGACAGTTCCTCAGGGCTAGGTGGAACTGCTCCAGGGAGTCAGATTTTTTAGAAGAATGTCAAGTGTTAGAAACCAGGTTCAAGCAGAAAGGCTATAGGGAGGAATGGATACAAACAACACATGAGTCGGCATCTAAAACAGACAGGAACGTTTTATTAAAGGCCAAGCAAGGGTCTAAAGAACCAAATAAAAGGACATTTTTTACAATGAAGCAGGTGGACATATCAAAAATATTATCTTAAAACATGGGCATTTGATTACAGCAGACCCCATTTTAAACCAGTTGTCTATTGATAAACCCAGGGTATGCTTTAGGAGGGCACGGACCATCAAAAACATGTAAACTCCATCCAGGATTTGGGGATATAGGAGACATGAGGCACCACCACACCACTTTGGTTTAAAAAGCACCTTCAAATGCCAAAAGAGTAGATGTGGTGCTTGCTTATTTGTTATGCCCAAAAAATATTTAAGCAATGAACTTCCTAGAATAGACATTTTTACTAATTGTTCCTCTATTTATGAAATGTAGGAAGGAGAATCATGAGCACATCTGCAATATCCAGATAGCTAAAATGAACCATAGTGTTTCCAGACATTAAAAAGAGAGCCACAATAGTGATCCTAAGGGTACAGCGTTTTTAGTTCTTGAACAAATTCCTGCCAGTTTTAAAGGAGGAGACAGACTTACTGTATTAAGCTGAGGAAAAGAGAGACCTTTTGGATTTTTGAGCTGAATAGTTTACAACCTCATGGTTTAAACATAAACTTAGACTTGGCAGTATTTTAACTTTTTCAATTTTAACCTTCTTACACTTTTGTGGTTTTGGGACTTGGGGCATGGTTAGTTGGCATGGGGGCCCCTTGCCTTATTGTAAAATGGTTTCAATATAGGTAGGTCCATAGTTTAAGGTATAGTTGTCAACATTGGGGAGAGCAGTTCCCTTGCCCTATTTACATATGTGCTTATGATTGGCCATATAATTGAATATGCAAATGCTGCCACAAATAGCTCACCATAAGTAAATTAAATCTGAGTTTTTCTATGGTTGGAGTGAGGGTGGGGGGTTAGTAATTTTCCTTCTGAAGAAGTGTAGCGCTCCACGTGAAACGTGTTAAGGATCAGGAGTAGTTTTAATTGTTATGTCTTGACACCTTGGAGTCAGCATCAGTTTGCTTGATGTGTACATACTTTGAAAATCTGGTGAGTAGGCAATTTCACAAGAGGTGGGCTGATTTACCATCCTTGGTCTTACTTACCTGAAGGGTATACAGCACATGGCAGTTTTACGTAATTAACACAGCACAGGGTGTTGCACTTGGCACTTTAATATACAAATTTAAGGGTACTGCACCATAGTATCCATTTTTGCGCTTCCCTACAGAGATTTGTTTTGTATTGGAGAGTCCAGCAGAGTGGACCGGTGAAGGGCAGCTACAATCAAGATTCTTTACACCAGTTGAAGATTTCACAATTTAAGAGCTGAATGAACTTTGAATGTATTTCAAAACCAAAGTTAGCAACAGACAGAGGTACTCCCAGCCTTAAGGACATACAGACCAACACACATTCATGGCCATATTACAGTATAATAATTTGTGCCTGAGAATCAGGTCCTACAGGGAATGTGACCTAATTGTAAAGCATTGTCTGAAGTTTACTTCTAGGTAGATAGACCCCTGAGCATGTGTCCAATGGTGTAAAATATGTCAGGAGGGAGCTTAAAGACCATAGAACACTGAGGTTTTGGCCAACCAACATGGATTTGAACAAACTAGTGTTAGATATAAAAAAAAAAAACACTTATTTAGAGGTGTCACACATGGACCAATAATTGTATAGACAGTTTGTATGTACAGTAAATTATACGAAGGAACATGTATGCTTGTATGTGGCAGGTTGAGCCTCATTTACTCAATATAGCGGGAATGACTAAAAAACTATTTATTACTGATTATGAATGATACACAAAAACTGTACTTTCAATGTTTTAGAAATAAAAGTGCATATATTATTAAAGTAACTACATGTTCTTTGCCATTACGTTTTTTCTAAAACGAATCTATGGGATTGAATTCAAGATGGCTGTTACCACGCTGGAAATGAGACACAGTTTTAGCACCTGGGGAATTCCATGCCAATTTCCACGGGATATGCAGATTGGTAAGGATTAAATGTCCCATATCAAATAGATTCCATTTCATCTGAAACCAAAATGTCAGGGACTACATATTAAATAGGGAGAAGAGCAGTTAAATGTATCAGTAAAGTGAAATATAGCAAAAGGGCAATTTGGAAATCAGAACTTTTCCTTTCATTTTGCATTTGTCTACAGGAAAGTATTAATAGCAGACTACAGACTGTCTCTTGGCTACTGATTTACAAACTACGCTTGTATCTTGTCTAGGTACATCATCATTTATTTCATGTTGGTTTATTATTTTCATAGTCCAGAAATAAAACAGCTGAGGTAGGAAGCTCTGAATGGCCTCTGTGCACCTGTATTGGATGTAACAAATCAAGTCACAATTATTATCATGCAGCCAGACTGTATCATGGTCTGAGAGGCTTGGCAGAATGAGTGTGCTTGCTAATAACAACAGTGCAGCATTAAATCTGTGGGGAAGAATGAACGATGGAACCCAGCAGAAAATATGGCCCTTTTATTCAGGGTCTTTAATCTCTTTATGGATATGAATGTCTTCTTTAATAAATATGTATATTTTTACAATCTGCAAAGCCAATCTGGTGGGAATAATTCATGCCAATTAACACAATTAACACCTTTTCCATTACATTTCTTGCATGTATGTATGGCAGATGCTACCATCCAGGGTGGCATTGTTACTAATGTCCCAATTATTACAATGGGAGCACTGAACTAGTCTCACTTGTCGGGGTAGATTCACTAAAGGGTCGAAAGTGGCTAACCCTAGTGACATTTTGCCAGAAATCCTATCCGCATGGACATCACCAATTTACTATCAGGTGTAGGTGACAAATCGCTAGCGAATGGGATCGTTGCTATCATTCTTTGCACTCTATTGCCAGGCGACTTTTCGATCTGGCGAACGGACGTTACTCCGCAAATTCAGTGAAGTGCGAATTTTACTGAACGTTACCTCTTTCACCAGAGTAGACTGCTAAAATGAAGCAAGATCTTCCTTAATCCTATGTCATTGACATCATATCCTGTTTACCGAAAATACATTAAAGTTGTAAAAACACGGGCGACTTGTCCTTTTTTAAGTGAGATTGCCTGCAAAAGTCCTAACCATTAAACTTTTTTGTTAAAATTTTTCTCCAGAGGGGCATGGCACATTTGTTTTAGGGTGGGCTCATGTGTAGGGCATTTGAGGATCTCTTTTATCTTCATTCAGGTTCCTTGGACATTTGTAATAAAACTTGGCCACTTCAAGCATTTGCACCAACATCTCTAATAAAGACGTCCATACGAATTTAATGTTCCCTATTCAAATTGACCTAAGCATAAGAGGACTAATGACGTTTCCCTAGGCAGAATCGATCGCTAGCATAATTTTGCTTTGAAACACTTGCACTGCCGATGTGACGCTAGCGAAAAGTCACCAGTGTTTGGCACCCAGGACACAACTTTGCATTTTAGTGAATTAACGTATTGGTAACAAATTGTATGGTGAAGCGTTTGCTGGTGAAAATTCGCCCTTTAGTGAATCTGCCCCATTATGTTTTAGAACTCTATGTTCTAAGGTTTCTGTGGATCATTCCAGGAACTGATTTGGCTGCACTGTACATATGGCCAGCAGTGTCTGATTAAAAAGTCAGAAAGTCCAGTTGCTTCAGATCTAATTCTACAAGATATTGGTCTAGTTAGGTTGTACAACATCTTTTTGCACATACAGAATATTCTAGTCAAGTTTGGTTAGTATGGCTGCTAAAACTGAACTAAAGCAGCTAAAACACATGGCTCTATTTAGTCATGTCATCAATTTAGTAAATGACCCGCTTCATTGAGCTCTCTTTTAATCAAAAGCAGCCATTGTGTGGGCTCCCTTTTAAGACTAAGTCATAAAAGGATTTAGGAAGCACCTGCTAGATGGACCCCCTGTTAAGGCTCTTTCTTTTGGTGAGATCTGAGATAAGAGGTTTTAGTTGTGCCTTTAAAATCGAAAGATGTGAGACGTGGATTAAATGGGCTGTATACCCCTTGTTCACCATGCAAACAATATAGCTGGGGCTTAACATTTTTTTTGGCATTCGTCTTAATCACAAAAATTATATGTTTTTGTTATTTCTTGAGCTAAACAAAACAAACATGGAAATTAAAGCTTCTCCATGTTTGGTCCTTGCAAGGTGGATAATTAGATTACCAGTTATCAGATATTCCCCCCGCATAATGAACGTCTGTTTATCTATTTGTTTGGTAATCAAAGTATCTGCTCACAAGGACTAAACATGGAGTAGCTTCAGTTTCCCTATTTGCCCTGTGATTAAAACAATAGGCAAGTACTATGTTCAGCCCTATTAATTGAACTAATGTTAAAATGCATATATTACTGCTCTTTTAATTCCCACTTAGCCTCATACAGTCTACCTGAGCTGTACAGATTAGCTGTATAAGTTGAGCGAATAAGAGCGACCGTAGTCTTAAAGGGATACTGTCATGGGGAAAAAACATTTTTTCATAAAGCATCAGTTAATAGTGCTGCTCTAGCAGAATTCTGAACTGAAATCCTTTTCTCAAAAGAGCAAACAGATTTTTTTATATTCAATTTTGAAATCTGACATGGGGCTAGACATATTGTCAATTTCCCAGCTGCCCCTGGTCATGTGACTTGTGCCTTGTTTTTAGGAGAGAAATGCTTTCTGGCAGGCTGCTGTTTTTTCTTCTCAATGTAACTGAATGTGTCTCAGTGGGACATGGGTTTTTACTATTGAGTGTTGTTCTTAGATCTACCAGGCAGCTGTTATCTTTTGTTATTGAGCTGTTATATGGTTACCTTCCCATTGTTCTTTTGTTTGGCTGCTGGGGGGGAGGGGTGATATCACTCCAACTTACAGTACAGCAGTAAAGAGTGATTGAAGTTTATCAGAGCACAAGTCACATGACTTGGGGCAGCTGGGAAATTGACAATATGTCTATTCCCATGTCAGATTTCAAAATTGAATATAAAAAAATCTGTTTTTTCTTTTGAGAAATGGATTTCAGTGCAGAATTCTGCTGGTGCAGCACTATTAACTGATTTATTTTGAAAAAAATGTTTTTTCCCATGACAGTATCCCTTTAAGAAGTGACCTGGGGCTATATATTAGACACGGGAAGGTACATTTATCAAGGGTCGAATTTCGAATTCATGTTTTTTAAAACTCCCATGAAAAAATTTCACCAATCAAAATCTATTATTTTTAAAAGTGCGACGGATAGAATTGACCCGAAAACTCGAATCGAATTCATTCATTTTGAATTTAAAAAACTCGATTCAAGTTTTTTTCCTCAGAAAAAAACCTCTAATGTCAGCAAGGCTGCAAACAACTCCAAATCAATCCCTGGATGTCTCCCATTGACTTAAACAGCAATTCGTCAGGTGTTAGGTCGCAAATAATTTGAGTTCTCAAAGTATGATAAATTTCGAAAATCACATTTTTTTTAAAAAACTCAAATCTAATTTGAATAATTCCTTAGTCAAATTTGATAGTTTTGAACACAGAAAAACTCGAAAATTTGAATTTTCATTTCAACCCTTGATAAATCGGCCCCATACTGTATGGGGTTTTGCAGTAAAAGGTAAAAAAAAATGTGTTACAGGTCTAATTTACTGGTCAGCTGTTTAAAAAAACACATCTTATAGTGTTACTGTTCCTAGGCAAACTTAGTGCCATTTATTTCATACTGTGTAAGAATATGGTTTTATAATACACAAGAGCCATGAATATCCTGTAAATGATACCCTTATAAACAGTGCTTAGTGATGTCATCAGTCATTATCGGAGCTTAGTAATGTCATGTCTATCACATGACTCACTGAAACTTGTGTATTACAATAAATAAAGAACCCCCTGTTACTTGTAACCCCTTGGTACTTCAGAGTTTGGCCTTGTGATTTTATATGGTCATGGAACTCCTCAGTGACTTATAATATCCTTATATTTCACAGCTATTTTATTCACTATATAAACATATCTATATGTGCTTCCTTCTAACTTACAATTCCCAGCAAATGTAAGCAAGTGAACTAGGTTGAATGTTGAGACAAATCAATTCCAACTAATGGTACTATCGTGGTGAGATAAACAAAAATGTATTAAGTTGCCTCAGGGACTACCTGACCAAAGTTTAATGGGATCAGAGCATAACCGGAGCCTCTTTATCCTAGGATTTATTCTATTTAGCATAAAGCGTATAATAGAAAATAGCTTGTAAATAGTTTATAAAAGTTTTCAGGGCTCATGTATAAATGCAAGTGCATGTGCAAAGTACTATAACAGATGAAAAAAAATTGAACATCCATTGACACTATTCCCAAAGGTTTTTGCTTCCATAAATGTTCAAGTGTAGCCTATATCTAGCACCAATACTCCTGCTCAGCTTTCTTTGATGAATTGCACACAGTTATGTACATAGACCAAAAAAACCTGGAATTACTTGAGCCTGGTAGGAACTCCAAGGTTCTCTTAACAAACGTCATCCATAACTACAAGTTACATGTGCCAAGCATGGGTGTCCGCAGAAAATTTCTCAGGGAGGGGCAAGTAAGCTAATATCACATATGGTACAATCCCATTGAAGATGAACCTATTCATGACAATGCAGAAGATAACCTAATTAAGGCTTGCCTTGCAGTGGGATATATAAAATGGCAAACAATTTCTTGGAACTAGCTGAAGAAGTCAGGGTGGGGCAACTGCCCCCTCTTGCCCCCTTCTGCAGTCACCCATGGTGCCAAGTGAATTATACGCTAATGCAGTGACATCAATACAAAGGCAGTAATAATCATACATGGCACAACTTGCCGATGATTATCCAAAATGGATGCACATTTATGAGTGCATGGAGCAGAGGTTGTATCAGATGCTACTTAGCAAGCTCCCGCTATTAACCTTTTTTTCTGGGGGAAAAACTTCTAAAAAGTTTACATTTTTGCACTTTGTACAATTTAAATTAGTAAATGAGCCCTAAAGTCACAGGGAAACCAGGGAACTCTCGGGCTAAGCAGTTCATCGGCTCTCCCATGCAGATAATTGTCACAAAGTTATTATTAGCAGTATACATTATTTATATATAACAAATATACTATACCAGGTTGTTTAATACATCACATGGCTGCAGTTCCTGAACCGGTGAAGCTAACAATCTGCCACTATTCAAATAACCACACACGCACATTATGGTCAGTTTCATCAGAAGCCAATTAACCTAGCTGTATGTTTTTGGAATGTGAGAGGAAACTAGACCACCCAGAAGAAGCCCAGACAAATACTGGACACAGGGAAAACATTACAAAATCCCTAGTGCCATGACCCGAACCAAACCCAACATCAAAGTACTCAGAGCCGGCACTTTTGCCAATATGTGCCACAATATGAATTAAAGACATTTGTTGCATGTGATCCAATGAGAACCATGCAGCTCAATAATTGTTATGCCTCCCAGTCGCAGAGTTTGTTTTTCTAACCCTGGAGCATGGCAATTTTACCCAGCACTGTGATTTACACAAAAAATCGTTCTTGTTTGTTTTGATTGCGTTACGGCAATGATGGATTTAAATCACAGAAATGATTCTTCAGCACAGGTGGTCAGAGATTTGAAAGGGACTGGGGTAACTAAAGGTTTAACATTTCTGCAAATATGTTCTCATTCTAATTCTAAGCAGTGTGTTTTAATGCAATATAGCTCAAGATTCTGTATCAGGGAAAGGTTAAAGCTGTTGAATTTCTACACATGGCGTGCTGGTAAAACCACTCTTAATTCCACTGACACTAATCTAAGTGGTGCAGAAATGATTTTAATTCTTAGGTAACCTCTTCAAAGGCTGACACACACCACCTCAGCACGTTCATTAGAATCTCTAATCTTACTAAGTACAGTAATCTGAAAAACGAATTTACAGTAGAATTCTCCTTTGGGCAATTGATACAGCATTTATAATGCTAATATTGCAGTCTGTCTTCCTTAGATCTATTTTGGTCTCTCAGCTGTAAATGATCAACAAATGTCCTTCAAACAAATTATTGTAAGGTTATTAAGTGGAAAATAAGCAATAATTATAACAATAGTTGTATTATCACTAACTGGTGTTATGCCTGAACATTAAAATCAGATTTAAATGCCACATTTTGAAATGTACTATAAGTGAAATGGGATTCATGCCATCCAATGTTGTATGTAACTGCATGCTAGCAACCAAAAATAGGTTATATTTTTTAATTTCAGTAATTCAGTAGTCTTTTCAGTTTTGACTGGTCAATGGCCGGTTTTAAAGGGGAACTATTGAGAAAATGAAATATTAGCTTCAGCATACTGAAATGAAAAACTTTCTAAATACAATCAATTAAAAATTCTGTACCATTTGTGAAATAATCAAGTTTATCTTCACTATTCCTCTCTCAGTATCGGTTTCTCCTCATTCTGTCTTCATTCAGGAGTTGGGTGTCCGATGAATGATCCAATATATCTTACACCTCAGACCAGGCGAAGTGCAATAGAGTAGATAGGACTTCCTAAAAATTTAGTTGAAAATTTTTCTAAGTCCCACAAAGGCTGGCGTCTTTTCCTTTTTTCAGGGTGATAGGCTGCAAAACAGCGTAACTTTTTTGGGGTAACCGGCTTCCCCCCTACATTTCCTAACATATGGCACATAAACTATACAGCGGGCTCATGTGTAGGGCATTATAACAACTTTATTTTCTTCTTTTAAGCTTCCCTGGGCAACTACTGGAGCCCATCATTGTGCTATTGTACCTAGTTACAGTTACACTACACCCTGCCTCCACCCCGCTGAGAGGGCTTACCCCTGAGAAAGAGATCTGTGGTATCAGCCCACAAAGGAAAGTAGCTATAACTGCTAAATACAAAGCAGTTTACTATAGCGCTACACTTATATATGCAACCTCAACAGGTCTGAGATGCTGGTAATGAGACTGTCAACTAAATTGTAGGTTTAATGCAGCAAAGAGATCCCTTCCAAGTATAGCAGTACCCTTATTCACAATGTAAACGTCACATTTTGCAGTATTTGATTCAAATTGTACAGTCACTGGCAAGCAACCAAGCACAGGGATTGGATCCTTTAAATAACTGACCAGTTACAGGGCAGGTGCAACAAGCTGATCTTTTGCAAAGTATTTCAAGAAAATATCCTCTGGTAGTATAGAAACAACTGAACCTGTATCAAGTATCAGGTTAATGGGGTGCCCTTTGTCAGCAGAAGCAATACTGATACTGCATATAAACTTGCCTGGAATAAATGTACCAGCTTTATCCACACTTAATACTGTAACATGTTTAGTAGTGACTTCATGAACATCTTTAGCAGAAGTACAGCAGATCTTAGCAAAATGTCCTACTTTGTGCATTTGTGGCACTGTTTAGCTTTTGCAGGACATGTAACATGATTTGCAGTGTGTTGTGTTGAACCACAGCGAAAGCAATATTTTTTTTTTAATTTTTTGTGCATTATTAGGCCACAGTGTTGAATTCACAATCTGTACATTCCCAGCAGTTCACTGACTGAGAGTTTTAGCCTCTGCCACTGCTGTTTCAATTTAGCTAGCAACTGTAATAGCCTTTGCAAGGGTTAAATCTTGCTCCAGGAGCAGTCTCTCTCTAATGCGAGGTGAGTTTGTTTTTTCCACTATTTGGTCTCTTAGCATTTCATCTGTTAGATTCCCAAAGTCACAGGTAACAACCAGCTCTCACAAAGCTGCTATAAATTGTTCTGTGGATTCGCCATTGCGTTGTCCACGTTGGCACGAAAAAGTTCTTTATAGCAGTAAGAGCAGTTTCATCATGTAATGAGAAGTATCATCATGTAATGGTAATGTATAGAATATACGCTATCCCTCTGCTTCCAGGCAGTGAATAAGTAAAGCACGCTTTCTAGCAGCAGAAATCTCCCCTTGGTCAGCAGCAATAATGTAATTTTCAAACATACGAATCCAAGCAGTAAAAGGTATGGTAGGCTCACCAGGGTTTGGAAGAAAAGGTGCAGGCTGCTGCAGACGTAGAAGATCCATCTAGTCATCTATTATGTTTTGGGTAGCCGAGGATGAGTAAAGTATAACAGTGCATTAGCAGATACTCATGCAGCCATTACACAACAGTAACTTTCACTTTTAAGCTATCAGGAAGTATGCACAGTATAAGTCTGGGCACAATGACATCTACAAGCCATTTGTATAAACACCACAGTTTTCCAGTAGAAAATTAAAAATAATATTGTACAATATGGGGAACAATTTTCACCCGATATGCATTGGTTCTAAGCCACAACCTCCATCATACTCAGAGAAGAATCTGACTGCTGAGTTGGACATGTGTTGTCTAACATTTTATAGCAAAAGTTTTGGATTTTTTTTTTATCCTCTTTTATTCGTTAGAATTTCCAGCGTTTTGCCAGGCTCCACTGGGGTTAAAATCCAGACGGTCACAATAGCTTGAGAGGATTTAATATAATTCTGCAAGAATGACAAGTGTCATTTAAATGTAGATGCTGCACTTTTAATAAATGTAATCCAGGTCTGATTACTGCGGAAGAAAGCTCTTTTTTTTTTAATCTTACAGGGCAGGAATATTGCAATAACCATTCCATCTGATTTAAAAAAGTAAGATTTGCTAAAGGTCAATGTATCTCTTGGACACATATGCAGCTACATTGAAATTTTCTTCAGCGAGGGAATAAAAAGATTCTATCATTAAAAGTAAAAGCAGAAGGACATCTCCCAGGACCGTACGAGGTTTTTTTCTTCTACTTTTTTTTTTCTTCTACTTTTTTTTTTCTAGAAAGAAAAGGAGACATTTTACTATCACTGTAGAATCACAAGATTTTTTTTTAGAAGTATCTCTAATCTGCTTCTGCAACCCTGATGCTCCCATTCCCTCCCCCCTTCTCTTCCCTTTTCACATCAAGGTCTTTTTATCTCCCAATTTTGCATCCAAAGACGAGGTGAATGCCATTAGCTCGATTCAACCTCAAGTGTAGTCAGATGTGCCTGTGATTTCTGAAAAGCACTAAGGTCACATTTAAACGTAAAGGAGCTTTTCTGTTAACAGAAAGAGGGAATTATATCCGGCCATGGTGTAAAGGGGCCGTGTTAGTGGACATGGACTCAGGTAAAAACAAAAAAAAGACTGCAAGCTTTTAGCCTTTTGTCAAGAAACCTCTCCAGTTTCATGTTATATCAGCCCCAGGCACAGTGGATGGTGTTGCAGAATATGCAGACGGCTTAAAAAAACAAGTTCAACTTGATTTTTTTACCTGTCTGTTAAAACAACACCTGACTTGATTTTGTGTGTAACCCTTTCCTATAGGAGAATAACAGCCAGGCACATTTCCCAGCAGTTTTAATTAAGGTAGGAACTTTGCTTCCAGATAAACTGCTTTAACACTACGGGGGTTATTTACTAAATTCCAAATACCAAAACCCAAAAAATTCTTGTTTTTTTAGTATAAAATCCGAATTTTTTGTGAAAAAAAAATCACACATTTTTCGGAATTTATTATACAAAAATATATATACAGTACGAGGATGGAAAAAGGCAGAATCCGAATATCAGGCATCTCAGAACTGCCGAGGTTGCATATATGTAAGTCAATGGGAAAAGTCCCAAAGATTTTTTGATCTGAGATGGGTTTCGTGCAATAATCCGAAGTTTTCAGGCAAAAATCTGAAAAAATCGTTTTCGGGTGGAAATCCCGGAAAATTCATAAATTTCGTATTTTTCACGATTTTTTTCAGATTTTTTAGGAAAGTGTATTAATAGAGTGAGCGTTTTTTTCCAGAAAATATTGAGATAAATTCGGACTTTGGTAAATAACCCCCTAAATGTAAACTTAAACTCATTTCACTTACACACAAAACTAGTCATTTCCGACTTGGTGCAGGTACTTGGCTGCAGGTACAGACAGAATTTAAAACCTTTCTAATAGTGAACACTACTGATGATCAATTGCCAGTGATCCAGTAACAGTGTCAAAAATGCCCATATAACAATGTGTGCCTGCCAAGTAAATTACTTTTTCATCTACTATAAGGGGGTTATTTATCGAAGTCCGAATTTATCTCCGTTTTTTCTGAAAAAAACTCCTTTCAAATCCGCACAAGTTTTATTTATTAATACACTTTTCCGAAAATTTTGTTTACGAGAAAAACCCAGGAAAATCATGAAAAATACGAATAGTATGATTTTCCAGCCAAAAACTCAAATTTTTGCCTACAAACCCCAAAATCTTCAGGTTATTGAATGAAACTAAGCGCAGATAAAAAATCTTTGGGACTTCTCCCATTGACTTACATGCAACCTCGGCACGACTGAGATGCCGGATTTTCAGATTCTGACTTTTCCATCCTCGGGGTATAATAAATCCCAAAAAATGTGTGGGTTTTTTTCCACTAAAAAATTGTATTTTACACTAAAAATAATTTTTTCAGGTTTTTGGCATTCGGATTTTAATAAATAACCCCCTAAGTATACATCCTGAGTTCCCCAGCAGCCTGCTTGAAGGTGAACACTAGTGATGGGCGAATTTGGGGCGTTACGATTCGCCGAAAAATTTGCGACTTTCCAGAGAAATTCGAAAAACGTCGAAAAATTCACAAAACGGCGCCTGCGTCTCGTTTTTTATGCCGGCCTCAGTTTTTTGGACGCTGGTGGAAATGCTGTTGGTTTCGCAAATTCATTCGCCAGAGGCAAATCGCAGGAATTTGCCGTGAATACCCGCCTGCCGAATAAATTCGCCCATCACTAGTGAACACTACTAAATCACACTACATGTCAAATGTCTGTAAATGCCTTCCAGCATGTTTCTAAACACATCCTGCATTCTCCATTAGCAAATGTCGTTTTTCAGAGATCAATGGGTCCTTCAGAGAACAATGTCCTTGTTTTGCAAAAAACAGTTAATATTCTTGAGATTTAAAAAGTCATGCAATACATTTATTTTATGGTTCTGATACTGTCCCACCAGCATTACTGCTGTCAGACATGGGTGTATAAGATAAGGGTGTAAGAAATAAATTGTACTATTTAATTTTTTTTCTATTAGACAGACCTGCCTACTGAGCCAGAGGAATCTGAGGACAGTCACGCCCACCAGTGAAACCTACATGTCTCTACTTAGCTATAGGGTCATATTTCTTGGGAAATTCAATAAACTATTAAACAACAGGATATACGAAGAATTTGTCAACCAACTTCTAACATCTGAATCCCTGTAAAGGTAATCAGAGTCAAACAGGGGATCTTTTAACCAGAGATTCCCAGATTTCATAGCACTGTCACTGTCATCAGATCACAATGTTTTAATGTGTTTCATAAATGAGTACAATGTTTGCATTTCTTTTTGCAATTAAAAATGCTTTATAGAGCTGACAGCTTCCATGTAACAGACTTGTGTTGTTTTTAATAGTTATATTCTTATTTATATGAATGTTTCTTCTTAGGTTTACTTCCACTCTTAGGCCAAGCATACAGGGTAGGGACATTTCTTGTTCCAGGTCTGACTGATCCATCATTTGAGCTGTTGGATGTCATGGACTGACCTTGTTTTCTACTTTGAGTAATAACATTTGATTGGACCTGACCAAAATTGACCTGGAGGGACCTACACAGAGAAAGAGTGATGGTTACCTGGAGCGGTTAAAAAAACGAATTCTTTAGATAAATACATTACACAGAGCAAGCTTTTCATTGTGTATATGAATTGTGGGTGTAGTCTTGTCTTATGCGATTGATAATCATTCACAAGAATAGCATTTTTAATCTTAAAAGCCACAAGGTAAGGGGGGAATATTTAAAGACAAGATAGGCAGGGCATGAAATAACATTACTGACTGTAAAGGCCTAATATTGTACATGAGAAAGCTGCATTCACCCTCCCTTCTGTACAATCCAATCATGCACATATGCAGCATATTAGTTCCTTAATGTCCAACCAGAGTGGTTTTTAGCTGACCCAGGTGGCAACAGGAAATGAAATTGATTGTTAGAGAATCACAAAATCATCTGGTGGGAGTCCCAAAAAGATGGCATAAGAGGCAGACAGAGGAGGACACTTCACGTTGTGCCCAACTGGAGAGGTGGTTACTATTTCTGATAAAATTCAATGTAACATAGAAATTGAAAAAGTGATACCAAAGATGCATCAAGTTCAACACTTTGCTCAAAGACTTGCCTAGCCGATTCATTAAAAAGATAAAAGACCTTCCCAAAAACCATCTCCAACTTTACCAAGTTGAGTCCTTGGATTACCATTGTTCTATATCTACTGAAACCAAAAGCCTTTCATTTTCTCATTGGCTATTAAGACCACTGCTAGATTTTATATTACAGTGAGAACAAATTGGGGAGCACTTCTGAGCCAACCATGGTTGGTCTATCACCATCATGTCTACCTAAGACTGGGCCTTTCCTATATTACTGTAAACCAGGGATCCCCAACCTTTTAAACCTGTGAGCAACATTCAGATGTAAAAGGAGTTGGGGAGCAACACTAGCATGAAAAATGTTCTTGGGGTGCCATATAAGTGCTGTGATTGGCAATTTTGTAGCCCCTATGTGGATTGTCAACCTACATTGAGGCTCTGTTTAGCAGTACACCTGGTTTTTATACAACCAAAACCTGCCTCGAAGCCTGGAATTCAATAATATGACCTGCTTTGAGGCCACTGGGAGCAACATCCAAGGGGTTGGAGAGCAACATGTTGCTCACGAGCTACTGGTTGGGGATCACTGCTGTAAACTAATAGCAAAGGAATTATTATAATTAATAGATAAATATATTTTGTAACTTTTAAAATTACCCCAGTCATACCTATGTTGCAGTGGTCTCATTGGCTGCTTCCCACAAATATTTCACCGACATCAAAATCAATATTGATGTAAAATGTCCATATTCCATAATGCAAAGATTTTACATACTTACCCAATTTCTGGTCCAAATATGCTCAGTAATTCCCCACCCACACACCTATAAAAAAGTTATTGATATTACTGTACCAGGAAATGGGGATTAAGGGGAATGGTATTTCTGAACAAACTGACTCATAAATTGACCACTGATAAGTATTCAAGTTGCATTATAACCATGACCTCCTTTTCACACAACATCAGTCTCTGCCTATTTCCACTGCACATACGTAAGCCTGTAAGGCTACAATTTCTTAATATGCTGAACACTTGCCTTGCCTGGAGTTAGTTTTATTACAGACCCTAAACAAAGACTCTGGGCACTTCTTTAGCCCACACAGTAATTATATCCCATTTTCTCATGTGTTGCTTAAAGCAGTCGCTTCGTTTTTACAAGCAGTATTTTAAAAGTAAAAAACCTTGTACAAAAATGTTTCATGACCTAGAAAAGCAATCCTTTATCATTTTCTGCATATTTTCCATGATTTATTGAATATTGATGGATTTTCACCCTATTTTGGACAAGTAAAAAAAAAATAATCATAACTGATACATCTGGTAGAATTAGTACAAATAGGCACCACAAATTAAAACATTTATGAAAAAAATAAGATTATTATAATCTTGGCATTTGACCAAATTAGCGTCTTGCCATTTATACAGTAAATAGTAATGGGCAAATTTGTCCCATTTTTCTTCGCCAGAATTTCCTGCAAAATTCTCGAAACGTCAAAAAAATCGTGAACTGCTCACATCAATTATGACGCCGGTGTTAAAGTCAATGGGCGTCCAAATAATGTTGATGCACAACGGTTTTGACACAAGCGACTTTAACAATTTTTTTTGGCACCGGGATATTTTTGGGCCAGTTTTGCGAATTTATTCACTGACGCGAAACTCAGAATTCGCTGCGAATTGTAGCCTGGCAAATTTATTTTCCCATCGCTATTTATAAATACAGTAGTTACTGTAGGATTTATTTATTAAATCAACTTGTGCTCCAACCCACATCCTAGCACCTATCAAACCTTGCTATACCCATATTGTATAATGTGTACCAGAGCTTCTGCATGTTCAAACAACCCTTTAGAAAGTATGTACAGGCAATGTCCCCCAATATTTCCTGCATCCGTGTTAAATATAATAACACATCTTATATAGTTGAAATACTATAACTTTTCTTCAGTGAAGATGGAGTTGTACTTATAGTTACAATGTGGCAATAACATCTGATATATGCGATAACTGTCAATAATCCCGGGAATACTATTAAAAGGCCCCAATTGGGCTGTTCCATATACCAAGTAAAATTCTAGCTGATAATTATATCTGCCTGTATTCTGCCATATTTCAGTTGTGGGACCTGTTATCCAGAATGCTTGGGATCTGGGGTATTCTGGATAACGGATCTTTCCATAATTTGGATCTTTATACCTAAAGTCTACTAGAAAATCATGTTAACATTAAATAAACCCAATAGGCTGGTTCTGCTTCCAATAAGGATTAATTATATCTTAGTTTGGATCAAGTACAAGCTACTGTTTTATTATTACAGAGAAAAAGGAAATAATTTTAAAAAATTTGGATAATTTGATTATAATGGAGTCTATGGTAGACAGTCTTTTCTGGATAACAAATTCTATACCTGTATTTTATAGCTGAATTTTAACTAAATTATTTATCTATACATAATTCTTTATTGCTACCTCATCATTTAATGAAATCAACTTTACAGCTGATGCCTAACGCCGCCCCACATGCATGGTCTTTTTTTAATTTACCAACAAGCACTAAATACATTTTGGGTAAACTATTGATGAGGTGTATACATAAAAAGGCATACACGGGTTAATATACCTATTACCTGTACAAAGAACCCACACAGCTGAGGTTTCTCAACATTTCTTTGTTTCAAGCCCTATTTTGAGGTCCAACATCAGGTCTACCCCATCTTATAACATATAAAATACTTCTTATCACTAATTAAAAGGTCATCCAAACCCTATTTAAACTTCAGCACAGGCTTCCAGAAGTATTTAGGAGAGCATATAGAGCCATTAACCAAGGGAGGCTTAACCCTGCAGTCTGGGAGCAACTTCTCTAGCATCATTTAGGTATGTAGTGCCTCCAGGAAATAAAAAAAGCAAAACAAATATAAACAAGGACTACTGCCTATGAACTTACATCCTGGGTGCGGTGCTATCATTTGTTTTCAGTCTGGTGTAACAGAATACAGTGTGGCTGCTCAGAATCATGGGTAGTTCCATGCTGATAAGCGCATCTTGTCCTGCCCAGCTTTTCCCTTTATTTATACATTTAAAATGGTTAGAGAAGCCTAGTCCTTCCATCTCTCCTAAATTAAACAACAAAAGTGTCATGAATAGGGTGTCATGAATACTATTATTGCACTGGTAGTTGTTGTTTATTACATTGATGGCATTGTTTATTTTATGCAGTTTTGCTGCTAGGATACAATATAATAGGAGCCTTGGGGCCACTACTGAGGTCATGAATCTTATTAAGTCCATGGCTGTGCATTGTCTTTGCACTTCATTTTTTCTCTCTCTCTGTCTCTGTACAGAGGATACTCTGCTTAAAGCGAACCTGTCACCCAGATGTAAAAAGCTGTAAAATAAAAGTCCTTTTCAAATTAAACAGGAAATCCAAATTTTTTTTTTTTTTAAAGCGTGCATAACTGTTGTAAACTCATTCAAAAATCTCAGCAGTCAATCAAATATTGCCTGCCCCGCCTCTATGCCATAGGCATAGAGGCGGGGCAGGCAATTACTTTCACTTTCCATTAAGCACTTACTAGATGTCACTGCTCTCCCCATATTCCCCCTCTCTCTTTACCGTTTAACTGTGTAACTCGTGCATGGGAATGGACATCAGGTCCCCCATTCTGGTGCACAAACAAGATTTTGACCTGATACAAGGCTTGTCTTAATAACAGTGTCCACAAAATGGCTCCTGCCTGCTTGCTATAATTATGAATTCTCATACCGAAGGAAACAAGATTCAAATAATTTATATAGTGTAATCAAAGTTTATTTTGCTTGATTGACGTGATTAAATAGGATTCAAGAATCATTTTTTCGGGTGACGGGTACCCTTTAACACTGAGGAGCTAACTACTTGTTTAGCTTGTATATGATAAAGGTAAATGTGGGTGCAGGGCACACTGTTAACTCATGTTTAGATCAGACCAAAATTTGTAGATAAAAAATTGATATTTTATTTATACAATCATCTATTGCCTGATGCGTTTTGTGTCACTAGGACACTTAATCATAGACTTAATCACAAGCCTATGATTAAGTGTCCTACTGACACGAAACGCATCAGGCAATAGATGATTGTATAAATAAAATTCTACAAGAATGATGTTGTCTTATGCTTAAAATCTTTTTGGTCCAGACTATTGTTTCTTCATCTCAACAAGCAGGGTTTGAAAAGCCAGGACCCATAACCCTAATAATGTAGCTGTCTTCGATTTTTCTCCGGGCAACATATGTAAAGGTCCCACTTGGCAAAACATTTTTATCAATTGTTCCCGTAGGAATTCAGGCATTATATCATATATACAAAGTAGCATTCTGGGGGCTTAATTTAATACTGTACCTAGTGGCTTCATCTGCAACAAGCAGAACTTCATTGCTTCAGTATTTACCCCATGTTCTAGAAAAATGACAAGTCTTCCAAAACATAAATATATAAATAAAATAATCTTCATTGCTTTAGTATGCAACCTAAAATGTAGGTTGAGAGATTTAATTTAGACATTATATTTTGTTATGAAAATAGCATCCGGCTGGTAGAGAGATCTGCATCTGATAAGGGCATTGATGTACTGAGTAGGCTGAGGCCTGTATGCTTATATAGCACCCATATTCCTTGCTCATTAAAACTTACAGTCTCTACTTGAGTTGTCAGGATATAAATATGAAACAAAGTCACCCTCCCATTCTTATGTCTTTTTTGATGTTTTTGACCACATCCTTGCTTTAGTCTCTCTAGATGCAAAAATGCAGGTGTGACATGTTTTCTGCTCTGTAAAACTGTAAAATGTGCACGTTATTGCTAGAACAAAGAATTATGACCACTTTCCAAACCGAGTTTGCAGTTTCAGAAGCAACTACCCTCCAGAGCCTCCCGGTTGCCTGAACCGCAGCAAGCTGATACTACACACTCTGATTGGAGCCAATCTTGCACAAACGGCCTCCTTGCGCTGAAGGGTCTACAGAAAGGGTCAGGAAAAAACTGTTTTTGTCCAATCAAAGCTCTGATTCGGACAAGCTCAGATTTCCTGGCAGATTGAGTTTCCTTCCAAAACTGTAATTGCACTTAATGTTTAATTTAGCAGACCATACCCTGACTTCAAAGCAACACCCATGAATGAATCTTCACAACAGACTCTTGAATACTGCTCATTAACCCTTACAGTCACAGGCCAGGCAAGGCAAAACATCTTTTAACCTATTTCGATTTTGATCATATCTGTTTATCAAACACAATCCGAAAAATAGCGTTATAATTGGAACTATTCTTGCTACTGCCTTTTATTATCACAGGAGCTGTCAAGGTGTCTGTGACACGGTAGCGTCTATTTCATTTTATAGTTTTGCAATTTTTATTTTTATTTTTGTAACAATGTTGCTTGACAGTAAAATAAACAAATTTATTATTGCATACATTGCGCAGTAGCCTATATCAAGCACGTATCAAAAAGTCAGTATCGGCTACACAGTTCAACATAGGCATACTCATAACAATGGAAATTGAAATAAATCAATAGCACAAATAAGAGTAATAATAAAAGTAAAGTGTGAAAAAAAGGTGCTTATTAAATAATACAAGTTTAATTACATACAATCAGTATTCTGTCATCGGAGTTTAATAATACCCAAGGAGTCCACACCTCAAAGAGTGGGGAACCGTATTCCACATTTCGTTTTATTTTGTTTTATTTCTGCTATGGTGGATTTCCATTTAGACGCAATAGATAAACGGATGACTTTAATAAATATGATGTTTTTTTCGTCTCGAACAGGCGGCAACTCTTTTTGCATTGTGCCAAATAGAAATCCATTCTTGGTCTGAAAGAGGTTGTGATAGTTTTGCAATTTTACCCCCAAAACACAACATACACATTAGTGGTTTAAATGCCCAAAACATACTGTTATGTCCTTGGTAAATGGACCTTTTTACTGTAATTGATTTGTTGTATAACACACTCTTGCCCTTTTGCTTGATCTTCTTACAAGACACCATTAATTATGTTTAAATAAGGTAGTTAGATTCAGGGTACCACTATCACTTAGATTGTAAGCTCTATGGGGCAGGGAACTCCTTCCTACTGTCTCTCTTACTGCATGGCACTTAAAGCTCTGTGTGTGTGTATATATATATATATATATATATATATATATATATATATATTAAATCCAGAAGTGACGGCACTCGCAGGAAAAAATATATATTAAGAGAGAGAGAGAGAGACAGAGAGACAGAGAGACAGAGAGACAGAGAGAGAGACAGAGAGAGATAGTATTTATTATGTTACATGTTATATGTTATACTTTTATACATTGTACAGTGCTGTAGGTCCTTACATTACTTTACTAATAAAGTTAGACATACATGCTATAGAGAGAGAGAGAGAGAGAGAGAGAGAGAGAGAGAGAGAGAGAGAGAGAGAGAGAGAGAGAGAGAGAGAGAGATTACCTGGTTTAAACAATTCTCTATATGAATGTGTTTGATGTATTTGTCTGAACAACTTTAGGGTCATCCTGCCCGCAGTGAGGAAGGGAAAGTGACAGGTGTTTGCAGTTTCATAATTCATTGCAGGACGCTCTAATGAACACAGATTAGAAAAATTACATCACTGGATCTGCAAAAATTGACTGTACAAAGAAAATGATGAGATTCCTGATTACGATAGTTGTGTTTAGAGATAGAAATTATATTTTGAGACAAAAATGAATGCCAAAAACAGCAGGTAAAGAAGGATCCAGGTAACATATACAAATGCTGGCATGGGATTTGTTATTAAGAATACTTGGGACCTGTGGTTTACTGAATAAAGGATCGGTAAGGAAGCCTTACCCTGGTGGTCTAGTGGGCAGCGGGGTCCACCGACGCGTCCTTGGCGTGGACACCCGCTGCGATGCTCCCTTCTCTCCGTTGCCGGCTTCCTCTAAGGCGTATGCCGCGCGTACGTCTGGCTTTTAAATGTGCAGTGTGCTGGCGTGTGACGTCAGCCCACAATGGCGCCAAATTCAAATATTTAAAAGGGTAATTTAGATTTCAGCGCACTGCCCATTGTTAGGTTCTATTTAGAAGTTCCTGGGTGTTAATTGCTTGGGAATCCTGACTGATCTATTGTGTTCTGACCCTTGCCTGCCTGATTTTCTACTCTGATCTCTCCAATCCTAATCCTGCCTGTCTGTGACTATTCTGACCTCTCCAATCCGATCTTTGCCTGTCCATCGACTATTCTATGCTCTCTATCCTGATTCCAGCCTGTCTAAGCATTCTATCTGCTTGTGCTGGCCCAGCCTGCCTGTTCCTGGTGGTGTTCTTTCTTCCAGTATCCTGGTGAGACAATGTGCCCCTTTGCTCGTCCAGAACCATGAGCTTTGCTCCTCTCTCTGTTAAGTCCTGGCAGCAGCCAATTAGCCGAGGGCTCCTCCTGAGGTGAAAGGCGGCGGTTAAAGGCAGAAGTGAGAGCTGAGACCAGGGAGCCTAGCTTGGGTTCTGGATATAGGGTGCCGAACGTGACAGGATCTTTCTATAATCAGCACTAATAATATTAAAACATTAAAAAAAAGCACCACTAGGGTTGTTTTGCCAATAACACAGCTTTATATTAGCTTATGTATCACCAACTACAGAGAAATATCAAAACAGTCATAAATTATAAGATTTAAATAAGATCCAATAATAAACACAGGCTCTAAGGAGGGGACTATGATATTAGCTTATCAAAGCCTGTTAAATACAATGTAGCGTGTACATCTCCCATAGACTTTAATGCTGCAATCAACTCAATCTTTGTAAACTCAGACAATCTCATTGATTTGTAAAAGTTCATTGCTGCACTGTTGCAAATTGTACCCGTGCAAAACCAACCAATCAGTATTTAACTTCCCTTATCTATCTATTAGACAACTCAAACTTCCTTTACGGCTGGCTGCTATAGGATACCTATGTGTGTTGGAGTCTTACACAATAGAATCCCTGAGCTTTTCAGAGAGAGAGAGGATCCTTTGTAGGTATTGTTCTGTTACAAAAATAATGAAAATGCCATTGATAAAGCATGCCAGGGTTGTTGTTGTTTTTGTTCTCCTCAATTTTTGCCCCAACCAGATACTTTAAGTAATGCATTTAATATATAAGATACATTTAATATATTATGTTCTAAATATCAACATTCAAGTAATGTAAATGGAGATTTGTTTAAGGTAATTTAAAAAAAATCATTTTTTCCATTACTTTCCAGTTATACAGATTGTTTTCAGGCATCTACATCAATTTCTCTCCATGAGAGATGGAAGAGGTAACTAGAGGGATATAGGGGACAGAAATAAATACAAAGCCATATCAGGTCACACAGCTACAGAAGGGTAATTTTGTCTACCTTTTAAAATGCCACCATCTAACAGCATTACAACCACAGGCCTGATAATATCCTAATTCTATTACTTTTTCTGTTGATACTCATCAAAGATTTGCACTGTGGCACAAGCTAATGTGTTTTTTACAGTTGTATATGTGACTTTGGTGAGCTATCAGGCAAATAAATGGTTTTACATGATTGGATATATAAAAAGCCCACAGCTGCTTTGGAGATATGGGAAAATGTAAATCCTTCCCACTGTTTCAATAGATAATTTCCACTCTTACTGTTTCACATGTTAATAGACTTTGCCGTCACCGACAGTATTTTATTTTTAAACAGTTTCTTATTCTGTTTCACGAACATAAAAATCCTGAGAGCTCAGACCATGAGCAAATGCCTTGTGTTCTCAGGCTGCAGAACCAAAATGAGTTAATCCATCATTTACAGATGGAGGTACAGGAAGAAGAATGTTGTCATCGTTTGCTTTATTTTGCTTCTGTTTGATAGGGAACTGAAGTGATTGATAGCACTGATGCTCTGTGCTGCACAGACAAATGTAGTGTTGCCAGGACAGGGTTGGGTAGCATGTAAATGAGAAAATGGAGTGAGGAAGAAGGATACAGAGCGCTGTTTCACTTACGATTAAACAGATTTTCAGGTGAATTAAAGCCCTCTGTCAAAGCGCTTCCTTCTAGATTCAGCCACTTGGCAATGACAATGTTAGTGGCTGGATGTACTACAGCAGCTGCTCTAATGAAACATTATGAAAGCTTCTTCCACCTTCTTCTAGCCCTTTGTCTCTCTGGGATTCAGATGCCAGTAGTCCTTTGTCTGCGATTCAGATGGTAGTGAGTTTTAACAAAATATTGCAGGGCACTGGGAACTGCAGTTTTGCAACAAGTGAAAAATACTTTGGATACCTGTCCACGTCGTCTTCTATGCAGACTCTGGATTGTGATTTGTCATTTGTACCAATTATTAAGACTGAATTGAACACATATATACACAGATATCACAAGGTCATGGCCTCTTTTCTTACAGGTGACTCCGTAGGTACAACCAGAAACCCAATAATGTTAAAAAGGTATTTACTAATGTATCATATGTAAATATAACCTTCTAGGGGTACCTTTATAATACAGGTATGTGACCTAACGTCTCACCCTGGTGGTCTACTGGGCCGGTGGGGAAGTCCACCGCGTGGTTCCTCTTCTTCATGAGGGCCATCAAGTTCATTGGAGCGAAATTCAAACATTTAAAAGGACTTTGAATTCAAACTCATTGCTGTTGTTAGGTCTAACTTGTTTAGTATCTGGGTGTGATTTATATCTGTTTTAATTCCGGTTTTGATCCTTGCCTGCCTGACAATCCTGAACTCTGCCAATCCAGACCCTTGCCTGCCTGACCCCTGAACTCTGAGCTCTGAACGCTGCCTGTACAGTCCCTGGCCTGATTGACCTTGCATGAACCCTGCCTGCCTGACTACGCTTTCTGTCTACTCCTTGAATTGCTGCCTTCTGTCCAAAACCTCAGTAATGATTGTGCCCCTTTGCCTGTCCAGAACTCTTGCTTGGTTCCTCTCTTATTAAGACCAGGCGGCATCTGAGTAGCTGAGGGCTCCTCCCGAAGCCAAAGGCGGCTGCTACAGGCATAAACGGAGCCGTGACCGGGAGCCTGGCACTTGTTCTGGATTTAGAGAGTAAATTGTTACACCTATTATCCAGAATGCTCATGATCTGGGGTTTTTGGGATAAAGGAACGTTCTTTACATAATCTACTAAAAAAAGATCATTAAACATGAATTAAAACTGATTGGATTGTTTTGTCTCCAATAAGGATGAATTATATTTTAGCTGGGATCAAGTACAAGATATTATGTTTTTATCTCAATTAAATGTTAAATGTAAATTAGTTGTTTAAAATGGAGTCTATGGGAGATGGCCTTCCAGTATATCAGAGCTTTCTATAAAAAGTGTTTCCAGATAATGGATCCCACACCTGGTATTACATTGGATTATATATGGTGATGAGAAGACCACTTCAGGTTTACTTTAGTATTTTTTGCCTACTCCTTTCTATAGTCTTTTTTAATCTGCCCCTCTTGTGCTTCTCGTCTAGGCCAGAATCCAGAGCGGTTAACTATATCCAGAATATGTGGAGAATCTCCAAATTAAGTATAAACTGCTTCAATATAAAATATATTTTATGATACTGATGTAAGTTTCTGTCAATGGGCCCTGGGTGATAAGTAGCATGTATTTCCTTTCTACAGGTTTGCACACCCAAGTCATATTCATTCACCTGCCCTCAAAAAAGTCCTGACATAAAGAAACATACTGGTCATTGAATAGATAGTTCTTTTCAGCAACTCACAGTCCACATGACTTAACTCTGTTCCTCAAAATATCTTACTTTACCTTTTTATGGAAGAACTATTCTAGGTGTTATACAGTATAAACGTTTTTGGAAAAATGTCAAGTTAAACTTGAGAATATTTCACAATAACAGGTGATCAAAATCCTCTGCTACAATGCAGCCGTTTTCATCGGTATCAAAGTATGAAAACGTTTTTACTCACATTTTCTTAAAGCAATTTGTAGCACTGAGAGAACTGAATATGAAAGAAGTAATAATTTCACCTAAGGAAGAAAAGGAAGAAAAAGGAATTCTCATTAATGACCCAATTAATGGACTGGTCAAATTATAATATATTGAGTGTTAATTTATTGGAAGTTAATCCTAACAAAAAAAAAACCTAATTTTTGTTATGAAATAAAAGGAAACCTCATTTAACAGTTATTTTTGAGAAGTCAAAACCCATCCAGGTTCGATCCAATTAAATCTTTCCCCTTTGCTCCTTTAAAAAATGGATGTTTAAAGTGTTCATAAGGGGAATTGTAATTTAAAATCGCAAGCAAAGTTTGCTCGCAATGTATAATAATTCGCTTGCGAATATTACATTGCTAAGCAAAGGTTAGCATTAACACCTGCTCTGGAGTTTCATTAAATATTTAGTTGAAAAATATGCTTTGCGATTGGGAAATTTTATTACATACACTGTGAATGTTCACAAAAGCCATTTGGTTGCAAACTTTGCAAGGAAGTCGTTGATGGCTGTAATCAGACCTTGGTATTTGCAAATGTTTTTGGCACTAATGAAACATATTACATTCCCCCTAATGTACAGGTATGGAACCTGTTATCCAGAATGCTCGGGACCTGGGGTTTTCCGGATAACGGATCTTTCCTGTAATTTGGATTGTAAGTCTACAAAAAATCATCTAAATATTAAATAAACCCAATACACTAATTTTGCTTCTAAAAAAGGATTAATTATATCGTAGTTTGGATCAGGTACAAGCTACTGTTTTATTACTACAGAGAAAAAGTAAATCATTTTTAAAATTTTGGATTATTTGGATAAAATGGAGTCCATCGGAGGCCATTCCGTAATTTGGAGCTTTCTGGATAACCAGAGACTGACAGAGACTATGGGGCAAATTCACTAAGATGTGAAGTTGCGCCAGGCGCAACTTCGCCGCACTTCGCCAGGCGTATTTTCGCTTGCGCTCTGCAAATTCACTAAAATCCGAAGTTGCGCACAGGGGTAGCGTAAGGTTGCGAAGTTGCGCTAGCGTTGATTCGCTATATAAAGCGAAGTTACGCTAGCGAAGGCTAATTTGCATACGGCGCAAAATTCAAATGTCAATGGAGGAACACGTATCAGCACTACAAATGCCTGGAAAACATTCAAATCAGCAAATAAAAATGTTATTTTGCCCTACACATGTGCCCACTGTCTAGGTAAGTTGCCATGAGTCAGGAAATGTAGGGGGGAAGGAGGGGAGCCCCAAAAATTTTTTCGATCTTTTTCAGCCTATCACCCATCATGTAGAAAACACGCCAGCGTTTTTTGGGACTTAGAAAAAAAATTGACTTTTTTGGAAACAATCCCTATCTACTCTATTGCGCTTCGCCAGGTCTGAGGTGGCGAAGGAAGTCTAGCGTAAAAGGTAGTGTTCAGTACACTGCGCAAGTTAGTGAATTTGCGTAGTTATAACGCTAGCGAAAATTCGCCTGGCGTAAGTGTGCCAAGTAACACTAGCGAATTTACGCCAGTGTTCGTTAGTGAATTTGCGCAGTAGCGAAAATGCCAAACGCTAGCAAATTAACGCTAGCGTTTGGCGCTTCGGCGCTTAGTGAATTTGCACCTATGTAAGGCACTTCTCTTTGGTCACTAATAGGACCCAAAATAAACAAATGCTATTGTGGATTATGGATGCCTCAATATATTTCCTACTATACTTTAGGTTTGCTGTTTACAGGCACCCATGATGAACCATATCTGGTAAAATTTAATTTGTATGTAGTGTAGGATTTAAATGGGGCATGTTAAAGGGATAGTGTTTTGCAAATTCTGAAAATGCTTCCTGTATAAATGGTAGGATAGGTAGTCAGAACCCCTGGGACTAGACAATGGGTGTTTAAAGGGGTTGTTCACCTTTAAACTAACGTTTAGTATGATGTAAATTTCTAATTGGGTCCAAATTACCCTAGCAACCATGCATTGATTTGAATAAGAGACTGGAATATGAATAGGAGAGGTTCTGAAAAGAAAAATAAGTACTAAAAAGTAGCAATAACAATAAATTTGTAGCCTTACAGAGCATTTGTTTTTAGATGGGGACATTGACCCCCATTTGAAAGCTGGAAAGAGTCAGAAGAAGAATCAGAAGAAGAAGGCAAATAATTCAAACACTATAAAAAATAAATACTGAAGACCAATTGAAAAGTTGCTTAGAATTGGCTATTCTATAACATACTAAAAGGCAGATTTATCAAGGGTCGAATTTCAAAGTACAAAAAACTTCTAAATTCGACCATCGAATTAAAAGACTTTGAATTCGAATATCGAATTCGAAGTTTTTTCAGCAAATTTGGCAATCCTGCGATTGGATAAAAATCGAACGATTCGAAGGATTTCAGCGATCGAACGAAGGATTTTAATTCAATGTGTAAAGACTTAGAAAATGATTGTAGAAGGTCCCCACATAACATAGCACTTCGGCAGGTTTAATTTGGCGAAGTATTGAAGTCAAAGTTTTTTTAAAGAGACAGTACTTCGATTATCAAATGGTCGAATATTTGAACGATTTTTAATTCAAATCGAAATCGAAGTAAATTCAGAGTCGTAGTATCCTATTTGATGGTCGAAGTATCCAAAAAAGTTACTTCGAATTTCGAATTTTTTAACTTCGAAAATTCACTCGAATTCACTTCGACCCTTAGTAAATCTGCCCCTAAAAGTTGAATGTGAACCACCCCTTTAAAGACATGGGTTATGGTCATTGAGTTAAAAGGAGCTGAAATTAAAAAAGGAAGGGCAAAGGGTAGTGTCATTTTCTTTTGAGCAAAAATATTTCCTTCTATCGTAAAAGTTCAACATATCAAAGGGATACGTTCATTTCTGAAACCACAATCCTGTTATGAAAGCACATTTTTTTGTTATGTTGGAGCATTTTAAATAAACCTTACAGAATAAAAACATGATCTGTGGGACAGCGTTTAGGTCCAAGGAAACGGGAGATTTAATAAATTGATTAAAGGTGTTTTTGGAGACCAAATGAATCGGAATGTATACAAATTTTATTTTACATTAAAACATTTCCATTTAAAACCTGGCCGGCCAGGAACCCAACATGTGAATACATGAAAAGGTTTTTCAAAATGATTCAGGTAGCTGGTCATTTAGAATCACAGTAATAGGAATTTTCCAAATCTCCTAGGTTGTATTGAATGATTCCCCCAGTCTTGCAACGGCAATTACGTAGAGCAAAATTGGTGTGAGTTACAGTTCTCCAACTTGGGACGATTGTGGTGTGAGTTATAGTTCTCCAATTTGGTAATCAAGTAAGAGGTAATTTTCCCAAATGGGTTGCCAGGCTTATTATGTGGAGAAGGTTACAAAAGAGGTTAAATGGGGCGTACACGACACCCCTCTCTTTCTAGCTACACGTGCCCCCCAATAATGGCCTGATCTCACCAGATCCTGCTTTCCGTGCGTTGCGTCTTTCCTCAAGGCTACAGTTGGGCACTGTCACTTGGTGACAGGTTACTTATCGCTGGATCCAATAGCCTTTTTGTGATGTCTTCACTTTACAAATAACTCTTGCCGAAAATCCAAGATGGCACCTGATGTATCGCATTGTGTGTGTTCCACTGCAGAGCATAAAACTCTGAATTTGCTCACACCGAATCTCAGCAATTCAATGATTTTCACGATTTCGTGATTCACGGAGTCCTGGTAGCTTGCCGATTTTCACAATTTTGGGGTAAATTCATCAGAAATGTAATTTCAACCTTAGGAGTGACACACCACCTAGGATAGTGTCAATTTCTTTTGAGCAAAAATATTTCCTTCTATCATAAAAGTTCAAAATATCAAAGGTTTAATTTCTGAAACCACATTCCTGTTATAAAAAGGTATTTTTTATGTTGGAGCATTTTAAATAAACCTTACCGAATCAAAACATACGATCTGTGGGACAGCGTTTAGGTTCACGATAATGGGAGTTTTGCCATTCCTGCATTTGAAAGAAAACAAAGTCAATAAAACGTAAGGTAAGAAATCAATATGATGTCAGACAAATTAATTATCAATGTATGAAGTTAAAAATAATGGAATGAGATCACCAGCTCAGAGGGTTTTTTCCGGTGGTTTGGTCGATACATGAGTCCATAGCTGAATGGGAAAGTATTAAACAGAGTCTGCTCCAGTTATTATGTCTTTGCAGCCCTCACAGACCACAAACCAGACTGGGCTGCCTCTTTACAGTGACAGGCAAGGACAGCCAGGAAATTTTAGTAGCAATGTATCTATGTGTCTGGCCCCCAAAAGGCACTACTGGTGATACAATGGCTCTTCATTCCTAATAAGTCATTGCAGAGTAGTTGCCTTTAAAGCTTAAACTGCACGTCTTTAACTAGTAGATGTACCTTTTACCTTTTTATTAACCTTTTAAAATGTAGCCCCTTGTGCCTTTAGCCACGCCTTGTGTGTTTTGGCCCTCCTGCCACAATGATACTTTTGGGCAGGATCTGATGATCTTACGAGATCCAATATGTAGAGAAATGCTGCAAAGAACCTGTTTAGATCTGGAACAAAACTGAATCTTGGGAAAAAGTTCAACTTTCAGCAGGAAAATGATCCCACACACACAAGACCAAGTAACACTAAATGGGTCAGGAACAAATAGAAATGTCCTGTAATGGACTATTGAAAACCCCGTTTGAACCTCTCATTAACTCTGAATTACATGTAGAAAATCTGCCAGGAGAAAAGTTGCTTCCAAAAAGTGCGCAAAGCTGGTACTGTAAGGGAACCTAATGGTCTAGTGGGGCAGCGGGGACCCCCGCCGCTAGCTTCTGTTCATGCGCGTCCTTTCTCAGCACACCACTTCTGATGGCTTCACACTTGACACAAAATTCAAATAAAAGGGACCTCAACAAAACACTCACTGCCCAACATATGGCTATTTCATAACAGTTACTGGGTGCACTTATAGTTCTGATCTCTGTTCTTTGACCCTTGCCTGTCCCTGATTTCTGCTAATTCACTGCCTGTACCAACCTCGGTCTGTGACCTTGACTACATCTCTGCGTCCAGATTTCTGTATAGTCTGTTTGGCATTGTCCTCGGCCTGTCCCTCGATTACACCCCTTGCTCCTCATCCATCCTGTACACGTTCAGTTCCCTTGTCTGCCCAGAACTCTCACTTTGAGACCTGGTGACATCTGAGTAGTGGAGGACTCCTTCTGAAGCGAAAGGAGGCTATTACAGATGGAAGTATGAGCCATGACCTTGGTATTTGTTTAGGTTTTGGCACACTTTAATTTACAGGTACATTCTTACTTCCCAAAAAGACAAAGATGCTACTATTGCAGCAAAATGTGCCTTTACAAGTATCACAGCATGCCAGCCGAATGCTTTTGAAAACAGTATATTTCCATTTTTTTTATTTTCTTAGTATCAATGCTTTGAGATAAAAATATCATAGAGACACAATTTCAGTATTTCAGTAAAAAGAGAGAACTGGGCAAGGGAATGAATACTTTGGCAGGGAACCGCAAATTGTTTTCAGTTTTGTTTTTCTTGTGGTGGGAGCACAATCCTGATTTCTGCCTCCCCTTACCGTTGCCTGCCCTTACTGTTGCCTGAATTTTGACTACAATACTGATTATCCCTGCCTGTTCCCTTTGAGTCAGTTTCCTTCTAAATTCCAACTTCCAGGTCTGAAAAGCATTGTGGTACTGAAAGTTTGGAACTGAAATCCTGATTGTTATTGTCTGTTAATAATGCAATACTGTTACTGATATTACAGCCACAAACCTACTTTTTCTCTACAAACATCTTTTATCCACAAAAGATACATATATTAACAAGGGCTCTTGGCAAGAGTCCTTTAAAGCAATAATATTTGTGAATATAAAATCTAAAAATTAGAAAAATGCAGATTGCATGTAAATTACCAGATAATAACAATATAAATACAAATGGAAGTCATTTGGAAGATTTTTTTATTTCTCTCAGTGGGGTTTATTTATCAACACTGGGCAAATTTGCCCATGGGCAGTTACCCATAGCAACCAATCAGTGAATAGCTTTTTAAAAGCGAGCTGCAAGTAGAACAATGAATGAATTTGATTGGTTGCCATGGGATACTGCCAATGGGCAAATTTGCCCAGTGTTAATAAATGACCCCCACTGACTTTCACTTTAATCAATTTACCGGGTGTCATTGGACCATACCTAGCTGAGGTGCAGCATTACAGAAGCATTTTTTAAAAACAACCCCATAGGGCATATTATATCTCTTAAATCCCTCGAAATTCGACTGGGGAATAGAATCGAATAGAATCGAATAGACAATTCGGGCGAATTTACGCGCTGTCGAATAGTCGAATTGGCGAATATTCGTCAGGCGAATAGGTGCTCGATCGAATATACGCTCAAAGGATTTTCATTTGATCGAATGCCTTTTTATTCGATCAAAAACTTGGAAAACAAGCCTATGGGACTTTCCCATAGGCTTTTAAAGCAATTCGGTAGGTTTTAGGTGGCGAAGTAGGCAGTCGAAGTATTTTTAAAAGAGACAGTACTTCGACTATCGAATGGCGAATAGTCGCAGCGTTTTTGCACTCAATCTATTCGAATCATTCTACTCAGGCGAATTTACGCCAATTCGGTAGTCGAGGAGCACAAAAAACTACTCGAAATTTGAAGTTTTTTACTTTGAATCCTTCACTCGAAGTTAGTGAATTGGCCCCTAAGTGATCTCAAAACTAGTGAGGGGCAAATTCATCAAGGGTCAAATTTCGAGGGGTTAAATCTGTCAAAATTCGACTGGGGAATAGAATCGAATAGAATCGAATAGTGATGGGTGAATTTATTAGCCAGGTGCAAATTGTCGGTGAATTGGCGTGAATTGCGTTGAATTTCCGCGATTCGCCGCTGGTTGCCGGTTGCGACAGCATAAAAAAAACGGACGTCGTCAAAAAAATGGATGTTTCGCGAATCTTTCGCCGTTTCGCGAATTTCGCAGAAAATTTGAGAATTTTTCAGGCGAATCGCGCCAAATTCGCCCCCATCACTACTCAAAACCAATCTAAGCCCTAAATTACACATGTAAATTAGCTCAATAATAAGGAAAAAAAAACAGCAAATGAAAAAAATTAATTTGCACCTTCTGTCTAAAGTCACCTGATTATAAGGGTTTTGATTTGGTTCAGCCAGGCGCTCTGATGTGCCTTAAAATGAAAAAAAGGAATGAATGTATATACACATATATATATAATGATATAATGAGACATTACAGTGTTTTAAATACCAGCCCTGCATTGCATGAGCGAAGTATTATTGACGTACAGCAGCCTTCTCCTGCTTCCACTTTGCTGGTAAATAAAATACTTCATGGCACAAGAAAGAACATCTAAATACTGACTTACAAATGTCAAGATCACCTCTGGGTAAAATGAGAATGAAATGACTGCAGTGTCTGGGCAATGAGCGCTGGCACAAATCCGCACATAGGTGGATAAAAGGAATATTGTAGGAGTAACTGTTTATATGCTGTCATCTTACTTCTGACCTGATACACGGCTTTTACTTATGATAGCAGATGCTTCGGTTTTCTGTCAGACAAAAAAGCCTCTGTGTTACGCACAATAAAATGACCAGGGCCAAACATATTTTCAGAAAAATGCAGACCTCTAAGGATTCATAAATGGAGCATAATTGTTCCTTGCCCAGCGGGCAGGTGGTTAAGCTCCCTAAATGCATTAATTTACTACAGTGTGTATGTCATGTCATTCGTGGCCTGAGCAGAATGGGGTTAACAAGGCCCACCTGCTTGTTAGCAAGGTATTATAACCTGAGCTGGCCCCTTTGCATGTCTGGACTTCAGTTACAATAACCCTTCTGTCAGGGCTCCAAGCTACAGGCAAAGAGAATATTTTTTTGTTCAGCTGAACGATGTCTGTTATTAGTGTCATGCTTTGTGTTCATTCTCGAATGCCTGAATTCAAATTTGAAGTCTTGTTAAATTCAGCAGCAACAGTTTTTTTTTTTTCGCCTGCCAAAGCACCACATGACAAATATGTAAGAAACAGGAGACACCAGGCTGCTGGCTGTTTATGCTAAACGTTAATAGTGGGACGCATTTTGAGCGCACATTTCTAGATTGTTCGGTACCCAGTGATCTTTGAAGGGTAGATCACTTCTGCCTGTCTATAGATTAGTATCTAGTAAAGTGTAACAGGCAGGGTCGCCATTAGAAATCACAGGGCCCCGTACAACAACATTTGTTGAGGCCCCACCTTCCTCGGCCCCCGAGCCCCACCCCAAATCCCACCCACACCACAGTTAAAAGACCATACAGACAACAGCACTAAAAAAAGGTAACCCCCCCCATACACACACAAGTTATAAAAAGCTATTGATGGTCAGGGCCCCCTTATAAATTAAAAAAAAACAGTGGTTCCAGGGCCCCCCATAAAAGTATTTTTAAAAAATTGGTGGTCAGGGCCCCTCTACAGGTTAAAAAAAAATATATTGGCGCCAGGGCCCCCATTAATGTTTTTTTTAAAAAAAACATTGTTGCCAGGGCCTCCCTTACAAGTAAAAACAAAAATTGGGGTCCCAAAGAATATTTTTAAAAAATAACATTGGCGCCAGGGCCCCCTATTCTGTCACCAACACGATTTATGCAGAAGATACCCTTCCTGAGACCCTCGCTCGTTTGGATGGCGTAAATTTGCTGAGATATATTGATGGCAGAGAGTTTACTCGATAAAACACTGCTTGATAATCAGGTGGTTCTTTAATCCAGGGATATTGCACAATACAAAGATTCAGGAGTTCAGAAAGACCAAACGATCAACAGGTTCTATAGGTAAGAACTGGTAATTTTGCAGCTCTATCCAACTGACTGAAAGCAACTGAAACTAAGGAACAGCAGAGGAGGGCCACAGCTAGTGGGTTGAACTAACAAACATTAAACAGCACGGGAGGTGAGGAATATACCAAACACGTACGAATATAATAACTGGCATTAGGGACAGCACACTCCCCGTCTGGTATCTGTAGATACCACTATATAATTATAATTGCATATTATGCGACAACAAAATAATGTCCATATTAAAGATGGCTTATCCTTGGGACCTGAAAGACAAAATGAGAAGAGACACAAAATAAACATTGAACTTAATCTTTTCAAAAGTCTTTCTAAGTGTCCATATCAGCTTGGCTTCTGTCATTGAAGTCATCGGAGATGTTCTAGGGGCAGAAGTAAGACAGTCTCTCTTATTGGCCTGAAGAAGGTCTTCATAACTCCATCTCTGGCAGTCTTTACTTCTACTTTTCGAACCTTTCCATCTTCGCTCGGAACAGCTCTGGTGATCACAGCCATAGGTCACCCAATGCGGTTAGTCTGCTGATCTTTTCCATGAATGCGACGAAGTGTTCTCTCATAATAGGTTTGTTACCTAATGTCCTTTTGAGTGACTCAAACCTAAACTTGGCTTGAGCGCTATTGTTAGGAACGATGACTCTTGGATTGCGGAAAGGCAGAGGGGCGCTCCAACTATTGGAATCACCCTTAACAAACTCCTTGTCCATAATTTTGATGAATTCTTTGTCTTCGATGGAAGGAGCTATTTTATTGTCGTTGCAGATGGTATGAACGATTGCGCCACTGAAGTTAGGAGATAAGGACTTGTAACAAATGTCCTCTTCTGATCCACATATGATCTGTAGGTTCGTGTTGGGTTTAGGTTTTATCTGATAGTGACATGAGCACGATTTCCCAAAGACCTCACCTCTGTTCTCCATCAGGTTTGTATTGCAGGTATTCACTTTATAGGGTTTTCTAACCCTGTCTAAGCAAACTTCACCAATTAGAACCCAGCCCAACTCAAGCTTCTGGGCATAAGGGGCATCACTTGGTCCACTGGTTTGTTCTTGCACCTTGTGAACTCTTGGTATATCTCTTCCCAAAAGAATTAGAATTTCAGCACTCTCATCTAGGGCAGGTATCTTGTCTGCTATGCCCTTAAGATGCGGTTGATGATGTGCAGCATTTGGAGTGGGGATCTCTTCCCTGTTGTCTGGCAGTTGAGCACATTCAATAAGCGTGGGGAGAGGTTTGTAGTCATCATTGTCAATAGGTGCTATCTGAAATCCACAAGCTGTTCTCCCTGATACACTCATTTGGCCAGCGCATGTGCGTAGGGTGTAGGGATGAGCTTCGCTTTGGATGTTGAAGCACTTGAAGAACTTGGGACTTGCTAGTGACCTGTTGCTCTGGTCATCTAAGATAGCGTACATTTTTACGGCTTTTTCTGGATGCCCAACGGGAGCAACCTTGACCAGACATATCTTAGCACAAGATCTTCCGCACAATTCCTTGCCACAGACTTCAGTACACTTGGTGGCCACAGGATTAGTCTGTTCCTCAGCATTCTCCCCGCCGTAATTCCATGAGGAGTTGTGGAAGTCACCATTGGAAGGAGCCTGCTTTTTGGGCCTTGAATGGTTGGCTGTCACGTGTTTGTTACTGTTACATTCAGAACACGTAATAGCAGCTTTACAGTCCTTGGCAAAATGCCTATAGCAAATGTTATGATCTTTCAAGAATGTCTTTCGCTCCTCAAAGGGCTTTTCTCTGAACACACGACACTTTCTTAGTGGATGTGGTTTGTTGTGGATAGGGCAGGATAGATTAGGATCAAGATCAGTAGGTTTCCCCTTCCTTGGTTCTGGAGTGACTATTGGTTTACTGGAGGAAAACCCGGTCTTCCTGACAGAGACGGTTTTCCTGAGATCCTTGCGCCGTCCTGCTATATCCCACGTAGCGGGTTCTGTAATAAATTGGGTTTGGTCTGGAGGTAGGAAACTTGGGTCATTTTTGGCTCTAGCCATTTTCCTGATGAACCCACAGAAAAAGGAAAAGGGAGGAAAGAGAACCTGATGAAGTGACTTGTACTCTGCGCCTACCATATTCCATTTATCTTTAAGATAATGAGGCAGTTTTTCTGTGATTGGATACAATCCATAAGCAGTGTCCAGGCAGCAGAGCCCTGGAAGATGTGGGTCTGACTTTGCTGTTTCCAATTCAAGGAGAAAGTCACTTAGCTCTTGGAGTTTGCGGTTATCTTTGTTGGAAAAGCTTGGAAAGTTGTAGAATCTATTGAGCAAAGTACGTTCAATGACTTCGGGACTGCCATAATCTCGCTCTAGTCTTTCCCACACCTGAATAAGTCCCCTGGCTGGTGCCTCAATGTTAACAGACTTGAGCAACCGAGCTTGTTCTTTTGATTTAGGCCCAAGCCATTTGATTAACAAATCAAGTTCTCCCATAGGTTCGATGTCCAGGTTCTTTATTGCTGCTCTGAACGTGGCTCTCCAACTTCTATAGTGCTCTGGACGATAGTCGAATTCTGTGAGTCCAGTGATGAGGAGCTCACGTCGAATCATGTATTTGGCGAATTCAGACATATCGGTCCTTTCCGTTTTTATATGAGCTCTTACTTCTGGTACTTCAACCTTAGGAGTTGTGGCAAGCACACACGGTTGGTATGGAGGGGGGAAAGGTGCTGCAGATGGGTTTAGTCCGGACAAAGATTTTGTGTTTGGAGAAGATGAAGGCTGCCTTGTATAGGATCCAGAGGTAGGTTTTGTTTCCCCTTCATCTCTAAGGGTGTGTCCTGTAGCATAAGCTGGTTCACTGGACCCTTTAGTTTGGTGGGTGTGCGGGTTGGCTAATTCAGTTGTTTGAGCTTCTCTGGAACAAAACACAAGATCTTCGATTCGATGCCCTGGAGAAATGTATGCAGGGTCTACGATTTTAGGAAAGGTCGTTCCTCTGACTTCTTGATCTAAGACAAACCGTAAAGTTCTCATGACTGGGTCTGCTGGGGTTGTCAGACAAGGACGATTCACTTCCAGCTCTTCCTCTTCAAAGGCTTGTTCTAGAACATTTAGTTTTGCGATGGCTGCTGCTGCCTCTCTTTCCTTCTGGAGGACTTCCAGCTGTGCTTCTGCTTCCGCCTGCTTGCGAGCGGCCTCTGCTTCAGTCTCAGCTTGTTTTCGGACGGCCTCAGCTTGAGTGTTTGCTATATGTGCCTTGAGCGCCGCTTCCCTTTTGATGCATTGAGCTTGGACCTTGGCTGCCTCCGCTTCTGCTCTGGCCCTTATTATCTGGCTGCTTAGGGATGATTTCTGTGAAACGGAATGCAGTGATCTAGATGGTCCTTTAGACCTTCGAGAGGAAGTGGAGGCCTTGGATGCATTATCCTGTAACTGTGCAATTCTGGTCTCCAGCCTGGTTGTTGTTTGCAGGAAAGTAATTAGCTCTTGTATTGCTTCTTTCATACGGGCATTGGACAAGAAGGAAGAATATTTCTCTGCAAGTCTCTTATAGTTAGAATAAGCAGTCTTTAGTCTTATTAGTGCATCAGTGAGTTGCAGTCTAGTATTGCCTGTCTCATCAGCGACGGTTATGCAGTGATCTGTTTTATTCCATAGGTCAGACAGACCATCATTAATTTCATCCTTTCGTGCCTCATACGTTTCTATGCGTTTAGTGGTCAGTTTCGATTCTAGTATGTCAGCTGCTTCAGCAGTAACGGGTATAGATTCCTCTGTTTCTGGTGAAGGATCCATTTCTGACAAATCACTCAGTGAATTAGCAAGATACTATTCAGCAGTCCAATGCAGGCTATAGAGCTGGTAGCTGAACGGTTAAGCTGATTGCAGAGTTAGATATTGGGAAACACACTCTACGCAGGAGAGATCTCTGAGACTAGTCCACACATGTCTCAGATGTGTGATGATGGATCTTAGACATGTGCTGCTCTTAATATCGGTACAGTTCAACACACACTTGTAAAATCCCGGGATACACCAGGTAGCAGACAGTACTGATCTTCACCATGCACCCAGATATCACAGAAATACAACTTGCTAGCAGATCGGCTAATTGCCTGCAATGCATAGACACAAGGCTGCTGGGATAATAAACTTGATAGCAGATTCACGCTGCACAGTCCTGAAAATGCTGATTCTTCACTACACAATACAGTTCTCTGGAAGGTTCTGCTGTACTTACAGTTTGTAGTGTAGCAGGCACGTGGCTTGAGGGCTGTTTGAGTTACCTCGGAGTAGATTGTGGATGGGCTCACAAGTTTCTCCAGAGATTATAATCCGACTGCAGAGATTGGATTATGAATCTTGCTGGATGATACGCAGTTCTTACTAATCTGTCACCAACACGATTTATGCAGAAGATACCCTTCCTGAGACCCTCGCTCGTTTGGACGGCGTAAATTTGCTGAGATATATTGATGGCAGAGAGTTTACTCGATAAAACACTGCTTGATAATCAGGTGGTTCTTTAATCCAGGGATATTGCACAATACAAAGATTCAGGAGTTCAGAAAGACCAAACGATCAACAGGTTCTATAGGTAAGAACTGGTAATTTTGCAGCTCTATCCAACTGACTGAAAGCAACTGAAACTAAGGAACAGCAGAGGAGGGCCACAGCTAGTGGGTTGAACTAACAAACATTAAACAGCAGGGGAGGTGAGGAATATACCAAACACGTACGAATATAATAACTGGCATTAGGGACAGCACACCCCCATTACAAGTTAAAAAAAATTGGGGCCCCAGAGAATAATTTTTTTAAAAAAACATTGGTGGTAGGGCCTATAGATTATTAAAATAATACATTGGTGGCCAAGGGATTAAAAAAAATAAAAAAAAACACACATTGATGTTCAGTAGAATTGAACTTGTGGCTTCAGGACTTCAACTTCGTCTCCTATCGTGACTTTGGGTCTTTTGGCCGCTTCAGGACTTCAATTTCGGCTGTTTGGTTCTTTTTGCAGCTTTGGGACTTGGCTGTTCGGCTTTTCTGCACTTCCACATTTCGGAAGGCGGCACGGCTTCTGCGCTGAACTTTTCGAAAGAGCCAGGCCCTGCCTTGACAACGCCAAAATCATGCCGCCTTCATAAATGCAGAAGTCCCAAAGCGCCCCTTTCAGGCCGGGACATTTGTACCCCTTGTGCCCCCTTGATGGCGGCCCTCGTAGCAGGTAAATGTGACCCAGACTGCAAGGCATCTATAGCCTATAAACGGATGTTAATCCACTCATTTAATGCTTATTTGGTGTAAACACAGAACTTTGAAATTCAATCCATGTCAGTTCCCTCTGGCGGAAAGCGTTTTTTTTCTCCCTTACAACCAGCCATGATGCAAATTGGACAGATAATATCACATTACCAGAAGGTGCCAATCTGCAAGCAGATTTTGTTGTATATGTGTTTTTTTTTCAGCACAGAAAGAGAAGATCCCCAGAAATGGAAATACTTTGGACCAGCAATATGCAATTTACAACATGCTGAGCGAGAATGTGAAAGTGAAAACATGATAGGGGGTCCCCAAGGTATTAAGGGATTAGTGGACAAGTGTAATCTGCAAGAGAAAACTTTCAATATTCAAAATCTTCCCTGTAAACATTGAAAGCTGTTTTAAAGATAGGTTCATTGCTCTTCCAAACTGTGCAGCAGCGAACAGTGCTGTCATATTATGCTGTGTATCCGAGGGTATTTATTTTGTAATTCTGTATCAAGATTTAGCATTAGCATAGCGATTCAACTTTCCTAGCACTGTGGGATGTAAATCAATTAATGTACCAAAGCATTTGTTGAATAAAATGCTTTTGTGCATAACAGAGGTGCAAACAATGGAGATGAAGGAGCCAAACCAAAAACAGCCATCTGCACAGGAACCAGAGAGTTGGAGTAATCTCAGCCATTGTCCTTTACATACTGTTTATTTCAGGCAGACGCTAAAATGTTAGTCTCATTATTGGCTATAAAGGTTCATCAATGATCACAAGTGCATTAAAATGTGCACCATTTAATGCTATTAATAAAGGAACAGGTATGGAACCTGTTATCCAGAATGGTCGGGACCTGTGGTTTTCCTGATAAGGAGTCTTTCCATAATTTGGATTGCCGTACTTTAAAGGAAAACTAAACCTACCCCTACCAAAAGCCACCTAAACTGCCTGACTCCCGCCCCACACTGTGCATTAGTTAAAAACAACCCCTTAGGGCAGAGATGCTCAGATTCGGGGAGATTTAATCGACCGGCAATAAATCGCCTCTTCTTCGGGGCGACTATTCTCTCCAAAGTGCCCCCCATCGGCTAGTATCTAAATCATCGGTGGGATGGCACTCGGAAGGCTTTGTTTTCCGAAGTCGCCTGAAGTTTCCTCACGAGGCAACTTCGGACTACTTCGAAAAACTAAGCATACCAATTGCCATTGGCATCTAGCCGACGGGAGGCAGTTCGGGGAGATTAGTCGATCCGAAGAAGAGGAGATTTGTCGCTGGCTGACTAATCTCCCCAAATCTGAGCGACTGTCTCTGCTCTTAAATGCAGAACAGCAGGTCAGAATTTTTAAGGGGTTATTTTTTGACTATTGCACAGTGCGGAGAGGGAGCGGGGGACAATCCCTGGCAGTTGTTGGTATGAGGGGTTAATTTAAGTCTACTTGTTTATTTAGATATTAAATAAAACCAATAGGATTGTTTTGCTTCTAATAAGCATGAATTGTCTTATCATAGTACAAGGTACTGTATTATCTTTACCGAGAAAAACGAAATCATTTTTAAAAGTTAAATAAAATAATAATTATAGTTAAACAAGTTTTTCTTTATAATGGCGCCTATGGGAGATGGTCTTCCTGTAATTTGGAGCTTTCTGGATGATCAGTTTCCGGATAACATATCCCATACCTGCCCTTGTGCTTAAATACTTGCTTATTCCATGTGCCTGTTCATCCTTCTCTGTTGAATAGCATGCAAATGCAAAATGCAGACCCCAGCAAGGGAACCTTGTAATAAAGTTAGCAGTTGTTACAGGGTTCCCTTAGTTGGTTGCTCCTATACATGCACCTGACTTGAAGAGACTCCATGCATTGGGCCTTCCAAAATCAATGCAGTGCTAAAATGAGCAGTGAAAGAAGGCACCTGTCAGCACTTCTTTTGGTACTTCTGTAAGTTCATCTGCTGGTGCTAATGTGACATATATTCAATAGTTAGTACTAGCATTTCTCTGATAGTGTGTGTATATGTAAGTGCTGTGTGTGTTCCCTTGCGTTATAAATAACAGCTTCTGATGTCATAAGGGACTGTTTATAACACTACCATTTAGTTTCATAATAAAAATCCACGCGTATCCTATAACATGCATGCTTATACAATATATTGGTTAGTTAGATGGAGTTTTTCAGTTAGATGGATTCTAATTGCAGCTGGGGTCTCCCATAAGTCCCCCTCCACCGACCCCCCTCAGTGGAGGGGGGCTAATGGGAGACCCCAGCTAATGGGATACCGAAGCTAGCGAACATGGCTCCCCTGTGCTCTGCTGAACTGTTCTGCATATACAGGTCAATGTCTCCAGAGGAGAGACCCATTCCAGTGGGTCCAACACCGTGCATGGAGGATGCAGGGAGGGGGCCAGTGGAGGGGGTGAACGAGTGCCAACCAGCTGCAGGGGGTTTAGTTCTCCTGTAAAGCAACATAAATTCACTGGCTGAGGAATGAGGAACAGGTAATAATAGAAATATAAATAGATTGTAGGAGGTGTAACCTGGGTAGAGGAACTTTCATTTCAATCATTAGTTCTATTATTTTACTTCTTGGTGCCTGACCTCACTATTACTACAGCAGCAGCTTGGGGGTATCCATGATGCCTTATACTTTGCTCCTTACAACGTGCTTATGTTGAGTAGATTTTAGGTTTTCCATAAGACCATCACAGGACAAATTGCAGTTGGAAAGTGAAATCTAACAGTTTGGGTTTTGGGGCTAGTATACTAATTGGTCTCTTGAAAGGTGTTCCACCTCTCACATCCCTTTCTCGAAAGGTAATGTCATTTGTCAAACAGTGCCTCACATATGGAAAGGTACATGAAAACAAGATTCATTTTTAAACTGGGTTGCCAATGTCCTTCACCCCCTCAACCTTGTTTTGCCCTGACAACAGCCTTGTGAAACCTGAACAATAATCTGGCAAATAACCACCTCTGATGTCATAGCTCCGCCCTTGCAAGGCACAAACATGCTCCCAAATGTCTTGAAGCCACCCCCATATCTCACTGCACTGTCCCCAATGTCTTCGTCCTGCTCTTTTATTTTGTTTGTGCCGAAGGCCAAAGGTGGAAACCCTAGACAAATGGTTATAATAAATGTGTTGTGGGATCCTAAGGTACTCACCGAGTAGGCTCCATTGATTCTCTATCAATCCTTCTACCACATGCTTTGGGGAGCAGCCTCTGATATATACATATTATTAATGATGATCCCTGACCCAAAAACTCCTAATAAGGACATCAATATATACTTTTTTGCACTTTTGAGAGAGATTCAGTGTACATTCAGTCATACTGGGCAGAAGTAATATATACCTGTTGGTGCAATGTACCTTATTAGTCACAGTTGTGCAGACTGTGTAGCTGTTTTGCTCAGCCAACCAGAAAGTGCGACCAAGTTGCAGTTTTGATGCTTTCTACGCCTGTGTTTTATTTGCAAATTCTCCCATAGTATATAACATGATGTTTATTTAAAGTTTTTCCTTGAAAAGGTCAAGCAACTTGGCTCCAATATGTGGCCACATTAAATAGATTTGTGTTTCCACATGAACGGACATCTGCACTGAAATAGTTTTAATTAAATGATTTAGGTTTCCCTATGAGCCAAAGTAATGTGTATGCTTGATTTGACCTTATTGATACTGTAATTTACAGTGAGTAAATGTTTAAATATTCCTTCTTGGCCTTCTTAAATAAGGCATGGGAACATACAGCTGCAGTACACTGTATTTCTTTATATAAAGGAGTTGACTTGAAACAAGCAATCGCTCTTGCTAAGATAAACATATACGTACATCTGCAAACCTCAATGCAGCTCCTAGGAGGGCTTGGTAAGTTGCAATCATGCCTTTAGGGATAATAAATTCTCTTTAAAAAGGCTGCTATTGTTGCTTGCCATGCCAGCATATTCCAGGCAGAGTACTTGCCATAGATGAGCTGCCAGGGCATGACTCCTATAGTTTCAGGCAGACTTATTGGAAATGGTTGCTAACTCCTGAATTCCAAGCATTAGATCATTATCATGTCAGTAAAGTTCGCAGGCCTCAGAGAAATGTTTAATTATGAATAAGCTTTTATGAATAACCTTTCTAAATGAATTTCTCCAACTCCAATCTATCAATATCAAGTAGACTGCTTAAGAAGAGGCTCAATGAGTGGTCATGGATGGAACCGCTATGTTATTGGTACAGCTCCACTAATTACCGGCTTATTGTAGGCTATCAGAGATTCTTAAAAGTGGATATACTGTAGAAATAATTTCACGTAGTTTTCTGTTAGAACTTTGGATGCAAGTTAATCCCCTTGGTATATCTGAAGGCTTTTGTTGAAATATTTCTCTGCCTTCAATCTTCAAAATTTTAAAATAAAATATTATATATTAAGGGCTAAAAAGTCTTGTTTAATATGCAGATGAATAAAGATGCCTATGGCTTGCTGCCTACCATTTACCAATTCCCCCAAAAATTACATGTACAAGCAGCCAGCTTGTCACATTACATATACTGTATGTTGGTGTCCAGTCTCCAACAATATCTTTGTACCATGCAAATCAGTTAGTTCATCAGACTGGTTTGAAAATTTCATGCAAACGCCACAGCTCCACTACTGTTCCCATAGTTGACCTGAACTGATCTAACTCATGTAGTTGCAGCAAAGTGGATGCGTTGGATCATACATCCATAACAGATTGTTTGGCACCAAATGAAGGTGACTTGGATTGAGGGATGTGGGAAGGTGTGGGAGGGATTTATATTTAAGGCAGAGTTGGACCTTACCTGTCAATATTTGACCACAGGAACTCTGCTGGAGGTCCACTATCTACCCACCTTTATGTCAGCTCTCCGTGGTCTGTTCTCCGCTCTTTTCTCATGTCATGTAATCTGCCATATATCAGCATTTAAATGGTTTGTTGTCTTTATCAACTGTATTATCATTATGCTACTTATTTTGTATGGTTTATGTCACAGAGGTTGGCAGGTATTTAACTCTGAGCTTGCCATTTCACTCAACATGCCCACCATGGTTGTGGTAGCTGGCATTTGGGTATTATTTGTTTATGATTTTAATGGTTATGCTATGGAAAAGATGGTTTACTTCGTTTAATAGATGTGTTTAATGAAGCTGTAGACCTACAATATAACTTGATTTTAGGCTTACCACTTACTTTTTCATTCTGTGCACAGCCAAAACATTACATTGTGCTTATTTATCTTGTTCTGTCAATAGCTAATAAGATGCATATCATTAACCTCTAGAGTGCTGCAGGGCTTCACTTACTTGTGATAATCAGGTTCATTTTTCTCCCAAGCCACTTCCAGGCCAAACTCAGCATTCAGATTCCATATAAGGAAAGAGCACACCAACAATTGTAAAGGCAATTGCCAGCATGGTGTGGACCTTCACCAATCCAAATTAAACTCAGGTCTTCTCCTCTACATCTAAAATGGTCTAGTTTTGAGGATATGTAGAGTCTCTATTTAATATCAGTCAAGTCTGCCTCCCCACAGTCTTGGAATGTATTTCTGTTCCATTTACTGTATGTTATGTACTTAATCTGATTCATTTCTTGCACCAAAGTGCATGTGTTTGATCACATATAATAAATACATTTTAATGTGCCTCTGCCTCATGCATGCTGTGTGCAATTTTCCTACTCCTGAAAGGAAGCTGACTGCTAATACACATCAATACTAAATGAGTAAAAATTAAAAAGAAATGTATGCTATATATGAGTTGTATGCAAGTTTTTCCAAAGTCCATTGCACAGGCCAGATACACTACTTGTGGGTTAAAGTATTTCATACTTAAAGACACGGTAAAAAATATTTTATTGATAATGGACCAATGAAAATTGAAAAACATTTCCTATCCACTTGTTGAAACCAAAAAAAAAAAAACAGAAACAATCTGAAGATCATCAAGTTAAATGTCCAATTTATTATCTTTTTTTTTTTCTTTTTTTTGTAATAACTTGAAAACTGGAACAAGCCTTGTTTTAAACGAGCGAACAAATGAAATGGCAGACACATGCTGAACTCAACATTGTGACAATAAGATAAAATGAAGAGGCCATAATCTTGTACAGAGAAAATAGGAAAAACAATAAATATTTCACTAAGCCATGTTGAAATGACCTCTAGCCGTCCCAACATTTTATCCATAATTAAAAAAGTGCCCTTGTTTTTTAAACAGAGCACAAATACCAAGCAATAATAAATAGTTCCAAACTTGTAGTAAAAGACAAAAACCTCCAAGTAAACAACAAAAGCTCATACAATAATAGAAAAAGGTAATAAAAAATATTTTGCCTTGCCATACAAATGCAAACAAATTAAGTGACATTTTGCTTTGCAGTTCTAAAATACATAGAGCACCATAATGAAGAGGCTGCTGCAATGAACAATGTCATGGACTGTCTTTTATAATGGACTGGGATGAAATACTGATAACCACAGAGAACTAGAGTGTAGGGAAGGGTGAACATAAAATAAAGAGCAGCTTACATATTGTGCTTGTGGTCAATGTTTTAAAGAGTAGACTTTTTTCATTCTGTGCACAGCCAAAACATTACATTGTGCTTATTTATCTTGTTCTGTGAATAGCTAATAAGATGCATATCATTAACCTCTAGAGTGCTGCAGGGCTTCACTTAATTGCAAACCGTATTGGCGAAAAAAAGAGGTTACCCAGATCTGCTGGTGATGTTTACTTCAAACAAACATTTATGGCATATAATCAAAATTAGAATTGGCCACAGAGATGCCTGAAGATGCAAAGCACTGTGTTTAGGACAAGCTGTCATCCGCATCATAATAATAATAATAGGAAGAAGGCATGAAGTTCAGAATTCCCATAATGCACTGGAAAACGATAGGTATGCAGTTGGAGCCACTTTGTGTTTGCATTTATACAACATTTCATCTCAGCCCATCACACATTCAGCATTTTATGGAATGTACAAAAAGGAATGGAGAGCTAAGCCAATATGATATGAACTGGCAAGACCTGTGTTCAGAATAGGTCCTGTTCTAACAAGGGATGGGATGACCGGGCCTGGACCACTGAATTTATTAACACAATTGCATCTGTATCAACAGAAAAAAAAATCCATTTTTGTTTTGTACAGTGGGTTCAACAGATACCGGTGGGACTGTGGAGAATTTCTCACTCTATAAGAGGTTCCTGGAATATTCACGAGCATACATGGAATGTTCTCATAGTATTTATACAAAAACTGATATTATTTTACAAGTGTAACTAGTACCAATCAGTCCATACCTGCTAAGGCCTTGATACAAGGTCCAGGCACCCAAGGGGTGGGGTGTTACATCCCTGTACGAACAGTACTTTTTTTTCATAGGCCAATAATGACAGAAAATGTACAACTTAAATTACCAGTGAACAAAACATTTAAGAAAGCTGTTTTGTTTCATTAACCTGGATGTTGTTAAACAACCTCCTTTTTTTCTGTACAGTAGGACTTAAATTACAAATGATTGGTTTTCTGTTTTTCTTCCCTTTTTTTTTTTTTTTTGCAATATTTTATCCTGCCAAATTAAAAAAATATATTATGGCAGCACAATTCCTTTTTTTTTTCAAATTCACTAGCAAAAAGGTACAATTAATCCTTTTAAAAGGACAAGCGTACAGTTAAAAAATTACAAGCTCCAGTAAAAATACAGCAAGTGCCTACATTATGTGAACCAATCAATATCAATATCCATTCCAGAGGGGAAGAGGAAAGTAAATAAGCACAGGTCAGAAATTTGTTTTTGTTTTTTTTCTGCAAAGCAATAACAATATTAAGCACTTTTTTTCTACTTACTTTTTCTACATGGTGTAGCAATCACCTTTTTTTAATCCCAAAATACAAGTTTCTATACATGTCAAAAAAATAAAATAAATTCAACACCGAAAGCAAAAAAAAAAAAATACTAAAACTTAGACTTTACAATTACAGTGACAAGAACAAATTTATAGACCCACCATTTAAATTTTACTGCAACATTTTCAAGGGTTTTTTTTTTCTGATTTTGTAAAATGCCCAGGCATTCTGAATTATTACAAATACGTGTCCACTTTTACAGTAATCAAGAAATTTTAATATATATAATATATACTAAAACCCCCGTCACCAAAAGAAAAACAATATACACATGGCCATTATGGCATTTTATAACCTATTAAGCAAACTTTGAAAAGAAAAGTTCGTCCAAACACACATACACACAATTATATTTTTTTACCCTTGTACGTATTGAATACTGTAAACTTATTTTAAGACAGAGTGCACTAAATTTAACAATAAAAAAAAAATTAGCCATTGTTCCTGAATTGTTTTTTTTTTTTTTCCATTCAACGATAACTGGTAAGTTGTGTCATTTCATTTTTCAATTCAGCAGTAAATAATTTTCATTCCGTTTTCTAAGCAGCGTTGTCCTGAAAAGAAAAAAGCTGACAATAAATCAGCCAGAGAACGTTCAAAGTTGTGCTGGGTAAACATCTTCATTAGATTGGGTCTTATGGCAATAATGTGTCCGCTATCTTCAAACAGGAATTTTATAAGTAAATGTGGCTTTTTGTTTTTTTGTTTTTTGTTTTTTTTTTTAAAGAAATGTACTTTTCTTGTATTACTATTTTTAGAAAGTCTTTTTTATGTTTCACAAAAATGTTTTGCATTTTGTCTCGAGAGACTCAGATAGGAAGATCAGTTTTCAAGGCACTCACAACAAATTGAATGGCAGTAGACAAACCGTCCAATAAATTATATATATATTTTTATATATATCTTTTTATAGTGCCAGCATTGTGAATGCCATGCTTAGCAACACTGACACTTAATCTCAGATGTTCCCTTATAGAGGTCACCCACCAATGGGTTGAGTAGGAGAATATGCTGTAATTTCTTGTTTAGAAGCCATTTAAATGAGAAAAAAAAAAAAAAAATTATAAAGTGCGGTCGACATAATTAAAATGGGTAACCTTTTCTTCTCTGCTGTCCTCCTGGTGCACGCAAAGAAAAAGAAAAGAAAAATGGAAAAAGGATCTTAAAAGCAGGTGTCATCATTTTAACTTGCATTATTTAGAATAAATAACAGTTTTCAACATTATTCAAAGTACCTTGAACTTAGTAACCTATGACAATACCCCCATCTACCATGGACTTAATTGTGGCAATGACCCTTCATGCTTTTAATGCTGAATCATCTGCAAACAACTGTAGGTGCATCCTATGTTAAAAATGGTCCACAGTACTTAACATTTTTCTCTGCAAGTGTAACCAGAAATCCATTGTTCAACAATGAAATTCAAGTAACCCTGGCAGTAAAAAGGGGTTAAGTTAACATCGTCAGGCTGTATTTTTACTCTACTAAATGTATATTTTTTATACTACCTGTGCAGCACTAATTCTACTATGAAATAATTATATGAAAGACATTTTGAAATACAAAGACATTTTGTGCCATTGCTAAATGTTGCATATTCTTAGAGACTGTGGCTTTTTAATTCTTAACAAAAGCAACATTGTGGCATTACAAGTTAAATTGTATTTGCTGTATACAAGATCCTATCACGTCATATAATTAAGTGCTAATATTTCGAAGATTGTAATCCGCTGAGAATTCCTCTATTTTAGCATAGGTAAAATAACATTTCAAATAATTTAAATCAAACAGCTGATGGCTTCTTTGCAAGAAATTACAAAAGTTTAGCTTAAATTTCAGGAATTGTAGCAGCCCACAAAATGATAATTTAAGATATGTCTCTTCCCTACAAGGATAAGGATCTCAGGCTACTACTGGGTTAAGGAATAGATAATAAATCCCTTTAGTTCTGGAGGGGTATGGCAGCACAGTAATTGGACAGGTTGGTAGCCCCTGAAGCCCAAAAAGAGATTTTAGCACATTAGAACAAGGGTAAAAGAAGAAATTTAAACAGCAAGGGGAAAAAAGAAATGCCTGCACATGCCAAAATTACAAATAAAACCCCCAATAAATACAGAAATTATTGCACAGTTAAAAGGCTCCACAATTTTTACTGCCTTATACAACCCTCAGATTTAATAAAAATTTAGACACAGGTTATATTTTAAGTGTCACATTTGTGACACTTAACATATTTATGCTATTTTAAGGAGGCAAGTTAGGTCAGCTTTTCTCAGTTGGCAATAGTTAAATCTGTACAAATTTAATGGATACCCAGACCCCTGATTAAACCCATATAGGGGGCCTTAGCTTCTTTCTGCCTGCTCAATTTTGACGTCATTTGTCAGCAAGTGTTCTCCATGCCATTTTTTCATGTGTTTCTCCAGGGTGCTGTAAACACTGAAGGGCATCTGGCAAATGTCACAGCGGTAGACCTCCTTACCTATCTGGCCATGCGTTTTCATGTGGCGTGTCAGCTTGCTGCTTTGGGCACATGCATAGTTGCAGAGCTCGCATTTGTAAGGCCGTTCCCCAGTGTGGCTTCTGCGGTGGACCGTGAGGTTGCTGCAGTTCTTAAACACTTTGCCACAGTATTCGCATGTGTCACTTCTTCTTCCTTCTTTTGAACTTGGTCGGCCAGGCCCTGGTCCACTGATATGAGGTGTGCTGCCACCACTCGCTGTCCCACTTCGCCCTGAGAAACCTCCATCCAGCATGTCACCTGGTGGTGTAGAGAACCGCAGACTTCCATTTTCTGAAGAGTGCTCAGAAGAGGTTGCAAAAGGAGATTGTCGAGAGTCTGTGAATCCTAGAAATGGATCCTTCATGAAGTGCCTTGATGCTGCATATCCTACTAGCCACTGGGAGTAAACATTTTCTGAAGGGATTATTGATGTTGGGGGTAAATCTAGATCTTTCTCAATTTTTATCCTTTTTGATGAGTTGTTTAGTCCCGAACTAGTAATGGGCATCGGTTTTCGTGGGAGCAAGACTGGAAATGGTTCACCTGGTCCAAAATTTCCATTGACTGTCCCTTCATCATTAGTGATCATTTCTCTTTCCACTGTATCTTCATGCACTGGAATTCTCTGACATAAATCTCGCGGATTAGAAGATCGTTTCATGAAATTACTTCTCTTATGTTTTTCATGTAGCATATCATTATATGCCTGCATGCTTGCTAAATTTACATTATCCATAACTTTTCCAAGAACAAGGGACTTCTCATCATGTATTGGCTTTGCTCCATTTTCACGATTGCGGCTCATTTCAGAGTCCATACTGAACCTTGACTCTGGCCTACTTTCATTCTCTATTTCCTCCTCCTCCTCTTCTTCTTCTTCTTCTTCCTCTTCTTCTTCATTTTCATGGCATAAAGATGGGTCACTCTCATTTCTAAAATCTGTCTCATTGGATTTCACACCCTCTCCTGTTAGCTCGCTTGTGCCTGGCTCTGGTGAGCTAGTAGCAGACAGTCCATCATCAGACCTTCCAGTAATTGAACCAGCTTTGTGCATATGCGTTTTCATATGACGTTTTAACTTGCTTGCTTGGGAACATGCATGATCACACAGCTTACACTTATAAGGTTTTTCTCCCGTGTGACTGCGTCGGTGAACAATTAAATTACTCTGGAACTTGAAAGTTTTCCCACAAAATTCACAGGATTTACTCTTTGTCTGGGTTTGTGGTGGAGTAGTACTGCTAGGGGGCATGGGTGGCAATGGTGGTGTACTAATAAAAGGTGACTTTGGGCTTGACTGGTAAGGGTTTAACAGGCGATGCATAGGATTGCCGCGGTTCGGTGACACTGGAGGAGTGGAGTTGTTCCCTGCTAGTTCTCTTAGCCTTCGGGAAAAATCCATTGCTGGAGATTCAATTGTCATGGGGTTTAAACGCATAACTCTGTCAAAGGCACTAGGATGCTGGGCAACTAACCCCATTTCTTCGGCACTAAGGCGATGCGGGTCCAGATGATGGCGTGGGGGTGGGCTAAAAAGTGGTGGCGTGTTTGGGAGTCGAGCCTCAACAAAGCCTGGGTGATCACGTAGAATAGGCCCTGTCATTCTTAAAAGGTTGAAGGGATTATTGTCCCCAAGGAAGTTCATCAGAGGGGATGGTACAACAGTCTCCGGTCCCAGAGGTGGAGGAATGGTGATACGTGGAGTAAGAGAGTTACTAGATGGGCTTGTTTCCAGGTAGATACGAAATCCATGTGTATTTTGAGCATGCTGAAGCAGGAACCATGCACTGTTAAAAGGCTGCTTGCATGTTGTGCAAATATAGCTTGAAGGCTCATCTTTACCTGCCAAAAACAAAAAAAGACAAAATATAAAATATTGCTCAAATGATTTTGTATTAACAGTTTAACATTAAGCTATTCACTGAATACAACACACTTTTTAATTTTCCCTCTATGACCAACAATAACTAATGTACACATCTTATCCCACTCTTATTATATTACAACTTACAATAAAATAAAATAAAATAACTAAATAAAATAAAGCCTTTTGTATTTATTTTATTACTGTTGTACTGCACACAGCACACCTCCTTCTCAACGTGAGCTCAATGGATAGGGCTTGTGCTAAACATACTTTTGCCCATTGTTATTCCTTGAGTTAAACAGGACAAACACAGAAATTCAAGTTACTCCATGTTTAGTCCTTGTAAGGCAAATAATTAGATTACCAGTGAACAGATAGACAGGAGTCTATTATGCCGGGGGATTATAAAAAATAAAAACCATAGACATGTAATTAATGTGATTAGATGTGTGATTTGCGTGAAAAAATAGGCAAAAAGCATGTTTAGCACAAACCTTATTCATTGATCTCTGTTAAAAGTGAGGTATACTGCCCATTTAATGAAAAAAGCAAAAATAATACAGGTATGGGACCTGTTATCCAGAATGCTCGGGACCTGGGGTTTTCCGGATAACAGATCTTTCCGTAATTTGGATCTTCAAGCCTTAAGTCTACTAGAAATTCATTTAAACATTACATAAACCCAATAGGCTGGGTTTGCTTCCAATAAGGATTAATTATATCTTAGTTGGGATCAAGTACAAGCTACTGTTTTATTATTACAGAGAAAAAGGAAATCATTTTTAAAAATTTGGATTATTTGGATAAAATGGAGTCTATGGGAGACAGCCATTTCGTAATTCGGAGCTTTCTGGATATCGGGTTTCCGGATAAGGGATCCTATACCTGTACCTACAAATAAGTAAGGCTTGCATTGAAAAACAATTCTCTTTCAATAAATTCCACAGTGGAAGTGGTTCTTTATACTTATATGTTAACTTTAATGCTATAAAGTAGTTAAATATTTAAAAGACTCTGTTGATTTATATGTAAGTTCATCTATTTATATATTAGTTCAAACAAAGCATGAGACATTAGGGATGATTTATTACATGTTGGTAAATTTTACAAATGTTGTGATACATTGCAAAATAGATCAGATTGCAAGGAATACTAAGGATACTATAATAACAAAGGAACAGTATTGTGGTATTGTAAAGCTAATCAGATATTATGGGGTTATTTATCAAAGTCCGATTTCATTTTAATGTTATCCGATACAAACCAATCAAATCCGCTCGTGTTTTTCACACTTAGTTATTGTTACATTTTCCCGAATGTAATGGTCTAAGACGCCGGATTTTCTGATTCTGACTTTTCCATCCTGGGGGTTTAATAAATTCTGAAATTCGTGATTTTTTAAGGGGCAGGTATATCAAGGGTCGAAGTGAATTCCAGGGAATTTTAGAAGTAAAAAAAATGTGAAATTAATTTTTCGGATACTTCGACCATCGAATAGGATACTACGACTTCGAATTTACTTCAAATTTGATTCAATGTAAAAATCGTTTGAATATGCGACCATTCGATAATCGAAGTACTGTCTCTTTAAAAAAACTTTGACTTCAATACTTTGCCAAATTAAACCTGCTGAAGTAAAATCGTTCAATCGTACGCTAAAATCGTTAGAGTCTTCTATTCGAACGATTTTACTTTGATCTTTTGATGACAAATACTTTGAATTCGATATTTGAAGTCGAAGTATTTCAATTAGAGGGTTGAATTTCGAAGTATTTGACACTTCGAAATTCGACCCTTGATAAATCGGGCCCTAAAAGTCAGATTTTATTAAAAAAACATCACAAATTTTCTGTGATTTTTGCATTTGAAGTTGAGTAAATAACCCCCTTACAGTTTAAGGAACAAAGAAGAGAATAACCTCTCTAAGTAGTATCTACACAAAAAATAGCAGCACTCCTAGTGGACATGTTTTTAAAAAATGTGTTAACTTCCTTACATTGAGTTAATTTTCTGGGGCATAATATTTCAGTTCTGTATTGATAAATGTGTCGAATCGAGGGAATTCACAGCGATTTCGCGCTTGGCGAATAAATTCGCCCATCACTAAAAATAAAAGCTCACTGTTGTTTGGTTAAACCATTGTTGCTGCAATGGAAGTAATGCCATATTTCCATACCCACTATTTGTACCCTGAAGAACTTTTACCCATCTTTAAATTTCACACAGGACATGAGTCATCCAAACATGACAGATTTTTGCTCATTTGCTCATGAGACCATGATATTGTCCTTATTTTAATTTTTACCTTTTACTTCCTGAGAAAATAATACTAATTAGCTTTTTATATTGTATCCTAAAAGCCAACCAAACTCATTTTAAGATATAAAGGTGATGTTTTTCTTAAAATAAACTTTTAGTATAGATAATTTGCAGCCTCACAATGAATCTTCTTTCTATTTGCCAGTTATTGCTGACCCCAGAAACTAGACCGAGAGAGAGGCAGAAAAAACAAATGCATCAAAAGAAAGAACATAGCATAGATGCTTAAAGAGGGTTCCAATGTGGCAGAATTCTAAATAACCTACTGTAATTAGGTCCAAAGTGTAAAGAGAAAATCTGAAATTGAATTGCCTAATGAATTTTCAGAAATGCCTGAAAAATGTCCAAAATAAATCACTAAATGTGTAAGGTAGGATTACTTAATCGCTCTTTGTACCAATAAATAGGAACAACTGTTTCCTTTTTAAAAATGTTGTCAAATAGCGTATTTGCCCGGAATATTTTCAACTTGGGGGCAGATTTACATAGGAGCAGATTTACTAAGGGTCAAAGTAAATTGGAGGGAATTTTCCAAGTAAAAAAATTTGAATATATATCGGATACTTCGACCATAGAATAGGATACTACGACTTCGAATTTACTTCGACTTCGATTCGAAGTAAAAATTGTTCTACCAATATTCAATATTCGAAGTACTGTCTCTTTAAAACTTCAATACTTATGGGGACCTTCTACAACATTTTTCTAAGTCTTTACACATCGAATAAAAATCCTTCGATCGATCGCTAAAATCATTCGAACCGTTCGATCGAACGATTTTTAATCGACCGCAGGATTGCCAAATTTGTTGAAAAAACTTCAAATTCGATATTCGAATTCAACGTTTTTTTAATTCGATGGTCGAATTTCAAAGGTTTTTTGTACTTCGAAATTCGACCCTTAGCCCAAGAGTTTTAAGGCTGCCACTTGCTTTTTTCGTTTTTGTTATTAAGCAGTCGCAAAAAGATGTGTCAGAGTCATACAAGCCATGAACAGATGGTCGCATTCCATCAGATTGCTTGCCCAAATGTTCTGCTGTTCACTGCTACATCTTATTAAAGTAAGGGTAGATGGCAGGACTGGAAAATAGTTGACAAACATGGATGATTCTTTTTGGTCTTTCAATGGTGGGTCTGAATTTAGGAGAATGGGGTTGCAACCAATAAGACATTTGCTTTTAAAGGAATTGTTCAGTGTAAAAATAAAAACTGGGTAAATAGATAGGCTGTGCAATATAAAAAATGTTTCTAATATAGTTAGTTAGCCAAAAATGTAATGTATAAAGGCTGGAGTGATTTCATGTATAACAAGTCAGTCAGAGCACTACTTCCTGCTTTTCAACTCTCTTTGTTTACACTGACTGGTTGCCCTGGCTACCAGACAGTAACCAATCAGAGACTTGAGGGGGGGCCACATGGGTCATTTCTGTTGCTTTTGAATCTGAGCTGAATGCTGAGGGTCAATTACAAACTCACTGAACAGAAATGTACCATGTGGCCCCCCTTCAAGTCGCTGACTAACTCAGAGTTATAGAGCTGAAAAGCAGGAAGTTGGATTCTGGCTGTTTTATTAGACATCTGTTCACGCCAGCCTTTATATATTAAATTTTTGGCTAACTAACTATATTAGAAACATTTTTTATTTTGCAGCCTATCTATTTACACAGTTTTTATTTTCACACTGAACTATTCCTTTAAATGTCTGACCAGTAAATTCTACCTGCTGATTGGCTGCTATGGGTTAGTGCTCCTGGGCAAACTTAGTGCCTTTTATTACATAACCCCCATAGTGTCTTTAATACCTATATTTGTTATATTCTGTAATCAGAATATTTCCTAAGACATGAATTCTTTATGCCAGACTGAAAATGACCCACTTTTCACACGCCATATTCCCACTATTATGAGAAAACAATTCCTGGTGTGGTGCATCAGGTAAAGGCATTGTGAACCTCAGAGTGGAGTGATCGCTTCTGAGGAAGAGGCAAGATGCCACAAAATGCGTAAAGCATATGATCCTGGTTCTATATTGCTATGTGCTGGATATGTTTAATGATGGACTGTTAAAGATGGCATTTTATTAATTAAATGCTTTCGCCTGCTGCTCCGTGTTTTTGATATTTGAACCTCAGAGCAGCACAGATGCAGGTTTTAAGAAAAGGGAATAGATGGAGCAAGGTATCATTATGTACATTTAGGGGCAGATTTATCAAGGGTCAAATTATGGGAGTTTCTAAAAACTCGAAATTCAGGAAAATTTTTTTTTTTTTGAAATGGGTGAATAGGATGCAAATTAAAAATAAAATTCGATCGAATTCCAATTTTTTTTTTCATTTCAAAAGTCCACCAAATGACTCCAAATTGATTGTAGGGGGTCCCCCATAGCCTAAAACACAAATTCAGATGGTTTTATATGGCAAATAGACAAATTTGAATTCTTAAAGGGACAGTACATGATAAATTTCAAAATTCGATTTTTTTTTTTTAAATTCGACTCAAATTTGGACTATTCACTGGTCGAATTACACTAAAATAAACTCAAGATTCGAATTTAAAAATTCAAATTTTCAATTCGACTCTTGATAAATCTGCCCCCTTAATGACCAATCTCTGTACAGCCTATTTAATAATGTAATACATGATGCAGTATTGAGATTGCACTCCCAATGCTTGTTGTGGAGAATGCTTTTCCAAAGGAAAGCAATATGGCAGCACATATGCTAAGCCTAGCTTATAAACAGGTGCACTCGTATAACACTTCTGTTACCTATTCTTTGGAGGAGCAGATAAACAAAGTATATGTTGCTGTTATGCATATGGTACATTTTTTTTTCAAATTCACTTTGTTTGATTAAAAAGCTACTCATGCTGCCATGTTTAGCTGTCCTACTAAAATTGAGGAAATGTTTCAAAGGCTATAAATCATATTATAACATAATGTACATTTAGCTCTATGGATAATTGACGTTATGGAGAGAGTGGATGCTGCATTACATAGGTTACCTAATACAAAAGGGACCCATTACCAGAGCAGAACAAACAAGCTGTAATATATGTATATTGTGTGGCATCAGAGAAAATTGTTCAGGTCTGCTGGGATTTATATAACACAAGAAAACAGCATACATGCAACTTGTAAATTTGCTTCAATTGTCTCTGAAGTTAAAGGTTATTCCCTTGATCTGAGTATGCAATAAAACGTAACAGACAAAGGTCGGTGGTGAAAGTGTGAATATTTAAACGGAGTATAATAATAGAAAACGAGAGGGTAAAAAGTGGACTTTATAATTGCTGGTGACACACAGAATATGCAGAACGGCTCCCAGCACCCCAGATATGGAATGTTGTGTTATGCTAATAGTTGTGCTTTTTATTCAAAGAATCCTTATTTGAATATTCCTTGTACAGGTATAGGATCCCTTATCCGGAAACCCGATATCCAGAATGCTCCGAATTACGGAATGGCTGTCTCCCATAGACTCCATTTTATCGAAATAATCCACATTTTAAAAAATGATTTCCTTTTTCTCTGTAATAATAAAACAGTAGCTTGTACTTGATCCCAACTAAGATATAATTAATCCTTATTGGAAGCAAAACCAGCCTATTGGGTTTATTTAATGTTTAAATTAATTTCTAGTAGACTCAAGGCATGAAGACCCAAATTACGGAAAGATCCATTATCCGGAAAACCCCAGGTCCCGAGCATTCTGGATAACAGGTCCCATACCTGTATTGCTCTTTTTCAACTCGTAAAGAACATACCTGATTTCTGCTGCAGTGGAGTTAAAATTGCATTAATTTGCATACATGCAAATTTGTTTGCAGATGAAATACATTTTCCCAGAGTTACAGAAGCATGCGTGTAGCTGGTAAGCAGCGAATTCTCTTTTATTCTACAGGTATAATAGACTGGATTCTGGTCTTTAGCTCAGCAAAGGTTATAAAGTGGGCTTGAGGGAAATATATAGAATAAACTGCACGCAAAAAATTCAAAATTCTAAACGATAAAGATTGCGGGAAAAACACTTTAAACGTGTTGATTATATATTGGTCCATTAAGATCAGACATTCGCCATTGTATGCTACATTGCACAAAGATTTACAAATTCATCAAATATTGATATCACACCCCAAGCTGATGTGAGCGTCTATCAAAAAAAAAAAAAAAGCATAAGACGGCTAAGCTGGCAGAAACTGGTGAATATCGAGGAAAAGATATAATATCCCTTCCTTGTAATGCAGTTAACCCACCTAGAGGTTTCACCTCTCTTGAATAAGGCAGTCTACTCGGGTTAACCAACTGTAATGTTAGAATAACTCCAGCCGCCTTGTCACCGGGCAAGAAGTCATCAGCAGCTGAATGTTCTTTTCTGCAACCGCAATTAAGACGAATCAATACGAGGTGCCACAAATGGTATTTTATTCTCAATAAGAACTCGGGCTGAGTTTATTCAGAATATTTTAGCGCTTCCCTGGGGGATTCTGGTCCAACGCAGATGGCAAATAAAGTACTACTGCCTAGGGCTAGAGCACATTATGCTAATTCTGATGTCAGATGTACTTTAATATACAGCTCTATTTAATCACCCCATTACTTCACATTTCCATATGAAAAACCTGCGGCACTTCTGCCGAGCTTTCACTCGTCGACAATGGCAAGTTCCTTCATCTAGCTCACCGAGAAATAGAAAGGAACGCTGGTCAATCTCACTGGGCTGAATGCTCCTGCTGCTTTCACCCTTCCTGAATTGAATATTGGCTGATGGAATGAATAAAGATGCTTCCGGAATGTCAGTGTATGGCACTCCAACAAGTACTAGTGTGTAGGATTACACAGAGGACAATTCTAACCAAATCACCAGAGTTACTGTATTTGTAAAGGGCTGATCTATCTCAATCCTCATTATCGTATTTGCTTTCATAAAGGATTTTAAGACGGATATGGAGTAACAGCAGTTTATTTAAGGCATCATTGTAAAGTATACTCTGTGAGTTCTTTTTAAATTGCCTCTGCTTTCTATAGGTGACTATATCCCCCCTACGCAATAAAAGGCACTAAGGGGCAGATTCACTAAGCAATGAATTTTGCTTCGCTAACATCGCAACACTTCGGCAGGCGTAGATTCGCCAGGGCAACGCTAATTCACTAAAATCGGAAGTTGCGTCCAGGGCACAGAGCGATGGCAAAGTTGCGCTCACGTTACTGCGGCAAGCGAAGTTGCCCTAGCGTTGCCTAATTTGCATACGTCAGGAAGTTTACGTTTAATGGATGTATATGTTGCAGCCAATACATTACACTACACAAGGCCGGGAAACCTTAATAAAAGAAAACAGAGTTGTTATATTGCCCTACAGATGAGCCCAGTGTATATTTTATGTGCCATATGTTAGGAAATGTAGGGGGGAAGACGGATACCCCAGAAAAAATGAACAATCTTTTGCAGCCTATCATCCTGAAAAATGAAAAGTCGCTAGCGTTTTTTGGGACTTATGAAAAATGTTCAACTATTTTTTTAGGAAGCCCTATCTACTCTATTGCACTTCGCCTGGTCTGAGGTGGCGAAGGCAAGTCTGGCGCAAGAGGTAACGTTCAGTAAAATCCGCATCTTAGTGAATTTGCATAGTTACGTCCCTTCACCAGAGCGCAACTTCGCCAGGGGTAAGGGAACGTATTACCGCTAGAGTCTATCTCCTTCGCTAGCAAAGTTACACCTGCGCCCGTAAATCGGCGAAGTAACGAAATTATGTCACAAATTTTCTCTAACGTTAGTCACTTCGCCCTTTAGTAAATCTGCCCCTAAGTTTGCCCAGGTGTAGTAACCTTTAGCAACCAATAAGATGTTTGTTTTTAAGCAAGTGTCTCGTAAATGCTGCCTACTGATAGAATTGAGAAATACAGGTACGGGACCCATTATCCAGAATGCGTGGTACCTGGAGCTTTCAGGATAATGGATATTTCCATCATTTGGATCTTCATACCTTAAGTCTAAAGAAAAACAACTAAGCATTAAATAAACCCAATAGGCTAGTAAGAATTAATTATTTCTTAGTTTGGATCAATTACAAGGTACTGTTTTATTATTACATAGAAAAAGGAAATCATTTTTTAAAAATTTGGATTATTTGATTATAATATGGGAGTCTATGTATTCTGGATCTTTCTGGATAACGGGTTTCCGGATAACGGATACCATGCCTGTATACAAAAAACCTTGGCACAATTTGAATGTTAGCGGTCATGTATGTATGTGGACTGAACTGGTATGTACCAGTATGTAATGGTATGTATGAACCTATGTAGTTTATTTATGTTTTAGGCATAAACTTATTTTGCTTTTAATTGTCACCAAGCTTCAGCTAATACGTTGCCTAGCCCAGTAAACCAGTGTACCAGTATGTTTGGCTTCTATTAAGACTGTTAGAAGAGTTACTAAATACAGATGTTCTACAAGGTCTACTAAATAGAAATTAAAGACATTATAATAAAAAAGAACAACAATAAATGCACTAGAAATTAATGTTTTAGAAAGTTCACAGTAGTGGGGCTGTTTATTAAAATTTGAAAATTTCAAATTATTTCCTTAAAACCACTTTGACCAAACTCCCATACACATATATACTGTATTTATCAATAAATTAACTCGAAAAAATCTGGTGCGAGAAAAGACTCGATAAAACCATGAAAAACCAGAACCATACTTTTTTTGTGGATTATTGTAGAAAACTTGTCGAAATTATTCATATTATTGTATGAAACAGGCCATGTTCCATTGACTTCTACATGACCTGGGCAGGTTTGAGACTTTTAGCAGCCTCGGGGGTTTAATAAATCACAAAAATGGGAGTTTTTTTTTTTTTCTTCTTTAAAACTCCGACCAGAAATAAATAAACTTCAGTAAATAACCCCCTAAAAATGCACATTAAACATAATGTATCCTACAAACCACATTAAATCATATACAGTATAAGGAACTGAACCTAAACAGCCAAAGCAGTCTTTTAGGGGGTTATTTACAAAACTCTGAATGTAAAAATCACAAAAAATGTGTGATTTTTAATATAAAATCTGAATTTTAAAAAAAATCACAAATTTTTCGGAATTTATTAAACCCCGAGGATGGAAAACTCAGAATCAGAAAATCCGGCATCTCAGACCTGTCGAGGTTGCATATACAATAGGAGAATTCCCAATGATTTTTTGATGTGCGCTGGGTTTCGTCCAATACCCCAACGTTTTCAGGCAAAATTCGGAGTGAAAAATCTGAAAAATCGTGCAAATAGGATGAAAAATCCGAAAAAATTATGAAAATCTGATATTTTACAATTTTTTCATGCAAACAAAATTTTCGGGAATGTATATTAATAAGCCGAAAAAAAATGTTTTTGGTCTGAGTTTTTTTCATAAAATATTGAGATAAATTCAGACTTTGATAAATAACCCCCTTAAAGTCTTTATTTAACTTGCTATGTTGCCAAACAAGTCTTCACACTTTTTATTTTACTTTATAAAGTTAAAAATTTGTCCTTAAAGGGATACTGTCATGGGGAAAAAAAAAAAATTCAAAATAAATCAGTTAATAGTGCTGCTCCAGCAGTTTTATGCACTGAAATCCATTTCTCAAAAGAGTAAACAAATTTTTTTTATATTCAATTTTGAAATCTGACATGGGGCTAGACATTTTGTCAGTTTCCCAGCTGCCCCAAGTCATGTGACTTGTGCTCTGATAAACTTCAGTCACTCTTTACTGCTGTACTGCAAGTTGGAGTGATATCACCCCCTCCCTTTCCCCCCCACAGCAGCCAAACAAAAGAACAATGTGAAGGTAACCAGATAGCAGCTCCCTAACACAAGATAACAGCTGCCTGGTAGAGCTAAGAACAACACTCAATAGTAAAAACCCATGTCTCACTGAGACACATTCAGTTACATTGAGAAGGAAAAACAGCAGCCTGCCAGAAAGCATTTCTCTCCTAAAGTGCAGGCACAAGTCACATGACCAGGGGCAGCTGGGAAATTGACAAAATGTCTAGCCCCATGTCAGATTTCAAAATTGAATATAAAAAATCTATTTGCTCTTTTGAGAAATGTATTTCAGTGTAGAATTCTGTTGGAGCAGCACTATTAACTGATTCATTCTGAAAAAATGTTTTTTCCCATGACAGTATCCCTTTAATCTGAGACATTTAAGCTGTCCTCAGTGCATTTATGTAAGTGTCCATTAGAATCATTACCCTGGTCATTTGCATTAGACTACAATTAGGAATCCTTCAAAACCAACGAAAAGCAACACACTGATTATATGATTTTTTTTATTTCAGATTCTGATTTTTTTTTCAGATTTTCAGATTCTGATTGTTTTAAAGTCTGTTTGTAAAGGTTTCATCCAGATAGTGAATACAATCATACATATGAAATCACAGAATAACCCATAATCTCCATGAATGCTATCATGGTGGTTTCATAAAACTAGAAATAGTCTACTTACAGCCAAAAATAAAGTTGCACTCTTTCTTCTACTGTCATTGAACAAAATATATTTTAATGCTATCATTTACATTTTACCTGTATTCACTCTTACAGACTTCTTTTACATGTCTCAAAGACAAGGTTATGAATTAATTAGGGATGCACCCCTAATTTGCATATGTAATTTCCCACTTTTTCCTTTCCTGCCCCTAATTTGCATATACAAATTAAGATTCAGATTCGGTTCTGTATTCAGCTGAATCTCGCCTAATATTAATTCAGTGCATTCCTAGAATTAATAGCAAAAAAAATCAAATATAGTATAAAAAGTGCATTAAACTATAATAAAGGCAGCCAGGAAAATATTGGAAGAATCAAAGTTAAATAAATGAATGATAGTTACCGGTACTTTGCAAAAATGCTGCAATGTTTTGTCCTGAATACAAACAATGAATACATGAAAGAAAAAAATTGATTCGTTGATGACATGTGGTTTAATTTAGGTACAAGGTTCCATCATCCATTTTTTGCTGGCAAAATACTAAGGAAAGTGAATCCAGGCAAAACAAACTGCTCTCCTCCTCTGGATCAGTATTCATTACATAAGAGATTGAATAAAAGAATGCTAAGAATCCTATGAGAGCACGCTGCCTAAAACCTATTTTTAAAACAATCAGGGTTGCAATAGCGATACTAGAATGAGAGTCAATTTTTCCTCTATTTGCAGAAGAGCGCCGGTTTTGCTGGAAAGATGCCTGTGTTTTGTTTGGCTCCTGTTCATACACTGCCTTGGCAGGCGTTCCTTGGATAGCACACAGTGAGTATCTCTCTTGCATACAGTAGCTCTCTCATTTCAAGCGTCCCAGCCACGCGTTTTCTAATAACACCGTGAGAGCGGAGAAAATCTTCCTGACTGCAGATGATTTGAGAATGAAAAAAAAAAAAAAGAGTATTCACAAGCTTTTGCTTCTGGAAGAACATGATGCTCAAAGCTGGTGCAAGGAGCAGCCAGGGAAACACTGGGTCTTTTTCCACTGCAAATGCATTTTTTTAATCTGCTGTGGTTTTTCATGAAATGCCACAGTTAAAAAGCAAATGATCCTCCTTCTGGCCAAAATCATAAAACATTCTGACAATCCTGTGCATTTTTGGAGGTCTGTACTCGACAGGATTGCAGCTGTGCTTTTAGTTTGAAACATACAATATGTGTTTATATTTATCTTTTAAACATGAGGAAGCCCCATATTTCCAATTCTAAATTCTATGCAAATTTTTACTAGGGCTGTTTATTGAAGATTATTGAAGTACAGATGAATTGCCTGTTAGAGATGTTGAAATGTTCGATTTCCTTATTATGCTAAGAAGTGTTACTGGCATGGTATCCAGTAAATAATCCTGTTATAATCTCCAATGATTATACCAGCAGCTTAATCACAAGTCACATACCAGCAACTTAATTTAAATATATTCCTACTTTCATATGATCACTTTACTATTTGGTGACTAATATCTGTATAGCCTCAAGTAGGGGGTACTATAGGCTAGGGATGCACCGACTCCAGGTTTCAGTTCAGGATTCAACCAAGATACGGCCTTTTTCATAGGGTCGGACTGGGGGGCCCGGGGGCCCCCTGGGGCTGCGGTTTCTGGACCCCCCGCGAGTGTGTGCTTGGACGGAAGAACGTGTGCACTTGAGTGAAATCGCGTGTGCGTGCCAGCATGAGTACGTGCCAGCAGGAGTGCATGTGCGCGTCACCAGAAGCACACTCGTGCAGGAAGAAGAAAAGCAGCGCAGGGTGCAGATCGGGGTTTTTCCCGATGTCCCGATGGCCCAGTCCAACCCTTCTTTTTCAGCAGGATTCGGCCAAATCCTTCTGCCCAGGAGGGAAATCGCGTGACTTTTTGTCAGAAAACAAGGAAGTAAAAAGGTTTTTCCCCTTCTCACCGATTGGGGTTCGGTTCAGTATTTGGCCGAATCTTTCACGAAGGATTCGAGGGTTCGGAAGAATCCAAAATAGTGAATTCGGTGCATCCCTACTATAGACAATAGGTAACTACTGTTGCTGTTGTTAAAGGAGAAGCAAACCCAAAAGTAAAAAAACCCTACCCCCTACCCTACATAGACCCCCCTCCCTCCTCCCCCCAGCCTAAGTGTTACCCCAGGCAAATGCACCTAAGTCTTTACTTACCCCCCACCCCGTGCAGATTCTGTCCAGTGTTCACGGCAGCCATTTTCTTCTCTTCGGTAACCTTCGGAATACGACCGACGGAGCAGCACATGCGCAGTTGGAGCAATTTTCTGTTTCGCTATAATTGCGCATGTGCCAAAACTCCTCATTCTCATTCCAAAGATTACCAAAGCGGCTAAAGATGGCGCCCGTGAACTCCGATGCCCGAATCTGCACCGAGGGGGTAAGTAAAAGGTTAGGGCATTTGCCCGAGGTAACAGGCTGGGGGGGAAGAGGGAGTGGGGTCTATGTAGGGTAGGAGGGTAGGTTTTTTTTAACATTTGGGTTTGCTTCTCCTTAAACATTCTTCATATTTGACCTTTCTTTTTAACTACCTATCATGGCATTTTCCACTGCTCTCTTTAAAACCAAGTAGACAGCTCTTTACCAGCCACTATATTATTCAGTTAATTGTAAATTCTCTTCTCATTTCTATGTACTAATATTTTCCTTTATTCTTCTCTTTTTTTAAAAATGATACCCTCCCCCACATTTTTCGGGCAGGTATATAATATTATATACAAACATCAGAAAATTGTATCTAGTCCAGGGGACCAAGATTGATTATTTCCACAGGTAAAGAAAGTACCTTTAATTTATGAGAGCAGGTAGTACTGCTTGTAGTTGTCTGTGAATATGTTTGGGGTTAGTCTCAGCACCCAATAAACTGTACTCAAATTTTTCTATTAACAACAAAAAGAAAAAGAAAGAGCCACATTTATAAGAAGGGCATATGTTCCCTATAACAAATATAATTTGAAGCATTTGGTACTGTGCAATGCAGATAGTCGAGATGCTGTGATATAGTTACAAGAAACTACTACATTATATGGTTCTGCAGTCATTTCCCAGTAACCCAGCACTGTATATATACATATATATATATATATATATATATATATATATATATATATATATATATATATACATATATACATATATATATGAACAATCATTGTGAGGCTAAGGGGCAGATTTATCAAAGGTCGTGGTTAATTTTTCAAATGAAAAAAATTTGAATTTCGAGCTATTTTTTGTGTACTTCGATTCGAATTTGAAAAAAATAAAAAAATTTGGATTTCGAAATTTATGTACTGTCTCTTTAAAAATTAGACTTCGACCTTTCGCCATTGAAAACCTGCAGAATTGCTGTTTTAGCCTATGGGGGGATCTCATAGAACCCATTTGGAGTCAATTACTGGACCTTGAAAAAAGAAGATCGAAGTCGATCGAATGCACTATTCCTTCGATTTGTATGCTTCTAATTTGGCTGAATTCGGACTTATTCGACCAAAAAGAAAAAACTTTGACTTAATTTATGTTGGTCTTTTTTAATTTGCATTTCGAAGTTTTTTCAATTCGAAATTCGACCCTTGATAAATATGCCGCTAACTGTTGCACTCGGGTATATTATAGGCAAAAAAATAAAATCCCATTTTTACTTTCTTTAATGAAAAAGAAATCCATCTCCAATATACTTTAATTAAAAAATGTGTTCCGTTTTTATAATAAAAAACAGTGAAATCCCCCCGTCGTTTTACTTGCTATGACGGTCCCTAACTGCTCTCCAGGGAAAAAATCATACATTCAAACGGCACGGGGGAGCCCCACACCTTACTTTCCAGAACTCGAGCAGCTTTGTTTGTTTCCCTGTAAGAACTGTGTACATTTGTATCCACAGAACCAGTACAGTCTGTATATTCTGATTATTAATCAGTCTTGCTTTATCGGCTACTGGCAGATATTTGACCTGTGCTGTTTTGATTATTTATGACGATCCCTAAGCTTAACCTCCCAACTGAAGCCCAGACCACACCGAGCATGTGCATAGTCTTGGTCTTGCAAAGATGTTTAACAAAGTAACAAGATGATAGCCAGCTTAGAAAGCATAAATCATTTGTTTAATTGGGCTTCTGGGCAGTAAGTTCATGTTTATATTTAGTAAACAAAATACAGCATGTCTAACATTATTCTATTTTAGACTTTCGTTGCCCTTTACTATCAGTTCTTGAGAAAATGTTGCCAAGGTAAGGAGGCCCGGCCAACCTCGTGCTTATTTATTTTTATATCTATCTTTCCTTGCAAGGAAAATGTAAAACATTATTATCTTGGTATGGGAGATACTTGGGGTTTTTTTTGCACAAACTATGAAGTGCTTTGCTGTGCTTCCTAGCACTTCATTGATTGCGGGACGCCTTACGAAAGATGTTTGAGTTTTATGTCTTGAGCAAGGAAGGTCATTGCCATAAACATGGTATTTACTGTAACTCTTTGCCTGCACTACACCTGGGTTATTGCAGTTTTTGATTATAATAAACAACTAGATAGACAGAATAAATCACTGGTTTATTGTCTCTTTCATGGCAACATGCAAACCTCAAGTACAACCCTTTATGTCAAGTAGATTGACAATAAATATCTCTTGGTAAATATGCTTTTTTTATCAGGTGCTAAAATGTTTATTTAATGCTAGGATGCGCTTTTTTTTGTGGGCAGTAATTTACAGTCTTTCTCTGTAGCTTTCAAAAGCATGTGCAGGGCACAGTAAGGAACCACTATTCTTCCTAGATAAATATCTTTTAAAAAAAAAAAAACCCCAGGAAAACAATTAAAACTAGAAAGTAATAAATGATGAAGAAGCTTATGAGCACAGCTCTGGCTAACTTCCCAGTGTTCATTCATGCATCACAAAATCCCACAGCTCAGAGTCTTTTAGAGGGCAGCTGGGCAGTACGGATATCCACAGCAATATAAATGTGAATTAGATATGATCGAAACTGCGCATCGCATTTTCAACAGTACATGCAATTTTACCCCTTCTAAAATACATGACAAATGATCCTGTTCCTAAGCAACTGAACAGATGAAGGGATTTTAAAGTTCCAATACATGACAGTGTCTACCTTCGTATCGTTTAGGGATGGATTCGAACAACACCACTCTGAAGACTGTACTTAATATAGTGCTCATTAATCCAATTAAAACGTTTTCCCGTATGCGCACAATGCTTGTTCTTGTTTTTTATTTTTATCCTTTTAGAATATAGTTAGCACTCTTAGACATCCCTGCTACAAACTGAACAGAACAGCAGAACAGTGCAATGTTTTTATTACTTCCTGGCTTTTAAAGGGGAACTAAAGTCTAAAATAGAATAATGCTGGAAATGCTGTATTTTGTATATTAAACATAAACTTGAACTTACTGCACCAGAAGCCTAATTAAAAAAAGGATTTATGTTTTCAAAGTTGGCCGCAACTTTGTTAAACATCTTTGCAAGACCAAGACTACGCACATGCTCAGTGTGGTCTGGGTGTCTGTTGAGATGTTAAGCTAAGGGATCATCATAAATTATCAAGACAGCATAGGTCAAATAATTTCTGCCATAGTAGCTGATTTAGCAAAACTGATTAATAATCAGAACATGCAGACTGCATTGGGTCTGCAGATACAAATCTCAACACAGTCGCCGGCTGCTTTACAGGCAAACAAACAAAGCTGCTCGAGTTCTGGGAAGTAAGGTGTCAAAGCAAGTAAAATGAAGGGGGAATTTCACTGCGTACAGTCAGGTTTATTATAAAAATGGTACACATTTTTTAATTAAAGTATATTGGAGACACATTTTTTTTTCATTAAAGAAAGAAAAAATGGGCTTTATTTTTGCCTTTACACCCCTTTAAGTTAGCACACATACAGACTTCGTTGACACGTTAAATCATGATGAATAATATTAATGGAATGTCAGCTTTGACTACTGACGCGTTTTGTGCCACATGGCACTTCCTCGGAAATCTATTTGGACCCAGTCTGCATTTATATCTGTGTTTCTTATTCTTTTGCTCATTAAACCTATTTCTATTTCACTTACTATGGCTTCTGCTAATTTCCGAGTCATTCAATACAGTTTTCGAGGTTACTCTGCATATAGACTCCTACCAGCTGGTCACTCAACAGTGGCCAGACCTGACATACTGTGCTTGTGGTTTGAGCAAAGCAGCTTGCACCTAGCTCTAGCTTTTCCTGATCTTACCCTTCCTTGTCCTTGCTCCTACTCTTGTCTAGTCCTGCTTTAGTTCTGTCCTGCTTCTAGACTCACTCTAATCTGTCCTACTTCTCTACCTGCTCTGTCCTACTGCAGTCTGTTTTGCTTCTACACACGCTTGCATCCAAACAGATTTTTGTAGGACGGATTCACCACCCTCATGACTTGTTCCTGCATCGCCGTTCCACTCCAGTCTGCCCAACTTCTCCCCCTGCTCTGTCCTACTCCAGTCTGTTCTGTTTATCTGCCCATTCTGTCCTACTCCAGTCTGTTTAGCTTCCACACACACGTTTGCTTCCAAACAGCTCTTTACCACCCTCCTGACTTGGTCCTGCTTCCCCATCCCACTCCGGTGTTCATTCATGCATCACAAAAAATCCCACAACCTGATCTGCCCTGCTCCAGTCTGTCCTGATTCTCTGCCCAACCTGTCCCACTCCAGTTTGTTTTGCTTCTACACCAATGCTTGCTTCCAAACAGCTCTTTGTCTGAAGGATTTACCACTCCCTGACTTGGTCCTACTTCTCCAACTGCTCTGTCCTGCTTCAGTCGGTCCTGCTTTTCTGCCAATCTGTCCCACTCCAGTCTGTTAAACTTCTACACCCCTGCTTGCTTCTTAATAATTCTTTGTATGTGTATTGGGGATTTTCTATTAAATCCCTGACAAATAATAGTACTACTATCCATGGTTCCTGCAGTAAAATGAACTTATGGTGCTCTCATTTATTGCACAGTAACTGTCGCTTACTTAATCCATTGCCCAAGCAAACCAAATTGCAGTGTGAAAAATTGAAGATTGAAATACTAACTTCAACAGCTTACTACATACAAATATAAGTTTGCTTTTACATTGGCTACTTATCCATTCTTTTAAAGTCATTCTGCAATGGGATCAAAATGCTCAAAATCAAAAGAGACTTAATTATAAAGCTGTGTAAAATGTTTTAGTCTTAAAAAGAGGTGTAAATAGTGGTGCAAAATATATGGTGTAGTTTGCAAGCTCTCTTGTAAGTCTTACCCTTGAATTAACATTATGGGACAGATTTACATATGGTCGAATATCGAGGGTTAATCAACCCTCGATATTCGACAGCCAAATGTAAATCCTTCGACTTCGAACATCGAAGTCGAAGGATTTACCTCAAATAGTTCGATCGAACGAATAATCGTTCGATCGAACGATTAGATCCTTCGAATCGTTCGTTTTCGAAGGTTTTTAATCCATCAATTGAACGATTTTTCTTCGACCAAAAAATTGTTAGAAAGCCTTTGGGGACCTTCCCCATAGGCTAACATTGCACCTTGGTAGGTTTTAGGTGGCGAAGTAGGGGGTCGAAGTTTTTTTTTAAAGAGACAGTGCTTCGACTATCGAATGGTCGAATATAACGATTTTTAGTTCGAAACGTTTGACTTCGAAGTCGTAGTTGATGGTCGAAGTAGCCAAAAAAAAATTCGAAATTCAAAGTTTTTTTTATTCTATTCCCTCACTCTAACTAAGTGAATGTGCCCCTATGCGTTGTGCTAATTATGGTGTGTTTTATTTAAAATCCGACAAACACCAATATTTCTGCCATTCATTTACAATGCTGCAAGCATAACATTTAATTGATTTGCTACAAAAATCAGCAGTTTTCTCTATTAATTTTGCAGGTTTTTCATGCTTCATAGTACATGTAATATGTGACACATAATAACACATGTATACAGGCAAACATTCATGGTATGGTATGATACATATGGCATCATTACAGTGGCAATGTGTAGCATAGTTCAAACATTTATAAATATGCCCCAAAATCTGATCCACAAAAGTGGAGTTACCTAAATATGCACAATCAATGTACTCTGTCCCAAGATAAATGAAGTTGCTCTTGTGTGCTCTTAAAACACTCTTTGGGATATGAGAGATGAAGAAAAAGTAATTCATTACGGAATTATTCACTTTTCTCTGTGATTCACGTCCCAGTAATTACCATGACCAGCCTAATAAAAACTGCAACAAAACGAAGGTCAACTAGCAGTTAGAAGCGTTCATTTTCATTTCAATGTATTCATCTCTGGCTCCTAATGGCCTCATTTTCTCCCATGCTCTTTAATAAATACCACTGAATTACAGGTTAAATAGTTAAATTAAATTATTGCAATTACAGTGTGCAGAGCCCTGAAACTGGTTTACCTTTCCCATTTCAATTAGAGGTGAAGTTTCAACAGGCTCTGGATCCTGATTGGTGTCAATAGAATGAATTACACTGAATGTGTGCACAACCTTTACTTTCTCCTTACATGTATTTAAAAATACAAAAGTGGGAAGTCAGGCGCATCTTTTTGAATGAAAGACTGCACTCCATCAAATGGCACCTTTTATTCCAAAGAACTCTAAAAGAACTAATGGTAGACTCTATATTTTAGACAGCTAGAAAATTATTTCTACTAGTCTAGATGGCAGTCAACACAAAACAGTTACATCCAAAGCTAATAATGTTATAACTATAGGGTTAAGGACACACGCTTTGAGATTTGGGGAGATTTAGTAGATCGGAGTTCACGACAGCCTTCTTTCGGGTCTTCTTCCGGCACTTTGGCAATTTCCATCTATTTGCCGCATGCGCAGTTGTTGCAAACCGCGCATATGCTGCTTTGCCGGTCTCAGTCTCAGATAACTGAAGACCAGAATATGGCTGCCGTGAACTGCGACCCCTGAATCTGCACCGAGGGGTAAGTAAAAAGTTAGGGTCATTTCCCAAGGGTAGAAGCTAGGCTGGGGTGGGAGGAGGGAGGGGGGTATACATAAGGTAGGGTTTTTTCAAGTTAAGGGTTGAATTCTCCTTTAAAGTGAATGCAATAGGTGTTCACACCCTACTGAAAGTATCTAGCGGCTCATCTACATTATTAGCACTAGTAGCATTATTACAGGTATGGGACCTGTTGTCCAGAATGCTCGGGACCTGGGTTTTCTGGATAACGGATCTTTCTGTAATTTCGGTCTTCATGCCTTAAGTCTACTACAAATGCATTTAAACATTAAATAAACCCAATAGGCTGGTTTTGCTTCCAATAAGGAGTAATTATATCTTAGTTGGGATCAAGTACAAGCAAAAAAAAAAGTTTTGAAGTTTTAAAAATTTGGATTATTTGGATAAAATGGAGTCTATGGGAGCCATTCCGTAATTCGGAGATTTCTGGATATCGGGTTTCCGGATAAGGGATCCTATACCTGTACTAGTAACAGAGTTCAGGGCAATGGAGAGAAGTCTGTCTTGCGTTTGTGTCTGTTACAGGAATCCCATTTCCACTAAACCAGGGTGTCACTGATAATGCATATAATACCAGCCGCAACGTGTGAAACACCATATATCACAAATGGTGATAGGTGAATTTATTCGGCAGGCGCGAATTTCCGCGATTCGCCACCGGGCGAATACATTTGTGAAACCGCCGCAAAAATCCGCCGGCATAAAAAAAATGGATGCCAGCGTCCATTTTTTTTTGATGCCGGTGAATGTGCGCCCCAAAAACGGACACCAGCATCAAAAATGGACGCCGGCGTCAAAAACGAGACGCCGACCCGGTTTCACAAATTTTTCAGCAAAGCGAAATGCCCCAAATTTGCCCATCACTAATCACAAATCACAAAAAGAGATAAGGCGCTGATATACTAAAAAGCCACCACTGGGTTGGGACAAAAATAATTTTGAAACAAGCTGTTTTCTCAAGTGCTTTGATATTACTCTCATCTTGAGATAGCAAAGCATCAGCAGAATACTGGTAAAAAGTACACTTTAAATCCACAAATTATATTGTTTCATTTTTATTCTTAAGGTAAAATATTTAAATGTAAAAAAGAGCAAACATTAAACACAGCCATCTAAAGCTGCAATTTTAACTAGGGATGCACCGAATCCACTATTTTGGATTCGGCCGAACCCCCGAATCCTTCACGAAAGATTCGGCCGAATACTGAACCGAATCCGAATCCTAATTTGCATATGCAAATTAGGGATGGGAAGGGGAAACATTTTTTACTTCCTTGTTTTGTGACAAAAAGTCATGTGATTTCCCTCTCCGCCCCTAATTTGCATATGCAAATTAGGATTTGGATTCGGTTCGGCCAAACAGAAGGATTCTGCCGAATCCGAACCCTGCTGAAAAAGGCCGAATCCTGGCCGAATCCCGAACCGAATCCTGGATTCGGTGCATCCCTAATTTTAACCAGAGCACACCATTATAAAATCATATGTGAGTCAGTTACAAAAAGTCAAATTGGAATTTCTGTTGGTTTAAAAAAAAAAAAAAAAATCAAGACTGATGGCGGTTATAAAAAAAAAAAGCAAGAGTCTGTAGTTAATACAGCAGTTTCTTTTGTCGTGCTTCTTTACCCTATAAAAGACATTGCTACTAGCAGGGTCAGTAAGGCTGATGTAACACTTTGATTCAGAGTGTGTCATACCTGCCAACATTTTGGAAATAAAGAGGGGCAAAAAGTTGTTGAGCGTAGTGCGGTGATTTTTTTGACCATGCCCATTTTGGTGGCCACACCCCCTAATTACCATTTTCATTTTACAATGGCAGGTTATGAAAGTTTGAACATATACCTGTGATTTTTTTTTCAGTTATTACAGTTTTGCTATTGACGGTGCATTGCCCTTTAAGCTGTCAGTCTAACTTTTCCCACAGGACCGGTTACCTTACATTGTAACAATTACTGATTTCCTTATCTTTATTGTTACAAAAGTATCTTATCTGCAGCTGTGGCTGTTCTGGACTCTCTGCTAAAAGCTAATTAAGTTAGAAAATGTGTTTCTTTTTCTGGCTGTTTAGTGCAGAGAAAAATGGGACTTTCCAGTTCAAATGAGGGACTGTGGGTTGAGCTGTCAAAAGAGGGACTGTCCCTCTGAAAACGGGACAGTTAGGAGGTATGTGTGCTTAATCTTACACAGCTCACTGTGGTGAACAGATTAGTAACAACTTCCTCAAACTTTTTCAAAACGTGTCACTTGCAGCTAAGAATAGCTTAAAATGAACTGGGAAAAAAAGCCCAATTTAAGCACAGCATGGCCTCAAAAAAGATTTTTTAATGTTATAGCTAAGTAACAAATGTAATAAATGTTTGAAGAATTTAATATGAAGGAAATGAAGTATAACTTTTTTTTTAGAAACTCAGGAGGAAAGACTTTAGTTTTAACCAACTGATTCGGAGTAAACTAGTTTTAAAACACTTTCCTGGCTTTTAATTATGTACAAGAGAGAGGGGCATAAGTCAACTCTCAAATAACTTCGTGCACTGCAAAAAATAGACTGAATGCCAAATTAAAAAATCCCCCAAACAACTGCAGCATACTATATATATACACACACACACTATGTGATCCGTTATCCGGAAACCAGTTATCCAGAATAACTAATTATGGAAAGGCCATCTCCCATAGATTCCATTATAATCAAGTAATTCAGATTTTTCAAATTGATTTCCTATTTCTCTGTAATAAGATAACAGTACCTTGTACTTGATCCAAACTGTGATAAAATTAATCCTTATTGGAGGCAAAACCAGCCTATTGGATTTATTTAATATTTAAATGGCTTTCTAGTAGACTTAAGGTATGAAGATCCAAATTACGAAAAGATCTGTTATCTGGAAACCCCCAGATTCTGAGTATTCCGGATAACAGGTCCCATACCTGCCAATACATCTTGACAAAGGTTCTAGTCCATGAACCGAAACGTTGATGATTATTGATATGATGCCTTAAAGGAAAACTATACCCCCAAAATGAATACTTAAGCAACAGATAGTTAATATCAAATTGAATGACATATTAAAGAATCTTACCAAACTGGAATATATATTTACATAAATATTGCCCTTTTACATCTCTTGCCTTGAACCACCATTTCGTGACTCTATCTGTGCTGCCTCAGAGATCACCTGACCAGAAATACTACAACACTAACTGTAACAGGAAGAAGTGAGGAAGCAAAAGGCAGAACTCTGTCTGTTAATTGGCTCATGTTATTTGTATGTGTGCACAGTGAATCCTACGATCTCAGGGGACAGCCCTTACTTTTTAAAATGGCAATTTTCTATTCATGATGACCCAATGGCACATACTACTAAAAAAGTATATTATTATGATAATGGTTCATTTACATGAAGCAGGGTTTTACACATGAGCTGTTTTACTCAGTATCTTTTAATAGAGACCTACATTGTTTGGGGGGGTATAGTTTTCCTTTAAATCCAATAAATGAACAGGAGTGCGTGCTAATCTTGTATATTTTTATATACATACAAGATTCAGATTTTAAAGTAAAAAAAAAAAAGCATTAGGAAAACACCAAAGCAGTTTATGACCCATAGATTAGCCACAATAGTACAAGCTATAACACTATATTTATTCTGTATAATGCTTTACCTTAAAACCGCTCTAGAAGCTCTGTTTCTTTGGGATAGCAGCTGCCATATTAGCTTTTGTGACATCACTTCCTGTATGAGTCTCTCCCTGCTCACTCATAGCTCTAAGCTCAAATTACAGCAGAGAGGGGAGGAGGGAGGGGGAGAGGAGCAAACTGAGCATGCTCAAGCCCTATCCCTGGAGGTTTATGCAAAAAACAGGAAGTCTGATACAGAAGCCCACGAGTACAAAATAGAAGGAAAGAAATGTGGTGTTTCTTTTGACAGAGGAGTCAGAGCCTCATTACTTCGAGGGTTTACTGGTATATTTATATTGACCTTTCAAGGCTAACTTCGTTTTAGCCTTTCCTTCTCCTTTAATAAATGTCTTGGCAAAAACATGTGTACTTTAAATACATGCTGGATAGGTAAACAGACTACTTCATGCCTCCTTGCACCTTAATGTTAGTAGAAACTAGGTGATCACCCTTCAGTTTGGATAATAATTACTGGTATTAGTAGCTATACTTTTATTATGGGATGATTAACCTCGGTAGCAGAAGGGCACTGGCACATCCTTATAATATAGTGTTTGGTAGGCTTGGTGCTCAGTGATGGAGGATATGGCAACCTCCCAATACATACAGTACGTAGAAGAAACACAAGACAAAAATTGCAAGGGTTCGCCCTGCCCTTACAAGCCTTGTGTTCTGATGTGTTTCTTCTACATCATTAATATTGGATCATAGCGTTGCTATTGGGCTTTAAAAAAAGCCAGCTACATAAACTACTTAAGATTTTCTTGTTAAGTGCTAAATTACCCATACCATCATTGCATAGTGGCAACTACTTTCATAAGGAATTTAAAGAACCTCATGCTGAAACTTGTGTCTAATAAGTTGCAGTGTCCGCCTGAATATTGATACACATCTATTTTAATTCAATCAGCCAAGTAACACAAAATACTCTTAAAAAAGGAATATGATATGTCCCCCCTCCCATCCATCCACATTTGTTGCTAGCATGCCATCAAATTCTAATTATTTTTTTTTTTTAATTAAGAACCTGGGAACCTTACATGGGCATGTTTAATTCTCACATCTGGTTTTGCTGGATAGATTTTTTTTTTTAATAAAATCAAATAATACTATTTTGGGCACCACACTCTTTTGAGGTTGTGGATTTTGCCAAAAAAAAAAAACGCGAGCTTTTGCTTACTTTGTTCCTGGGGCGCAACAGCCTGTATGTGTGCCTGGACGGTTCTGACTGGCCGTGAAAAGAATTCGAAATAAAACACAAACATTCAAATTTGGCATTGCCATTGAGTTTAGGACTAATTTCAGAATGCAAACGGGTCTAACACAGTAAGACTGGCTCCAGTATAAATGAAACCAGGCACAGTAAAACTGACGGTAAACTTTGTGTTAAAGGAACAGTTCTCTTTTCCCCCTGTATTCTTTATCGTACTCTCTCTTTCCAAGCAAAAACATCTGTTGCAAAATGTAGGAGGCCCTGATATTTTCAAGCTAAAGATCTAAAAGAAACTGAAAGAATTGTTCTTTAAAAGAGAGGCAATATATCTTTATATGGTAAACTTAGTATAATATTTTTTTTCATTGCAGTTTAAGTGAGCAATAGGTTTGGATAACTAGTTACAAGGAAACTATCAAAAAAGATGCAAGTGTTTTATTTTTGCTTGTGTTTACTTTTTGCAGCGGTATATACAAAATATAATTTTTTTATATTCTTCGCTTTGATCTCAGACATCAATAAAAAAAAAGTGCACATCTTCATGTGTTAAAACCATACAGACCATGCGTGTACCTTGTTTATGTATTTTTGGTATCATAAGTTCTTTTGTGTCTATTACTAGTGAATTCGATTGAAACATTATAAGGTACAAGGGAACACTGTACAGGTATGGGACCTGTTATGCAGAATGCGCGGGACCTGGGGCTTTCCGGATAACGGATCTTTCCGAAATTTGGATCTTCATGCCATAAGGGGCAGATTTATCAAGGGTCGAATTTCGAAGTAAAAAATACTTTGAAATTCGACCATTGAATTAAAATACTTCGAATTCAAATATCGAATTCGAACTTTTTTTATCGAATTTGTATATTATGCGGTCGAAGTAAAATCGTTCGAATGAACGATTAAATACTTGGAATCGAACGATTTGGAATGATTTTATTGTATGATTTAACGATTTTACTTCGACTTCAAAAAACTTATAAAAATGCTGTAGAAGGTCCCCATAGGATAACATAGCACTTCGGCAGGTTTAATTTGGCGAAGTATTGAAGTCGAAGGTTTTTTTAAAGAGACAGTACTTCAATTATCGAATGGTCGAATATTCAAACTATTTTACTTCAAATCGAATTCGAAGTAAATTCGAAGTCGTAGTATCCTATTCGATGGTCGAAGTATCCAAAAATTTTTTTCAAATTTCGAATTTTTTTACTTCAAAAATTCCCTGAAATTCACTTAGACCCTTTATAAATCTGCCCCTAAGACTACAAGAAAATCATGTAAATATTAACTAACCCTAATAGGCTGGTTCTGCTTCCAATATGGATTATATTTTAGTTGGGATCAAGTACAAGCTACTTTACAGAGAAAAAGGAAATGGATTTTTAAAAATCCGGATTATTTGATTATAATTGCGAATTTCCCCCTTCGCCACCGGAAAATAAATTGGTGAAACTCCCGGTAAAATTTGCCGGTGTCAAAATTTTTTAAATGCGCATCAGAAAAATCGCTCGCATCAAAATTGTCGCACGTCAACATTATTCGGACGCACTGATTTTAACGCTGGCGTCAAAATTGTTTTTTGGGACAAATTCGCCCATCACTAATTATAATGGAGTCTATGGGAGATGGCCTTTCCGTAATTCTGAATTTTCTGGATAACGGGTATGGGTAACGGATCCCATACCTGTACTTTAAATCTATCATTGATCGGGGCTAAATTTGAGGTCTTTTGAAACTTGCTTTATTTTTTGCCTGTATTTTTCAACTGTGTCCACATGTAAACAAACATTCACATTAACTTGAGGCAGGCACAAATCTGCTGGAATTCTGATACAAAATGCTGCATTGTGGGAAAAGAAACAACCATATTGTACTTTGCCTTTTGTCCTGTTTGTAAATTAGGTCCAATGCCTTTACGATTTTAGAGGTCACCGAAAATTAAAAAAAAAAAAAGCCAGAGACTGTGGTCCGGAGTATGATTCCAGTGTGTTCACTATTTTCAAGATGTTTTATGTTGTATGTTTGACCTTAGATTGAGGCGGATTCAAATTATGTATAATCTCTATAAAGAACTATGTATATGTGTCGGTGCTATATAAAGTTTATAAAATAGATAACAGATGATAAAAATAAAACCTGACCACTAAACCAAAAGAAAGACGAAGAAGAGTTACAAACAATGACAGTTGCTCTGTTTGCCGTTACATCTTGCAGTGCAATAAAAAAAAATAGCCTTTTATCCTGATCTAAGAAGCCTGGAAAATCATCCTGGCGGATGCAATGGGAATAGACAGGGAGAAAATTACTCAGGGCTTTGCATCAACATGAAATTAAAAAGTGACTCTGCACTCTCACAGGTCTGAATGATTTCTCCTGGGTTTTGATAATGCTAATGCATAAATATCATGCCATTCAAAAAAAAAAAAACTGTTGCCGCCAATTACATTGAAGTTGGGTAGAATTCACAGAACAATGGCTCAAACAAATGAGATTATATAATAAATCTAAGCCACAAATGTGCAGCCTAATGGAACATTTCAGATACCCATGTCCGATGCTAGTGATGTCAACAGCAAAGCAACTAGTACTATCTGATGTAAGCGAGAAAGAAAAGTTTGGCCAACACTGAGGCACCCAATACTAACTGCAAGAATGTAGTGTAAATAAGCCAATTCCTAATCAAAATTAAAAATGAACAGTACTAAATTTCTGTGGTTTGCATTCAAACGAAACAAGACTATAGCATTTTGCCAATTAAAGTGTTCCAGCATCTAACATTTTCCTTCTAACATTTTGCAGAGGGAATAACGGTCATTAGAAAAGCATAGAGCTATTAAGAATTTAGCAAAATTTCCACGATGGATATACTATTTGGCACTACTTGATAATAACAGCAACATCTCTCAACAAAATAAAATAAATAAAAATATAATTCTAACAATTCAGAAAGTAAGTGTATTTCTGAAAAATGAGGGACTTCTCATATTGTGTTCTGTTGCTGCAAGGAGAAGAAGCAAACTATTTAAACATATTAATACAACAATAATAATTAAATATTTTGAAATATCGAATTTCGATATTTTGAATATAGAATTTCAAGTAAATTCAGATTTATTAGCGTTTAAAAAAAATTCACATGAATTCAAAATTCGACCTTTGATAAATGGGCCTCTACATGTTCCAGACCAAGTCCTGCAACAAGAATTAGCTTTTTTAAAGGAAAACCATACCCCCAAAATGAATACTTAAGCAACAGATAGTTTATATCAAACTGAATGACATATTAAAGAATCTTACCAAACTGGAATGTATATTTACATAAATATTGCCCTTTTACATCTCTTGCCTTGAACCACCATTTCGTGACTCTATCTGTGCTGCCTCAGAGATCACCTGACCAGAAATACTACAACACTAACTGTAACAGGAAGAAGTGAGGAAGCAAAAGGCAGAACTCTGTCTGTTAATTGGCTCATGTGACCTTACATGTGGTTTGTATGTGAGCACAGTGAATCCTACGATCTCAGGGGGCGGCCCTTATTTTTTAAAATGGCAATTTTCTATTTATGATTACCCAATGGCACATACTACTAAAAAAGTATATTATTATGATAATGGTTCATTTACATGAAGCAGGGTTTTACACATGAGCTGTTTTACTCAGTATCTTTTAATAGAGACCTACATTGTTTGGGGGGTATAGTTTTCCTTTAATAAATGGTTAGCTACAGTCATCATGAAGTAGCTCAGCTAACATCCACTGTATGTATTAGAGTCTACGGTCCATATTTAAGCCCGGTTAAATTGCTTTCCCCAGCTTGCTAAAAAAGGGGGTACCAAGGGGGTTATTTATCAAGGTCCGAATTTATCTGAGTATTTCTAAGTTAGAAATCCGAGCAACTCCGATTGCCCGAATGGACCTTAAGTATGAAAAAAAAAGACAGACAGGACCCACTAACTCATCGGATACCGGTACGGACAACAGCGCAGACACTGGGACTTTCCCTATTGACTTATACAGGACCTCGTGAGCTTTTAGATGCCGGAGTTCCGGATTCTGAGTTTTTAGAGCATCGGACTTGAAAAAATCTCCGTAAACCACAAATTATTTGAGGTTCGGATATTCGGACCATGATAAATAAGCCCCCAAGTATCATATATAATAAATGGTCATTCAAAATGAAAAAGTTCATTTGTGGCAACAGTATCATACATTATATAGAGTAAAACAGACGTGCTGGAAGATAATTTAATTCTAAATGCAATTTAATTCTTAAATTAAGCTTCTAGGCATGATAATGACAGGACTGATCAGGTGACTTCTCACATTATAACAAAACAGATATCAATGCCACAACATGCTCTTTCATACCTGGCAAAGTAACACTTTGTTAAATATTCCTCCTTGTAAAACCCCTTCACTTTTTCCTGAAACAGAGGCCTGAAACTTAACACAACACAATTTTATCAGGCACCAGAGACTTGAACATTCGTTGGCTGTGAATTTGATAAAGATAAATTATCAAGAAATTTTATTTATGGGCTTTTCTTACAGCAATGACCAGCATCAGCTCCCCTCATCTAGTACTATAAAGAGCTGCATACAGCATTGCATTAAAAATTAATTACACATGCTATTTTATTGATAGTGCATAATGTAATGAGCACCAGCTGTGCTAAATATCCAAACTCCTTTTTAAGATGGCTATAAAAAAAAAAGTTAAAGAAGAGAGAGAGACAGAGAGAAGGAGAGAATGCATTTCCAAATGCTCATAGTGTCATTAGAGAAAAACAGCAACATCTTGTATGGATTTCGAAATAGGAGTCTTTGATTACGCCCACTGGTTGGGCCACGTGAGATTCATGCTGAGGATCGGAGCATTGGGTCCTGATTAATCCCACATGCACTAAACAGTAAAATTAACTGATGCCATCAGGTTCCTCAGTAATTTAAGCCCATTTAAGGCTTTTTCTGCTCTATGTTATCATAACATTAGTGATCAGTAGGCCATAATCTCCTGAATTGTGACATCAGTGCACATTAATTGTGACATCTATTGTGAGACAATGATAGCCATAACTTAATAGGGCAAGTCGTAGCCAACCTACTGAGGAAACATATGATAAATGTGGTTATTGGTTGACATCACGCTTCATATGCAGAATTAGAGTGCTATTTAAATGTAATTAATATTCTGAGTTCATTTCAGTTCAAGCCTTATCAACTAGGCTTGCTTTGACCAACTATGTGTACTCTGTCACGTTATTTATATGTATAGTGATACCTATAAGTAAGGTGATTCTTTTATTTCAAGATGTAGCCCGTGCAACCCTGCATTATTAATTGACCATAAATGTTATACATTTAAATCTAAATATTAATGACTTTATCCATAAGGCAAACAGGTCTTAATATGTAACTGTGATGACCTACATTCATAGCTAACTAGCATTGCATCCCGGTGTTCATTAGCACAATGTCCATATAATGATGTGGAGTTTCTGTAGTTTCTTGTATAGGCCTTATATGCTGCAGTGGGTCATAAAACTGGCTAAAACAACATTTTAAGATGTATGCATTTCATGACTTAGGAGGCATACCCAGGCAGCACTTTAGTCATTATATTAAGTAAACATTTTTGAGTTATAGCCCAACTGTCATGCATACTATATGTGGGAGGGTTTCAACAGCTATACAACATCTGGGTCCATTCTTCTGAAGATGTAACCTTCCACTTCCACTGTGCCTACCACAGAACCTTTTCTGACAGTTCATACAAATGGTTGACCAAACAAAGACAAGCAAGGGCAACTTCAGGCTGTAGAACAGCAGATAAATAGGCAAATAGCTCAAAAACCACACAAAATAAAAAAATGGAGCTCCTTCACATTTTATCACAATATCATTGTCGTCCCTATACTAAATATTGATAGCTGAGATAGGAGGGATAGTTGTGCGAGAACCAGATATAAGAAGCATGACATTCTGAGCGGTTACTTTTAGCTACACATACAAGCAGTTGAATCCTTAAAAGATTTTTTTTAAATATTTTCATAATGAAGGAAACTGAATAAAGTTGTGGAGTGGGATACCATGAGCATGATGTATTTTATGTGTTTATTCCAAATAGTATTATTCATATTACAAATAAGGTCAGTTACTGAATGAAATGTGACTTGATGGAAATGTGCCCCTGTTGTGCCACTGTCTACACCAACAATCCAGTAGTAAGATTAGCTCTCCTCCTGAAAGCTTTTCTCCGGTATCAATACATTCAAACATTAGACTGTTAGTCATGGGTGACAGATGTGCCTAAAACAACTACACATGTATGTCTGGAATTTTAGGGAAAAAAAATCAAGTTTACAAGGTTTATGTTACCAAAATTCCAATAATTACCAAAAAAGTACAATAACTCAATAACTACTTTAACCTTCTTTTTTTTTATATTCTTCAACTTGTATCGTCACCTCTAGAGGAAACCAAAGAAAGGAATAGGTAATGATTTCCTGACCAAATCTTTGAAATGCTGTTGTGTCTGAGTGGATGGAGAGATGCAAGGGTTAAGGGCGTCTTGTCTTCGTTTACTTTCCAAGGGAAGATAATGTTTCTTTCAGGCAGAGCTTGGCCAAATACTGTCATAAACACTTAGTATGTGCTTTGATATACCCTATTCTCTAAGTGCTGTAGACTGCAGCAGTAATTATGGGAAGCCTAGAAAACAAGTCGATTTCTCCGCAAAGCTGGCATCTCTTTCCAGTGAGGCAATCACTCAAGAACTATCAGTACCAACCATTTCAAGAAAATGCATAAATGCTTGGATTTTTCTTTTGCTTTGTGTTTTGCTTCGCACATTAACTGTGTGGACTTTTTAGGTAAACCTTGTACATATTTGGAAATGAAAGAAAAGATACTGCACTACCACTAGATTGCCGAGTCTTTTCTTATTTTTCTTTATTTTTTTACTATTGTTTCATAAGGCTACTTTGTTGCCAAAAAAAACAATACTTGGTCTGTAATTCATCACATTTGTTTAAAAAAAAGAAAGGGAATGTAAATTAGCCTCTGAAAGTGGAGAGCTTGTATTTTTGCCTAATGCTAGCTAACTTCACAAATGATATGCAGATGCTTAACACAAAATACTCAAGTGTATCAGATGGACATCAAGCGCTTTTGGGAAAGAAAGCATACTCTCTAGAACAGGGATCCCCAACCTGGAGCCACATTCAAATATTGAAAAAAAGTTGGAGAGCAACACAAGCATGCAAAAAGTTCCTGGGTACCAATTATAAATTGTGGTTGACTACTGGTGGTCCTTAAGAGGACTGGCAGCTTATATAAGGCTCTGTTTGGCAGTAAACTTTGGTTTTTATGAAACTAAAACTTGATTCCAAGCCAGGAATTCAAAAATAAGCACCTGCTTGGAGGCCACTGGCAGCAACATCCAAGGCGTTGGTCAACAACTTGTTGCTCCCGAGCTACTGGTTGGGGACCATTGCTCTAGAATGTCTCAAGAACTGAGCTTGTGTGGTGCAAGATATAAAGTCCTCCCTGCCTTGCAAATGGAAACCTGGCTATGTCTCTCCTGTCGAGCAATCGATGATAGCTTTATTCAAGCAGGTAAGACTTAAGAGGCTAACTCGCTAACTTTGAATGAACAGTATAAACTTAAATATAGATTTGAGCAAAAATTGGCCCTTTGAACTGCTCCAAGAGTTAAAAGAATGTAAGGACAGGCCCGGCATCCATTTACAGTGAACATGTTGGAATGCCAGCCTCTAAATCAACAAAATCCATTTGTTTTCTCAAGTGAGATTTTATTAGTGGCTGCTAGTTGTTGAGGACAGAGTTCAGATTCCTGCTGCTCAGCACCCACTAAAACGTTCTCACACCTTAACACACCCAGCTCAGCCACCCAAAGAAAAAAGGTACTGACACACAGATTTCACAAGACCACAGATAAACTAAGTCTTGCTATAGCTAGGGGGGAGGGTTTGCAGAAATGAAATAAAAGTCTAAATAACATTTCAACAAATCAATACTCCAATGTGATGGATTTTTGTTGCCTGCAAGTGCAATATTGGTTTATGCCAAGTACATTATGTATGGTGCAAAGATAGGAAAAATTTAATAATGGCTAAGGGGCAGTTAAAATGAATTTCCAAGGTTCAACAGAATCTATTATCCTAGAAGTAGAGCTTTTTTGCACAAGACCCTTTGTGCCTCTTGTATCAGTTAGAGGTTACTTATATATGTCATCTTCAAAGTATTCACCCATTTATTGTACAGCACTGTGGAATATGTTGGTACTTTATAAAAAAGTCAAGATATCTGTAAGAGCAAGGCCCCACATCATCATAAAAACTACACCCAAGGTTTGTTGGTACCCTCACAGGCAAGGCATTAAAGGGGTGGTTCACCTTCAAGCAAATGTTTAGCATGTTATAGAATGGCCAATTCTTAGCAACTTTTCAATTGGTCTTCACAATTTTTATGTATAGTTTTTAATTATTTGCCCTCTTCCTCTGACTTCCTCTTTTAAAAATCAGTACATGTTTGCTAGGATAATTTAAACCCTAGCAACCAAATGGCTGACACTGCAAACGGAGAACTGCTGAATAAAAAGCTAAATAAGTGAAAAAATACGAATATTAAAAAATTAAAACATATTGCAAGTTCTCTCAGACTATCACTCTCTACATCATACTAAAAGCTGACTCAAAGGTGAACAATCTCTTTAATATAATGACACAAAATTGTTTACATACAACACTCGGTATCCTGCAACAGACATCATATCTAAAGGCATGCTGGGGGTTATGGAGTGACAGGTTTGATATCCATTCCAGTCTGTCTCCATTCTGCTCAGAATAGATCATTCTCCTCACACAAGACCCTTTAATATTGTGGTTGTTTTGCTTATGGTAATGCAGACTATTGAAAATGTCTACTATATAATAAATGTTTAGAGGTAAATTTACAACATATGTTACACTGCATATTATTATTATGAACAGCAGGCACATACTCATACCTTGTATTTTTATATACAGTGTGTGTGTGTGTGTGTGTGTGTGTGTATACGCACACACACACACATATATAAATAAATAAAAGTTATAAATATAAAAACTCATGCAAAAACTCTTAGTTATAAATACAATCTATTTAGCTATACGTTTATATGATCTGACCACCCTTCTGTCAGCTTTATCCACCTATAGCGATGGGTGAATTTATGGCGTTTCGCTTCGCCAATAAATTTTCCGTGAAATTCACGGAACGGCGTCCTTTTTTTTGACGCTGGTTATGTTTTGCGAGGGCTTTGCAAATTTATTTGTCACCGGCAAATCGTGGGAATTCACTGAGAATTTGCGCCTGGTGAATAAATTCGCCCATCACTATCCATCTACAGTATTTCTTTATCAACCCATTTTAAGATTGCATTATCTCTCTGTGATATAAGATAATGGAATGACAGGAGCCAGATTATATACACCAAAAAGACATTGTTTAACTAGACACACACCACTGCTCACTGATCTGGCAACTCCCTCTGTGATCACATTTGAAATACTTCATCTTTGGCACCAGTTCCCGCACTCATCTCAGAAAGGACTGCATTTGATTTTGTCGTTTATCTTAAATGGCTCAGAGACCACCAGTGCAAAACATTTGTGTGAAGCTGTTGCCAAAACCACAAGTGAGTGATCTAAATTCCCTATGTAAATACTTCAGCTCTAAGTATCAGGAATAAAAATTTTACACTAAGTGCTTTTTTGTGAGGTCTGGTCTTCATGGGAAGTTTATGCACACGCTCATTTCCTGTCATCAACATCTCTGATCTGCTTCCTAATCTAACACATTAAAGTTAAACATAACGCAACAGCTCTGCATAGTAAATCAGCAAAAATAACCCTATAAAAAGCATACAAAGCATGACCAATCTGAAATATATTTCTTAGCAATCCTTAGCAGTGTTTTGAAGAGGAATTTTAGTTGTTTTTTAATGTTGTGGCTCATTTAAGGAAAACTTTACCCCTAAATTGAATATTTAAGCAACATATAGTTTATATCTATTAAGTGGCATATTAAAGACTATCACAAACTGGAATATATATTTAAGTAAATCTTGCCCTTTTAAATCTCTTGCCTTGAACCACCATTTCGCGATGGTCTGTGTGTTGCCTCAGAGATCACCTGACCACAAATAATGTTGTTCTAAGGGGGTTATTTATTAAAATCCTGATTTTTTTTTTTTTTTCATAAAATCGGACTTTTAAAAAAATCACAATTTTTTCAGAATTTATAAAAGCCCCATGATGGAGAAGTCCTAATTAGAAAATCTGCATCTCAGACATGTCAAGGCTGCATATAAGTCAATGGGAGAAGTGTCAATGATTTTTTTGATGAGCGACGTGTTTCGTGCAAAACCTCAAAGTTTTCGGGCAAAAAGCATAAGAAATTGGAGTTTTTGGGTGAAATATGGGAAAAAAAACGAGTTTTCAGATGAGAAATCCAAAAAAATCGTGAAAATGGGCAAGCAATTTGGGGCCATGCATAAAGTGAAGGAATTTCAGGTGATCATATAAATATATATCTATATCTATATTTATATCTATATCTTTATATATATATAAATATATATCTATATATAGTGATGGGCGAATTTATTCACCAGGCGCGAATTTCAAAAACAGACGGCAGTGTAAAAAAAAAAACGTCAAAAAAAAGACGCCGACGCCGTTTTGTGAATTTTTCGCCAAAGTGACACTTCTTCAGTAGACTGAAGACACTTCTTAAGATATCCTAATGTATTGTTGGGATGAAGCCATAAAATCTTTTAATTTAACAGAGTGCCTTAAATACGTTAGTGTACCCTCAAGATATGTACACTCCCTGTTATTCAGTACTAAAAAAGTAGGAAAGGTCTAAACGTGTCAATGGAGCCAGAAAGTGTTTTGTGTGTCACTTTTATGATTCCGAACAAGCCCCTCTGTAATCACAAACAGTAGTTCAGTAAAATACTGCTGTCATATAGTGAGCAAAGGAACTGGAAACTGTTGAGCATCAAGAGGTGAAATAGCTTAAAGCAGGAGTGGCTGCTGTATTCCAGTTGTGAAATAAGGAGGTCAGGAAGAAAAAATGTCATGTGAAGAAGAAGGCAGTTAGGCAGAGTTCCTAGCAAAAGGTATTCTGCCATGAAACTGTAGCAAGATTAGTGCTGGACCAGCAGTTTTACTGTAAATGCTATTGTAACCTGAATATACTGTAGCTTTCCCTCTTACTGCTAATGGGAGCAGCATTCATAAGCTTTCATTTTGCATACAGGTCTGTGGAGAAAACCCTTACTTCTCATTTCCCAGTTTCCCAGACAGAAGAAAAGTCTTTTGGATTGTCAAGTGAACCCTTTGCCACTGAAGGGCATAAAAAAAGATTTCCGTCGAGCGAATTACGCCTGCCAACAAAGGGGAACAATTAACACATATCTATTCTTACCTGTATTCTACCTTCATTGGAAAAATGAACTGTTTCATTAATGCCATCTATCACTTATTATGTTTTATGTAAGAAAAGATAGGGGATGCTTAATATGTAGTAAGCAACTAAACATTTACAATCCGGTGCATGACATGCCAACAGATGATCTGTATCTTCCAACACCTTAATATATTTTGTTGGAAAATGTCCAGCACAATTCCATTTTAAATATATAGTTTACAACCAAATGTTGCCTACTAACCTCTATTAATACCTGTGACAGTTCAAAAGGCTACCAAAAAAGTGGAGGTTCCACAGCAATTCCCAGGACTTCTGTAATTTTATTTTTGGTTTGTTCTGTAAACTCTTGGCTCATAACAGTGTGTGCCCTAAATCCTTAAAGCACAGTAGTGGGGCTCATTTATCAACACTGGGCAAATTTGCCCATGGGCAGTTACCTATAGCAACCAATCAATGATTAGCTTTTTAAAGCCAGCTGCAAGAAGAACAATAAATGCAGCAATCTGATTGGTCGCCATGGGTTACTGCCCATGGGCAAATTTGCCCAGTGTTGATAAATGAGCCCCACTACTGTGTTTTAAGGTTTTAGGGCACACACTGTTTTGATCCCAGAGTTTACAGAACAGCCCTAAAATAGAATTACAGAAGTCCTGGGAATTGCTGTGGAACCTCCACTTTTTCGGTAACCTATTGAACTCTCACAGGTATTAATAGAGGTTAGTAGGCAAATGATGTTTAATTAGATGCAATCAAATGTTAATACTCAAAATGATTGCACTAGAAGGTGAGAATGGTCAAGCTGGTCAACCATATGTGCAAAGGACAAAAATTCATATTGATTGGTATAGTGATTTCTTTAGAGGGTGACTTTATCCCTCAACCAACTACATCATGGTACCCATTGTGCAGAGCTGGTATACACTAGAAATATGCAATATAATGTAAGCTGCAATCACCTTTTTCTGGCTCCCAGTGTGAAACAATGATGCCCCTTGCAGCATGTGCCAAAGCAGACATAGGCAGATGTACATTTCAGCTGTAAACATGCAGAAGAGGGTCACACACTAAAAGCCAACGTTGGATCTATATCAATACTGAGTAAAACACACATGATTGGAAGTCTACACCAGTTTTATGCAATGCATAATTGACATCCCATTGGGGTTGACTTAATGCTGGGTTAGGGTTACCTTTAAAGGAGAAGGAAACCCCTGGGCGCAAATACCCTCCCCTGTTTTGCCCCCCCTCCCTCCTCCCCCCTGGCCTACCTGTCCCCCTGTTCAAATGCCCCTAACTTGTTACTCACCCCTCTGCGCAGGTCCTGTCCACGGATTTCACAGTCGCCATCTTCTCCCACGTGCGTCTTCTTCCTGCTTTTACCGGTGTCTTCTGGTGCATGCGCAGTAGGAACATTTACCGGTTCGGCTCTACTGCGCATGCGCCGAATGTCACAAAGTTTTCCAATTTCACTTCGTGACATTCAGCGCATGTGCAGTAGAGCCATACCGGTAAATGTTCCTACTGCACATGCGCCAGAAGACGCCGGTCAAAGCAGGAAGAAGACGCGCGTGGGAGAAGATGGCGACTGTGAACTCCGTGGACAGGACCAGCGCAGAGGGCTGAGTAACAAGTTAAGGGCATTTGCCCAGGGGGACAGGTAGGCCAGGGGGGAGGTGGGAGGGGGGGCAACACAGGTGAGGGGGAGGGGTTTTGTGCCTAGGGGGTTTCCTTCTCCTTTAAAAGGTCATTCCATTTTGAGTTCTTTAACAGAAGCTTATAAAAAGTAAATAAGTAGCTTGCCTTTGGGGACATAAAAAATACGTCTTATTGTCTCAGCTAACACAATAATACTGATTGAATAACAACAAAAAAACCTAGCTTCTGGCCTCTTTTCAGTTCACTCATAATGTTACTTTATTTTTACAGGTTTTCTAATTGCTTTTCATTTGCGGCTTTAAATTCTCTATCATCTAAATTGACCACGCCACTCAAGAATACACTCAAGAGCTTCAACAGTTAAGAAAGGGATCGTCACTAAAGATATTGCAGACTGTACCGTGTCCCTTCCCCCCCCCCCAATGCCAAGACATTAATTCTCACAAGTCGGAGAAAATTACTATGCATGAATGCAAAAAGCATGATCAGGAGTAATTAACATGGCTTCATATGCAAATTTTATTAATGCAGAAGTACAAAGTCATTATGCAAATGAAACTTACGTCAACTCTCTTGACAAATATTCTTCTACAAAGCTCTTGTTTCATGTTACATATATGTAGGTATTATTTTTTTCTTTTCCTTTATAAGAAACAAGCAGGTTTGACAAGTTTGCAAAGTTTTTATTGTTTTTACTGTATTCTACCACTATTTATTTTTTTGTTGTTGTTGTTGTTGGCAGGTACACGGCAAGTCTCACTAAAGGAGGGAAGAAAGAAAAAAAGAAGCTCCTAGCAGCAGGCAGCCAATCAAAACGCCAGCGGCTGTAATGAGCGCGATTGATGACTGTTTGGCTTTACTGCAGGGTAATGAACTAGAATCTAGTCTGAGGAGAAAAATATGAATATTCATGAAGCTGTGCTCCTGCCTTTGATGATTAAAGAAATTTTTAATATTCAAATAAGCGCTTGCTAAGTGATTAACAAAGAACAAGCATGCAGCTATGGAAATATAGACGCAGAAGATTTGGGAGTCACAGAGAAGCCAGCAAACAAAAACCCTTATATGTGCTGGAAGAAGATAGCTCAATTCGCCAATAAAAAGATATCTATTGGAAAAGGGAAATCCAGTTTTTTTTATTAATTATTCTTTTAACTGCAAAAACGACATACCAAGGGCTTAATAAGGAGCCATAGATCCCAATGATTTTGTTTCTAGGAATAAAACTGTTTTAAACGATGGTTTGATAATTGTAGCTTCATGTCTAATTTTGGATATGCTGTTACCCTGTTTATAATTACATGCGAGGCATTGTGTAAATGCTAATGAAGAATATTCTGAGAAGAAGAAGCTGATGGGTAGATGATGCTATTCCTATTCGGGGTTTATTCACAAAGGAAGAATAGAGATTTAAAAAGGAAATTTTGTTACGTACCATAAATAATACACTCTTATTGCGGTATTAGGCATGCACATCCAACTGAGGAGCTTGCAGTCTAATTTTGGATATTTGTGCTGACATTAGCATGGGCCCGATTAAAAATGATCACTTCTTTGTAAATATCTTGGCAAGTTGTCTTGAGCTTAAGACCCAATCTAGTTCCCCCCTCCTTTAACCCTCTGGCACTGTAACTACTGCCTTCATTCTAATCAAAATCAAGTGTAGCAACAAAACAAGCCCATAAATGGCTCAATGAAACATTTTCATCTCCTATGAACCACGAGATGCAGTTACAATATATAACAGATCAGCTGTTTTTCCACCACATCTGTTTCATTTTACCCCTGACAAAAATCTATTAAAATGGGCCGATTTACATTAGTCTTGCTTAAAATCACTGGGAGGCTGGCTTTGCAGACAAGAAGGATTTCATCTTGCAGTGTCACCAAGCACTGTTCTTTAAATAATAAAATGATAATTAAAAAAAAACTATTCTGGGAAACAGGGCAGAGAAAATGTGTTATGAACACTGCATAGAATTCATCAGATGACAACAAAGCTCTTCAGACAGAGCACACAAATCTGAAGCTACCGGAAAGGAATGAAGATATTTTGGACTGTCTAACCATAAAACTCAGTGCAAACTGTTTGGTATGGATGTCACAATGATCTGGACAATGTCATATAATAATAATATCAATCCACATAAACATGTTAAATGCATATAATCTATATTCTAATGTTTATAGAAGAGCTCTGCCAATCAAAAGCGTGTTATTCACAGTACAAGAATGGCCATTTACAAAGAGATCTACAAGACATTGCTTAACCACTGACTATATTCAAACTTATGAAGTTTTAATTGGGTAATAAAACTCTTGTTAAAGGATAAGGAAATGCATCGTACACTTGGGGGTGCCAAATGTTAGGCACCCCCAAGTGATTATATTGACTTACCTCAAACCCCGGGCCGGTGCTACTATCAGCAGAAAACTGCACCGGGGTTATTCCAGTGAGCACCACCGATCGATCCTCGTCTGTCTTCCTCCATCTTTTGCGGCAGCGTATCCGCAGCAGAACGAAAAGCCAAACTTTAACTAAAAAGTTGTCTATATCATTTAACTGCGCATGCGTTTGCCCTAGGAAATTCAAAGAAAGAAGAAGATGGAAGTGGATCTCTCCGTGGTGCTCACTGGTATAACCAGTGCAGTTGTCAGCTGATAGGAGCACCAGCCGGGGTTTCAGGTAAGTCAATTGGTTGAAGTACAGCACCACAATTCTTTTCTTGAATAAAAATGCCTTTATTAGGAACCATGGCAGGACCTGGATAAGCAAGTTTCAGGCTACACAGAGCCTTTTTTCAGCAACGTTTCAGGCTTCAGCTTGAAAAAAGGCTCTGTGTAGCCTGAAACGTTGTTTATCCAGGTCCTGCCATGGTTTCTAATAAAGGCATTTTTATTCAAGAAAAGAATTGGGGTGCTGTACTTCAACCAATTGATGTAATAGGATTGGAAGGTGGCCATTCAAGGTACGTGCACCAGGACCCACTGATTTGAAGTTTTGTGAGCTGATTCTACCAACTTTCAGGTAAGTCAATGCCATCACTTGGGGTGCTTAACATTTGGCACCCCCAAATGTACAATGTATTTCCTTCCCCTTTAAGCTAGTTCCCCCCCTCTTTTAACCCTCTGGCACTGTAACTACTGCCTTAATTCTAATCAAAATCAAGTGCAGCGACAAAACAAGCCCATAAATGTTTTTGAAACAATGTGCAATGTACATTGCACACCAGCACAACTAACAAAATGCACAATTTTCTTTCCATTGGTATATGAATTGTTGTATGTTCCTAAAACATATATTAAAAATGTGCAAAGGAATGTTCACATTGCATATCATGCTTAGTTAATTCCAATTATTACATTCCTCCATAAGAATTGTTAATTTACTAATTTAATTTAAGTAAACATTCTTTTTTAAAGCTTAGAGGCACATTTATCAAGGGTCAAATTTCAAATTCATGTGAGTTTTTTAAAACTCCCATAAACTCCCATGAACTCAAAATTCAACCAACCGAAAATTTATTATAAAAATCAAATTTTTTAAACTCGGGTGAATAGGAACGACCGGAAAACTCAAATCGTATTCAAATTCAATTCAATTCGAATTTCAAAAGCTCAATTCGAGTTTTTTTTCTCCAAAAAAATAAAAACTTGAATATCAGGAAGGCTGCAACCAACTCCAAATTGATCCCTGGATGTACCCCATTTGGCAGGTTTTAGGTGGCGAATAGTCGAGAGTTCTTAAAGGGCCAGTGTATGATAAAATTCGAAAATCAAATTAATTTTTTTTAAAAAAAAATCCAAATCGAATTTGAATAACTTCCTAGTCAAATTTGACAATTTTGGCCATAAAAAAAACTCAAAGATTTGTATTTCGAATTTGAATTTTCAATTCAACCCTTGATAAATTCATGTGCCAAAAGCTGTTTAGCTGTAGCTATTAAGGAATGCATGCCATAGGCTATAAAGTACAAATATCTAGAAAACTAGATATGGAATATCATATGCTGTGTGAGAAGTATATATGGGAGGTGCAAAAGAATATTTTACATTAAACTTGCTAAAAGCTTTAAAATACATCTTGAAATGATATTGAAACATTTGCAATAATGATATTTCATAAATCAAATGAATATTAAATTCAAATTAAATCTAATTATTTCATGCTGTCAAATTTAAAAAAAAAAAATCTGAAAGTGGCCTCATCATTGAGCTGAAAGTCCCAATTACATAAGCCATAATTTAATGCATGCACCTAAACCCATGTCTTCAGCAAATCAGACTGTTCATTTATTGCACGCATCAAATCCTATTTGTGTGAAGCTTGGACAGCAAACAAGGGGACCTACATATTTTTACAGTAATAGCCGCCAAAGTCATAACTATTTTAACATTTGAGCCTACTATACAATAGGGACCGAGGTTCAGTGTGTGTTCTCAAAAAATTATTAAACGCCATCCTCTTACAAAGAAGTGCATATTTTTTCTTAATTAATTTAATCAATTTGTTTGCTCACATGAATTTCAAAAAGAATCCTGATCTCTCGCTATCTAAAACTTCTCAGGAAACCCAAGCTCAGTTCGAAAACGTCATCGGCTTTTGCAATCCAGCAGTTTTTTTGGCAGCAGAGAAGCTGCCTGGCATAATCCCCTCTTTTGACAAAAACTACTATTTCTGGGCACTCACTCAAAAACAGGTAGGAAGCAAATGCTTAGAAATGAGGAAGAGAAAACAGCCAAGACATTTTTTTTCACTAGCAGGAACGCCAAGAGTAAACATGATTTATTTAGCTATGTATAATATGCAGAAACAGGCTTGCAATTAAAAAAAAAAGAAGGCCCGGAATTAAACAAAACCAGGCCATGGATTATACAGCAGATCTGACATTAAGGCACACTTTTATGGCTTCATATGTTAATTCTGCCCAAAATAGATGCAGTAGAACATAAAGCAACACCAATATGTTTGTAATTGATCTGCAGCAGACAAAAGATAGAGTCCAGCTTTTACCAGCAATATATTTGTGGGCTCGTTATGGTGTTTTTCACAAATATCTTACTTAGAGAACTCTAAAAATATAATGGTTGCTCAGTTAAGGATAGAACCCCTTTTTTTTTGTTTAAACAGCAGGCTTACAGTTGTATCTGCATAAGGTAAGACACTGATTATAACACAAGAATTTCAATTGCAATTCACAAGCTTTGTGCTGTCATGAGTTGCCAAAAAAATGGAAATCCTTTTACAGTGATTCTTGTAAATACCAAAAAAACAGTGCAAAAATATTAATGTTTATTAAAATAGAAATGAACAAAATGCCTCTATAAATCAAAAAATGTCTGAATTCTAAACTGGACTAACATTTTCCTGGTACATGATACTGTAGGGTTAATAAAGGACACATGATATTTACCGAGCACATGGCTTTGAAAACTGCCCCCTATCTCTGCACATACTCTGTAATTTGGCACAGTTATACCTTAATAAAGGTGACTGTTGTTAACCCTAAGCATAAATGCCAGTCTGCTCCAATTTGGACTGTTCAGAAGTCTATGTAGCTCATTATAATAAGTACCTTTATATTAAAACTGTGCATGCACACATACAAGTGCTATAGCAAATGCAATGTAATGTAAATTTGCACCGGCACAGTAACCCACAGAAACAACAGTTTATGTTGGTTTGCATGATTAATTGCGCTAGAATTAACAAAGCTTATTGCTGAGCTTTGCTGCACTGATTCAAATACAATTATGACTTTGTTAGTAAAGGCCACCGCCTCCATTAAGGCTATATGCAAACCGTGATTCCTATATCCAGTTTTTGTGTTTTGAAACATTGTAATACATAATTAGAAATATACATAGTTTATGTGCCATGTGGTAAAGACAAAAGGAAGGAGGCCCCTGCCCTGTAAAGCTTACAAGCAGTGAAACAACAATCAGTTGTGTAACTATAGAGGAAGCAGACCCCACAGTTGCAGGGGGGCCCAGGGAACGGGGGGGGCAGACTGTGGGGTCTGCTTCCTCTATAGCTAATAAAAAACTCTCCTCCCCATCCGCTCTCTTTTACTGGCAAGGAAGGGGGAAGCAAGTCGGACGGGAGTAGGTGGAGTCGGAGAGGGATGTGGGTGAGACATGGGTGGGTGGAGGCGGTTACCAGGAAACTTGAAAAGAGGCTGGCACAAGCCTAGACTCACAAAGTAGTAAAGCCAGAGTCAAATTGTAAAAGGATTAAAAAAGCTTACATTTTATTTTCCATAATTCCATAGGCTATGACTGTGTGTCCCTTGTAGACACGAAACGCACCAGGCCATGGTTCTTAGTTATGGAAAATAAAATGTCCTCTCTTTTCAAGTTTCCTGGCATCTGCTCCCCTTGCTGAAGGTCTGGGGTGTGTGCACCCAGCCCACCGTTTATAGCGGTAAGCTCATTCAAGGCATCTAAACTTAGCATTGTATGGGTGAAGGCGGGACAGGAAGTTGGCCTTGAGGATGTGGATCGGAGTGCGCCGGGCCCTTTGAAAAATTTTGTGCCAGGGGACCTGCAATCCCCTGACCAAAGTGCACAAAGGAGAGAAGCTTAGTAGTGCACAAGTGACCTATGGAAATACTAAGTATATCAAAGCTAAAAGAACAGAGCACTAGTCTATTATGTAATACAGTATTTTCATCATAGACCACACTAACAACTTTGTACAATACAGTAGAACGTGTAGAGCTTGGGATTGCACTGGGAAAATGATTGCTAATAATTCTGAAAATGCACCCACACATTGTCTTAGTCTTTTATATATCATATACACTTTAGAAAGTGTAGTTAATTACAGTATTTAAATACATAATAAGAACACTACCATTTATGAGTTCCTGCTAAAATCTGCAGTTTGTCGTTTTAATGTGCTTTAAGTGTGCGCTTTTGTTGAAAAACATTACAATGTGGATTCATCAATCAGCTTTCCATCTTTTAGACTTCAACAATGATGAGTTTAGTTTTGTGATCTTTAGCCATATTTACAGATATTCAAAGGCAAATCCTATCTTGTTAAGATTGTTGTAAATGGGAGCCCAGGGAATGATAGTACAGGCTCTGGCAGATGTGAAAAATGCAGCCTTCTTGGAGAAAGAGAGAGAGTGAGAAAGCTGCACTTCTTACCGGTCAAATTATAAATGTAAAAACTGGTAAATTGGTTTGTGTTTGTTTTTCCTTTTTGCCAAATCATTACTGAGCATCAGAGTTCCTTTCCCAAATGTCCAATTATGCTGACAGAGCTGGTTCCTCACTATACACACACTTGCATAAGTTACTGAACAATGGATGCTTGTGGCGTGTGCCAGGAGCACAGTCAGGGCTGATAAACTATTTTCAGTACAGGATGGGCAATTCGACAAAAAGCCTGAAACAAGCTCAGAAACATACAAAGCATCAAAGTCACCACCATATAGAATGGAATAGAAGACTAAGTAAATCTGCATAAGCTGATATATTTAAAAACTTAATGAAAGACAACATGAACATACCTTATCAGAGCAAATCAAATCAAGAGGTAAAATGATAGAACCTTTAAAATATATCAAGGGTTTCTTTTGGATAAACTTTTGTTCAGAGTAGAAGGATGGCTAGAACTGAGGGTCTCTTGGGTGCGGGCCATGTTTAAGTTATCATAAAAAAAAATCTCGATGGATGAAGTATTCTATCTGGTTCCTTGGATTATGTTTTAAAAATTTTTTTTTTAAAAAAAAAAAAGCTTAAACCACAATAACAACTATCTTCTGCTTTACCCTTTCGTTGAGATAACAGATTGTTACTTTAACCTATGTTCCCAGGAAATAGTAAGCTAAATAGCTAAATGACTAGAAGGACACACAGGCAGACAGACACAGGGTATAATTATGGGCGCTAAAGACATTGTAACCACACGGAGGCTAATGGTCCAAGTCCAAGACCATATGGGGACAAATATTTTAATCTTCAAAAGAAAAGTAAAGACAAATCTGCATGAAGGTTTTGAAGGATCCATCAATATCTATCTATCATAGAATCCTGCTGCAACTATCTTGTGCCTCAGAATGACAGGAAAACGGTGGGGGAGGAGGATGACTAAGAGCCCCTGCCGAGTGTCCCATACACAATTCTAAGTGTAGTCCATGGGTCTCTGTGCTCTGAAACGGAGCACAAAGGCCTAAGGCTATCTGCAAAAGCTGAAATGCAACCTGTAAAGAACAAATCCATGGCCAACTGTGGTCATTTTTTGCACTTTCTACTCTACATTCTGTTCGCAAATTAGGCCTGTGGTCTCACAATAAAGATATACAGTAGATAAGGAATGATTATATGTCTGCTATTGTATTTATCCAGGTGCAATAAATCTAACAGGTGGTGTCTCACCTGTTCTCACACTTTCTCTCCAACCTCTTTTGATAGATTTTTGTGATGAACTCTAAACAACTACAGACTAGTTGTGCAACTCTGTACAACATAAGGCTTCTGCAGTACTACTAATGGACAGATAAATACACAAAAGCACCACCAGGCACATTACAATCAGTGAGTGTTGAAGGTTGGTTAGCACTGAATATGTATATTTTTTTTAAATTATAGTTTATATTTGCTTTTCTGTCTAAATGTTTTTCAAAACTCAGGGAGAGTACAGAGAAAGAAAATATGTATGTGTATCAATTTTCCCTCAATATTCCAAAGAATACATTTTGCTGGTTAACTGTATTGTTGTCTATGGAACTTTGGGGGACAATTTTATTTTTGTTAAGAAGGAATGAGAAGCCCTCACTGGGTTCATAATCCTGAGGATAAGCCATGCTTTGAACCATAGGACACACTCCCAGTTTGACACAAACTCAATCCTTTTCGAAGTCCATTACATGTAACAAGTCAGTGACAGGTACTAAACATCCCCAGAACATCCCTTAAAGATCCTTGGAACTAGAACATGTGCAATGGAGAACGTGTGCAACCATTCTTCATATTTATCAAAAATAGTGCCAAGGAAGAAAACTACTACCACTATATTGCCAAGCCAAAATAGGGTTTTCAAGTTATGTGTGTAGTACAACACTAAATCATGTTACTGACATAATGTTATCACCTCATTTTAAACAGAAAACATTACTTTCTAAATCAGCCAGGATTTCCATATCATAAAACAGTGCAGTCTACCAGAAAATCAACACTAGCAATAAATGGTTATGTTGTAAAATAGTGTCACATAAGCTATTTACCACATTTTGTTAGAAGAAAAGTCAAAAAGTCAAAACACAGCTTGACCAAAAGCTTGCATGTATCACAAACGTCCAGTCATTTTAGACTAAGAAGGGACTTTTACCTACAAGCTAGAACTGGTCCTACATGCAGAGCCACATCCTCCTCTTTGCTCACATGATGTACTAGATCATTCTGGAGCTATGTTGATATTGAAACCAGTGTATGATAAAAAAAGATGTCTGTTAGCAGAAAAGTGATTTTTTTATACAAATATCAGCAATGCTAACACTGGGTAGCTCCTAAATTCTAAAATCAGCCAAGGGTTTGAACAGACTAACCAAAAACACATTAATTGATAAAAACTCAGAACATCCATACAACCAGGTGCAAGATGTATGTACACTACTTCCATGGAACAATAAACTGGCCCATTGTCTGACTAGTACAATCTGCTCATTGGCGGGTGTTGGACAATTACACAGTACCCGATTAACAGTCCAGATTAAAAGAATGCATCACCTTAAATATTTGTATTTCTGCTTTAGAACACAAACACTTCATTCTTCATGTATAGTTTGAACAGTTTATATTATTGTTTTATTAGTATTACTAAAATAACCTATTTTGGAATAAGGAGATATATATATATATACACAAGCACATACACAAAGATGTTGCAGGCTAAGTTTAAAGTCTTTATATCTATTCTGTCATATTTACAGTATATTCAGTAAAATGGTATAGTGTACAGGATAATAGTGCCCCTAACTGTTTCCTTAAGTACTACTGCTTTGCAAGTTAAATGCTGTCTTAGGGATGGGCGAATTTTTTCACCTCGTTTTGCCGAAAAAATTACGCCCATAGACTTGTATGGCGGCGTGCGTCTAAAAAAAAGTCAAAACAATTTTGGCGAGACAAAAATTTTTGGACGCCCATAGACTTTAATGGGCGTCTGCGACATTTCGCCGGCGGCAAATTTTTGGTGAAACGAAACGGGTCAAATTCACCCATCCTGTACTGTATATACACATGGCAAGAAATAAATACAAAGCTTTTGCACTTTAGTTGTTGAAACCCAAAAGCCACCGTTTTTATTCATACAGAATATACTGTATCTGCAGAGCCATCAAAATCAGAACAAAAACATATGGACTAAATTCAACATAAACTCCATCATTATACTAGACAATAACTGTTTACTGTTTACAAAACCACTCCTTAAAAACACCCTGAATTTTAGTAAATGTGTTCATGAAACTTAAGGATGACACCGTCTACTGGGTAGAAAGGAAAAAGTAAGCAAACTGGCTTAACCGCTTGCAGAATTGATAAGAAACAAAGAGACTGTTGGCGGCCTGCAGCCCTTGAACTTACTACAGTCTGTTCAATAAATTTCAACTTGGAATGGCTCTCTGCTCCTTCAAACGAAAGAGTGGCTTTGTGCCAAGTCTGGCTGCCACCCATGAAAAAAAAATGAGAATAAAACTTCCTGCTTAGGAAACCTCTCCTCAATCTCGTAGTCTTTATGAGATGGTAAAATCCCACCCCCACAACCAGCGACTAAAAAAAAATGGTATAGTTACTTTATGACCCCGACAGAGCAATAAAGCCCAAACACAACTGTTTCTAAGCAGTTATTGCAATGTTGAGGTGTGCTCCGATCTGCATCCATCTTTCGCCCTCTAGCGTAAATGCATTTCTGACCTGTTGTTAACACTTTCTAATGTGTTCTTTTCTGACTTGTTTCCTGTAAAGTTCAGCTTGCAGACTGAGTACATACAATCTGATTTTCTGCATTAGGAAGTGGTGTCTGTTTAGATATATTAATGTTTGCCACGCTAAATTTGTTATATCATGGGCAAGGCTTTTAAGGACAGAGCTTTTCCTAAAAACCAAGAAAATAAATGATTACACTACAAGGCAGTGATCATTGCAAGTGTTTCCTTGCTTGCCCTCCTTTGGTTTAATAATACAAACACCAAGTACAGTTCGATGGCTACAGGCGTTTTTTTTTTTAAAGACCTTAATGTAAACCATCCCTACACTAAGCTGCGAGACAGAGGAAAAAAATCACAAAGGAGCTGCCTTTATTTCATCCATCGGAGCTTATTTCTAATGTTTCTGGTGTTTATGGAATAAGAACAGACAAGGGGTAGAAAGGAGGTGGGGGGGAACTGTCAAAGAGAAACAAAAAAAGGGGAAGACAGAATGCAAACATCTATTCAGAGGCCAAGCACACGGACCAAGGTCAGCCCAGAGATGCAAGACCCCCATAGCAGCTGTGCAATTATCCCCAAATTATACACAGACTTGAAATTCCGAGAATCTGCATGGCATCTTCACATAAGAGAGCGATCCAGAGGAAGGTGTAATGATTTTAATTGCTCCCTGAGTTTCTAAAAGACTAGATTAGATGCTCTCATACACAGAATGGATCTAATGTTATGCACCATGTTTATAATGCCACAGCTGAATGACTGTAATGAGAGGCCCGGGTAGAAAGAGCCTGCAGAATAATACAATATTCAAAAGGTGGGTGCAGCTTTTTAATATTTTAAATCAGCAAGTAGGATATGAAATAGCTGATTTTAGATTAAAAAAAAAAAGTTTAAGAGCAAATAAAATCATTTTATTTTACCTATTGCAGCATGCGAATTGCACAGAGCCTTAAATTCTAATCACTTGAAAAGTAACCAAAGTGATGGAGACTATAATTTGTTATACATGACAAGCCCTTTACTTCCTGGAAAAAAAAATCAACATTCGGGGGGTTATTTATCAAAGTCCAAATTTATCTCAATATTTTCTGAAAAAAACTCATTTATTAATGCACTTTCCCGAAAATTTTGTTTGCGGGAAAAAATCCGAAAAAAATCATGAAAAATTCAATTTCGGACTTTTCACTGGAAAACTCAGAATTTTGCCTGAAAACTCCAAAAACTATGGTGTATTGCCAAAAACACAGCGCACATCAAAAAATCATTGGGACTTCTCCCATTGACTTATATGCAACCTCGACATGTCTGAAATGCCGGATTTTCAGATTCAGACTTTTCCATCCTCTGGGTTTAATAAATTACAATTTTTAAAAAAAAAATCACGCATTTTTCGTGATTTTTGCATTCTGAGTTTAGTAAATAACCCCCTTAGTTAGTCATTCTGTTGAAATATTATGGTGTATTTGTCCCAGTACTCGTCATTACACATCAAACTCTTATAATAATCTTTTTATTATTTAGCTATTAGGATGTGGTGTGTACATTTATTCCAGTGAAAGGGTTAATGAGTCATTCCCACTACTCTCGAGAACTCCAACAATGAAAACATTGGCTTGTGAAAAGGATCTCACTGCCAGCAAGCCACAGTGTGAGTGAAAAGTCCTCTCTGTTTTCATTACATCTCTGGGATTTCCGGCTTAGCTCTGGAGCCCAGATTCGAAATCCCCTGACATTCCACCCACTATTTTAGATTTTACCCTGCATGACCAAACAATAGTCTCAAAAGAAAAAAATCCTCAGGGTGTATACAAAAGTTCAGTACTTACATGCTATAAGTCTCTCTCTCCCTATCTGAATATGTCAACAGATATATGAAAATGATGGGTGGACATTAAACACTTACACAACTGACAGAAAGACTGATGGAGTGGCAGAGAACTACATAGATATACATACTACAGAGCATAGCTATCCAACCGGAGGCCTATGGTCTGGATGTAGCCCTTCAATTGATCTCTGTATTAAATGAAATACATAAGGATATACAGGCCTGTTAAAGGAACAGTAACATCCAAAAAAATTTTTTAAAGTAATAAAAATATATTGCAGTGTTGCCCTGCACTGGTAAAACTGGTGTGTTTGCTTCAGAAACACTACTATTGTTTATATAAATAAGCTGCTGTGTAGCAATGGGGGCAGCCATTCAAAGGAGAAAAGGCTCAGGTTACACAGCAGATAGCAGATACATAATGTTATCTGTTATCCACTATTTATCCTGTGCCATATAGCCATTTCAAAATTTTCGCCATTGTGACTTGTTTTTATGAACTATAGTAGTGTTTCTAAAGCAAACACATCAGTTTTACCAGTTTTACCAGAAAGAGTTGGCCGAATACCGAACCGAATCCGAATCCTGAAATTAGGGTGGAGAGGGAAAAACATTTTTCACTTCCTTGTTTTGTGACAAAAAGTCATGCAATTTCCCTCCCCGCCCCCAATTTGCATATGCGGATTCGGTTCGGCTGGGCAGAGGGAGTTGCCTGAATCCTGCTGAAAAAGGTTGAATCCTGGCCGAATCCAGAACTGAATCCAGAACCGAATCCTGGATTTGGTGCATGCCTATTTAAAACAAATCGTTTTTTGGTGTTACTGTTCCTTTAAAACGCTAAATTGAATATGGTATTTTGGAGATTGGTAAGCTGAGGCGAGTCAGATGTTAATGTATGTAACTGTTCCCTTACATTAGCTACATGAACAGATGCAACCAGTAACTATAAACAACATATAGCAAATTTTAAAATGCACCTAAAATGCAGTCAACATATGGTATTGCTGCTAGCAGACACTAAACTTTAGGTTTTATAGCCTAATAAATAAGAAATCTTTAGGAGCATGTCTCTGGTACAATGTAATATTAGTATTATTTGATATTGTCTCATTTTGTTTATCCTACTGATAGGACCCATTAAAAGTTCTTGAAAGGTAATCTATGGGTTTTATTTATTGTGACTTGGCTGCTGAAGGTGCAGTTTATCTGGTGTATGAAAAGTATGTATTAGCTAACAATCTAAAGCAAAACAACTGTCCATTGGATTCAGCACACTACAAAACTCAACCTCTGGTCTGCCCTTACATGGCCTTCATATAAAGCGTGCATTCTACATCTATTTTTATCATTTATACATTTTTTATATAGCTGCTGAAGATAATTTTGAAAGGGGACTGGACAGAGCTAATGCAGATAATCTGCAGGTGTTTTCAGTGAAAAAGTGCCACGTTTAGAATTCTTTAGTGCATTGACCCCTTCATTACCACCGCGGTGGTTGAACGGCAGTTCATTAACAGTGAAAGTTGGAACCTTCTTTATTAAAGGAAAACTATACCCCCAAAATAAATACTTAAGCAACAGATAGTTTATATCAAATTGAATGACATATTAAAGAATCTTACCAAACTGGAATATATATTTACATAAATATTGCCCTTTTACATCTCTTGCCTTGAAGCACCATTTCGTGACTCTATCTGTGCTGCCTCAGAGATCACCTGACCAGAAATACTACAACACTAACTGTAACAGGAAGAAGTGAGGAAGCAAAAGGCAGAACTCTGTCTGTTAATTGGCTCATGTGACCGAACATGTGGTTTGTATGTATGCACAGTGAATCTTACGATCTCAGGGGGCGGCCCTTATTTTTTAAAATGGCAAATTTCTATTTATGATTACCCAATGGCACATACTACTAGAAAAGTATATTATTATGAAAATTGTTTATTTACATGAAGCAGGGTTTTACACATGAGCTGTTTTATGAAATATCTTTTTATAGAGACCTACATTGTTTGGGGGGTATAGTTTTCCTTTAAATGCTGACTTTTAGTAATTCAGAATAATGCATCAAATGGGCCTCTTTAGACAGGTGGGGGGCTTTGGGGAGCATTTGAAAGGGGAGAGTCTAATAGCTGGGAGTTTCAGAGACAAGCAAAAGTCCTGTAAGACGCGACAGGAGATCCCCGAGTCTCCTTACTTCCCGGCGTGACTCTCCTCGCATCTCCAGGCGCAGGCACGCCTAGGCACAGACATCAGCAGGGAATTGACATTGGCGTTGGTTCCTTGGCACTGACGCTAGTGTAATGATGCTCGTGTCTCGACGCTGAGCGTCATGAGGTCATTTCTCTGTGCAAAATTTGAAATATTGCCGCCAAATTCCCTTTAAAAAGGAAATTTTCCATTTTGACAGTGCACAAGCTGGCTTCTGTTTTCAGATCCTGTCGAAGCATTATTCTTGAATTATTTTTGAACTCCTGGTTTTTGACTTCTGCCTGACTTTCCACTTTGATTCTTGCCGCCTGTCTTGGCCCTTTCGCCTGATCTTTGACTACGTTTTTGTCTAATCCTTGCCGGTACCTAGTTTTTGGGACTTGTTTCTATTTTATACCACTCCTTGGAGGTTCCACAACAGAAAGCCCAAGGCCTCAAAAGGGCGTCGGTGAACACCAGAATCCACAGGGGTGCCCTGTGCATCCGAGTGTACTCGCGGCTTTTAAAAGGTTCCTAACTGACTAGTACGTTAAAAGCCCATGAGAAACCTTACAGTTTAGAATAAGATGAAGCTATAAAGAAGCAGAGAGGTGAAGGTCAGAAGCAGAGAGCAAGGAGCAGGAATGGAAGTAGTTTGAAATCAAACCTGAGAGGCATGAAGGGGTTTCAGTGTTAAATCAGCTTTTTAACTCTCAAAAGACTTTTTCCAGGAAATCTAATCCTCGCCATCATCCAAGGTGTTAATAGCCTTTAGTAACCGCTTCAGACCCTCAACATTTTTGGATTCTGCTGAAATTTCATATAAATCATCTCTAGAAACAAGGATTGTGTGTCATATTTGCTACAGTTTGTATAAAATACTTTAAATATCTTTACATAATAATAATAATACATATAAAAGCTGTCTATCGTTGTCAAGGCAGGGTGATTTTTTATTTTTAACTTTTCATCACTGCAAACATGACTCCTAAGAGAAATCTGTGTTCACTCCTGTGTTAAACAGACTGCTTCATATCCCAGAAATGCATACCAGAGCTATCCAAATGACACACTTCAAACAGTATAGAATATCTCAGGTTACATATATATACTGCCAAGTTTGGTCTTTACAGAGGTTAAAGGGACAGGACAAAGTTTCTGAAAATTCACAAAACTGCAGTCAAGACAGAACCAAAATCAACCAACAATTTATATGATTAATAGCTTTGGTTCAGCATGTGTGTATGTGTAGTGCATGTAGTATATTTTATATATATATATATATATATATATATATATATATATATATATATATATATATATATATATATATATATATATATATATATATATTAGTACTATAACACTACTTTTTTCCTTTTGTTTGTCCACCCAAGCAAGACAAAACATGATGTCTACAAATTAAAAAAGTAACACTGTGCCTGGCTTACAGGCCTAACTTTTGGCTTTTCTAGGTTAACTGCACTGTGCACTTTATGTTGGTTACTATAAATAATTCCTGGACTAGCACTTCACTTTGTGATGTGGGGTCTTTTTATTTATACACACGATACAGTTTCTTGAAAAAGGACGCATGAGGACCAAAATGTTGGAGTACTGCATACCTCCCAACATTTTGGAAGTAAAAAGAGGGACAAAAAATTTTTTTCCGCATGTAGCGCAGCAATTTTTTGACCACACCCCTTTCTGTGGCCACACCCCCTAATTACCATGTTTGTTTTACCAGGTTATGAAAGTTTGAAAATATTTCTCTTTATCTAAACTGTGTTTTTGTGTCTCAAAATTGTTACAAAGTATCTTATTTGCACCTGTTAGCTGTTCTGGGCTCTCTGCTAAAAGCCAATTAAGTGAGAAACTTTGTTTCTTTTTCTGGCTGTTCAGTGCAGAGAAAAGAGGGACTTTCCAGTACAAATGAGGGACTGCGGGTTGAGCTGTCAAAAGAGGGACTGTCCCTCCGAAAAAGGGACAGTTGGGAGGTATGGTACTGTACCATGTGTATATTTAAATAAAAAGACAACACATCACAAAACGAAGTGCTAGTTCAGGAATGATTTATTCCAAATTGTGATTATATGTCTAAAGACTGACCATGCACCCTGAAGATTACATCTGAGATTAAACACATAGGTATGGGACATGTTATCCAGAAAGCTCGGAACCTGGGGTTTTAGATCTTCATAACTTCAGTTTACTATAAAATCATGTATTCATGACATTAAATACACCCAACATACTGATTTTGTTTCCAATAAGGAATAATGGTAACTAGGTTTGTATCAAGTACCACTTACTGTTTTAAGAGAATTACAAACTTATTTTTAAAAATTTAGATTATCTGAATAAAATGGAGTCTATGAGAGACAACCTTTACATAATTTGAAGCTTTCTGGAGCAATTTTTCAATGAGTTATATTGTAGTACCTATTAATAGCACTTTTGTACAAAGTGCCTAATTATTAATATGTTAATTTGCATTTCTGTACCAAGTAAGAGCCAGTGCTGCAGTAAGCATTTCATTTCTGATCTTATAAGTCATCTCTGGATTTTTACAGCTGTTATTTCACTGGCCAGAAATCTTACTGCAAACATTATAGCGCTCTGAAGCCATTTATGGCTTTAGTAGTATCCACTGGCTTTTCTCTGTCATCAAGATGATAGTAACCAGCAGTATACTGTAGTGAGAACACTCATTGCTAAAGCTACAGTATAAGGTACTTGTTTCTGATGAAATGCATACTAGACTAGGAAGACACACTTAGAGGCAGATTTATCAAGGGTCGAATTGAAAATTAGAATTTTTAAATTAGAATTACGAGTTTATTTCAGTGTAATTTGACTAGGGAATTGTCCAAATTCGATTTGAATTTAAAATGAAAATCAAAATAACAACAAAAAAAGAGTGGAAACAAAAGACAGAACTCTATTAATTGGCTCATGTGACTTAACATGGATGGTGTGTTTTGTTTGTTTGTGTGCACTGTGAATCGTAGGATCCCAGGGGGTGGCCCTTATTTTGCAAATGGTAATTTTCTATTTATGATTTCCCAATGGCACATACTACTAAAAAAGTATATTATTATGAAAATGGTTTATTTACATGAAAAAGGGTTTACATGTGAGCTGTTTTATGCAATATGTTTTTACAGAGACCTACCTTGTTCGGGAGGTATAGTTTTCCTTTAAGAATCAACCTACACTGAATTTATTGAAAGTAACTCTGATGAAAAATACAAGTTGTGCTAGAATCACCTAAAGGGCTTGTATAAAGGCTGGAGTGACTGGATGTCTAACAAAACAGAACAGATCACTACTTCCTGCTTTTCAGCTCTCTAACTCTGAGTTAGTCACCAACTTGAAGGCGGGCCACATGGGACATAACTGTTCAGTGAGTTTGTAATTGATCCTCAGCATTCAGCTCAGATTCAAAAGCAACAGTTATGACCCATGTACCCCTCTCTCAAGTCTGTGATTGGTTACTGCCTAGTAACCAATCAGTGAAACCAAGCGAGCTGAAAAGCAGGAAGTAGTGTTCTGGCTGTTACACATCCAGTCACTCCAGTCTTTATACATTACATTTTTGGCTAACTGACTATATCAGAATTTTTTTTTATTTTGCACTATTTACCCAGTTTTTATTTTTATACTGAACAATTCCTTTAAACAATCTGTCTCCTATCTGCAATGTGCCTGCTAATTTCCCTGATCTATCCGATTGTACCTTTTCATATATAACCAAATGTGACTAAACATACCTAGGAGATTTTACATGTTCTGAGATCATTTATTCCAAAATCCCACCCCTGTCCACCTGACCAATAAGATTGCGCCATTCCATAGTATTTCAGCTGCTATAGTCAACTTCTCATAAAGGCTACCATTAACAAATCTTGTGATCACTGTAGTACTGTCACACTTCCACAACATTATACACACAATAATTGTATCATATGTAGTTAGCACTATATGGGGCTGACTACATATCACATCACTTCTTGTTTTGCATTTTGACAACTATATAAATTTTTATACACCATGTTCAAAGCTGAATTGTGCTCTGATCGGTACTAAGTAGTAGTAAAATATTTTCGCAAGGTCTCGCTGCAAAAAAGACGCCCATTTTCGCAGCGAGAAAAATTTGTTGCCCATTGAATTTTGGGCCATTTGCAGACTTGCAGCAAAGTGAAACGGGTCAGATTCGCTCATAACCAGTAACAAATTGCTTATAGTTTCTTTTGACCCATTGACAAAACATTTCTGCAGTTACAGTCATGCCTACCTGTAGTACTAAATACATCAGGTGTCAACACAGGACTCCATTCTGGATGACCAGGCAAACTCACTGACAGAACCACATGCAGCTTGACAACATAAAGAAGCAAAACCAGAAAAACTACGGTACTTGAATTTTGCTTCTTCAGACATGAAATATGTCAGAGCTTTGTCTGCATCACAGGCACCTAATGCCCATCATGGTATGGAGCAATAAAGAGGCATTTTTAGCCAAAAGACAGCTCTAATAATTAGCTGTCACCAAAAAAAGATTACCCAAACCATTCTATTCAACAATCAATTGCATCCAGACACCGATTTTGCTAATCTCTTTTCATAACAAAATAATTAAAATGAATCAGATGGCTTAATTTATGGCAGTAGGAGTGTTTATCTCCTACTTCCACTGAATGTTTCAAGAAAAAAGCTGCAGAGGAGATGCCCCTACAGAAATATGCTGAAGTCTTTTTTTTTTTAGGACATTTTAATCCCTTTTCTTAGAATACATTAGTCAATATACATTAAGGGGCAGTTTTATCAAGAGTTGAAGTGAATTCGAGGGAATTTTCGAAATTCAAAGTAATTTTTTGGATACGTTGACCATCGAATAGGATACTACGACTTCAAATTTACATCCAATTCGATTAAAAACGCAATTTCCACGTCTCTTTGGTTTAACAAATTCTACGTGGTGCCCCCTCATTGTAACTTGTATTCATTTTGATTTCAGAATAAATAACTGGCGTTCTCTCGTTTCTTTCACTGCTCATCTAAACACAAAAAAATAATAAACAGAGCTCTTATACAAAACTGCAGCCACTGCATTGCTCAGAATTCAATTAAGCTAAAATAATTAATGCTTCCACCACATTAAATTACATTTAACATCTGAGCTATTCTGGTTGTATTCTTTAATCCTTGCTTTTTACGAAACAAGAGAGATATAAATGTTTTGTCTGCATTTAAAAAAAAAAAAACATGGTAGGTTTTAGTTTGTGCATAATACATTTCTACATCTTAAATGCTACGTTGATATTGCTTTTGGCCATTAATGATTGTGATTACTAAAAAAAAAAATAAAAAAAAATAAAAAAAAGGAAAGTGCAGACATTATTAAAAAACATTAGGAATCACTTTTAAGGAATCTTTTCAACAAGCGATGAAGTAATCGTTTGTATTTTGCAGGCAGAATCCTATTTTTTCTCACTACGGATGACACCAGGGACACATTCATGTCACAGTTGTTTAAGGAACAGTTCAGTGTAAAAAATAAAAACTGTGTAAAAAGATACGTAGTTTGTGCAAAATAAACAATGTTTCTAAGCAAAAATGTAATTTATAAAGGTTGGAGACACTGGATGTCTAACATAACAGAACAGAATACAACTTCCTGTTTTCAGCTCTTTAACTCTGAGTTAGTCAGCGTCTTCAAGGAAGGCCATATGGGACATAACTGTTCAGTGAGTTTTCAACTGAACCTCAGCATTCAGCTCAGATTCGAAAGCAACAGTTATGACCCGTGTCCCCCTCCCTTAAGTCACTGATTGGTTACTGCCTGGGAACCAATCAGTGGAAACCAAGAGAACTGCAAAGCAGGAAGAACTGCTCTGTTAGGTTAGACATCCAGTCACTCCAGCCTTTATACATTTTACATTTTTGCCTAACTATATTAGAAACATTTTTTATTTTGCACAGCCTATTTACCCAGTTTTTATTTTTATACTGAACAGTTCCTTCAAAGGGGTTGTTCACCTTTGATTTAACTTTTAGTATGATGCAGAGAATAATATTCTGTGACAATTTGCAATTGGTTTTCATTATTTATTATTTTAAGTTTTGGTGTTAGTTAGCTTTTCAATAAGCAGCTGTTCAGATGCCATTATAAATAAATAATCTGGTAGCTAGGGTCCAAATTTTCCCTAGCAACCATGCATTGATTTGAATAAGAAAATGAAACAAATAGAAGAGGAAGATACTAGAAATATGAGAAATAAAAATTAGCGATAGCCTTACAAAGCACTTGCTTTATAGATGGGGTCATCGACGCACATTTGAAAGATGGATAGGGTATGAGAAAAAGGCAAATAATTCTAAAACTATAAAAAATAATGAAAACCAATGGAAAAGTTGCTTAGAATTGGTCATTCTATTACATACTAAAGGTTTACTTATAGGTGGGCAACCCCTTTAAGGTGGTTTTACCGAAGCCTAGCTACAGCGAGGAAAGTGAGCTGAGAACCAACAAGAGTTCGGAGTTATTTTTATGATATCCATGAGGCAAAGATGACCACGGAAGTTAATCTTCTCTATGCAAAATGCATATTTGATAAAGGTTATATTTCATGATATCTGCACTAGTTTAATTTGAGAGTTCTTAAGGAAGCTGAACTAATGGTAGTGTTGGTTTCGTGTCATCGAATTTCTATTAGGGTAAGTGATTTATTTTAAAAAAAAGTTGTGCTGAAACTTTTGCTTTTTGTCACTCCAAGATTAATTCTAAAAAAGTAGTTGGGTGGATCATTCTCTTATGCATGGCCTGTACCTGACAACAGGAAGCATTTCTAGGTTCAGCTATGAATGCCTCCTGTCATGTCACAAATGAGCTCTATCTCAGGCAGTGCACATGAGGAAACACACTACTACTCAGAAAACAAAGTAGCCAAGTCAACAATGCACTAAAACATTGTTGACAGTCATATTTTTTTGCATGAAAATTAATATCCTTTACACCTAATCAGGTATAGTATAATTACAGGACATCTATCCTAAGTAAAAGTGGCCATACACTATAAGGTCCGCTCATTTGGCAAGGTAGACAAACGAGAGGATCTTGACCTGATATTCCCACTAACGGCTGGGGGACATTGGGTGAATCTGAACGTTTGGCCCTGGGGCTGAACGATCGGATTACGATACTACGAATGGGCTCCGACGGGTCGCAGGACGATGCAGTCCTGTATCGTGCAAAAAATCAAACTTGACCGATCGATATCTGGCTGATTTTTGGCCTGATATTGATCGGTTGGTCCCATCGGGAGCCCCCACACATGAGCAGATAAGCTGCTGATTCGGTCTAAAGGACTGATATTGGCAGCTTTAATCTGCCCGTGTATGACCACCTTAAGAGAGACCTCTGTTACAATTGCTTGAAACATGCTGAAATTATAGAGCTGAGTTGCAAACTTTACAAGACACGGTTTGCATTTGTTAGAGATACAAGAGGGATCCGGTTTGCTTAAATTGGAGCGCCATTTGGGATAATAATTGTAAAATGGACAACTGAAAGAGATGCAAGCCCTTTTGACACCGATTTGAAGACTCAGGGTTAATATTGGATTTGTAGGAATGTAATCGAGGAAACCGCACCCTGAGAGAAAGAACTATTCTTTACAAGATTTTTGCAAAATAGCATTAGGGTTACTGCTAATCCCCAGATTTGTAACATAAAACGGTGTAACTTCAGAGCCATGAGATAATGAAAGGATGGGTGCCAAAAAATGAAAACAGGAAGGGTAAATTATATAAATTGTTAGCGTTATTTATTAATTACCAGTATTACTCGTAGCATTGGGGATTTTTATGTTTCACTGAATCATATTAGTACTTCTGTGTGGGCCTGTTTTTTTGTAATTTATATGTGTATCTGGTGCAATAAGTGTACATTTACTGACATATATATATATGTATATATATATATAACATATAAGTATTGATTAAAGAGTGTTGTAACACGTCTTCATCCATAAATCAATATGTAGAGTTACAGATGGAGATAGACAGAAAGAATGTCTATAAATCTTGGGTAAGTATATACTCACTGAGGTCTGTAAGGACGGAGATCCCATTCTGTAGCCAATATACTAAAGTTTAGTATATGGGTATAATATATGTGTTATATGTATATATAATGTTGTATCTCACTCAATAGCTGATAAACTGTATACAGTATATTGCACTGTACCTGCAATGTTCTCCTGCTTGGGGAAAATTCCTTTTGTAGGCGTAAGAAGACGGTCTTCCTCATCTGGCGTGACTTGGATGCCGATTTCCACAGGCTCGGCCACTTTCCTGAGCTCAGATCGAGTTGAAGGAGGAGGGCTACTTTTATCCATCCTCTTCTCATAACAGACCCCACTTGGGCCACTGCACTGTTTTTTCTTGTGCTCTATAAAAACCAAGATGTCTCCCAGAGGAAAGTTCATCTGACACTGTCCACATGTTAACAAGTCTGGGTCAGTCCCACTGCTGTTGAGGCTGATGGCTCCTGGCTCTGGGATGGCGATAGCCTCTTCCTCATCTGTGATCACTGTTTCAAGGTGGTGGTGGTGGTGGTGGTCTTGTGCTATTTGTTACAAAAAAAAAATAAAATTCATATTCATGGAGTTATATAAAAATAAATGCAATCTGTACAAAAGGTAAAACATGGGCTTGAGGGAAAGTTAACAGCAAAAAAAAAATGGCTACTATGTTGTTTTAAAGACCTTGCAACAGCCAAGTTTTAATAAGATTTTTACAAACAAGAAAACATCTGAAAAGAAGATTCACGGTGTTCAAAAAAATGAAAATCTACTTAATTCTACATATATCACATCATCAATGTAACTACCTTTCTAGCCTTTTAAATTAATTGCACACGCACAAATACTATATCCGTTAAAAATAAAAAGATATTTATTGAGTTGTGTTAACTGGCTTTAATAATTAAATGCAATATGAACATATTTGCTGACAATACACTATTGGGAGTTACTGTATGTAACAAAAGCCACTTGCCTAAGTGCTGCTACTGATAGCATCCAATTAGCAGGTTACTTGTTTAAAGGAAACATCTTATTGGTTGCAATGGGTAAGTGCACCCTGGCAAACTTAGAACCTCTTATTTCATATGGATAGTGATAAAATATTGCCCAAAAATTGATCACATGCTAACTCAAGTCAGATATTTTGTAACGTCTAAAGAAAACTCAATCTGCCACATGGATATACACATTTTTTTCACATAAAGAATGGCAGGAGATATAAATGTTGAAACATTTATGCCACAAAGAAGCCCAGAAAAGACTAGCCTCTACTGGATGTAATGCTAGCCTACCACCTGCCATAAGAAATCAAGAATGCCTATAGCAATATATACAACTGATATTATACCTTCATTTCTTTCCTTAGATTATTTACGTGTACTGCATAATCACACTTCTGTATATTTTCTCTCTTGAGGTATTGCAGCGACACAGGAGAAGATACAACATTTTACAAATGTATAGAAAGATATTGATAAAGTGTTTAATATTTTTTTTTTTTTACCAAAAATGTTTTTTGATAATGTCAAAGGTTGTATTTGATAAAAAGGTGCAGATTGCTTAGGGTGGAAATTAATTGCCAAGGAAAGAAATAGTTCTGGCAAATAAATATTCTGAATTGTTTTTCACAACAAACAGGATTTTACATGACCCCAGCAAACTTTTGCTTAAATAAAAAAAAAAACTGTGCTGAATCCATTTTTTTCTAAATATCTACAATAAAGCAATATACTTTACTGTGGCAAAAATATACATTTTCAATAAAAAAATGCAATTTTGTGTAATTTGATTGAACGCAACTGCCAAAGAGTGGCAACTATAGAATTTTACAGTGGTAGCCGCACAATATTGATGTCAGCGAACACGATAATCTGGTTGGTAAATGTAATTCCTCTTAGGAAATAAATAGCAGGACAAAGACAAATGAAATGCATTTATATGAAATAAATGTTCATTTCCCACAAGAAATACAACCTTTGAAAAGTTTCTTCCCAAAGACTGCCATATGTAAAAAAACAAAAATGTGTGCGATAGCAAATAAAAAAAAATTACGCAGAAATAAAGGTTTGCAAGTGGGTCACAAGTGACACATTTATTATTTAAATACTCCACCTTTCTTCAGATCTGAATCTGTGAGTTTCCTGCAACCTACGTTCCTCTTTAGTGTACGAGAGCCATTTTATGTCTTATCAGTAGTGTATCAGAGATGCATTTGGAGCCCTGAAAGCCACCCGCGTTATGTGAACTATAATGAAATTATGTTAAGAAATGGTTTGGTTTTACACTATCATTTTACTTTTTACCCCCCTCCCCTTTACTTGACTATTATTAAGTCCTCATAAAATAGACCTTTACAATGGAGGAATGAAAATAGTGACCTTTCCTCATTTGGTTACTCCCAAACTTGCTCTACCAGTGGGTGAAAGTACAGAAGCATTTATATCATGTTTGAGACAGGAGTTGCTAATCCTTTCTGCACTTTAGGGGTTAAAGTGATACGGACACAAAAAAACTACTACTACAAAGTTACCTATAGATCGTGTTGACCGTTTTGTGCGGATAGTTGTGATTAGTATTAACAAAAAGGTTTAATTTCTGGTGTCAGTATCTCTTTAAATACAAGACCATACATTCTGGGGGTTATTTACTAAACTCCGAATTCAAAAATCCCAAAATATGTGATTATTTTTTTTTTTTTTATATAAAATGGGACTTTTAAAAAAAAAAAATCACGAATTTTTTGGAATTTATTAAGCTCGAGGATGGAAAAGTCTGAATTCAAAAATCCGGCATCTCAGACCTGTCGAGGTTGTGCTGGGTTTCGTGCAATACCCCAAAGATTTCAGTTTTCAGAAATCAGAGTTTTCGGGTGAAAAATTTGGAAAATCGTATTTTTTCGTACAAAGCAAATTTTTGGGAAAATGTAATAATAAATAAGCAAGAGGATTTGATTGGAGTTTGTAGCAGAAAATGTTGAGATAAAATCGGACTTTGATAAATAACCCCCTTTGAGTCAGGAATATATTTCTAGCACCATATATAATGTTCATCCGACTTGCAAACTATCTGTTTGTCTCCTTCCACAAAATCCATCCTTCTCCTTGCATAAACACTTGCTCTCATTGTATTTACGAACATAACGCTATACTCAAATTCCACTTTTACATCATTAGACCATTAGTCATTTCCCCAGGTTGGTTAACTGCATTTAATGCCCAGGTGGCTGTTAAACAATATATTATAACAGTGTAAGGTCACAAATTCCCTTTTACAAGTTATTGTCTGGCTTTGAGACATCATCTGAGCCATGTCATCATCCTATGTTACAGCTACAATGAAAACATCTCAGCAAGTGGTGCCTTCTACTTATGCATTTATTAGCTATATTATACACATTTAACACGCCCAATGCAGACAATAAGTCAAATAAAACCTGTACTTTGACTAAGGGGCTCTCGTTCCTTGTACTGTAACTTTATCATCTCACTGCACCCGTTCTTGCAATTCGCACAACTCCCTTGTGTTACACTTGATCACATTTATACGTTACACAACACTGCTTGCAAAGCAATGCCACACTGCAGTTTTAAGTCAACCCCTGGGGTCTAAAGAGGCTTTTTAATGCACTAATCAAAAGGGTCACATCCTGGCATGAAAAGGAGTTTTTGTTTGTTTGCTGAAAGAGTCCAAGTGCAAGTATCAAGCCCTTTTAATGCAAAATAAATTCAAATGACAGTCACAGACCCTGCAAGTTATTTTTATTTCAACATTTCATTGCGGCAGTTATTTTCTTGCACAAATCCATTTAACAATATGGTAACCAGAAACGCACCTGTGCTTGTGAAGTGTGTCAGACTTAGCAGTCATATTGCACAAGAAAATGTAGGCTATATGCAAACCAAACTGCTTTGTTAACAACTGTCATTTTCCTTTTTTTATTTTTTTTTTATTTTTTGGTGTGCGCAGGAATTAGCAGCTGGCGCATTGTGAGTTCATAGAAAAAACTGCATAATAACTTTTCATAGCACACAAATAATAATTAAAGAACCTATAGGTTACTGCATGATACTGTATATTGCATGTGTCTTAAATGCTTTATTTTTTTTAACTTTCTGCAAAACAGACTTATTGACTGAACTAATTAAATCCCTTAACTGATTGTAGATTAAACAGCATTGTATGTCACAATAAAAAATATGTGTTTAACCAAAACTGATGGCGTGCTATGAGTAAAGAACTGAATATGCAGTTATTGAAAGGTTAAATAATGTATTACATTTCAAGAATATTAAATCTGCAATTGATCTGAGCTCAGATAGAGTCTTTAAGAGACACACTTTGGATCTTATTAAGCATGCAAACTAAAATTAAGTCACTTTACTGTGCTACGCCTGAAAAATGATATTCTCAAACACTTCACTGTTTGAAGAACCTGTAATGGATGACACAAAGCAATATATTACAGGGCACTTAACTAATAAAGAGGACACAGTTTAAAAAAAAAAAAGAGATAAAACTACTGTATTTAAGTTAAACAAGCATTTTTTTTTTTACTTCAACTGCCTATAATGGTGCATGTTTCCCTTCAGATTCTGAACATCCTCTTGTTAAAATTAAATTCAGCCAAAAGAAAAAAAAAAATCACTGCAAATGTAAAAAAAAACTACAAGCTGCTATAATTTGCAGCCGCCAATAATAAATGCAAATTAGGATATCTATAACACAAAGATTTTAGCTTTCAGTGCAGCCACGAATGTTCCAGCGCAGAAGTGCAAATTAAAGTTATAGCACTAAGGGGTAAGGGTATAAAACTATGAATGCTTTTGTCACTTAATGAATTTTGCAGTGTATTGTTCATCACTAATTTGGATCTATTGTGAAAATAGATATTTGGAATATATACCAAAAATTGGATATCAAATAAATACAAGGAAAACGTGTTCCTGCAAAAGTAAATCCCTAGTGTTATTTCTGTTTAACCAAAGGACAAACGTTATGACATAATCTCATGAGGTCTACGCTTTCTTCATGATAATAGTGATAAATGTATTTATTTCCTGATGCCAATTCCAATTATAGACGATAAAGTGGCTGGTTGAGATAAATCAAAAGTGCTGTTTTTGTACATTTTATCCTTCAGATATGCTTATCCCAAATAAATCTACTTGGCTCGTGCTGGGGTTCAAGCGTAGAGATTAATAAAATAAAACATTAAAAACCCTTTTCGGAAATGCGCTGGAACAGCTACAAATATATATGCAGGTGTCTCAGGCAGAAGTATGTTTTTGATGTTTGGTGATGAACTCCTTTCTTACCCTGGGTTGCATTCTAATGATCAACATAATACATAATTTTGTTGGTATAGTGAGCTTGCAATTAAGAGTGAGCGAAGAATCGTTTTAGAAGGCTTCCTCACAGTTTGTGAGCAGAACTGGAAGCACATATGCTAGCTTATTGAGAGTATAAATTTACTTTATTGAAAAGCGTTTATTGAAACTATAAATATGCTGCGAGGAGAACGCAAATCCTGAAATATATTTTGGATTCCTGAATGCAATATGCAAAATGAAAGAAAACACACACACTACAATAATCTCATATGGCTACAGTTTTATCATAAACAACATCTATAGTCTGACTTACTAAATCGTTTTTGCATAATCACTTTTAGGCTGCTTGCTCTTATAGTAAGGTTCCTTTTTTAATATTTAGGCACAATTTCGGTACCCCCATTATTTTTGTGCTGGAGTCTGCAATGCCTTCATTGGCGAATAGGTATATTGCAGAACTACAGCTCTTATTTCAAGCACTTTATTTTCAAGTTAATAAGTGGTATAAAGGGTACCCATAAGAAATATGTTTTATGTTTCATTATAAGTAATCGTCCCTATCCCACCTCTCAGCCCCAAGTCTGAACTACCTGAATTTTGTCTGGGCACATACAAAATTAAGTTTAAATTAGGTGACATAATTACAATCACATTCAGACCCCGCATATTCTAACATTAAAGGTATTTCTGTAAATGGGAAGTACCTTGCTATTTTTATCCCAATTCATTCCCTTTTAGAGCTCTCTTACCTGAAAAAGGGTAACACCGAACCCTCTGTCTACCTGCCCGTACCCAAAAATGAGAATGAAAATGTAATGGCTTCCCGGAGGCAGAGATCTATAGTAACATAAATTATGTTATCTGATACTAGGAAAAGAACGAAGGAGCCTTACAGTGCTGCTCATATCTTTCACAATGAAAGCATACCACAAGAGACCAGATTGTCTATATGCTTCACTGAAAGAAGCAATATTCTGTATTCTGCGTCATTCCAATTACCATAAGCTCCATCTTAACGCTTATACTCCCTGGGGCACCCTTACAACGAACTGCAGGTATCTGCAGCCGAATGAAAAGTTTATCAGTTGCTGAATTTCTCATTTGCATTAAAGTTAGTTAATATTAACGTTACAATAAGAAAAGTCTGACTATAACATTTTTTTCCAAAAACCCTAATTTCCAGGCATCCAAAACGGTTACCTGTTTATCGTTTTGAAAGGGTACTTATCATTTGCTTGCATTCTACATTCAAGAAATGAACTTGACAGAGAACGGCGAAAAACTTCAAAATACAGTAATACATAAAATGACAAAAATAAAAAAAAAAGTAAATGTATGGTAATAAATTAATTAGCATAGTAAAAAAAAAATACCATGCATGCAGCTGGCAACCGACAATGTTCACAATTTTTTTCTCTTCTCTCTGCCTGGAATTATGAAGCTGTAAAGTATAAATGTTGATTTCAGTCTTCTACAATAAGACTTCAGAGCGCTAGCAAGCACTAGCTAGTGATGATGCATGCTTTGAGCTCCCCCTAGTAGTCACAGTTTGTCACTTAAACGCCTGAAGGTACAATTGAGATGCTCCTCTTAGAAATTAAATATTTTGAAGAAGACTGCAAAGTTTATTCTAAAACTGAAAAAGCTATAAACAATGCATAGCGCAGTCACACGGAAGGTGAATGAGGAGAAAAGGTAAAGACAACAGTAAGGAATGTTATAAAAAAAAAAAAAAACATGACTGCTGTAAGGCCTTGGTGCTTATAATCTGATCAATCTTCTTTGCACTGCACTATGTTAAATCTTAATTATTCTCAGCATTGTTTCTAGCTGGTCTGTGTTGCTCACACTGGCAAG